>CM057337.1:867914506-869114506 GCA_030015575.1 Agapanthus africanus
GGCAAATCCAACGGCCACAAAAGTTACAGCGTTGCACTCACGTGCAAACACGTGAGAACAACGCCGTGGGGGCATTTGTTCCCTCATGGGAACTAAATAAAATACAAATAAAGCAGCAAGGAAAACCTCAAATGAGGCATCACGTGCTCACACGTGACTGGGCATCACGTGCCCACACGTGACCGGGCCTCACGTGCAGACACGTGACCATTTAAAGGCAAAGTCTGTAGGCACTGAATAAAATAAACAATTGGAAATACTTAATCAGTGGCATCACGTGCCTACACGTGACCTGGTCTCACATGCAAACACGTGACCTTTTACAGGCAAAGCCTATTACACTGAATAAAATAAACAAATACTTAATCAGTGGCATCACGTGCCCACACGTGACCTGGTCTCACGTGCTAACACGTGACCTTTTAACAGGCGAAGCCTATATGCGCTGAATAAAATAAACAATTGAAAATGCTGTATCAGTGGGGTCACGTGTCAACACATGACGGGTCTCTGAACCAATAGAATTAAATTCTAATTAATTGCTTAATCAGTGAGATCACGTGCCAACACGTGATAGACTCCTAAACTCTCTAAACCAAAAGAATTAAATTCTAATTAATTGCTTAATCAGTGAGGTCAGGTTCCGACACGTGATAGACTCCTAAACCCTCTGAACTAATAGAATTAAATTCTAATTAAAGGGAGTCAAAGGCTCTAATTGGAACAATATTTTTCCTAGATCTTTCCAAACAAAAAGATCGCACTCTGTAAAGTAGAGCACCGTTGGATTAAAAATCCAATAGGGACTAAAAATCACCAATTTATAGAAAGATTCTATACAAGGAAATATTTCCCTAAAATTTTCTAGGAACAACAAATAAAAATATGTTTTGGATTAAAAATCCAATGGTGAATAAAATTCACCGAGTGATCTAAAAGATCATGTTGGTTATAAAATCATTCAAAATATTTCAATGAAAGATTGACTAAACAAACTGATTCTTTTCTTTCTCCTATAAATAGGAGCCAAAAAAAAGAAGAGAGAGAAGGATATAACAACAGAGAGAGAATACAAAAAAAGAGAATTTAATTCTCCAGAGAGAAAAGAAGATCTCTTCATGGAAAGAAAACTCTAAGTAAAAAAAATGAGATCATTCTATAACCTCCCACAAAACAAAAAGAGAATTTAATTCTCAAACCAAGAGTTTAACTCTTCTAAAAAGAACTTAGTTCTTTCTCTGGTTGAAATCTACAGAAGCAGATCTCCTCACAAATTGAGAATTTAATTCTCATCGGGGTGATTCTGCCATGCAGAACTAAAACTTAGTGGGAGAATTGGGTTTAAAGAATTTAATTCTTTCAAACATATAGGAATTTAATTCCTCCAAATAAAATTAGGGTTTAACCCTATCAGAAGAATTTAATTCTTAAACAAGAGATTTAATCCTCCATGCATGTAAAAGAGATTAGTACCCAACATGATCACGTGTGTCCACGTGACTCCCCCCTCAATAATCGAAAGAAAACGAATGAAATTGGGTTACGTGCTCCCACGTGACCCTTGAACAATTGAACAAACTTCTCAAAATAAAAAGGAGTAAAGCCAAGGCAGAACAGATTTTGGGCGCCTCACGTGTTCCCACGTGACCCCTAGCAATTATCAAACAAAAGAGGATTCTACTCAAGGGCAATGCCCACCTAAAAGATACCTCACGTGTCTCTACGTGACCCCTAACAAACACCATTTTAAAGATGGGGTAAAACTGAAGGATTAATATCCAATGCATGGGTGCCCTCACGTGTCTCCACATGACCCCTAACAAATACTTTTAATATCCAATGCATGGGAACCCATCACGTGCCCACACGTGATGGCTATAAAGATCTAGTGTTTAACACTTATATATTCTGGGAGTAAAATAAAAGAAGCAAAGCCCAATCTTCAGGCGCCTCACGTGACCCCACGTGAGCGCTTCAGTCTTAGTGTTTAACACTTCTTTAAGTGCCTCACGTGGGAGCACGTGAGCGCCGAATGTACTCTAGTGTTTAACACTATATTCAAGCCAATCTTAGCCTAAATTAGCTAATTTTTTCAGAGGCAAGATCCCTTGAAACTGAACCCCAATTATACTCTTGACTTCCAACAATGATCATCTCATATGGCATTCAAAGTAATTCCCAGAGATTCCCAACCAACATTGGTTCAAGGGTATATCTCTTCATATCTCTGATATATGTCGTTGTAATCTTTCAACGTCTTCAGAGAGGTGACGGGTCTCGACAACCAGACATTCCACGGATTGTGGGGTCCTTAAACTCATGGACTATGATGTCCTTAAACTTTATGGACTGTGAGGTCCTTAAACTCATAGACTATGATGTCTTTAAACTTTACAGATTATGACGTCTCTAAACTAGACTATGATGTCTTTAAACTCCACGGACTATGACGTCCTTAAACTTATAGAGCCCAAATGCTCTTTTTGTTGGATCTAAATGATCCTGTTAAGTAGATCTTAGTCAAAAATTAAACTAACGTATCCTTAACAAATGGTTAAGTTGATCTTAGTCTAAAATTAGACTAACGTATCCTTAACAAACATTTAAATTGATCTTAGTCTCAAATGAGCTTAACGATCCTTAAATCCAACCCAAACCCAAATCTAAGAAAATATGGATTTAGACTAATTCACGCCCTACGGGCGACCACATAAATTAGTCTCCGTATACAATCCACGGGCAACCAAAAACAAAACAAACACACACGACACGAAGTGATCATCTGGAGAAGGAGAAAGTTGCTACCGCGATGCGGTAGCGTAATTAACTGCAGGGGCTTGCGCTTGCAGGGAAGAGCGTCCCCACAATCAAAAACCCCTCAAAATGAGGGGGAATCTGATGAAATCTGCTACAACGGCCGCATCCATCTAAGCCTTCGATATATGGTGCCATAAATCAACTTGGTATCTTTGGAGAGGTGGACGGATAAAACCAAATAGTATCTGCCCTCGAAATTCAGGCCGGACGTCCCAACATCCCGATCGCGTCTTTCGGCGGTGAACAAATCTCTTCTAGATCTACCACACTGCCATCAGTATCATTTGGAAAAATTTCATTTTCTAGAAACGTGGCATACTGAGAAACAAACACCTTTTGTTCCTACTTATGGTAGAACAGATATCCAAGCGAATATTTTGGATATCCCACAAATTTACACTTAACCGATCGTGTCTCGAGTTTGTCTGGATTCTGCTTTTTGACAAAAGCCGGACAACCCCAAATCTTAACTCGTTTAAGAGATGGTCTCTTCTCATACTATATCTCATATGGTGTGGTAGACACGGTCTTGGTTGGAACTTTGTTCAACAGAAATGCTGCAGTCTCCAATGCGTGCCCCCAAAAGGAGAGAGGTAACTCAACATCACTCATCATGGATCGTACCATATCTAATAAGGTACGATTCCGCCGCTCTGACACACCGTTGTGCTGTGGTATCTAAGGGGGAGTGAGCTGAGAGAGAATCCCATTCTCTTTCAGAAAGTTTGAAAACTCTGTACTAATATACTCTCCACCTCGATCTAATCGAAGTATTTTGATGCTCATTCCTATTTGTTTTTCTACTTCAAGTTTGTACTTCTTGAATTTCTCAAAAGCTTCAGACTTAAGTTTTAATAAAAATACATGACCGAATCTTGAGAAATCATCAGTAAAAGTTATGAAATAAGAAAAACCGCCTCTCGCATGTGTAGACATTGACCCGCATACATCACTATGTATGAGGCCCAAGAGCTCTGTAGCTCTTTCTCCGTGTCCAATAAACGGAGATTTGGTCATTTTCCCTTTGATGCAAGACTGACAAGTCGCATAAGATTTATATTCAAAAGGATTTAAATATCCATCTTTATGAAACTTGTTTAGTCTTGTTTCATTAATATGACCAAGTCTACATTGCCAAATAAAAGCTTCATTTATATCTGAAAATTTTCTTTTATTTGTGTGTTGTATGTTGAAAACTGTGTGTTGATTTAGGACGTATATCCCATTATTAAGTGTACCATAACCAATCAACTCTTGATTCAGTTTAATGTTCATAATATTGTGCTGCAATACAAAATGATATCCTTCATTGTCTAACAAAGAAACGGATAATTATATTACAAAGCATGCTAGGTACAAAATAACATGGGTTCAAAACCAATATACAACCCGACAACAGCCCTAGGTGATACTCTCCCACTGAAACTACATGTACATTGGAACCATTTCCAACTCGGAGAGTGTAATCACCGGTCTTCAAAACTCTGCTATTTCTCAAGCCATATACAGAATTGCAGATATGAGAACCCGAACCGGTATCCAATACCCAAGAAGCAGAGTTTATAGAAAAACAGTTTTCAGTCATGAACACACTTGAAGCAGAAGATTCTTTTTCTTGAGATCAAGGTATTCAGTACAGTTCCGTTTCCAGTGCCCCGTTTTCTTACAGTGAAAACATTCTCCTTTTCCCGACTTCTCAACCTTGGATTTGTCTCTCCCTTATGCCTTCTTGATTCCACCTCTCAGTTTGGTGGGATTCTTCTTATTCCTTCCCTTGGCCTTGGCTTTTGGGACGGAAGAGGAAGATTTTCCAACAATCAGAGAGGGAGACTTCGCCTTAAGCGTGCTCTCCGCACTTCTCAACATATTGAGAAGTTCGGGTAGTGACTTCTCCATATATGCATGTTGAAGTTCACTATGAATGGAGCAAAGGCAGGGGGAAGAGACCGTAGAACAATATCAACATACTGTTCGTTCTCCATTGTCCATACGAGGCCCTCAAGCTCTTCAATAAGAGCTATCATCTTCAAAACGTGATCACCTACTGGTGTGCCAGGAGCCATCCACATCTGAAACAACTTTCGAGACGCTTCGTATCTTAGGATACGAGATTGCTCCCCATACAACTCTTTTGTATGGAGAAAGATAGATTGAACATCCATCTGCTCATGTTGCTTTTGATGTGTATTTTCCATCGATGTAAGCACGAGGCATTTGGCAGTAGCACAGTCAATATCCCACGTTTTTTGGATCTCCCTATCCGCAACAGAAGATTCAGGGCCTGGGCTGGGAGGGGCTGAGGCAGTGAGGACATATGATACTTTATCATATATGAGAGCAATGTTAATGTTCCTCAGCCAGTCTTTATAGTTCGGCCCAGTTAGCTTATTTTTCTCTAACAAAAGCTTAAGTCCAATCATGGTTATCTGCCATTAGGAGAGAGAAAAGAATACACTCAGCGAAAGCTCTTGCAAAGATCAGATTGGTTATTATCTTATCTAATCGATGTCTCCCACTGCTTTTATCAAAATTTTCCTTCAAACTTTAAAAAGAAAATTAGCCAGGATTAATTACATTCTACAACTTTGTTAACCGTTCAGCCAGGCCAGTGCTGGTACTTTGAAGGACGTTCCCAGTGTTTTCGCACAAACCTAATTAAAATAAATCTTGTTTTCCCAGAGGCATAGCCCCGTTGATACCTTTCTTGACACCTAATGGGTTAGCTAATTGTAAAGTGCAAAACTCTCCTGGGAGCAACTCTTGCTCACAGTGGGATCGGGATCCTACTATCATATAGAAGGTATGCAATCTCATTGCAAATTTCAACTCTTGAAACTCTCGATATTGTTTTTACCCCTAGCACTCATGACCTTAACTATAGTCAACATATCATAAGTACCAGTCAAGTTCTTCCCGTCATTTCGTGATTAACTAGACCCACCCATATGACCCTTAACTATAGTCAACATAATCATATGAATGTCCTAACTAATCACATCATATGCTGTGTAGGAAGACATCACTTGGCTACCGTACACTGCGCCTTAACTATAGTCAAAATACGCAGCACGAATACTAAGTACTCTACTTCCTAAAATGACGGAGGGCTGCAAATGGTTTTTAAGAAAACCTTTAACGCTTTGAACTTGATATCGTTGTAGAATCTAATGGTTTTAAAAGGAGTGGCTTAAGCTCCGCACTTTGAAAACTTGCTTTTTCATAAAAAGCCGAGTAGGTTTCAAATCCGATTCTATAACATCTTTGAGGTTTCTTTTTCTTCACATTAATCTCATTAATGTAGTCCCATCATTTAAGTCCTTAAGCCATTAAAGAAAAGAAACGAAAATAGAACGTACGCTTATGCCATCCGCATTCGCCACAATGTCCCGTTATCTACCGTTAGGTTACTTAACCAACGGCATAGTGGGGCGGGACTAGCGCGGATGCAAAACATAAGCAACGTTTATTATATATCATATATATAATACATCATTCGTCTCAGCTTATAAAGTGATCGCATCACAGAATATCAACAGCAGAAGCACATATATGAAAATATAGGATATACTAGAAGGTCCGTATTTTGTATTTAGCCAACAATAGAAAATACAGATTCCACGGTCACGATGAATAGCCAAGCCCACACCAATAGACCCCTACGAGAGCGGCAAGTGACCCTACCAATTCTAGAGTTAGGAGACCCGGTCTCAACTCCTCGAGATGGCCTCCCACTGGACCCTAGAACCCGGTCACTTGTGCCCCCGCCTTAGGTCTATCCTAATGTGGAAAAGTAAATAATATACAATAATGGTGACATCATCCTCAACCCGGAAGTGCCCCAATAAAAGAATATTATATACAATGAATTTTACATGAATGAAAAGAAAAACTCCCATCTCACATAAAACCCTAGGCCATTCAATCACGACGATCATGTACATCATATCTCAGCAACACATAATATCACATGTCATCAACGTAAGTAAGTATCCGTACCCTAATTTTCGTTGATATATAGCAACGAAACCGGCGATACACCACATACTGCACTTATAGTCGCAGAAATGAAAGTGAAAAACTACAACAATTGGAATAGACACTGCCTTTAGACATCATAAATCCGGATTATCACATATTCTGGATTTCATGCCTAACGAAGCAAATCTTACATTTGGGTCACAACTATGAAAACACCTTTTCAAAAGAAGTCGGGTAATTCAACAAGATTCCCGATTCTACCCGAGACCAAAATGTTAAATTTACACGCAACTTATTACTTTTCACAAAACTAATTAGTGTAGATTCCAAATATTGTATCACATTCACATATATCTAGACGATGTTAAACGTTTTGATCGAATCAACAAACACACATATTTCCCCAAGAGCTTAACACTTGAGCGAAGTTAAAATACCTAAAACATGCCACAGTACCGATGGACCAACCGTAGAAGGGTCAACCCTTGCCTCACCTATGGCGCCATGGAACTACGGCAAACCCTAGGGTTTGGCCGTGGTTCTGTGGTCATAGAATCGAGTTAGGGTTACGTTCTTCTAGAGGGTCCATAGAATTACTTACATGGTCTTTCGAATATTTTTAACTTGGAAAATTCCAACACTTGGAAAATTTCCAGCGAGAGTAATGAGGTGGTGTTTGATGTTTGTTCGAACTGTTAAACATCGTCAAGGTTACCTAAAACAATGTTAAAATTACGACTACGAAATACTCCAAATTAGCCCCTTAACAAAATAAACATCACATGAAATTTTGGGCTAAACAAACAATACCTGAAACACCAAACCCCAGAGACTAGAGCACCAAACAAAAATGAGGCTTAAAAAAGATGGGAAAACCGGCCAGGACGGATTTTATAGGCATTTCGCCGGGTCAAATCCGGTGGAATGGCCTCGTTTTCGTGTGGTGTTCTGATTACATCATATGTAACACTCTGAAATTGCTTAAAAAAATTTTAGACGTTCTGAAAAATTCGACAGAGAGCAGGTTTAGGGTTTCAGTTTTCGAAATTGTTTCGGTTTCGTAATTTATCTAACATCATCTAAGTTTCTAGCTTGGCTCTGATACCACAGTAGGGATTCTCTAGCACCATGCCTAGGGTTTGGCTTGCATCAAACATGCTATAACAAAAATTTTAGGGGTGCTAAACAAAACCAACCATGAATCGAACTAGAAAATTAGGGTAACAAGAACTAGTATCACATACTATCAAGTGTCTAACACTAAGAGGTGAGTAATACAACCTTTATAGACCTCCTCTTATGACTACTTGGATCAACTCGGTGTTTGAATGGGTTCGCTTGAAACCTTCGAAGTCTACGACGATCCACCACGGAGTCCCTTGGCTCAAGCTCCTAGCTTCACTTGATTTAAATAGAAGTGGAGCCAACAACCTACACTAGTCGGCTAGACTAATATAGATTGGTGATGTGGGTTTGGATCTCACTTAAAAACCATTCTTTTTATGTTCTTCACTCATTTGAAAAAAGCTAGAGAGCTTGAATGAGGAAGAAAAAGGAGGAGATGGCTTGACTTAACTCTTGTGAGAATAAACATAATCAAGAGAGAGAGGGGGGGTTATCTCATCCCAAACCATGGTTACAAAATATCTAGATATTTTGATACTTGAGTTTAAACAAAACAATAGGCAACAAAAACCATGGGAAATGAAACCATGGTTTTGACTTTAGTCAACACAAAAGAAGAGTGTAGAAAATCAATCATGATTTTATTCCTATTTTGTTTTTCTCAATAATCAAAATATATAAATATATTACCATGTGAGTCTTGCATTGCCATCACCAATGTATCATCAACCATGATACATGTATGCATGCATGTGTGCATCCATATCAATATATACATACACTCATGCATGCATCATAAAGAAATATGTTTTAATAAATGAGCTAATGGACTTAATATTAAATCAACACTTGATTTAATAACCCGGTTGTTCAGTTGATAAAACTGCACTTTTAATATGATATTTTCCTTACTATTTTTATATAATAAAAGGTGTTTATTATAAATATGACACATATGAGGGTTTATCTGTAAAAATACTTTTTTCATGTGTTTATATATTATAATTAACATTATGAAGGAAAATGTAAGCATATAATATTCATGTAATATTTGGTCTATTTAAATATGCTTACCTTATTAAATATCTTTCACCAATTCTCTTAAAACTAAAATATCATGACAAATGGTTAAGATAATATCTCAATAAAAACAAATTCTACTAATATTATTTATTGAGATAATTGTGCAGGAATTATATCATGACTGAAATTAAGGAAATCCGAGTTGGCAAGATCAAATCTGCCGAAAATATTCAAGTAAATTGAAGAAACTAATTCTGGCAGAAATATAGAAAAGATTTTCAAAGTTTAGATACTCAAGAGATCACCAAGTGTTACAGATATGAAGCTACAAAAATTAGAGGCCATGATCTCACCAAAAGGCGACGGATCCGCGGCCAAACCTATCCAATGGCCGCGGTTCCGCCGCACTTCTGAGGATTTAAGGCTCGGGATTTTGGTGGTTAGGATCCTAACAACTAGTTTCCATATTAGGAAACTAGGATTCTGGCTTTGTGACTATAAATAAGAACCGAGAGCCTCTTGAAAAATTTATCACACCGACGAGATCACGAAGTCCATGACGGCTCAAGAATCTTGGTTGATCATCAATGGTTCATCTACCTCCTTAGAAGAGATCGAGAAGCAAACTAGCATTTGTAATCATTTTCTAAGGGAACAAAGTGTAATTGATTCTGTTGATTAATGAAGGTAGTTTTTCTTATTCTATTTCTTTGTTGTATGATTTCCCTCTCTATCTTTTCTTCTCTCAACATGCACGAGTAATTCTTTGCTTGTTAGGGTTCATAGGATTAGAGTAGATTAATGGATGATGAAGATCCTTAAACTTTTTTTACATCCTATAAAGTTTATAAACTTTATCAAAATAATAATTAACATCCTAATTGGGCGCTCTACCAATTCATTGATAATCACGACCACAATTAGAGATTAGATTAACAATTATTTTGGTAAAGGCTAGACATGAATGAAGATCCATGTCAAGATAGGGGTTAAGAGTGGGAAGCCTTTTCCCTCCAGAAATCCTAATTTACATGCATCACTGTTGATCTAGTTTTAAATCTATTAAAAGATAAAAAGAGTAGTTTTTAATTAATCATCCATGACTACTAAATCTTAATGAACCCTACAAGTCCCCTTTTTATATAAACCTACATCCATAGCTAATCTAAATCTATATTTTGCATCCGTGTTTAACGTAGATCTAGAACCTACAACCATTCTTCACCATTCTTTATTCTTTCCCCTTTTCAAAACGTCTAAAGTAAGATTGAAAGATTCAACGTTTTCCTGAGGACGACCCGTACTCATCTCGGTCTAGCTACGCGCGACACCGTTATTGATTGCGGTTATTCTACAAACACAACTTTAAAACAGATCAATCAAATAGCGCCGTTGCCGGGGATCGAACCCGAGTATTTTTTTCTTACTATTCGTATTGAACTCTTATTCGATACATATTATAAAATAAAACAAAACAACAAATTGTGTATTTAACGATTAGTGTGCGACTTTTACGAGGGAATCTGGAGTCACTTTAGCGAGTAGATAAAAATTCAGAGACTTTCAGAGAGAACCAGAGGAGCAAAGGAGGCCGCTGTAGCAAAAATTTTCAAACGATCCCTCAACTGCGCGGTTGAACCACGGCAATAAGGGCATTTTAGCGGCGGAAGCGCGGTGCAAGAGAGGAATTAGGGTTCTAAACTTCTCTGGTAAGTTTTTCAACTCCTTATCTCTCATCTGAAATCTAATAAAATATCTTTTCTTCAGGATTCTTTGCAAAATATCGCCGCTCAAAAATCTTTTTGCAAAAGTTTTGTAATTAGTTTGTTTATTCATATTTTAATACGGACTTTAAGGGGCAAGACCAAAATTAAGATTATGTGGGGATTTTATCACCCTTCCTAAGCCCCACAAATCACAAAACAAGTATCCGCATCAACCCTACATTAATTTAAAAAATATTTTGACAAGTCTCTAAGGACTGTCTTGCTCAATAAGGACAGAGGAAGGTCGTAGGTAATCTATCGCTTATCCGCATTACTTTTGTGGTGCCTAGGCAAGTGTGTCTAAGGCAAGTGGTTATTTAATTAAGGTCCGCTATTTTCGGTGATTTGTATAGCAGATACCTCCCACTTACCTGGCACTTACCTGGCCACAAGAGTAGTAAAGAGGTTGTAGAGGATTGATCCTGCGGCTTGTCCTTTGGAAGTCTAGGAGCGGTCTAGAGACTTGACCTTCGTAACCTTAGTTCTTGGGTTGTTTGTGAATTTTTGTGTGATTTGTCTAAGTCCGACACACTTTTTCAAAAACAAACCATTCTTAAATGTACACACGCTGCCATTTGCGCTAAAACTGTTTAGTACATGCTCGGCTGGACACGGGATTCTAGTGCCCGTCTTGTCCACATTTCTTTTATCGACCCCAGAGTCGGTTATTCTTCGTCTTCTTTTCCACCACCTACCACAACCACGATGGACGGATATCTATCAAACTTTAGCACCACTCTGCCACCGCCCGCAGGTGTGCAGAATCCTCCATGCATTTCTCTCCAGGAGAGATGCTACCCTACATGTGGTCCCTTTCACACTTATCTTTCCATTCCACCAGCCAATGGGGATAATTTCGAAATTAAACCTCATTTCATGAAACTTTTACCCAAATTTCACGGGCTCGAGTCTGAAGACCGATACGTTTTTATCACCAAATTCGAAAACGTATGTGCTTTGATGGGTACTTCACAGCTTTCTGTGGATGCTATGCGTTTACGTATTCTCCCGTTCACTTTGTGCGATTTAGCCGAGAAGTGGCTTTATAACACACCCGCACATTCTATTTCAATATGGGATGAATTTGTTATAGCATTCCTGAAGAAATTTTATCCTAATCATAAGACCGCCCATGTTCGGAGCGAAATCTTCCAATTTACCCAACTTCCCAATGAACCATTTTGGAAATACTTTGAACGGTTCAAGGATCTTCTTTTACAATGTCCTCATCACGGAATCCCTAGATGGGATCTGTGCCGAATTATTTATGAGGATATTGATCTCACGACAAAACAGATACTTGAAACCACGTGTCAATGTCAATTCCTGTCTAAAGATGATGGTGAAACTTGGAAATACCTAAAAGATCTTGCTCAAAACACTTTATAATGGGAAAGTGTTAGTCAACCATTGTCTATAGAAGGTATTAATTAGCTCGATATTTTCATCACAATGAAAGCCGAAATGGCCGTAATACAAAGGAAACTCGATGCTATAGAAAACAGAATTTCTTCAGCCTCTCTAACCCAATACACACTTCCCAAAACCGTGTGTGGTTGTTGTTCCAACCCATCACATTTGATAGAAGAATGTCCTTTGAATGTACCATTTCAAGGTCAAGAGCACACTAATGCTGCTTTTCAGCAGCAAAGACCTGGAAACGATCTTTCTTCTTCCAGTTATAATCAAGGTTGGAGGAATCACCCTAATGTTGCTTGGAACCAACACCAAACTCAAAATAAGGTTCCAAACCCAAATGACTTTCAAAGGGTCTCTCCACAGCAACAACAACCACCACAACTGAGTTAGCACCCCTTTCAACTGCAACCTTTACAAAACCCGGCCAACAACTTTGATCCTCCTTCTGCCGGTACCGATAATCCCTCTACACTCGACATGTTCATTGAACAGTCCATGCAAACGAATGACATTTTAACGTCTTCTATCCATACGTTAGTGTAAAACACTGTCTCCCACGGTGAGAGTATCAAATTGATAAAAGCACAAATTGCACAACTGACTGCAGCAATGAGTGCTGGAGAGAAAGGGAATCTTCCAGCTCAACCCCTAACTGATCCTGGGTGCTCACGGTATAATGTGAATACACTTACCACGTTGAGATCTGGAAGTGTGCTGGATAACCATGTAGGTGAACAGATTGAAACTGATATTGAGGAATAAATTGAACCCCTAGCTTCCATTTCAACTTCCACTTCCACTTCTACTTCTTACCTTATTTCGTCTAGTTTACCTTCTTCTTTCGAGTCTATTCTCCGTTTTCCCCAAGGCTCGAACCCTCCACCCACTTCATCCTTTCCACCCCCATAAACTTCTCCACATTCATTGGACCCAACACTTATTGATTAAGCTCCATTTCCAGATAGATTGAGGTCCAACAAACCGAATGCACAAATGGAGAAGGTTGTGGAAATGTTTAAGAAAGTTAACATAAATATTCCTCTCCTAAATACTATACAACAAGTTCTAGCTTATGAGAAAATACTTAAGAACTTGTGCACTAGGAAGAGAAAAACTCAAGTGCCGAAAAAAGTTTTCATGTCGAGTAATGTAAGCACAGCTTTTACACAACAATTACCCATGAAACGTAAGAACCCTGGCTGTCCTACAATCTCTATTTCTATTGGGGGTAAAAATATCAATCGTGCTTTACTCAATTTAGGCGCTAGTGTTAAATTTCTTCCTTATTATGTGTATGAGCAATTGGGTATAGGAGAATTAAAACCATCGCAATGCACTTTACAGATGGCTGATCGATCTATCACCAAACCAAGGGGTATGTTAGAGGATGTGTTGATAAAAGTCGGGGAATTTATCTTCCATGTGGACTTTATTGTTCTAGATACACAACCTGTAGCAAACCCACGGAACCAAATTCCGGTGATTCTGGGCCGACCTTTTCTTGCGACTTCCAACGCTATAATCAATTGTCGAAACGGTTTTATGACCCTATTCTTCGGAAATAGGTCAATTGAACTTAACATTTACAAGTTGGGAAGTGAAGCTTCCGAACCTCATGCTCGAGTATGTCTGTCGAATTAATGGATGTCGACAGCAGCGAATTTGAACAGCTTCACGATACTGATCTAGACTCTTTTCATACGTTGTTGTTTGATCCAGATATGTATTATACACATACGGACCCTTCTTTCGAATTGTCCGGGTCAACATCTAACGCTTGTTCTGAACTTTTCATGGAGTCTGAGTATCATCCCATTCTTTCCAATGACATTATTCTTCGGGATATCGATGAAAGCTTCGCTGATGAACTCGCATTTTTAGAAAACACGGGTGTTGAGATGAATCAACTCCAAAACAAAGAAATTGAACCTCCACCCCTTCTTCTTGACAATCACAAGAATGCGAGTAATTCATCATTATCACTGTGTCGTCTCTCCAAATTGAGACGCAAACCCTTTCCATCACACCACTTATCTCTTCCCCACTTCTTCCTGGCTCCGTAAAACATGTTATTCCACCAACCGGTGCATTTCATTGATAAAATCTTCGAGTGATTGGTGTTGACTTTCGGTCTTTGTAAAGCTTTGCATTGACCAATAACTTTACCCCCCACTTATGATTTTAAAAGCTTAACAGTGATTAATTCAAGTTTGGAGGGGTATATTTTTGGCTCCTGAAAATAAATTTTTTACACAAAATGGTGAGTCAAAAATAAGTTTGGGGGAGAATTTTCATGTTCATTTATTCATGTCCCCATTAATAACTTTTCCTCCCAAGCTTACAGGTTTTTGAGATTTAACAGACGGCAACAGTGAGGATATTGTTGTAAACAAGTTTGGGGGAGCTTTGTGCTTATTTACACATCACTTTGCATCATACTTTGCATAAGCACAACATTTTCAAAGAAAAAATTTCAAAAATTTTCTTTATAATAAAAGATTAGAAAGTGAAAAAATTACATCTAAAAGATTGGAAAAGTTTAAGAAAATCAAGAAAGTTAGATGTTTTCTTAAACAAATTAGTAATAAGTAGTTATGAGCCGTTGTCCCAAGGGTTAGTAAGATGAAAGAAGTCACTAATCCGAGGGTAAAAATAAGTCTGAAAAATAGTTCCTATTCTGGAGGCCTAACATTTTAACGTTGATACCCTACTATACGCACTTACACACGTCTTGAAACTCGGGATAGTAGAGGATACCTTGAAATGCTCTTGTCTAAAAGCCAAAGTACGAAAATTATAAATGAAGCAATAAAATATAAAATGATGAAGAAAAATGAACACTGGTCTTGTAATCACCAAGGCAGCATAAAAAAATATAGTGAGGGTGCTTCATCATCTAGTGCTTTAGACCAACTGGTTTGGGAGTCACTTCTAAGCCTTAGGTGTTGCAAGACGAGGAAAATACTAAATACGCCTAATATAGAAAGCATATGAGTAATCGATCGGTTAGTACCTCAAGAAGTATTAACGGTCGCATGAAAAATATGTGAGCAATTCCATCAAAATATTCACCAACTAAAAAAAGTACTGAGATAGATGGACAAGAGTATGATAGCTTGAATTGAATTCTCCGAGTGTAGGGATGTTCTTTACACACACGTAGGGGTATATGATCAATGTTTGGAAGAAAGGTAGGAATGAAGACTAAATGCGATATTTTATTGAGGGATGATGTGATTTCCAAATTTTTTTCACGACCATTAAGACAGGGTTCATAGCAACTGAAAAGATGGTATAGTTGGAAACTCTTATTTTCAAGTTCTTTCTTTTATAGTTCTTATCTTTGTATGTGACTTTCACTATCTTTCTTTTATTATAGGATTTTGTGGGTGTAATCCGCTGAAAACCCTCAGGAGACAACACTACTCCTACTAGGGACACCTAGAGCTTTAACAGCTTGTTGCACGTGCTCAGTGCAATCGTGTTGCCTACGAAAGTCCGCTATTAGGTTTTTCTTCCTTTTTCTCCTTCTCTTGAATAACTAATTTGCTCGGGACGATCAAAGTTAAGTTTGGGGGTGTTTGTTCAGTTGATAAAACTGCACTTTTAATATGATATTTTCCTTACTATTTTTATATAATAAAAGGTGTTTATTATAAATATGACACATATGAGGGTTTATCTATAAAAATACTTTTTTCATGTGTTTATATATTATAATTAACATTATGAAGGAAAATGTAAGCATATAATATTCATGTAATATTTGGTCTATTTAAATATACTTACCTTATTAAATATCTTTGACTAATTCTCTTAAAACCAAAATATTATGACAAATGGTTAAGATAATATCTCAATAAAAACAAATTATACTAATATCAATTATTGAGATAATTGTGCAGGAATTATATCATGACTGAAATCAAGGAAATCCGAGTTGGTAAGATCAAATCTGCCGAAAATATTCAAGTAAATTGAAGAAACTAATTCTGGAAGAAATATAGAAAAGATTTTCAAAGTGTAGATACTCAAAAGATCACCAAGTATTACAGATATGAAGCTACAAAAATTAGAGGCCATGATCTCACCAAAAGGCGGCGGATCCACGGCCAAACCTATCCAATGGCCGCAGTTCCGCCGCACTTATGAGGATTTAGGGCTCGGGATTTTGGTGGTTAGGATCTTAACAACTAGTTTCTATATTAGGAAATTAGGGTTCTGGCTTTGTGACTATAAATAAGGACCGAGAGCCTCTTGGAAAATTTATCACACCGACGAGATCATGAAGTCCACGACAACTCAAGAATCCTGGTTGATCATCAACGATTCATCTACCTCCTTAGAAGAGATCGAGAAGCAAACTAGCATTTGTAATCATTTTCTAAGGGAACAAAGTGTAATTGATTCTGTTGATTAATAAAGGTAGTTTTTCTTATTCTATTTCTTTGTAGTATGATTTCCCTCTCTATCTTTTCTTCTCTCAACATGCATGAGTAATTCTTTGCTTGTTAGGATTCATAGGATTATGGTAGATTAATGGATGATGAAGATCCTTAAACTCTTTTTACATCCTATAAAGTTTATAAACTTTATCAAAAGAATAGTTAACATCCTAATTGGGCGCGCTATTAATTCATTGATAATCACGACCACAATTAGAGATTGGATTAATAATTGTTTTGGTAAAAGCTAGACATGAATGGAGATCCATGTCAGGATAGAGGTTAAGAGTGGGAACCTTTTTCCCTCCAGAAACCCTAATCTACATGTATCACTGTCGATCTAGTTTTAAATCTATTAAAGGATAAAAAGAGTAATCTTTAATTAATCATCCATGACTACTAAATCTTATTGAACCCTACAAGCCCCCTTTTATATAAACCTACAGCCATAGCTAATCTAGATCTATATTTTACATCCGTGTTTAACGTAGATCTAGAACCTAAAATCATTCTTCACCATTATTTATTCTTCCCCCTTTCAACACGTCTAAAGTAAGATTGAAAGATTCAACGTTTTCCTGAGGACGACCCGTACTCATCTCGGTCTAGCTACGCGCGACACCGTTATTGATTGCGGTTATTCTACAAATACAACTTTAAAACAGATCAATCACCGGTCATATCACATACGACCCGTCTAATGGTAAACGCCCGATTAAAATACGGTATCAAATACACGTATTTAATCGAGCTCCGCGCATATCCCATATGCACCCCACATCTTTTTGCCTGAGCCAGGAAACTCCTTTGTGGGACTCTAAGACTCGTCAATACGCTAGCAGTAGACAGTGATCATATCACATACCCACAAACCGTCAGCGGCACAAGCTGTACGTAACGGCTCCCAGGTATTGAGCGATCAGAAGAAAACCAAGTGAACCTGTCAAAACTTCCATCGAGCCAACTGGCAACACTTACCGTACAGTCCGGTCTCTTCGTCAGATATGCTGCATATCGAGTCTAGGGATGATATTGTCGACCCCAATAACTCAATAAGTCATGCCGGTGTATGGCTCATAACAGATCGAGAAATTACTGATAACACTTATCAGTAAATCTCATCATCCCTGGCCAGGGACTTCCTATTATAGTCAATCGAGCATAGCGCAACATCAACCTCCAATACCGGGAGAGACGAAACCCCTCCTATCGCTTATAGCCTCCATGTGCCTCGGGACTGTACCCAAATCCACCTGTTTGCACGACTCAGTAGAGCCGTGGTAGGGTGGAGATCAAAGTACAGTGGGAGGACACACAAGACTCTATGACGATCTCGGGTCTACAGACTAATCTGTACCAGTGTCACCTGAGAACTGCTATCCGACGATAGATATAATACCACATAGGAGTTCTCGGCGAGTCCGTTCAGTGTACCCAGTCTCCACTGAGCACCCGTATACAATATTTGGTGTCACCACACCAATGGATATGAGATCATCCATCGCCCATCTTATATACGCTAGTTTACTCTGGAATATCGATGCCCCGTCTCGATACACCCACGACTAGGAATATTTCAAGGATATGCTTAAACTACACATGTCCCATTAGTATGATCTGCATCATAATCCCAGTAGTCAAGTAAATATCCTAAGGGCTTTATCAACATGTACCAAATGAGTAATATGCATGATCAAGTGAATATGTTAAGATAAAGAACAACCAGATAGCATACTATCATGTCGAGTAAGAATGTCCTCTGAATATATATACACACATACCGATACATCCACTATCATATAACGGCCTCTAGGGCATACATATATCCAACAGTTACCACCACCGACTCGAGGCCCTCGAGAAGAAAATCAAGGGCATACACCGGGATGGCAAACCATCTGGCGAAGGGGCCCGATACTCCGTCGATTCGCTGACGAAACCCTTTACAGAAGAACTGCTGGCCTAGCATGTCTCATCCAGGAAAAAACCGTCTAAGATGGCCCTCTTCGACAAGAAGTTTGACCCAAAAGATCACTTGGACGCATTTACAGCGGGCATGAGTTTCTAAGATAACTCGGACGCAGCTCAATGTCGTGCCTTTCCGACCACCCTAATCAGGGCAGGTCGGGACTGGTTCCGGGGGCTTGCGCCGCGCTCCATCTCCACCTTTGACGAGCTGGCTACCTAATTCCTCGGCTATTTCATCGGGAACCGACGGCAGAAGAGGACAGTCGACTACTTATTCACTGTCAAGAGCCGAGACAGGGAATCCTTCAAAGGGTATGTCACCCGCTTCTACAATGCTCTCCTGGAGATACCCGAGCACCGCAATGAAATGGTCATCACGGCGCTGAGGTCGGGTCTTACACACAAAGAATGGATCCACTCTTTTGCATTAGCGCAACCTAAGACCATAGCCGAAGTAAAAGCTTGGACCGAGCGGGAGATCCAACTCGAATCGGAGGTGAACTCGAATCTGCCCAGAGGCGACCAAGCCGACCAAAAGAAGAGGGGCAGAGAAGAGAAAAATAGGATCGATCGACCAAAACCTTACTCCCCAAAGTTTCAGGAGTACGCCCCTCTTAACATCTCCCAGACCGAGTTGTTGGAGGAAACTAAGGGCGAGAGGTTCTTCAGGCTCCCTCCGGCTACTCGAAACACGGGCAAGCGGCTCCGAGGCCCGTATTGTGCCTATCACCGGACGCAAGGAAATCCGACTGAGGATTGTAAACAGCTGCGCGATTACATCGAGGAGCTGATCCGCTCTGGTCACCTGGCAAAGTACCTGCGAGATAAACGTCAAGCCAATCAAATTAAAGACGGAGAGCTAACGATAGGACAGATCATGGTCATCGCCGACTGACCTAAATCCGAGCAACAAGGACACCTACCAAAATTTATATTCAATACAGGAGAATTTAAATTGAATCACATAATCTGTAATTTATTCAGTAATAAAGATTCTCGCTTCCCTGCAATATGAACTACTCCTCTTTGTTTCTGTGCTAGAACTACTCCTCTTTGTTTCTGTGCTAAAACTCCCCACAAGGCTACCGAGCAGCTTCCCTGTCCGGTCCATCCCTAACGGGTAGATTCCTACCCATCTACACTAAGGATTAAAGCCCTCCTTATGAGGCCACCGAGCAGCTTCCTTACCCGGTCCATCCCTAGCGGGTAGGTTCCTACCCATCTACGCTAAGAATCTAAAACCCTCCTCACGAGGCCACCGAGCAGCTTCCCTTCACGGTCCATCCCTAGCGGGTAGATTCCTACCCATCCACGCTAAGGATCTAAAACCCTCCTCATGAGGCTACCGAGCAGCTTCCCTGCCTGGTCCATCCCTAGCGGGTAGATTCCTACCTATCTACGCTAAAGATTAAAGCTCTCCTCACGAGTCCACCGAGCAGCTTCCCTGACCGGTCCATCCCTAGCAGGTAGCTTCCTATCCATCCACGCTAAGGATTGGAGCCCTCCTCACGAGGCCACCGAGCAGCTTCCTTGCCCGGTCCATCCCCAGCGGGTAGCTTCTTACCCATCAATGCTCAGGAGCCAAAGCCCTCCTAAAGAGGCCACCGTGCAGATTCCTGCTCGGCTAGTCTCTGAGGGGTAGGTTCCTACCCTACGAAGACACGAGTTTAGGAACCACATCAGGGAGGAATCAGTTAATGCCGACCTATTCTACGTTTTTCAATTCATGCTAAGAGACATGGTTGTCAACCCGACTCTGAAGAATGGACTGATACCGAACTTCTTACACTTGGATATCTTCCGGTTCATTGTAAATGAACAATCGCCACCTTAACTCTGGGGAGCGGGAGGGCACCGACCTTCCTACACTTAGCAATTAATCGACTTACACTCGACGCGCGATCGTCATCTAAAAAGCTGGGCATCGACCTACGGCCTACCACTCGAGTCGAGTGTAAAAAGACTGACGAACTGAAGTACTCACGCAGAAAGCACACAGTCATGCAGAGGAAAATAAGCTCAGCTTTATTTATATTCCAGAAATTTTTACAAGGTATTCTGGGCTCCTCGGCCTTACAAAACGCCCGGAGGCTTACAAAACTTTAAAAAAAGAGAAAAAAGGAAAAGACAAGAAAGCTCAAACCGTAGGCCTGGAGAGGATCTCGCCTTGCTTGACGTCAACATCGGGAAAGAAAACGGCGACCTCTGGGTCGGTGCTTCCACCGACAGCCTCACCCCGGGCATTTCCACCGGCAGCCTCACCCCCGGCGGCATCCTCGGCAGCTTCCATCTACGGCGCATCCTCGGAGAGAGGGTACTGGACCCGAAGCTCGCTATCGGCGAACCCCGGCATCAACGCCTTGACGGCGTCGAGATCCTAGTGCCAAACCATGGCCGAGGCGTCGGCAAGGTCGGCGTAGGACTGGTCCGACACCTTGTACCTCTCCACAGACTTTGAAGCTCGGAGATCGGCAAGCTTCACCGTATCGAGCGCCGCCTGGGTGTCCCTCCTGCCAGCATCCCTCGACTTCTTCATCGCGGCATAGAGCTTGCTAACCTCCTTTAACTAGCCTGGATGGTCTTGTTGGATTCACTCAGAAGTCGATGAGACTCCTTACACTTGGAGTTCGTCAACTCCTCGGCGGCCACCCAGGTTTCGAGGACGGCTATCCTCTCCATCGCCTGCTGCAGCTCTAAGCGCAGATCCTCCTCTCACGAGGACGATTCGTCTGCCTTCCTTATGGCCGGGGCAATCTCCTCGGATTCCATATTAACGATGAGGGCGCAGTATTGGAGGACCTAAGGAAAGCAGCAAAAGGAGTTAGAAATGTTCAAACTGAGGAAAAATACTTAACAAAATTCTTAAAGGAAAACGGATACCAACCTGAGCCACCTCCTGAGCGATCGCGGCCACTTGGGCCTTTAGGGTTCCCCGAGGAACTTTTCTCTCGGCCGATCGCTCCATGTCGGAGAGCAGGCTGTCGGCGACAGAAAGCCCCGAGGGTACCTCAAACAGACGTCCCCCTTCTGCATGGGGATCCCGGAGGGTGGCGAGCGAGAGACCGTCCTTTTATGCCTCTTGAGGGGGACCTCGGTGAGGTCAACTTCATTCTCCACCCTCCTTGCCCGCGGCTCCGGTCCCCGTACATGCTTCTGGCTCTCCCCGTGGCGGACTTCCGGGGCTCGGGGCGCTACGGAAGGCTTCGCCGGTGCAGTTGGTTTCAGGACCGAGCTCGAACCGGGACGGGACGAGCTAGCGCCCCGGTCTTCTTTCCTGCCTTCGCGACCATGGCAGGTAAGAATTTGGATCAGTCCATTTGCTCTGCAGAAAGGAGAAAACACGAAAGAGAGTTAGCGACGTTGGAAAGGGCAAGAAAAACCTATTAACGTCTAAATAGATCATCCAAGGACCTAACTTACCTAGGAAGCGCGCAGGGCTGAGCCCGACCCAGCTAAGAGCCTGCTCGGAAAGCAGAACGTCGACCTGCTGGATCGGATCCCACATGGATACTGCCCTCGCCTCAGGTGAGGACGACTGCTTCACCCTCAGGCAGTCGGCCCTGTGCCACTGTGTAGACACAGGCCAATACTCGCCCTCGGGTGGCCCGACGAATATGAACTTCTCCTTCCATTCGTGAATGGAAGAAGGGACGACTACTACTCCCGACCCGGCCATCCCACCCTTGCGTTTTTTGAAATAAAAATACACCCAGCTCGGCTCATCCTTGTTGGTGCCGGGGTGATTCTTAAAACAAAGAAAGGAGACTAGGAGGGTCAAACTAAAGAGGATATTTTCAAGTTTCAACTGGACCAGCGACCCGAGGAGGATTCTCCACGAGTTCGGTGCTAGCTGGCCCAGGGCAATATGGAAGCAACGAAGCCCCCCACATACCTCGGTTGGGAAGGGCAGACGCATTCCAGCCCGGAATCCTTCCAAATACAGGGCAATCTTCTTGCCCTGCACCTGATCCGCCCGCTCACCCTCTCTGGCTAAACAAAGAGCATAGTTATAGGGAATATGGAATCGAGCCCGGATCTCGGCAAGCTCGTCCACATTTCTCAAGATGGATGGCGCATTGCGGGCATTCCCGACACACACCTTGGGAGCCCTTGTTGCCGCTCGACGGCGGGTAACGGGGGCGGCCCTGACTCTCGGACGCGAACCCGACACAGAGGGCAAAGAAGAAGATGAACCCTCTTGGCTATCTGAAGCCGAAGAGGAGGAAGTCCCTTTGAACTCAGCGCTAACAACTGGAGTCTCATCGTCCGACCCTACCCTACCCATCTTTACAGATTCCTCAGAAGAAGACATCTAACCTGATTCAAAGGAGTGATTCGCCGAGGAAAAAGCACGGATGACCCGATCTAAGAAGAAGGAACGCCGAGCAACCTTCGATAGTGAAAGAAAATTATGGCGGAAGTGTTGGCCCTAGGGGGTCCCCTACTATTTATACACCCCAGAGAAGAACATCCAACGGCCCAGATTGATTCTTGCCAAAACGAAACGTCGCGCCCGATGACCGGCGGGGCGCCACGTGGCGATCAGCCATTGGGGACGTCCCTTCGGTTGCAAGTGGCAGCGATAGCTTGTTGCTTCCGCCAACCCACGTCGGACACATGGCCTGCAACCCAACAGACGTACGAGCGAAACAGCGCATCCTCTTTAAAGCGCAATCATTTCATTGATCCGCTGACGTCTTCGGGGATACGAGTGAAGATTCAGGCGAACGATGAGGCGACACATGGGCCCAGGGATCGAAACGACGTAACCACAAAACGCCAGGCCGTTCCTGGACGATCCGCATTACAATTCCTTGGCGCCAAATTGAGCAGAAGAAATCCGAGCATACCACTTTCGACCCGACCCTTGGATAGATCGGAACGAGAGTGGGGGGGTTAATGATGATGCTCACAAGTGGTGTCTCCTCAGATTACGACACGTGGCAGATGACGTGTCCCGGACTCTACAAGGGTAGAATAAATGAGCCGCATCGGGAACATTCCCTGGGGCATCTTCTCGGTGAACGTACCCGACCTTTTGGGAGACCCCCTGAAAACATTCCACCTTCACCTAGGAGACTACCAACAGCTCGTCTCCGAGCTTCCTCAGTCTTCTCGCTCACCTCCGAGCTCCGAGCACACCGAGCTTCCTCGGCCCCCCGCTCGTCTCCGAGCTCCGAGCACGTCGAGCTTCCTCGACCTCTCGCTCGTCTCGGAGCCCCTGATGTGCGGAGCTTTCTCGGCCTCCCCCGATCAACCGAGATTGCAGAACCCTGGCGCCTCCGCAACGGCTTCGTGTATCTCGCCAAAGAGAGATAACCGCCGCCCCACGTCCCGCGTCCCACGCTGGCGCGTCCCCTCATTAATGAGCGTATCCCGTTATTAATAAAGGGATCCCGTCATTTACGCACGCATAACGTCAGGGGCGTAACTGAAGGCGAAAATCTCGCGCCTGCTCGCTCCATACGACCACTATAAAACGCCTCTCTCAAACGACTCCGGTAAGGCAACTTGAATCCAATAAGTCACTACTCCGCATAAATTTCTAGGCTAACTTGATCGTCGGAGGGTCCTATGGTGGTCACCCATCCCGGGACTTCTTTGCAGGTCGCTCGGTTTCCACCTCAAACTCAACCCATTGAGATCCGCACCCCCAAGAAGGCAACCTTCAAATCCAATCTCAACCGTCCAGCAGCGTTCGCGACAGATTTACGGAGGACAGTATCTAAAGGAGATCCAGACCTCCATCAGTTGTAATGCCAACTCCTGAGTCCTAGCCTTGCACCAATATAAATGATTAAAACTTTCTTCTCCTTCTTTAAAAAGGAAGGCCGAGGCATGCCAATATTAATTTGGCAGTTGCAATTTTTTTTGAACTCCTTTTGAAATCAAAGAATTATGGATCCGATTTAGCGGTTGTTGAGAGTATGACTTTCACAAACGATGTTGGCTTCTTGATCGAAAGTCAATGATGGAAAATAACCATGAAGATGTTCGATTGATGGACGAATGATTTCGATGAGGATTGACCGCAACAGACGAAAGCTTCGATTGCGGCCGAATAAGATGGATGTACCACAGCCGATGGATGGAAAGTAAGTCCACGGAATCACACAAAAACCACAATCTCAAATCTCTAGTTTAATTTTTTTTTTCTCAATCATGGGGATCTGAAATAAAAGCCTAGGCTTTTTTTATTGAGAAATATTAATAAAACTTACAAAATAATCCATGTAATATTCAAAATTGCAATAATATCCAAGATTGAAAAATTGACAAAAAAATCCAAAACAAAATAAAAATCCTAATATGATGATCCCGTATCACTTTATGATGTATAGGCGGTTCACATAACTTCAAAAAATAAGACTATCCCGTTTATACCGTGTTTGACGACGCAAAGAAAATCAATAAAAATTGAGAGGCCCAATAGCAAACGAGTTAATCATTTGATATATGAGTGAATGACACACCATAAGGGAATTTTTCTTTTCTGCATTTATATATCTCGTTTTTTTTATAAATATCTAATCTGGACAACTCTTTGCTTTGTATATGATTGTTATCGGATGCAGTAGTAAGTGATATGAATGTGTAAATATGTGGTTTCTCAAAAGCCACCTACCGAATGTTTGTGTGTGTATGAGCCTACACCCAGGCATTTTCTTTTAGCTACAAGATTGGATTCACAAGAGACTTATACATGGCCTTATGCGCTAAACATGGCTAATCCCGTCTTCATCTGCACCAATTGTATAAAAGTATAATTTGAACCGGTGACATCATCATCACGATTTCATTCCTTTGCAATGAGAGTGAAACAACAAAAACAGTACTAAGTTTAAAGTTTTTATATTTTTATCACATGCAATTTACAAGATGTAATGTACTCTCTATTGTATCAATCAAAGCCGAAAAATATGATCGATCAATCTCTTTCACCTGAAACTTAACATCTAAGCCAACCGCATACCCATCTATGGGCCACACAACCCATTAAGACACGGCGCATAACTTTCTGTTGCTTTCTCTTTAATTTTTGGGTAAATTCCTCGCTGCTTCCATTGTCGAGGATCCTCCACTGTCAACGATCCTCGCCACCTCTCTCTTTCTCGCTTACCCATCGAATCGCCCATCAAGTCGCCCCATAGTTGCACCATCCCCGAGCACCAAATTTTCTCCCTCTCCGAGTCCCGCCTCCGCCAGCATCCTTGTCATGTCGAACTTACTGACCCCTTCGTCTCTGCCAGCATCCTTGTGCCCACAAATTGTAGAAGGCCCCTTCATTTGCATTGCCTCAATTCAAACCCATTTCTCGGAAAAATCAAACACAGAGAAAAGTGAGAGAAGAAAAGAAATGGCTCATTTCATTGTAGAGAAATGTGAGAAACTCACAAGAGCTTTTTCAGATATAAAAATAAAAATTTCCTCTTTTATTAATAAAACATCAAAATGTGATAATGCACATTATCAAAATTGATTCTTTAAGCTAATTTTGTGATGATTTGAACAAATGGGGATTTGGGTCTTGAAGGATTGAGAGGATTGGGTGTTGAGGAGAAGACATTGGTATAATTGGGCATCGGAGGCTGGAGTGTCTCTCTCTTCAAGAGTGATGGTGGGTTTTGGTAGCTGGGATGATGATCATGTCAAGCACTTGAATGCTGAATTCGCAAGGTTTAAGATATATTGTAAAACAAAATTGCCCTTTTTTTTAAGGCTTTGGGTGTTGATTTGTGATGCATTATTATATGAGAACGACAAGTACTTGAGGTCGCGGGAACAAAAAGGAACATGGAGACTGCCACCACAAGAAATATCCTTTTATTTTGTCGGTGATGCTAAAGTTGCCGACGGAGATGAGGTCGCAGCGTAGGCCGCGCTTGCCTGACGAAATAAAAGGTCACCCGATGAAATAAGCCTAAATCGTCAACTGATGTCCGACGAAATAAAATACAACGAAATAAATGTTATTTCGTTGGGCACCTAGTTTATTTCTTTGGGTGATTTATTTTGCTGGATTTAAGCGGACGGTGTCGAGAAAACTGTAAAAATTTCCCTGTTTGAAACTTATTTCGTTGGAAAATACCCGACGAAATAAGCTACAAACAGTGAAAAAAATAAAGCAGGTTTTGCATGGTTTTCGAGCATTTGATACAATCAATTCAGTACAAACAACCACAACTCAATTCAATACAATCAATTCAGTATAAACAACCACAAATTCTTAAAACGAATTCAATTCAATTCAATAATAATTTCAATTCAATTACAAACTCAATTCATTCATTATAATCGTAATTTTACAGTTTCTTAAAACAAAAAAACGTACGAAATGAAGTGATTCGTCGATGCGCGCGTTTTGTGCTTCTCCAGTCCATCTCGAGCTCATTGGGCGCCGTCGTTGTCCGGAAAGTCAGTGAAATCCATCAAGTACTATAGTGTTATCAATAGACAAGTATCAGTATACAATATTGTCGATAATTATATGAAAATTGTATTGAAATTAAGGATTATCAAACTTATATTCGGTACTTTCTTTCCTTGACGCCTCAAGCTCCGGACGATCTCTACCCTCGCCTCAAGTCCGTCGTGAACTTCTTGTTCCGACATCCTCCTTCGTGAACCCGAAACCGACGAGGGTCTAGATGCAGAAGGAGACAAGAAGACGGGTGCTCGAGGACCCGCGGGAGTACGAGGATACGAGCCTTCCCCATGGAATGTCGAAGTGGACGTGTAACGACCCTAAAATCCCTGTCGTTTTTGTTAATTCAATATTAATATAAAGGTGTATTTCAGTTCTGGTTTAGAGTTATAAATTATTCTTGTGAAATTAAAGCAAGAAACTCCTTATAAATCACTGGTTAAGATTCTTCGCTATTGCTCCATAACCCACGTGTTCAAATCCGAACATCGCTAATATTTTATTATATTTTTCTACCCTCTCAAGACTCTTAAGTCCAAACCAAGTCCAAACCAACTCAATCTTTCAAGTTCATTCATCCGTGCATCACTCTCTCTCTCTCTCGTTTTCCCCAGCACATCGATATAATAATATTTTTAGAAAACAAATTTTTTCAAACTTACAATAACCTTTATCATGAAAACATCATTAGTATGCCATGACACATCCAGTTCCTATATGCTCTTAAAATACTTTTTTTTGCTATGTTAAATAATACTTAGAAAACAAATTAACGGATAAATACCACATCTTTATTTTAATGGTAGTTTATTGTTAATCTATTAGATAATATCATGCACGGGATATCGACCTACCTCTCACGTACACATAGAAAACATAGCATGATACTATAGTTATAATATTTTTTTGAAAGAATCGAAATACATCAAAATACCCTCGAATTCAAAATACGGTTTTTAAATCAATATTCTTTTCCTTTGCAAATATGCCTCTAAAACCCTCGTTAGGGGACCCGTTTATGCATAGTGCAGATTATTGTATATCCTGGAGATAGTAGAGTGAGATGTATAATTTCTTACGGAGAATTCGGTCTCGAAAGGAATAAAATACGTTTTTAAAGAAAAGTAAATAATTCCTATAAAATTTAAAATAAAAGAATATATATAGCAAGTTATGTTAAATTGAGTTATCATTGTTTTCTAAATATCAAATTAAAACAAGTTTTTAAAATTAAAGTTTATAAGAAAATACGCTCATGACGCCAAAAGATAGATTTTTCATGAAAATACCATAAACTAGGTTTTATCACTAAAATATCAAACAAACTAAAATATTTTTATCAAAACCCTCGACAATCTAATTAATATATTTTTACCAAAAACACTCTCAAGATTATTTTCAGAATAGAATATTTACATAAAACCCCCTTGAGAATTTAAATATTTATTTTACATAAATACCTTAGAAATCAAAAGACCAGCTTATGTTACGTCTTTAGATTGCAGATTGGTTGGAGTGGCGTCTTCTCTCGTCAGTACCTCGGGGCGCCAGAGACAATGATACACCACTCGCCTTTCCCGAAATATAAATCATAATTTCAGGGAAATTAAATCACTTGAACTTGAACATGAAAACTGGAACTTGACTTTAAACAGAACTATACTTGAAACTTGACATGAATACACAAACCCAACAAGTATACCTGAAACCGAGTTGACTCGAACCATGAATACAAATGACATGACTTGCACTTGACATGACTACATGAACTCAATCTAGATATTATATCACCTTTTGTATTCATGGACTCAATCAAAACTCATAAGCTTAATCATAGACTAATATGCACGAGGTGTTGGGGTAGTTAAAATATGAATCCAACAAAATCTCATGAACCCCCTGGTTCATGAATCCATATCTACTAACACATGCAATCTATCATGAGGGCTCGTATTTCCAAGTCCTGAACGATAGCCTGTTGGGTTTAGAATACTTCAACGACTGTTGAAGTCCCACTACTAACACTTGATTCAGACTTGTGGTTCCTTATCCCTAGACGATAGCTTGTTGGGTTCAAGAACACTCTTGAGATTGGTTGACATTCACATTTGTACTGACGTTAAGTTAGAATACCTTATAGAGACATGTTAAGACACATAGTTATGCTCACTCACACATACTTAACACCAGTTATATTATACATGCCGTTTCACATTATTTTTGCACCTGTTAAACATTATAATTTCTTTGAAGACTTATCGGGCGTAAGTTCGCTCACGGGCATTCCACCCACTTTTGTTTCTTTAGAATGTTCGTCAAATAATCTAGAGGCTGAGCAGGTGGATCCGACTGTTGAAGTGAATGTAAATAAAGTTTTTCATTACCAGTATGCTACTTATTTAGGTATTTTATTTCATATTATTTCCTTTTCGGACAATTTATCATTGTAATTAAAGTTTGTTGAAGTGAATGTAAATAAAGTTGTTGAAAATTTCAATCTCATGTTAATTTTTTTTCATTTTTATATTGCTCATTTACGCTTAGCGTATTTGTTTTCGAGAAATGATTTTCTCGGAATAAATACGCTGCGGGTCTCGTCACGTTTCTGCTCCCGTTTTTTGGGAGGAGGGGTGTGACAGGATGGAGATGCAGATCCGGCCGTAGGGGGCGCAGGTGCCGCAGGGGGCGCGGGCTCCTGAACGAATATCTCCGCCCGTATCTAAGGAGGATGCAACTTTGGACCCTGATAAGCGTGATATGTTATAGGCGAAATGCCTTGGCCGCCTAGGTGAACTCTTCCGTGCCGGTCCGGGTTGTGTCGCTTAATAATGTCATGTCCCGCTTTCCAAAAGACAGTAACGGTATGTGATGAGGTCCGCGACGTATTTGTTACGAGAAGGTCATTTCCTTTAATAAATACGTTAAGCGTTTAAAGGCAATATAACAATATGCAAGAATTAACAAGAGTAATTTAAAAATCAGTATCAACTTTATTAATATTCAAAATTCAAAGTACAGATATGATTGTCTGTAACAAAAGTACGAAAACAGCAAAGTGTCTAAACAGTGGCATACCGGAATGAAAAGAAATAACTGCTGAAAAACTAGTAGTTGGCCTGAGCTTCAAACTGTGAATAGTCCTCTGAATCCGGTTCGATCTCTTCAGTTCCCTGGTCTCATGACGAACATTCCAAGGAAATAAAAAAGGCAGGAATGTTGTCAGCAAAGTAGCGCTCGGTAAGTTCCCAAAAGAATAAGGATATAAAGTGTGGAAAAAGTATAATTATAAGTAGAGCATGAATCAAATATAACAGTAGCCAGGTAAGAGTGTTAACTAGACAGTAGTGTGTTGATTAATCCTAAGCATAGTATTATGTAATAGCATGACAATTTATATAAATATGATTGCTCTATTCTAACGTGTTGTTTGTAATTTGATAGTGAAGGTATGCGTGTATACGAGAGTAGTCCGTTAAACCCATGGACCAACAACACGTTTCGTTCAAGGACCCGTCAAACCCACGGGACAATGGTACACGAGATTCATGTTAGGTGATTTTTAGTGGAATCTCGTGCCACGACATACATTCCTTACCAAACTACCCCTTAATCCCGTGTATTTAAAATTATTAATTAGAGCTACAAGTTTTGCCGGAATCTATGAATACAATTGAGAGACTATAAGTTGAGTTCATGTCAGTTGCATGCATTCATGTCAAGTTCATGAAATATTCAAGCATTCGCATCAAGTTGTATTCATGGCTCAAGTCAAGTCGGTTCAAGTATGCGTATTGGGTTCAAGTGTTCATGTCAAGTTCAAAAATTCATATTCAGGTTCAAGTTGTGTTCAAGTTTGGGTTGGAGTTTGAGTTCAAGTAAATTTAAATTCAAGTCAAGTTTGAGACCGTAGTGATTTGTTTCAAGTAATATTACATTTTATTTTAGCAAGGATTTTATCCTAGTAAGCTTCTTAAGATTAGGAATAATTGGGCAACCGCTGCACATGTATGGCAGAATTTGTGTCTTTTTCAAAGACAGTTGCCATTGATAATTCCTTTAATTTGCAGCGTGTTCATATCAAAATTTTGCATTATTATATCACCCATTCTTAATCACATTACATATAAATATGTGCTTTTGATCTATGTCTGCTAAATAGTTGCAGGTTACAGGTTCTCAGAACATTACAGTGAAATTCATGAAAAGATGCTACAAATGCGAGACTACGAACAACAATAGATGAATCAGTATGATGCCGCCTACCAGTTCAAGGAACAACTGAAAATCAGTAGACAGTTCAAATGCACAAAGCACAAGGGTAGCACAAGATTCAAAACTTCAACGCGAAGCTCACGGCAAAAGTCCACATCTTTCTGCACTGTTGGAAATCTGGAAGAAAGTAGAAGAGATTCTGAGAAACCAAGTGAAGAAAACAGAACTTAAAAGCAACCCTGAAGAATCGAGCCAGAGATCCCACAATACGACCGCGGAACCGCGGCCAAACATGCCTTTCTGCCGCGGTTCCGTGGCCATATAGTGCATGTGTCGGTGCATGTGTCGGTAGGTGTCGGTATTTTGACCCGGCTTTCTTAGGGTAGTCTTGTAAATTCGTGTATGGATCAGATTGTAACCTAGGATTTTCTCCTATCTATAAATAAGAAAGCCAAAAGCCTAATTAGGGATGCCTCTTTTTGGGTGCCTCTATTTGGAGGATGCTTCTTTTTAATTCTTAGATTTAAAATTTTAATTTCCTTGTAATCGTTGAGAGGTCATCAATAAAGTAAGATTTCTTTTTCTGTCTTGCACTTTTTATCTGAATTTAATTCCTGCAAATTTTTATTTGTTCTTTTATTATCTGCAATTTAGTTTTCTAACATATAAAAACTATAAAAATGAATTTGATTGTCACTTTCCTAATGAGTGAGTAATTCCTCACTTGTTAGGGTTAGGATGGGGAAGGTTTGAGAGAAGAAAATCCCTCTCACTCCTTTCCTTGCCTATGTAATTTAATTAGGACTCTATTTAAATCAACCACTCACCGCTCACTACGGCATCTTATCCTACATGATAGCGGTGATTCCCTAATTAGACCGATTGTGGTTGAATTAACAGGAGGTTAGGGCTAAGAGTTAAGAACGGACGGACAAGGACCAAAAGGAAGAAACTAAGTTTCTTCCTAGTCGTGCTAATCCCCGTTGTTAACTATTACCCTAACACCTAAATTCTTAACTAGGGCATTGATAGAAGTGAGAAGAATCCTTATTTCAAACTAACCTAATCCTAACCCTAGCAAGCTTTTAATTCAATTCATTCTCATTCTTAGATCTTAAAACAAAACCTACCAAAAATAGGAATTAACTCGTTAGAATTTAAAGAAAAGAATACATTTTCCCTGTGGATCGACCCGTACTCAACCGGCTAGCTACCAAGCGACACCGTCTTGATTGCGGTATTCTTAATTTTAAAATGCACACGCAAAAAATCACAACAGTCAAATGGCGCCGTTGCCGGGGAGACGGTAGTATCTTTCTTTGTGTAATTTTGGGTTAATAAAAAAATTTAAAAATTATAAAAACTGAAAATTTTTAAAACAAAATAAAAATAAAAATAAAAATCATCTTGTTATTTTTGAAAGGTTTTTGTGCAAGTGTGCAGGCTTGGAGAAAACTCTGTTTCAGATCTGGAGCAAATTTTGTAAACAAATCAATATTCAGGAGATCTAAACAGGTAGAGGAGAATCAAAACAGCACAGAGAAATTTTTTGAAGATCTGAATCTACTGATCCACCACGGAATCGCGGCAGAAGTTGGCATTTGACCGCGGAACCGCGGTCAAAAGGTGACGTCAGCAACTGAAAATCTCTGTAAGTATCTTTTCTCTTCTCTTCCACTCTCTAAGCTCCACTGAATTTTTTTCATGCAGGTATTCTTTGCACATCAATTTTTTCTCCTATCCAATAAATTGTTTTTGTGCAGGATTCTTTGCGCCGCCAAATAAAAATTTTTGCAAATGTTTTAGATTTTTTGGTGTGTTACCTGCTTTGCATAATTAATACGGAATCTAAGGGGCTATAACACCAATCAAGATTGGGTGGGGATTTCATTACCCTTCCTAAGACTCTAGAAATCACTAAAAGCATATGCATCACCCTTGAGTTAATAAAAAAATATCTAGACTCAGCCAATTAAGGACCGTCGCGCTCATTAGGACAAAGGAAGGTTGTGGGCATTCAGTCGTTTATCTAAACCTGACTTTGTGGTGCCCAGGCTAGACAAGTGAGAAAGGTAATTTTAAAAGGCCCGTCTTACGGTTATTCGTGAGTGGAACCCTCCTTTCTCCATTTGTGCTTACCTGGCCACAATTGGCGGTAAGGAGGCGATTTGAGGGATATCTCACAACTTGTCACTTTGGAATAGTTAGGAGCAGTCTAGTGGACTTAGAAGACCATAGCTCTAGGTTTGATTGTGCATGTTTTAACTGTGATTGTTTGAAGTAGGTCCATATACATTCTTGCAAAACTCTTTCAAAAAAATTCTAAACTCCAAAAACAAACAATTTTTTACAAAAAAAAAATCAAAAAAAAATCACATTCTTTTTCTTCTCCTTTCTCTCATCACATCATGGGTATCCCACCTCGCAAAACTCTTGTTGAACTTTGGTACCCACAACCAGACATTACTTCCTACGGTTCTTACTTTGGTCGAACTTCGAACGATCCATCCATGCCAAAAATCTCTTTGAGAGATCGAATAAACGCGTCTAGGACAAACAATTAGACTCAGCAATCCACTTCTTATCAACCGTTTCAAACATTCATACCTTCTTATGTTGATACTCCTTTTTCGAGTCCTGTTGTAACTCCGAAACCCATGTCTATTGCTGAACATATTGAACAATTTTGTAACCGATCTTTCACTCCTTTCACCACTGCGACTTCTTTGGATCAACAATTCCATTCACCTTCTTATCCAAATGTTGATCCTACTCCTGTCCAACCATTCAATTCCTACAAGTCCTACCAGACTTTTGCACCTTCCCTAGACATTGCTTCTGAACAGCCATTTGGGAGTTTCCAGTATCCAAACAACTTTGAATCTTTTACTGAAACCCCTTCACAACCCATGTCTAGTCTGGAACAGTCGTTGGAAGATTTTATGGCAGCGTCATGCCAACAGATGATGGATTTGAATGCGTCTATAGCCGCCCTTATACGAACTAGCGACCTGATAGCTAGTTTCCAACAAGCTCCAAATTTTCCAATGTATGATGAGGCGGTTGGACAGATTGAGAATTTGAGTGGTAAGAGTGAGCTGAACACCCTTCCAAATCAAACCTACCCATCCCCAATTGAATCCCACAACTCCAGTTTTGAATGTCCATCGAGTATCCCATGTGATTCATCAATTGAAGAAAGAATGAGTAATGAGTTGTGCGACTTTGTAGTGTTTGATTTGCTTGATTGTGAAGGGTCCCTTTCGAGTGAAACCACACCCAATCCTTTTGACCTCTACACCTCTACTCTAGAATCTGAATTGATTAATACCTATGCTTTTGATGAGGTGTCTAAAAAAATTGATTTTCACTTGATTAAGGATATCGACGCTGGGAATATTTTGGATGATGAACCCGCAGATTTGACTGAATTTTTCTCTTCAATTCATCACCCCGAGTCATTAACTGTTTTTCCCGAACTTCATATGTGTCTGGATTTTGATGATAAATGCATGGATGAGATAAATTTTGAGGGGAATTTTGAGGATAGTATTGATGATGAACCAGTTTTGCTTGATGAGTCGGATTTTCCAATTCATCATGTCCCTTCCACTGACCGTGTACAGCCTCCTGAACCTTTAACTATTACCCTTCCTAAATCACTCCCCTCTATCCTCTCCATCATTCCGACCGCGCAAGAAACCGTATCACTTTCATTTCTTATGTTTGGTTTAACAAGTTCGGCGTACCCATATTTTCTCATGAATCTTGAGGGATATGACCCCATTTCTCGACGGGTTGATAGGTTAGCACAATCTCTTTTTACATATCGGTCAACATAATTTGTGCTAATTTATTCACTCAATTTACACTCTCAAGTTCGTGCTACACTTCTTTCTACATTCCGCCATTCTTCTCCTAATATACCGAGACCGTATTCCACCTCTCTTCCCATACGGTCTCACGTATTCTCCATTTTTGTCCTCTCCGCTTTCTTTCACAAACCAACACACCACAGAGATAGGATATTTGAATGGTTGGTGCCAACCTTTAGCCTGTGTAAGGTCTTGTATAGCTTGATACTGTATTTTCTCCCCCCTAACTCTGAACTTTAACGCATAAACAGTGAAAATACTGTTTTAAATAAGTTTGGGGGTATGTACCACTTGTAATTATATAAAAACAAATTATAAAAAATTATAAATTTTTTTCCAATTTTTGGGGGTATTTTTGTAAATATTCAGTTTTAATAAAAAAATAAAAATTCTATTTACAAATAAATTCTTCTTTTTAAGAGGTCTTTTTTGCAAATAACCAATAAACCCCTATAAAAAGAACCCGACCCCTCCTTTGAACTTTCATAATCCTAATTTCTCATTTCCTCAAAACCCTAGCCGCCGCTTCGATTTCTGCATCAAGATTTTCTCACGCCGCCGCGGAACCGCCGCCCAACGCCATATCTGCCGTGCTTCCGCCACTTTCCAGCATCTTCTTCCTCTGAAAACTTCAGAGGAGGTTTGCATTCTCTGTTAAAATTTTTAGAAATATTATGTACTTCTGTGGATGGCACCCACTTTGCAATTCGAAAGAGATTTCTCACAAATGTTTGCACACACGATCTATGGTAGCTATTTCGGTGACGAGATCCGAAGGCGTGGGTGGAACTTTTTACTTTTTAACCATCCAAATTCCTTCGCGCTTCCAGATCTTGTCACCCGATTTTACGAGTGCATGGAAGATGATTGCCTCTCACAACATGGTTACATTAGGTTAATTTGGGAGGATAGGGAAATAATAATCGATAGGGACTTCATCCATGAAGTCACCTTAATACCTAGACTACCCATTCATGACCAACCCCTCCAATTCGAGGACTACCTACCCTTGATGGGTAATGATTGTTCGAGAGAGCCACGAAAAGGCATCCAGGCTAGAACACTTTTTGCTAATGTCTTAACTGTGTGCCGTTGGGAACAAAATAATATTTTTGGTAGTTCCCATAACATGACATTTTTCACACCATTCCTTCATATCGTGCACACTTTGATGACTAGAAACCCCGGTTATGATATGTGCACGGTATTACTTCACTCAATTGGTGCGGGCAAGAGGGCTGCTAACTATCCATGCCCTATGTTGGTGACACAATTGTGTCACCATTTCCTCCCTGTGGAGGAATTCGAATTTTATATGCATGGAGGGATTCCTATTAGACCTCTTCTTGAGGGCGTATCCACGTCCTACACACACTTGCATGATGTATGGTTGCGCACCGAGCCAGCCGAGGGCATGCTCGCCAAGACACCCAGCTCCAGCTCGACAGCGAGCGATGAAGAGCTTACCCCTGCTGCGCAAGCGCGCTTGATGCGAAGAACCAATAGAGGGGTAGAAAGATTGGTAGGGATGGTGACCAACCTTGGTCAGCGAGTCACAGATTTGGAGCAGGGCATGAATACCCTGCTGGTGAGAGAGGAACGTTCCCGTTCACGATCGAGGGGACGACGAGGCCATGAGCAATGAGGACACTGCTTTTGATAAGTTTGGGGGTGGAGGTGGATTGTAAATAGTTACCTTTGCATTGCATTTGCATATTTTTTTATTTTTGTACATATTTGTTTTTTCTTTCTTTGCATATTTAATTCCGCATTGTATCTTTATAAAAAAATATAAAAAATTAAAAATATAAAAAAAATGTATATAAAAATAAAATCAAATAAAAATTGAAAATTTTAAAAATTATAAAAATTGAAAAATTCAATTTTGGCCATATTTGACTTAAGTTCAACATGATGGTTGACCGGTTAAGAAAAACTAGATCCTAAACTTGGTAAATTAAAAACCCTAAAAATAACCTCCCTTAAAGTTTAATTATAGAAAATATACGTCTTTGCAATTTATTTAGAAATAGGCAAATTTTGAGTTCAGTTCTTGGGCTAAGTCAAAATAAGGGAAGGGTATTGAAATTTTTATCTGAAGTGTAAATCTGAAAAATAATTCTGAATCTTAAGTCTAAATTCTGAAAATATGCACCTTACAACTTGCACATACATGTACCTTGAAACTTGGGATAGTAAAGGATACCTTAAAATGCTTTTGTCTAAAATCCTTAGTATGAAGGAAAATAAAATAAAAGTATAAGTGGTGAATAAAGAGATAAAAAAAATGAACACCGGTTTTGTAATTACTTAAGGCAGCATAAACAAAAAAATATAGCGAGGGTGCTTTATCACCTAGTGCCTTAGACCAACTGGTTTGGGAGTCACTGCTAAGCCTTAGGTATTACAAGACGAGAATTACGCCTAAATGCGCAAGCACATTTTGTAATCGGTCATTAGTACCTCAAGAAGTATTAACGGTCGCATGAAGAATGTGTGAGCAATTTTTATCACCAACTAAAAAGTACTTTGGACGATAGACAAGAGTATGATAGCTTGAATTGAATTTCCAAGTGTGGGGGTAAAAATTACACACACGTAGGGATATATGATTGGGGTTTGGACGAGAGATAGGAATGAAAGATAGGCCTTATATCTTCAGTAAAGATGATAAAAATTCTTGAGTTGAGATTGCACCTTAGAATGAAAATTCAAAAGATACTGAAAGCTTAATAAATTTGCAGAACATATACGATCTTAAGTTAAATGAAAAATGAGTGTGAAAAATACGGGTTGATGATTTCTAAGTCGAAGATAATAGAATTTCTTGCTAGAATACTGAATTGAAGAATGAGAGTCAACATGCCAAATTGATTGGATTTTGTGGGTAGTATCTGCTCAAAATCCTCAGGAGACAACACTCCTCCTACTAGGAACACCTAAAAGTTTAACGGCTTGTTGCACGAGCTCAGTGCAATCCCGATTCCCTGCGAAAGTGAGGTTAGGATATTTTCGAGAATAAAATTGGATTTGTTCGGGACGAGCAAAAGATAAGTTTGGGGGTATTTGTTCATATCAGAAATTTGCATTATTATATCGCCCATTCTTAATCACATTACATATAAATAGGTGCTTTTGATCCATGTCTGCTAAATAGTTGCAGGTTACAGGTTCTCAGAACATTACAGTGAAATTCATGAAAAGATGTTACAAATGTGAGACTACGACCAACAATAGATGAATCAGTATGATGCCGCCTACTAGTTCAAGGAACAACTGAAAATCAGTAGACAATTCAAATGCACAAAGCACAAGGGTAGCACAAGATTCAAGACTTCAACGTGAAGCTCACGGCAAAAGTCCACATCTTTCTGCACCGTTGGAAATCTGGAAGAAAGTAGAAGAGATTCTGAGAAACCAAGTGAAGAAAACAGAACTTAAAAGCAACATGAAACAACCCTGAAGAATCGAGCCAGAGATCCCATAATACGGCCGCGGAACTGCGGCCAAACATGCCTTTCTGCCGCGGTTCCGCGGCCATATAGTGCACGTGTTGGTGCATGTGTCGGTGGGTGTCGGTGCTTTGACCCGGCTTTCTTAGGGTAGTCTTGTAAATTCGTGTAGGGATCAGATTGTAACCTAGGGTTTTCTCCTATTTATAAATAGAAAAGCCAAAAGCCTAATTAGGGATGCCTCTTTTTGGGTGCCTATCTTTGGAGGATGCCTCTTTTTAATTCTTAGATTTAAAATTTTAATTTCCTTGTAATCGTTGAGAGGTCATCAATAAAGTAAGCTTTCTTTTTCTATCTTGCACTTTTTATCTGAATTTAATTCCTGCAAATTTTTATCTGTTCCTTTATTATCTGCAATTTAGTTTTCAACATATAAAAAATATAAAAATGAATTTGATTGTCACTTTCCTAATGAGTGAGTAATTCCCCACTTGTTAGGGTTAGGATAGGGAAGGTTTGAGAGAAGGAAATCTCTCTCACTTCTTTCCTTGCCTATATAATTTAATTAGGACTCTATTTAAATCAACCACTCACCGCTCACTACGGCACCCTATTCTACATGATAGCGGTGATTCCCTAGTTAGATCGATTGTGGTTGAATTAACTGGAGGTTAGGGCTAAGAGTTAAGAACGGATGGACAAGGACCAAAAGGAAGAAACTAAGTTTCTTCCCAGTCGTGCTAATCCCCGTTGTTGACTATTACCCTAACACGTATATTCTTAACTAGGGCATTGATAGAAGTGAGAAGAATTCTTATTTCGAACTAACCTAATCCTAACCCTAGCAAGCCTTTAATTCAATTCATTCTCATTCTTAGATCTTTAAACAATACCTACCAAAAATAGGACTTAACTCGTTAGAACTTAAAGAAAAGAACACCTTTTCCCTGTGGATCGACCCGTACTCAACCGGCTAGCTATCAAGCGACACCGTCTTGATTATGATATTCTTAATTTTAAAACGCACACGCAAAACAGCGAACAATCACAGCGTTATCTAACCTGGATAGACAAGCACCCACTTTCTCCGGCTCCCTGAGGCTTAATAGATTTGATATCGCTTAACCCATTATTAATCTAAGATCCTTAAATATTTATTCAAATTGTTTATTATATATATTTGCATGTTTGCATTTCTCCAGAGGGTTTTATGTAAAATGTTCTAAAAATAAACCTCGAGGGTAATTTTTGATAAAAATATGTTAATTAGAATGTCAAGAGTTTTTATAAAAATGTATTTTATATCTAGAGGCATCTTAGTGATAAAACCTAGTTTTTAAAAGTTTATGGTATTTTTATGGGAAAAATCTATCTTTTAGAAACTTGAGGGTATTTTATTAAAAACTTTAATATTTTCATTTTAGAGTATTTATCTAATTTTCACAAATTTGTTTTTCTTTAGAATTATAACATATGTTTCTAGTTATTTGCAATTTGTTTACTTTGTTTTAAAATATCGTATTTTCTTTAAAACCGTATTTTATTTCTTTCGAGACTGAATTCTCTGTGAGGAGTTCTACATTTCACTTTACTATCCCAAAGATATGCGATAATCCGCACTATCCACAAACGAGTTCTTTTCCGAGGCTTGTAGAGGCATATTTGCAAAGGAAAAAGATCATCGATTTAAAAACCGTATTTTAGTAATTGGGAGTATTTATTGTAAAATAATTCTTTTCCAAAAGCTACAAATATATGTTCGTGCTATGAATACCATGTGTGCGTGTAGGGTAGGTCATTACCCCATGCATGATGTTATCTATTAGGTTAACAATAAACTGCCATCAAGTATCAATTTAAAGAGGTGATTTATTTGTTAAGTTTCATTCTAATATTGTTTTCACCATGGCAACTTCATTTTAAATACATGTAAAAATTATATAAGTCATGGGTTGCATGCAAGATGATAGGGTGGTAAATTTGTATTTTTTTGTGAACATAGCATGTAAAATTTAGTGAACGTGTAAAAGGTTGCAAAATAATTTTAAGATAAATTATCTTACTAATTATATTATGATGATGATGAGGGAGCAAAAGAAAAGAAGTCACGGGGGACTTGGCGTAATTACGAGTGATGAGGAGTGGCGACATGGAGAAAGAGAGAAGGGTATAAGCAAGAAAGAACAATAAGAAGGATGGTTTTATTAGTGGCTCGTGCAGGTCTTAACCAATGGGCTATAAGATTACTATAGCATAGAAATAACTAGAAATAAATATATGCATAGTTTCAAAAGAGAATAATTAAAAAGATAAATGGAATAAATCATCAAAAAATTTCTTTCAATAAAACATATTCTCTTTTTCCAAAAAATTTCTTTCAAACCAAAATCGAATAATTTTTTTTATATCAAAATATATATTTTTAAAAAAATCTTTTAAAACATTTTCTTTTTACAAAACAGATCATTTCGAAATAAATATTTTTTATATTATTTATTAAAAAGAATTATGGTAAAAACATGATCGTTACAAATAACATCCTCATTAATCCCATGAAGCTCAATAGGAGTAGAATCTTGGCCACGCTCCTTGATAGATGTTACCACCTGCTCATCAATCTCTCTGCTCATCTCTTGCTGTACGAAATTACAGTATGAACCAAGTAAAGTTAATTATTGAAAAAGAAATTAAATAATTTAAATAACTACAAGAAACCCGTATAAGAGCATACTTACGTAATGCTAAGTCGCCTCCTGTGAGCTGGGGTAACTGGAGTCATGCGCAAACCCTATACGATAAATGTCCACACGACTGGGCATTTCTTTCGTCTGGCTCGCCTGCCATTTAGGCAAAAATTCGATTTAAATCAAGTTTAGGAAGTAGGCAAATTCAGAATATTTAATTTGTTCTTACATGAGCAACTCCATATTGGGAGGAGTTCATCCTTCCGCCCAACCCATAATCAGTATTACGACTCTATGCCACTGATCCCCGATCGCTCCTCACTAGACATTTAGCTATGATATAATATCTCATACTAAATACAGGATTAATGTCTAATGCTTTTACAGTTTACGCAATATATGTACCCTAAATTCATCTGAATTGAAGTGTTGAATCATGGCGGCCCAATACTCGTACGTCCAAGTCACGGGCTTCGCCGCCCATTTCGTCTCATCGTTGGGAGTGTCCCTCTATTTCTTGTAGACCGCGTGTTTATGATCACGCCAACTCCCCGACATGTATATAAACAGTCGGGCTCGGACGACGTGCAGAGCTACGAGAGAGAGCCATCAATCCACTAAACTACAAAAAAGCGTGCCTACAAAGAAACACCGAAAAGGTATTAGCGTCATATATATATATGTGAAAGTAATAAATGAATGCTTAATTAAATAACCTTACCAAAATCTCATCTAAGGTCGTTTGCTTCTTGGCCTCCAAAGCTTTCTACGTCCAGTCCACCGGGACATAACTAGAACCTTCTTTCACGCAATACGACATGTATTTTTTGAAGGGTTTGTCGAAGGGTCGGTTTGACTAAAGGGTCCAGATGCAAGTCCATATCGGGTCTAAGTCAAAGAGACTTACGACTTGTAGAGTACAATAAGGGTCCATGTTATAGGATGGAGGAGCCATTTCATTGTAAGAACTTTAATGTGATGGTCCTTATTGTAGGCCCTGCTGACCTCTATATAAATACATATTATCATACAGACTTGCTCTATTATTTTATTAAGTGGACCCACTCTGGATGAGACTGGTTCCGCTTTGGATGACGACTCTTCTGTCCGCTCCCCAAACTTACCGTCTCAGAAAGAGTACACCCACTTGATGAAGCCATATGAGCCATCAAACAGGGTTCAAAATCCTATGAAGGCACCTAAAGGGGGTCCCTAAAATGAAAGTCCCCACTGTCAAGCCAAAGGGGGGTCCCCGACATGAAGGTCCTGTCACGCCCCGCTTCCCAGAGTACGCTAAAATGGGCATGTGACATAGCCAACCATGCTACCTGTGGGTAGAAAGTATCCATCTACAGCCATATTACGGCTGTAGAGATATCAAGAACAAAATAAAACTATCTAAACATGTCCATAAACCAAGATAAATCATGAGTCAAGAATAATAAAATGCGGAAGCGAAAGATCCAATACAAAATAACTGGAACGTATGTCCCATAATGCGGGCTCACATCAGGAATAAAATGCAGTAAAGAAAGCTAACTACTGCCAACACTCACAGCTCAGCCTGTCGGCTGAAGTACTCCTGCTCGAACTGCGACAGCGGTACAGAATCTGGGCCATGCAAAACCCAGACGTCAGCGCGTCAAATCATCAAGTAATAACATAATAAACAGGAAATGCGAATATAAACATGAATAAATCAAGGGTAACAATAATATGAATCAGGGCAGTGCAGGGTAGTGTGCAGTGGGTAAACTAAACCGTTCTATCAGGTTCTTTGTTCTAAAGTCTTTGAAACTAAATTGATGAATCATCGATGTAACTCAATAGTATCCCATACATACCCGGGACCACGGCCACAATATTCTCGCTGCAGCCGAGACATGACGCTAGGCACAAAACAGGAATGTGTACACTCGATAGTATCTCGTACATACTCGGGACCACGGCCACAATATTCTCGGCTGAAACCGAGACATGTCGCTAGGCACAAAACAGGAATGTGTACACTCAGGACAGGTAGTGAACTGTCGAGTTACAAGTCAGGTTTCACCTTTGATTTCCCCATACCCCCAAGTTATATGTGCATGTCAAGTCAGGTATCCCGAAATCAAGAAACTAATGCCAACACAGGATCAGGTAAACAGGTTTGTCTGGATAGACAACAGGAACGGTCCATGAGGACTACATGTCAGGTTTGTTGGCATTAGACACAAGATCAGGTAACGGATCAGGTCATGGTACATCATGTCAAGTCAAGCAGTATACGGTACCATGTCGGGTCAATCAATGTGTAGGTAGCAAGACAGGTCAAGAAGCAAGCGATATCATAGGTATACTCATAATCAGTTATATAATCAAGCATGTGTATCAACAACATGAGATAAGCAATGAAGTAAGCAATAGGCAAATTCACTGAATTAGCAGTACAGTTGTCAGCTGTGTCACAGAGATGATTTCAATGTTATGCGAATGCAGTATGACAATTATGGCCTTTTAATCATGTTAACAAGTTTAAACACCTTAGAGATGCAATGATTTATATAAAGGTTCAATACAGCTATTACAGGTTAAAATGCATACGAGTGTCCGAATGGAACAAAACTATAGAGATAAATGCCATAAGCTATGTCAATATTAAAAATGTGATTAAACAGGTAAATGTGGTTATTAGGTTCAATTGCAAACTGTAGGTTCCAAGTTTAAAGATAAAATGATATATAACAATATTGTACATGAAAAAGTGGGAAATTATAATACCAAAGTTAAATTGCGGGTTTTAGGGTGTCATTAATTATAAGTAAATATTGTTTAGCATGTAGCAAGGGTTACTTGCCTCGACGAGTCGCGAACCGGGAAAAACGGAACGCAAAATGTCGGCGGGGAAACTCGCGACAGGCGCACGGTTCACGGAATAAACCCAAACGACAAACAATGGAACCACACGGGTCGGGGTACCTCGCTGGAATGTCGGGACGCGACGTCGGAAACACCGGATTCCGGCCAAGTATACAACAGTGGAAAAAATCAAGACATGCACAAGAAAGAAAAGAAATATAAAGAAATACAAAGAAGGAGGGAAGGAGGATCTGAGAAGGGGTGCTCACGATGATCCATGGGACGGGTGGTGACGGTCGACCTCATCAACGGAGCTCCGGCGGTGGCCTACGTCGACAGCGACAAGAAGTTTCCAGATCAAGAAAATATTTACAGAGAAAGAAGGAAGAAATGAAAAGAGGAGGGGAGCTAGCTCACCGAGGGGGGCTTGCGAGGCCGGGGACACGGTGACGGGGTCGCCGGCGGCGACTCACGGCGGTGCGACGGTGTGTAGGGGGGTGCAGGTGGCCGCGGTGAAGGTGCAGGGTGCACGGGGGTCGATGAAGGAGGATGTGGATGGGACGAGGCTGAGGAGGCGAGGATGGAGGTGACGGTGGTGCCGGCATTGATGCTGCAGCGGCGAGGAGGGAGGCGGTGGCTAGGGCAGCGCGAGGTTGGTGCTGGGTTCGCGTGAGGAAAAGAATGGAGGAGGGAAAGGAGATTTAAAATATGAGAGAGAGAGAGAGAGAGAGAGAGAGGAGAGAGGACGCGAGAGAGAGAGGAGAGAGGAGAGAGACGGTGAGAGAGAGGAAAAGAGAGTAGGGCCCACGGGAAGTACAAAGACGGATTCCACGGTCGTGATGAATAGCCAACCCCACCCTAGACCCCTACGGGTGCGGCAAACTACCCTCCAAATTCCCGAAGTGAAGCAACCTCCCTCAAAGAAATGAGTATGCCACTCGGCACTTCAAGAACCCGGTAGTTTGTGCACCCCTCCTTGGGTCTATCCTAGGTGCAAGAAAAATAAATGAAATAATACAACGGTGGTTACAGCCTCAACCCGGATGTGTCCCACAAAAGAATATTACATCAATTTAGATATATACATGAATGAAAGAAAAGAACGCTCTTCTTACATCCCCCGGCTATTCATTCATGACAATCCAATACTTCATATACACAAACCATCAAGAAGATACAAGATATGTGCAACCCCTACTAATCGACATATAGCAATTAGCAGACGTTTAGCAACACATATACAATCACAAAATACAGATTAGCAAAAACTTAGAATTTCGATCGAAAATAATATTCCGTGTCTACCCATGCATAAACCAGTACACAAACAAATCTGGGTAGAAACAAAATATGCCAAAAATCATATTTCCAAAGATTAGAACCACAGAAAAAAATTGAGAGAAAATCGGCCATGACTCGGCTGCGGATCCGCGGCCAAAAGACCTGTTTGGCCGCAATTCTGCGGTATAGTTGGTGGATTAGGTTCTCGAAATTTTTCCTTGTTCTTAAAAAAGCCTGCATGTATTTTTAAGGTCACTGAAGCTCCGTTGGATTCACACAAGAAACTATCCCAAACACCCCGAGTATAAATAGTCTGTAGCTGTATAATATACTTAATTAAATTTTATTGATTGATTATAATATGTCTTGATCGAAACCATAGATTGCAAAAGGTCTTGATCGAAACCATAGATTGCTAACACAGCTAATGCGGCCTGGATCTCCGAATCTAACCCTTGTTGAAATCGACGGGCTCTGATCTCATCCGTCGGTATCAAGTGTGCGGCAAATCTGTTAAAGTATTGTGTTAGCTGTGTAGTATGTGATTTATTGAAAAATCAATTATTGAGACATATCTTACCGACTGAGCATGGTGAACTCAGCATCATATTCATCCACTGATTTGGTCCACATCGAACTCTGTTGTAAGTGGGTGAACTGCTGTTCCATGTCGAACCTGGCAATCTCTGGGAAGTACTTGCGTCGAATATGTCGTGGAAAGTCTTCCATTCGATGGGTTGATCAAGACGGCTTTCTTCCGCCTTCCACCAAACCCGTGCATTATCCGTGAACTGCAGCTTCGCAACACGAACCCAAGCTATCTCTGGCACTTGTACCGCTGCCAGGTCATCTTCAATGCTTTGAGCCCATTCCTCCGCTTCCAAAGGGCTCTCTTTTCCTGAAAATTTCTTGGGGTGCAAGGCCCTGAATTGCTTCACTCCAGGTGCTTCTGCCTTGGGACGGTTCATTAGAATAGCAGTCTGCTGCTGCTTTCCTTCCAGGAGGCTGCGGATTGCCTCAAGCAGAATCGTCTGCTCATTGATCGGAGCAGAGACGGCAGGTGTGAGTGGTAGTGGTGGGGGAGTGTTGTTGACATTCGTGCTGGTGTTGTTTGGGGAATCCATAACCTTGAAAGAAAATTTTGGGTTAGGACAGATTCAAAGTATATGAAATGGTAAGATTCAAGAAATATGAATTGTAAAGAATGTTTTCAGTTGCTAGTTCTTGTATTATATTGCTTAGGTTTTCCACTCAGAACTGAACTACATGGTAGGGTTCCATACAGCTCTGACCTGCATGGGCCACCAATAAAACCTGTCACGCCCCTCTTCCCAGTATATGGGCACAGGATGCGACGAGGCCACTATGTATTTACTCAGAAATAAACACGCTGAGCGTATCTAAGCAATATAAAATGTAATGTACACAAGAGACAAGATATAAATGAACAACAACTTTATTTATTAACATTCTTTTTACATTATATCTGAAAAGTAAATACATGGAATGGAAAGCAATGCCTAAACAGTGGCATAACAGAAATGGAAAATACAGAATGTAAATGTGTATAAGGAATCTAAAGCTCTGCGTCGAAAGCTAGCTGGTCCAAATCCTCGCTTGGTGGGCTCGATCTCTACTGAGTCCGAATCAACTGACGACATTCCAAAGAAGAAGAAAGAGAATGTCGCCAGCGAACAAATCGCTCGGTAAGTCCCGTAAATAGACAAGAATGGAATAGACAGACTAGAGAGTATATTGTTATAATATTGTATTTAGTGTTAACGCTGTTGTTTGTAGCTTGGTACAGAAGATGCCAGTGTATATGAGAGGAGTCTCACTAGACCAGAGACTACGGTATATGGAGTACAAGGAACCGTTCAACCACGGTACAATGGCAATTGAATTCAGGTTAGGTGTCTTTATGGTTGTTGTCTCGTGCCATTTCTAATACCTTCCGTACCAATCTACCCCTTATAAACCCCGCGATATCTTGATTGTATTATTTGTATTGTATTGTCTTGTTTTATATAGATGGATGACTTTCCGGAACCATGATATCAGTAAATGAATGTAACTGGAGAATCATATAGATGGATGTATATCCATGGTTCGGTTCGGTCAATATAGATTGAATAGATTGAACAGATTGATTATATATGGATTCATATTGAATTGTAGTTTTGAAATTTAATGCTTGAATCATATTCAAGTTAGATTGATTATATTGAGACTCGGTCTGAGTCAGACAATTAGAAAAGAAATTGAAGTCCTGAATTAGGTTTTGGTGTTATCGGTAACTGCTGCACATGGACGGCATGATTTGTGTCTTTTTCAAAGAAAATTACCGTGTTGATAACACCGTTTGTTAAGTTGTCTAGCTTAAATAGGAAAGCACCCATATCTCCGGCTCCCTGAGGCTCAAGAGACTGGTCCCGCTTAAACCTATGTTTACTAGGGTCCTAATTGTAATTTAGTATAACTCGAGGGGGTTTATGTAAAATAGTTTTGTTCTATTTTCAAAATACACCTCGAGTATTTTATTATCGTCTTTAGAGTCTTCATAGATATTTCTTTTATTCAATGTGAAATTTCTAGTGAATATGACCTAGTTTTAAAGTATAAGGTATTTATTTGAAATATTGGAATTGTATGGTATTTTCTTGTAAATTGGATGTTTTTCTTGAATTTTGGAAATGTGGAATATTATAAATATTAAAAATATGTATTTTGATAATAATTACATATATATATATTTATTAAAAATATAATTTTTATTTATAATAGAAATTACATTTTCTAAAAAAATTGTATTAAAATCTTTCGAGATCGTATGCTCCTTGCGGAGGTCTGCATCTCACTCTACTAAGCCTGAGAATGTGTGATAATCCGCACCATCCCGAACAGATTCCCCAAAATGGGTTGTAGAGGCGCAATTGCAAAGATTTGTTAAAATACACTTCTTATAGAAAAATGTTTTAATAGTTGAGGGTAGTTATATGTAAATTCGTATTTTCCGAATTTATATTCCCAAATTCCATCGTGCTATATTAGGTATGTGTGTTGTGAGGAGGTAGGTCATTACCTCGTGAGTTTTCTAAAGGTATAAAGGTATTATAGATTTTATGTCGGAAACTAAAGTTTATGGTATTTTAATGTAAAATTGCGATAAAAGATGCATATAACAATCTTTTGTGATGAAACTTGTTAAAAATGTTTATTAATATTTAATGAACAATATGTGATGATATGAAGGTATCTTGTTTAAGAAAAAATGTTGTTTTTAAAGAAAACCAAATCGGAAGTCGGACTAACTCCGCTTCCGTCGGGTTTTAGTTTTGAATGTTTTTAGAATAGAGAAAAGAATAAGAAGTACGGACTTACTAGATGATTGGTTAGAGGAGAGAAAGAGGAAGAGATGGAAGTTGCCGGTGCGTCGTTTCGTCATCGGAAACTCCTTGTGTTGTCGCCAGAAGTTCGTCGGAGCTTCGCCCTTTGCTAACTCCACTTGCACACAAAAGGATCTTGGAATTTTCTTGAGAGTTTTTATAGAAAATTTCAGTGTGAAGGGGTGAAAAAATAGAGTGGGTATTTATAGGGAAAATTAGGGTTAGGGTGTGATAAATTTTGAGAAATAAAATGCATTAAAACATGGAGTAATGCAAAGTTTTAATTCTCTGGAACATGCAGGAAAACCAATAGTCAGGGATTAACAGGGGGAGTTCAAGGGTCGCCAGGGTTAAAGAAAATTGGGGTTTGGTTCAAAGAAAACCGGCGGCGGCGACCTATGGGGTGATCTCGCCGGTCCGATCTTAGAGTTGGGGGCTCGGATTCTCGCCACGTGTCTAGGTCGGTCTGAATACTAATTTGCACATGTTTGTTTGGGTTGTGTCTCATCAGTTTACGTGTAGTACACGTGTAGTCCCTTGGTCTTCTAAAAGATTAAAAAAAATTAAATAAAAAGAATATGTGGTTGATGGGATTTAAACTCTGGTGCTTTAGTTCAGCAGTGCAAGGTTTTACCAGTGAGCTACAAGCTCCTTCTTGCTGTTCAAAATTGAATCAAATACTTATAGTACTCACAGAGATTGTAAATGCCTCAAGTAAACATTAACTTTTAATCAAATTTATGTACACAAGAATTGGAGTTGTTACACATGTCAATTGCAATCTTGGTTTGAGTCAAGTTAGTTCGAGTAGATTGGGTTCGAGTTCATGTTAAGATTTAGATTCAAGTTGGGTTAGAGTTTGAGTTTGTATTTGATTTCAAGTTCAAGTTTAGATTCGATTTCAGGTCTTTTTCATATAGATTGTTCTAAACTGTTAAAAATCTTATGTTCGGGAGAAATCAGCAACTACTGCACATGGACAGCAGGATTTGTGTCTTTTTCCAAGACAATTGACATTTGATAGCTCCGTTAAATTGTCTAATCTGAATAGGCAAGCACTCACTTTCTCCGGCTCCCTGGGGCTCAAGAGAAATGATACCGTTTAAACCTATATTAATTCTAAAGTCCTTAAAATATTGTTTGTATATCTTGAGGGGGTTTTATGAAAAATACTTTAATATAGTTTAAAAATAAACCCCGAAGGTGATTTATAATATTTAGGGTTTTCATGAACATGTGTTTTAATTGTTGTGGTGTTTTGGTGATAAAACCTAGCTTTTTGAAAATTTATGGTATTTTTATGAAAACCACTACTTTTGGAAACTTGGTGGTATTTTATTAAAAATTCAAATCTTTTATTTTTAAAAATATATTTTCCTAATATGTTTTTATTGAAAATACGAATTCATAATTTTATATAATTTTCCAAAATTTAGGTTTTTATTTAGAAAAGTCGTATTTCTTAAAAACCATATTTTTTATTTCCTTTCGAGACTGAATACTCTGTGAGGAGTTCTGCATCTCACTCTACTGTCCCAAGGATGTGCGATAATCCGTACCATTCATTAGCGGGTCCCCTGACGAGGGTTATAGAGGTGTAATTGTCAAGGATTTAAAAAAATCGACTTAAAAGAAACCCGTTTTGAAAAGATGTGGTATTTTAATAAAAGGTTATTCTTTAAATGAACCATAGATCTAGAATACTGTGCTATGAAACCATAGTGTGCGTGTGGGGTAGGTCATTATCCCGTGAAGTTTTTCTAATGGTAGATAATCTAGTTATCGAGAAAGGTTATACTAAAGTTCATGGTATTTTAATGAAAAGTTTGTTATTTGATCGTTTCACATGAAATTTTTTTGTTGAACTACAAGCTAAATGATATTCATAAAGTTAAGAGTGGTGTTAGGATATTAGTTTAACTTATTGTTCTTATATAGTGGAGTAAAAATGTTAAAAAAAGAAATTATATCGGAGATAACTCCACTTTGTCGATGTGAGTTTAGAGAGCGGGTTGAGATGAAAGAAATAGAAAGAAGAGGAGACTTACAAGTTTAAAGCGTTAACAAGGATGAGGGGAAGCTTTCGGGTGTCGTAATGTCGTCTGAAAGGCTTCGGTCGTCAAGTTTGGCTTGCTACTCCACTTGGGTGCCTAACTCCACTTGGTCTTTAGAGAGTTTTTGAGAATTTTTGATAGAATTTTTCAGAATGTGGAAGAGCTAGGAGATCGGGTGCTATTTATAGTGAAGAATTAGGGTTTGGGAATTAAAATTTTGGATTAAAAGATTTAAAATGGTGTTAAATGATGAATTTAAAGGTCACTGTTTAATTGTAGAGAAATCAAACAGTGCAGGGGAGTTGAGGGGAGTCGAAGGGGGGTGCAAAGCACGGAGTCATTTAGACTCATCTCAACCATCGGCACCGACCCAAAGAGGGAAACGGGCGGTCGGATCTTGGGAAATTGCCTCGAGATTCATGCCATGTGCATTAATCTGTGTTTACTCCTTTTTGCGCATGTTTGATTTTTTTGAAACTTTTCGTTTCTCCGTGAATTGCACGTACAACTCTTGAGCTTCCGAAAAATTAAAAAGAAAAGTCTTAAAAAATAATTAGATCTGATGGGATTCAAACGCACAGGCTATGTCGCAGCAGTGTAGAGGCTTTACCAATGAGCTACAAGTTCCTTCTTACTTTTATTAAACAAATCTAACTTATAACTTTACAACAGGCTGAAATACCCTTCCTATACAATAAACAAGTAATTTTGTATAGGGATTTCAGAGTCATTACAAAATCATCGGTAATGGTGAGCGTGTCCTAGCAAACGAAGTTAAGTAGAGCTACCAGTATAAACGTAGTATATATCATAAGTAATTGAAACGCAAGTGTATACAGAAATAAGGAAATCATAATGTGCACAAGCGTCTAAAATATTTAACTATGTATGAGTCATACGGTTATAGTTTAAAATAGCACGAAACATTGTTTTGGAAATAAGGGACTACGCTTTTTTTGAAATAAATATCATTTGGAAATTCGTAGCACACCCTTGACGTTTTCATTTAAAAATACATAACGAATCGTTAGTTTTTCAAAAATAAGTATGGCTCTAAATATTTCATGAATTTCCAATTTGAAATATTAACAAGACTTCTCGAGTCGAAATGAAAATCAGCCAAATTCGGCAATCTATCCTCATCATATCATGCACGGATACGATATCATTCAATCAGTACATTACGGATCAATTGTCGCGTACTCCAACTCATATCATATCATACCATACCGTATCATATATACTTATATCGTATATATACTCATGCCATAGATATACTTATATCATATAAAGTACTCATATATTTATATTTACATGCCTATATATATATATATGGCAATGAAATAGAGACTAGATATATAGCTTCTACTAAGTATACTAATATACGCATCTGGTTATACTAGATATATGATTCTAGGATATATAGTATCCTAATTATTACGGTTGCAGGGGTGATATACGCTATCCATCCGACTTCCCTCGTAGATAAACATATACTCACTTAAACACGCCTTGCCCTAATCGAAGCCAACGAGAGCCTTGCACTTCTTCATCATTTCGGAAGTCCCGCGATTGTACCTACAATCGAAACCATATCGAATCGCATAAAAATCCACACCGAAATTGAAACCATGAGCGAAGTTCATATAGGTTAGAACCTATGGTCAATGTAACGACTCCGAAATCTCTGTACGGAAATTCTTCTGTTGCTATACAGAAAAGAATTTGACAGCCAGTGTATCAGTTATAAGTCATTTTTATTAAATAAAAGTAAGAAACAACTTGTAGCTCACCGGTAAAGCCCTTGCACTACTGTGACGTAGCCCTTGTGTTCGATTCCCATCAAACACAATTATTTTTTCTGATTTTTCTTTTTAACTTTTTGGAAGCCTTAAAAGATAGCACGTGCAATACATGCGGAAATGAAAAGTTCAGAAAAATCAAACATGTGGAAAATGGAGTAAACAGAGAATTAATCAGATGGCACGAATCTCGAGGCCAGATGGCATAAAACGACCGGCCAAACATGCCTGCAAGCCGTCGCCGACGGTCAAGATGGGGCCAAATTACCCCGTGCTTTTGCACACACACTTCTTCAGCAACTCCTAACCCCTCTGCACTATTTGATTTCCCTGTAATCAAACAGAGACCTTTCATTTCACAATTAAACACAATTTTAATACTTTTTAATCCACAATTATAATTCCCAAACTCTAATTCTCCACTATAAATACCGTCCCATATTTTGGCTCAGCACCATTCTGAAAATTCTAGCCAAAACTCTCTAAAAAATTCCTAGTGCAAGTGAAGTAAAAGTGGAGTTAGAGAGCAAGTTGGTTCCGGCGAATATCGAAGCAAATTCCGGAGCTCCCGCGACGCCACGAAAATCATCCTCTCTTCTTTAACCCTCCTCCTAAGCTTTCTAAACCGTAAGTCCCTCCCAAACTCCCTTTCTCCTCATTGAGTTTCATTTTTTATTTTTAATCAAAATCGGTAAAAATGGAGTTAGTACCGATATCTTCTTTTCTAAAACCTATAACTCCATTTTCTTTTATTATTTGGTCAAACCAATTTTACCACTTCACTTGTAATCTTAATACCAATGTTTAGAATAAATTTTTAACCAATAATCTCATGTACAACAACTATATTTAAAATTTTACGTTAAAATACCTTGAACTTTGTTATCACATATTATCGACAAAATTGCTTGACAATACCTTTAGAAAAACTTCACGGGGTAACGACCTACCCTACACGCACACTTGCTTTCATAGCACGATAGCTCTTTTGTATGAATATTTGTTACAAAGAACAATAAAATACCACCTAATTTAAAACCGGATTTCTTTTAAAGAGGTATTTCATTTCTTTTGCGATTATGCATCTACAACCCTCTTTAGGGGACCCTCTAATAGATGGTGCGGATTATCGCACATCCTTGGGCTAGTAGAGCGGGATATAGACCTACTCACGGAGCATTCGATCTCGAAAGGATTTAAATACGTTTTTAAGAAATACAAATTTTTCTAAATAAAATAAAATTAATTTTTAGAAAAATTATATAAAATTATAAATCCATATTTTCAAAATATAATAAACCTATGATTTTCTAAAAATGAAAGATTAAAAAATGACAATAAAATACCATCAAGATACCAAAATGGATAAGTTTTTCGATAAAATACCATGAACTTTCCAAGCTAAGTAATTATCACTAAAGTGCCAAAATACTTAAAATCCATGCTCAAGAAAACCCTAAGTAATACTAATCACTCTCTATATTTACTTTTTAACTATATTAAAAAATATTTTTCATAAAACTCCCTCGAGATATATAAAACAATATTTAAGGACTTTAGTAAATAGAGCTTTCAGCGGGATCGATTCTCTTGAGCCTCAGGGAGCCAGAGAAAGTGAGTGCTTGCCTATTTAAGGTAGACAACTTAACGGAGTTATCAATGGTAATTGTTTTGGAAAAAGACACAAATTCTGCTGTCCATGTACAGCAGTTACTGATGACTCACAAACCTAATTCAAGAGCTAAATCCGTTTACAAGTGTCTGACTCAGACTGAGTTTAATTCAAACCTGAATCCAAATCAAAAAAGAACCTGAATACTTGATCATGAACATGAATACTTAAATGCAAACATCAATATCAAATATGTATACTTGACTTGACCTGACCGAACCATGGTTATAATTTGACTTGAATACTTGATTACATCCTGAACATGAATACTTGAACATTTTGTATCCATGGTTTCGGCAAGACTTGTAAATATAATCTATACAATACATTACGCAAGGATAAAGGGGTAGATTGATACGGAACGTATATCGTGACACGAGAGCTCACTTAAAAGACACCTATAAGAATTTACATGTCGTTGTCCCGTGGGTTATGACGGGGCCTTGTACTACATGTTACCATAGTCCACGGGGTAAGATGGACTCCCCTCATATATATGAATACTTTCTTTATCAAGCTACAAACAACCACGTTATAATAATTATCATATACCAGTAATCAGTCATATACTCTACCTATTCATTTCACTTTATATATTATCTTCTCTTTCTTCTTTTGGGACTTACCGAGCATTAGTTCGCTGACGGCATTCATTTCTATTTCTTTCTTTGGAATGTTCGTCAGGAGGACCAGACCCTCAGGAGATCAAGCCTAACTAGGAGGACTTAGACCAGCTCACCACTCAGCCTGACTACTAGTTCACCTGCACTTCATTTTGAATGCCATTATTTAGGCACTGCTTTACTCATTGTATCTTTTATTTTCAAACAGTTGTATGTAAAGATGAATGTAAATAAAGTTACTGTTTTATTTTAATACTCTTGTCATTCTTGTACATTTTTATATATTACTTAATTACGGTTAACGTATTTATTTCTTAGTAAATACGTTGCGGCCTGCCACGTCACCGTTTACGTCTACTGGGAACCGAGGCATGACAGGTTTTGTTGGCGGCCCATGCAGGTCGGTTCTGCATGAAGTATTAAGCAATATATCACAAGAAATATGAAATTCAACAATTTTACATTCCTTGCAATTCCATTTTCGTTGAATCTATCCTAATCTTTCATCTCTATCTAAGGTGATGGATTCTTCCAACAACCCTAGCACCAACGTCAATAGAAGTACACCACCACAACCTATCCTTACCATTCTACCATCTCCACCTACCGTAGTCGCTCTATTCAAAAATCAGACGATGCTTTTGGAGGCTATCAAATGCCTACTTAAGGATCACTAGGCTCAAAGCACGATTTTGCAGGAGTAGACTGCTCTCTTTCAACAGAGTTTCATCCGCTCTGAAGCAGAAGCACCGGGAGTGAAACAATTTCGAGTATTACACCCGAAGAACTTCTCAGGGAAAGAGAAACTGTTTGAAGCCGAGGAATGGGCTCAGGGCATAGAAGATGACCTAGCTGCAGCCCAAGTTCCAGAAGTGACTTAGGTCATAATAGCAAACCTCCAGCTTACTGACAATGCCAGAGTCTGGTGGAAGGCCGAGGAAAGCCGTCTTGAGCAGCCGATCGAATGGAAGACTTTTCATGATCTCTTTGACGCCAAGTATTTTCCTGAAACCGCACACTTCAAGATGGAACAGAAGTTCATTCACCTGCAACAAGGATCCATATGGGATAAGTCGGTGGATGAGTATGATGCAGAATTCACCATGCTCGGCAGATTTTCCGCCCATCTAATTCCTACTGCCGAAATCAGAGCCAGGCGCTTCCAGCAAGGATTAGACCCTGAGATCCAGGCTGCCCTAGAAACGGGAGAATACTTAACACATGAAGCAGCTTTGAAGTCAGCCCATCGCTATGAAATTGTCATTAAGAAGAAGGGAAGGTCACAATCGGTCGGTATGAAACATCCCACCAACTAGATTACTGGAAGAGCCTCTTCCAGGCCAACTCTCCCAACGCCAGCTATAAGGCCAGGAGGATCATTTTCCGAGACTGAACCAAATTTCTGTATCTATTGTAAGAGGACCAGATATCAAGTCAAGGATTGTCGTCGAGCGAATGGTCTTTGTTTGATATGTGGATCACCCTCACACACTATAGAAACTTGTTCACACAATAGAACTAGCCCAGCTCCCGCAACTAGACCAGCTATTCAAGCTCCACCTACTCGGTTAGCCCTTCCTGCACCACTTCCACGTGGACCACATTTACCTCATCAGCCATCGATGTACCAGCATGCAAAGAGAAATGTGTAGAGACGTCAGGCTTTCACTTTGGCGGCCGTAGAAGACGAAGCTATAGGTCAAGATAATTCTGGTAAATCTCCTCCCATCTTTTTCAGCCTTTTCAAATTCTTGCATCTTTTCGTTCTTTCATCTACCCAAACATTTTCATGCACTTTCGGTACAATATCAGTAGTTCCTTCACCACTGCTGTAATCAAATATTTCTTGAATCTATTACAACATCCTTGTATAAATTTCAAGGACGAAATTTTTATAAGGAGAGTAGAATGTAATGACTCCGAAATCTCTGTACGGAAATTCTTCTGTTACTATACAGAAAAGAGTTTGACAGCCTGTGTATGAGTTAAAATCATTTTTATTAAATAAAAGCAAGAAACAACTTGTAGATCACCGATAAAGCCCTTGCACTGCTGTGACGTAGCCCTTGTGTTCGATTCCCATCAGACACAATTATTTTTTCTGATTTTTCTTTTTAACTTTTTGGAATCCTAAAAGATTGCACGTGCAATACACTGGGAAATGAAAAGTTCAGAAAAATCAAACATGTGGAAAATGGAGTGAACATAGAATTAATCAGATCGTACGAATCTCGAATCCAGGTGGCACAAAACGACCGGCCAAACATGCCTACAAACCGTCGCCGACGGTCAAGATGGGGCCAAATTGCCCCCTGCTTTGCGCACACACCTCTTCAGCTACTCCTAACCCCTTTGCACTGTTTGATTTCTCTGCAATCAAACAGAGACCTTTCATTTCACAATTAAACACAATTTTAATACTTTTTAATCTACAATTTTAATTCTCAAATCCTAATTCTCCACTATAAATACCACTCCACACTTTGGTTCAGCACCATTCTGAAAATTCTAGCCAAAACTTTCTAAAAAATTCCTAGTGCAAGTGAAGTAAAAGTGGAGTTAGAGAGTAAGTTGGTTCCGGCGAAGATCGAAACAAATTCTGGAGCTTCCGCGACGCCACGAAGATCATTATCTCTTCTTTAACCCTCCTCCTAAGCTTTCTAAACCGTAAGTCCCTCCCAAACTCCCTTTCTCTTCATTGAATTTCGTTTTTTAATCAAAATCGGTAAAAGTTGAGTTAGTACCGAAATCTTCTTTTCTAAAACCTATAACTCCATTTTCTTTTATCATTTGGTCAAACCAATTTTACCACTTCACTTGTAATCTTAATACCAATGTTTACAATAAATTTTTAACCAAGAATCTCATGTACAACAACCATATTTAAACTTTTACGCTAAAATACCTTGAACTTTGTTATCACATATTTTCGACAAAATTGCGTAACAATACCTTTAGTAAAACTTCACGGGGTAACGACCTATCCCACACGCACACTTGATTTCATAGCACGATAGCTCTTTTGTATGAATATTTGTTACGAAGAAAACTTTACAATAAAATACCACCTACTTTAAAACCGGATTTCTTTTAAAGCGGTATTTCATTTCCTTTGCGATTATGCATCTATAACCCTCTTTAGGGGACCCGCTAATAGATGGTGCAGATTATCACGCACCCTTGGGCTAGTAGAGCGAGATGCAGACCTCCTCACGGAGCATTCGATATCGAAAGGATTTAAATACGTTGAAATACGAATTTTTCTAAATAAAATAAAATTAATTTTTAAAAAAATTATATAAAATTATAAATCCATATTTTCAATATATAATAAACCTATATTTTTCTAAAAATGAAAGATTAACAAATGACAATAAAATACCATCAAGATACCAAAAAGGATAAGTTTTTCAATAAAATACCATGAACTTTCTAAGCTAAGTAATTATCAATAAAGTACCAAAATAATTAAAAATACATGCTCATGAAAACCCTAAGTAATACTAATCACTCTCGAGGTTTACTTTTTGACTATATTAAAAATTATTTTTCATAAAACCCCCCCGAGATATATAAAACAATATTTAAGGATTTTAGTAAATAGAGGTTTAAGCAGGATCAATTCTCTTAAGCCGCAGGGAGCCGGAGAAAGTGAGTACTTGCCTATTTAAGGTAGACAACTTAATGGAGTTATCAATGGTAATTGTCTTGGAAAAAACACAAATCCTGTCGTCCATGTGTAGCAGTTACCGATGACTCCCAGACCTAATTCAAGAGCTAAATCCGTTTACAAGTGTCTGACTCAGTCTGAGTCTAATTAAAACCTGAATCCAAATCAAACAAGAACCTGAATACTTGATCATGAACATGAATACTTGAATGCAAATATCAATATCAAACATGGATACTTGATTTGACTTGACCGAACCATGGTTATAACTTGACTTGACTACTTGATTACATGCTGAACATGAATACTTGAACATTTTGTATCCATGGTTTCAGCAAACTTGTAAATATAATCTATATAATACATTACACGGGGATAAAGGGGTAGATTGGTACGGAACGTATATCGTAGCACGAGAAGTCACTTAAAAGACACCTACATGAATTCACGTGTCGTTGTCCCGTGGGTTATGACGGAGCCTTGTACTACATGATACCATAGTCCACGGGGTAAGATGTACTCCTCTCGTATACATGAATACCTTCTTTATCAAGCTACAAACAACCACATTATAATAACTATCATATTGTACCTGTTCATTTCACTTTATATATTATCTTCTCTTTCTTCTTTCGGGACTTGCCGAGCGTTAGTTCGATGATGACATTCCTTTCTATTTCTACCTTTGGAATTTCGTCAGGAGGATCGGACTCTCAGGAGATCGAGCCTAGTCAGGAGGAATTGGACCAGCTCACCACTCAACCTGACTACTAATTCATCTGCACTTTCATTTTGTATGCTATTGTTTAGGTGCTGCTTTACTCATTGTATCTTTTATTTTCAAAAAGTTGTATATAAAGATGAATGTAAATAAAGTTGCTGTTTTATTTTAATACTCTTGTCATTGTTATACATTTTTATATATTGCTTAATTATGCTTAACATATTTATTTCTTAGAAAATACGTTGCGGCCTGCCACGTCACCATTTCCGTCTACTGGGAAGCGGGGGCGTGACAGTCAATGTGTGCCAAAACGACAATATACCCCCCCCCCCCGACGTCGACGTACGAACGTTGAACGACCGATCAAGACATAAAAATCTGAAAACCAATTTTCAAAAATTGGAAAACATAGCCAAAACCAAGTCAAAATGCTCCCAGATTTTCACTTAGGAAATCTGGGGCAACTTAGCATATAAAATAGGCTTAGTTATCAAGTGTGTGAGCTACAGAATAAACCCCAACACTTAATTCAAAACTTAGGCCGCGGATATATTCTAATTTGCTGCAAATTGGGGTCTGGACAGGGAGTTAGGGTCTCGTGCAATTAGTGGGGTCTCCTGATGGTCTAAATTGGTCTAATTTATATGCAAAATATTTTTCGGAGATTCCAAGTTGTCCCACATTCAATTTGAACTTCACAATCTCAATGAAAACCAAGTTTTAAAACTTCAAAACTCTTTACAACCAATAATACTTGCACTAAAATACCTTCATCTATCACTAATAAGGTTGTAATCACCAATTATCTCTCTACTACACCACCACCACTAATTGTATCCACAAAAGCTCACTTTTGAAAACTCAAGTCAAGAAAACATGAACCTTTAGCTCTAAAACTAATTGTCATGGCAAGTATTGTAAAAACTTGATTAAAAAGTGGGATTTTTACCTCAAGATAGGGATCAAGAAAATTTCCAAGCTTGCAAAAGATCTCAAGATGAAGATTTGATCATCTCACCATGTGCAGTATGAGAATTTGAATATTTTTAATGAAGGCTTCAAGGTGTTTCGAGAGGATTTGTATGGGTATTTAGGGTTTATGAGTTGAAGGTGGATGAGGCAGAGAAGGATAAAGAGAAGAGGAAGAAGAAGAGATGAGGAATAATATGAAGAAAATGAAATGGTGGCCTAACCATAACCCCTGCTCTCCCTTTCTCGCTTGCCCATACCTCCTATTATTTAAAAGCCATACTCCCATGTCTCCCTCCCTTTCTCATTTTCTTTTCATTTCTTTTTATTTGAAAATATAAAACCATAATTTAAAATACAAATGAAATGTTAACCCACTCATAAACATGTCATGGCACTTTAGGCATGGTTAACAATAAAGCTTGGTTTAATGCACAAAATAGGAAAACATTAATTAGTTTTAACATGCTAAGCTTGCATGGATATAATTAAATGCTAATTTAAAAAAAACCAATTAAATAAATGCTCTCATAATTATAAATTCATTTTAAATTCCAATTATTTTCCAAAAATAGAGACATATAATTATACCACTCTATGAAAACTCAAATCCATACTGGGTGTAATATCCGTAAATCTCATTATTTTATTATTTAAATCTCAAAATAATATTTACTATTTTTCTGTAATGTTACACTTAACCGGGAAGTAGGTGGGAGATTGTACGTTTTAGAGATTATAGGCAACTTATAAGAGATTACATGCAGCTGCTGAGAAGTTACAGGCAACTTTTATAAATGATACCAAGCAACTTATTAGAAATTACAGGTAATTGTTATAGATATTACATGCAACTCGGTAAATGTTACAAGAAACTTAGTAAATATTATAATCAACTTAATAGATGTTACAAGCAACTTAGTAATACAGTTTATTAGAAATTACAAACAACTTACTAAAAGTTACAAGCAAGTAGTTAGAAATTACAGGCAACTTACTAAAAGTTACATGTAAGTGGTTAAAAGTTACAGACAACTTACTAAAAGTTACAGGCAAGTGGTTAGAAATTACAGGAAACTTATTAGAACTTACAGGCAACTTAGTAAATATTACACACAACTTATAAATATGTAAACTCTTTATAAGTGATTGACTCCTTTGTCAAGATGGCAGATAACTTGACGAAGTCTTTGGCCCCTGACACAGTAGTACTCCATTTGCCTTTGTTAGACCGTGGATAATGGTAATACCTACTCATCTTATCAGATTCTTCTGATTACATCATCAATCTATTAACAAGTTAAATACTTATGGGAAGGGATGATTGTTGTTCCTCAAGACTCTGGGAAGGCGCACTTCAATAGTGGTGGATAGAATATATACATTGACAATGCAACATTCCCCTTCTACTCGTATTACGATCCCGATATGTCATAACTCTCATTAGACGTTGCTCGTTATAGACTTTCCTGAAAAAGAATTACGACATTATTCTTCACTTGTGCGCGACCCCCATTGAAAGGAAGGGACTAAGCTATATTTGCGGAACCTACTCAATTTTAGGGAAAAAAATTCAACAAGTATGAGGGTTTCAATGCATTTAACTTTACTAGTGTCCCTTACCCGATATAAAGGAATTCGTAAGCAATATTTCCTTTATTTAGAAGTTTTATTTTAACATTTCTAATTGTTAAGGGTTATAACAATATGCGTTTGTTAACGTTGTTGTTTAACAGTTCTGATTGCAGCGTGTTCGTCTACTTATTCATGAAGGTATTGATCGAGGGTCGGCGTATTCCGGATGCCCTGGAAGGAAAAGGGTCGATGCAGTGGCGGTTGATACTTACGGCACAAATTCTATTGACGAACGAGAAAGAAATGGCTTGATATAGTATAAGTTTTTGTTTGGCCAAATTTTGAACTCTTTGTTATTCGTAAATATATTCATTTATTTGTATTTTGGCAATGTTCGTCGATATTATTATTTGTTTTGAGTGAGAATGACAAATTACTTTGATGTTACTGGTTTGTTTAATGAATATAAAAAATTGTTGACGTATTTACTTTAATATCGTTGATATTGGCCGATATTGATACAAATGATTTTTTTGTTAATATTATCTGTTTTATATAGCCGCTATTGGCTGATACTGTGATATGAAATATATTTTTGTTGATATTATCAGTTTTATATAGCCTGGGTAATCCGAGGAGCTAAGCTCCAAATTTTATTCTTAGAAACATGCAACTAATTAGAAATTATAGATAAATGCTTAGAAGTTATGTGCAACTAATTAGATATTACAAGCAACTAATTAGAAGTTACATGCAAGTTGTTAGAAATTATAGGGATGTGCTACCAAGTTACAGTCAAGTGGTTAAAAGTTAAAGGCATGCGCATAGAAATTACATACAACTAATCAGAAGTTATAGGTAACTGCTTACAGGTTACACACAATTAATTAGAAGTTACAGGAAAGTGCCTAAATGTTACATGCAACTGTAAATAAAGAGATTCATGAAATAGTTTCTAAATTTCATTTAGATGCATACTTAACCAATCGAAAATTTTACAGAAAAATTATAACGAACATCATAATGTTTTAGTACAAAAGGTCTAAGAAACTTGAAGGTGGATACATAAATATAAAAAAAATACCAAACAACCAACATGCAGTTATTTTACATTTAATCGATAGGAGCAGTACATGTCGCTCTATTCTGATCCTCATTGCCACGCTTACTACAATTCTTCTTCCTCTTTTGAATATCTTTACTATTTATGCGCCTTGCAGGGAGTTTTTTTCGGCCGTTTCCTCGTCAAAGGAGGTTGTTTCTCACTGTTCACTTCCGTGACCGTTAGCTTGTCAAATGTAGATATTGTGTAAATTGTATTCCCGTAACTAGCCATGAAATATTCGATCATCAAGAAACGGTCACAGTAGTTATAGATTGACCGTCTCAAGAAATTGATAACGGTGCAAGCATGCTTATAAGAAATCCTAGTAACATCTCATTCTAGACATGTACATGATCGAGCCGACATATTGATCCGAATTTTTTTAATGTCAAACACCTCATTATTTGATCATCTTTCCTCGCCGGTGGTAAGCTTGACTCCAACTCTTGTACTCGGTTATGCGCAATTACTGGAGCGGAAAACGATGCGTGTTGACTGTTACACAAAAAACGCTTTTGTTAACATATTATTATTTGCATCTATGTAGATATTACAAGCAACTTATTAGATATTAAAGGAACATCTTCTTAGATATTAGGGAAATGCAACTGCTTAGAAATTATATGTAACTGGTTACAAGTTACAGGCAAGTTCTTACAAGTTACAGGCAACTGCTTACAAGTTTGAAGCAAGCGGTTAGATATTACAAATAAGTGCTTATAAGTTGCAGGTAACTGTCTTGTATATTTCTCTAAACAAAAATCAAGTCAAATAAAAACAAACTTGTTCATAATGGCTAGAGTGTCAACATATGCTTGCATATAGATGACTTTCTCGTTCGTCTCTTGATAAATATAGACCGTATTTATATAGTTATTTTCGGTTATCATCCTAACCATATAATCTTCATATTTCTCCAATTTGTATGAAAGTTTTAACTTATCAACCTGTAAATCAAATAGAAACAAGATTGTTCCTTTCAATTCGAACCATATTGTCGCCTCCGAGGTGGTCAAGACCGAACCTTTCCCATTGGATCCATTCACAAAACACATTAATGTCCAAGTATAGGCCATCCTTAATGAGCAGAGAGTAAATGAAGATTTAGTTTGTTGGGGTTGTAAATGAAAGTGGAGTAAATTAGAGAAGATGATGGATAATGAAAAAAAGGAATGGGATAATTCTTGTTCCGTTGGCAGCATAGGGTTTTGAGGGAAGGGAAGTGATGAATTTGGAGGGAAAATAACTTGATTAGAGTATTTAATGCTCAGTCCTTTAAAAAAAATTAACAAAACACAATTCAGAATAGAAGTTACAAGCAACCTGATGAAAGTTACAGGCAACTAAAAATCACCTCAAAAAAATGCAGCAATCAACTTATACTCTGGCACATGGGTTTCTAAGGACATTTTTGGGATATACTAAAATAAATATGGTTGTTTGTATTGTATGTAATAGCCTAGGGTTTTTTCACATGATGAAAATGCCCAGGAACTTTTTGACATGTTTTTTTTGGGTCGGGGGCTTTTCAATAATTTTCACTTAATTTTTTGCTTCAGGACTCAAATTCTCTGCCCATGAAAGGCCAAAATGGCTTCCATCACTCTAAAGACCATCACTAGCTTCATACATTGAGGGAGAGGGAGAGGGAGAGAGAGAGAGAGAGAAGATGCTTCGTTTTGGAACGTACGTCTTCTTGATGTTCTAGCATTTATTTAGTTATTGAAAGTGTGATTTTTATGTATTTAATTTAATATTTTATTGGTGTGTGATAAGAGGAACTTGATTATAATCACAAAGGGCAATGGTTTCAGAAGGCAGCAACTATTCTCTTATTCTTCTACCTCCTCCTCATCTTATGGAGGTCAAAGGTTTCTCTCTCCTTGCTTTCCTTTACTAAGTTCAATGTTTCTTAATATCTAATTATGTTAATCCTTAATTTGAATTAAGTTAATCTTCTTACCATTTATATGTGCTCTAGTTTGGCCATGCATTTTATTTTTTATTAAAAGAAAATAAATTGAATGGGTATTTCGAATGGTCATTGATACATTATTTCTTTTCTTTTCGCTGCCGATTAATTTTGGCTCATTCAAAATAGAAAGAAAATAAGAAGTCGTTTAATGATCCGTATGCATGTACGTTCATTAAAGAAAAATAAAACCATATTCTCTTGTTTTATTTTTACTCAAGATGCATTAAACCCATGCAATCATTTTCTTTCTTTCTTTCTGCATTACATTGTTCCACGAAAACATTGAATATTTTACATATAGGAGGTGAGAAAGCTCAAAATAAAATACAATAAAATAAATTTCGAGTAGGTAATGCTTCCAGCTCCATATTTCCTTTTATAGAAGGCAGAAACCGGTCACGTTCTCTTTGCTTGTCTGGTTAGTTTTGTTTGCAAAGGGACCACACATTAAATTTACTGGGTGATGGTCAAAGAAATGATGTAGATCAAAGTTTGAATATAATTTTGGAGACATGATTCTATCAATTAATCTATTAAAAATATGCCTTAAATTATTATAAATAAAAAGTATGATTATATACCAGTTTAGTGTCTTTGCCAACATAGACGAAACTCTACAACATGTGATGAGCAGAGATGAAGCTTTATAAAAAATACATATATTCTCTTAATATTTTTTTTCTTATAAAATAAAATAAAATATATGTACCCTAAAACTTCAATATTGGAAGAGTACTTTTCACTAAAATGCCCTTTAGCTGATGCACTTTAAGAGAGAGATTAATGTAATCCTAAAAACTAGGGTAATTTGTCAAAAAGCCTCCGGCCCACTCAGGTTTGTTTTAAAACCCTAGTAATTTTCAAAATTGTTGGGAAGGGCCTACTGTTCCAATTATTTTGTGAAGCCTGGGCCTATTTCATTTAGGCCTTATATTCCCTAACTACGTGGATATTACATGCAACTGTTTAGATATTGCAGGCAACTGCAGCCTCTTAGATATTACATGCAACCGCTTAGATATTACTAGCAACCGGTACACAGAGGGCTTTGAATGAGCCCAGGGGGTTTTTCACAAGAAAAAAAAGCCCAGGGACTTTTTGACATGTTTCAAGAGAAACGGGGTTTTCCCAACAATTTACCCTAAAATCTAACATAGTTGATTAAAAATTAAGGAAGTTCAGGTTAGTTAAGTGTAAATTAGCTTAAAACAATATGCATGCAGATCCATACATGTATATATAAGCTTAAAACAATATATATATATATATATATATATATAGAGAGAGAGAGAGAGAGAGAGGCATGTAGATATACGTACCGGGCTTAGCTCAGTTGGTACTTTTCTCTCCAATGTGAGGTCGCAAGTGCGATCCCGGAAAGGAGTTGATTTCAATATATATATATATATATATATACACACACACACACAAACAAATAAAAAAAATAGTTAGTGATTGTTTTTTTAAGCATATCAAATTAAATTTCTTGTAAAACTTTCGATTTGCATTTTGGACGAAAACGGTCCAAATTCAACTATTTGCATTTTGGACATAAACGCAAACAATCAAAACAATTAACGATCCAAATTCAACCATCAAACATAAGCTTGCATCGGTCACACACACGGAAAGTGATCAAATAAACTTGTTTTACTTATCTAATGAGTTTAACCCTCTATACCCGCAGGCTTGCCAGCAAGGTTGCGCTCATAACTGGCGGTTGCAGCGGCATCGGCAAGGCCACTGCCTCCGAGCTTGTCCACAACGGCGCCAAGGTCGTCCTCACAGACATCGACGACCGCCTCGGTCAATCCGTTGCCAACAAGCTCGGCCCTGACGCCTCCTTCGTCCATTGCGACGTGACTCAAGAATCGTAGTTTTCTTCTGCTGTCGACAATGCAGTCTCTGCTCATGGTAGGTTCGATGTTCTTTATAACAATGCAGGCGTAGCAGGCTCTCTTGCACGATTGATTGTGTCGCTTACTATGCGTGATTTTGATCGGACAATGGGGATTAATGTACGGTCAGTGGTCAGGGGGATCAAGCATGCGGCACGAGTCATGATACCTATGATACAGATATGAATCTAGGTGAGTTTACAAAAGAAAACTCTGCGCAAATGCAGGCAGCGTCATCTGCAGGGCATATGAATCTAGGTGGGTTTACAAAAGAAAACTTTGCGCAAATGCAGGCAGCGTCATCTGCACGACGAGTGTGACAGGAATCCTAGGAGGCATGGCTCCCCATGACCACTCGATATCAAAGGCAGCCGAAGCCGAACTAAGCAAGCATGGGATCAGGGTCAACTGCATATCGCCACGCTCAATTCCGACACCTTCAGGCATGAACACGATGAAGACGGCACCGGAGCTGGGGATTGAAAAAATCATGGGGTTGTTGAGCGGGACAGGGGAGCTGGAAGGGGAGATATATGTGAGGTGGAGGATGTGGCGAAAGGGGCGGTGTATTGGCATCGGACGAGGCCAAATACATGTATGGGCATAACCTTGTGGTTGATGCCGGGTTTACTGCTTTTAAAATGCTCAAGATGTGATAAAGCTGTATTGGACCTTGACTATTAGGGATGTGTGATTGTTGACATGTATTCTGGATCAATAAAACTGGAGACTATGATTCATTTCAAAAAATTCTAATGAGGCTAAAATAATAAACGTCACCGAAAAAAAGAACTAAAGGTACCAATATCCTAAAAGCGCAAAGAACATAGTTTCAACCTAGCAAACTAAAATAAGACTCAAGTTTTAACCAACCAGAACACATAAAGTTTTTGAACTAAAAAGAAAGAAACACTTCAGCAAGAATCAGCACCGCCAGGAAGACGGAGCACCAAGTGCAGAGTCGACTCCTTCTGAATATTGTAATCCGCAAGAGTCCGCCCGTCCTCCAGCTGCTTTCCAGCAAAGATGAGGCGCTGCTGGTCCGGAGGGATCCCTTCCTTGTCCTGAATCTTCGCCTTCACATTGTCAATTGTATCCGAGCTCTCCACCTCCAGGGTGATCGTCTTCCCGGTCAGAGTCTTGACAAATACCTGCATCCCCCCTCCCAGCCTCAACACCAAGTGCAGCGTCGACTCCTTCTGTATGTTGTAGTCCGCCAAAGTGCGACCGTCCTCGAGTTGCTTGCCAGCAAAGATCAGCCTTTGCTGATCTGGAGGGATCCCCTCCTTGTCTTGGATTTTCGCCTTGACGTTATCAATCTTGTCCGAGCTTTCCACTTCCAAAGTGATCGTCTTTCCTGTAAGAGTCTTGACAAATATCTGCATTCCTCCCCTAAGCCTGAGGACCAAGTGAAGGGTTGACTCCTTCTGAATGTTGTAGTCTGCAAGCGTACGCCCATCCTCTAATTGCTTGCCGGCAAAGATGAGACGTTGCTGATCAGGAGGGATACCCTCTTTATCTTGAATCTTCGCCTTGACATTATCAATCGTATCTGAGCTCTCAACTTCCAAAGTGATTGTTTTTCCTGTAAGAGTCTTCACAAATATCTGCATACCACCTCTCAATCTGAGCACAAGATGCAGAGTAGACTCTTTCTGAATGTTGTAATCAGCCAAGGTACGGCCATCCTCTAGCTGCTTGCCTGCAAAAATTAGGCGCTGCTGATCTGGAGGGATACCTTCCTTGTCTTGGATCTTCGCCTTGACATTGTCGATTGTGTCCGAGCTCTCAACCTCAAGTGTAATAGTCTTTCCGGTTAGAGTCTTGACAAAGATCTGCATGCCTCCTCTCAAACGGAGCACAAGGTGCAGAGTAGACTCTTTCTGAATGTTGTAGTCGGCCAAAGTGCGGCCGTCCTCCAATTGTTTGCCGGCAAAGATCAGCCTCTGCTGATCTGGAGGAATTCCCTCTTTATCCTGGATCTTCGCCTTCACATTATCGATCGTATCTGAACTCTCTACCTCTAGTGTGATGGTCTTTCCGGTCAGAGTCTTGACAAAGATCTGCATGCCTCCTCTCAAACGGAGCACAAGGTGCAGCGTAGACTCTTTCTGAATGTTGTAGTCGGCCAGTGTTCGGTCGTCCTCCAATTGCTTGCCAGCAAAGATCAACCTTTGCTGATCTGGAGGGATCCCTTCCTTGTCTTGAATCTTCGCCTTGACATTGTCGATTGTGTCGGAGCTCTCAACCTCAAGTGTAATGGTTTTGCCGGTGAGGGTCTTGACAAAAATCTGCATGCCACCTCTGAGGCGAAGGACCAAGTGGAGCGTAGATTCTTTTTGGATGTTGTAGTCGGCTAGGGTCCTGCCGTCTTCCAATTGCTTGCCTGCAAAGATAAGGCGCTGTTGGTCTGGTGGGATCCCTTCTTTGTCTTGAATCATCGACTTGACATTGTCAATATTGTCCGAATTCTCTACTTCAAGGGTAATGGTTTTGCCTGTGAGGGTCTTAACAAAGATCTGCATCTGAAATTTTGGAAAAATAGAAGGATTCAGTAAGGACATAAATCATTCAAAAATTACAAGATAATGCGATGAGAAACCATCAAACAAGAGGCATCAAGTAGAATCGCAAAAGGCACGGACATGTTATAATGGGAATAATAACTTGCAAATCCCAAGTGAATTTGATTATAACAAATTCGATGAATTCTGTTTTCTGAAAGCGTAAATCCACTAGATTCATGAAATATCTGAACAAAAATTTCCTCGATGATTAATATATGCTTCATGGATTTCGTAAATGGATACAACTAAGTTCCATTTAGTTTTGCTTTACAATAACAAATTCAAAAACCTAGAAACATATTTATTAAAAAAGGCTCAATTTGTTTTGAATTGGATGACCCTAAACCTGATGGGTTTAGGTTTCTGGAAGGGCAAAAAACATCTCAGCAAACCTGCAAAGTTCCTCTTATATACTAGAAATTAACACAAATAGGGAAAGCAGACAATTTGTAAGTTATAAGTTATGGCTTTGCCACAATGGGCGGATCCAGGAGGACCGATAAAGCTGGTGGTCCCTCCAAAGCCCCAAAACTTGTTATACATATTATCTTATTTAACTACATCTACAACAATGCAATTGGTGGTTTGCCCTTCAAAACAGGAAAAAAAATGAAACAAAAAGATTTTTTACTAGATCTATCCCACAATACAAAATATGAACAGTGTAATAGATGAAAGCAATTTGTCATGAATTTCATAATCCTAAACAGGTACGAAAAATTACAAAGACTATTGTGCATATAATACAAATTTAATAACGATCAAAGCACTTGAAGGGCAATATCTGAATCAATTTTGGTTCATATCTAAACAGCCAAACGAAAAACCGGGAGCAAAGGTCAGCTCGGGCATGTAAAAACAGAAAAATTGCTTGCAGTACTGATACTTCATCTGTTGAATTCCCTGAGAAAAGGAATATGACAAGGCTTACGAGCAGTTAACTTCATTCAAATAAATTCCTACTTTCCTTCTTGAGGATTCTACTCTTTAATGAAGTTCGAGTAAAAGCTATATGGTAATATATACGAATTCAAAATTGTTGGACTTGACTGGTTAAAGAAGAATAGCTACCTATCAATTCAATCAGCATGAAAATTTTCAGCTACTGGAAACGGGAAATATAACAAAACTTATAATATTACAAAAAAAATACAAAAACCTAAAACCCTAAACAATGAATATGAGCAATGCATAATCAATTGCACAACAATAACAGATATTCAACAAAAAAAGATTGTAAATAGTAAATAAAACAAAAATCACGGAGAGCCTTAATTATAATCATAAAAGGAACTGTTTCAAGGCTAAAATTACCAGCTTAGAAGACCTAAGCAAAGATGGGAAAAGAAATCCCGACGGCAAAATTACGGTTTCGAGGGGCAAATCATGAACATATTTAAGATAAATCGAACTAATAAACCCTAAGCATAATTAGGGTTTCCATGGCCTATAACCGACAAAATAATTCAGGAATTTACACGTCAAACATCAGACAAGTCACGCAAACTACAAAAATAATTCTAAAAAAGGATAAGAAATTATACCTTCGATCGCTCTTTTAGGGTTCGAAGAGAAAAAAGGAGACTTTTTTTTTCTTTTTCCAAATCGATTAATCGATGGGAGAGGAACAATCCCTGAGGCCCCTTTTATAGTCTCCGGACAAATGAAGGTTGATTCAATCGACCAATTGCTTTGCGACACGTGTATGGTCAAGAGATTTCTTCATGTGCACGAAGATCCTTTCTTGCCTTCCTTGGGAGGGAGAGAAGATTCGGAGCTTTGTTAATGGGTCAAGATAAGTCAAAAATAATTATAAATTACTTGTAACATGATTTCCCAAAAAAAAGTAAAAAATACTTGTATCATGCATGTGCCTACTTCTCTCCTGTTAAAATAACAAACGAGACGGATCTTCAAACTGAAAACCCTAATGTGATTCTTATACTGTATTTGGCAATAAATATTCTCATAATTCCGAGGAAAAATATTTAGTTTTATACCTAATGTTATAATGCAAACACAAGAGGGGATATGTTGCACTCCCGATTTCAATTTGAAAAAAAAAATGGAGAAAAAAATCTTAATTTTTAAGCGGTCCATTCATCAAGAGTTTTTATTTGAGAAATTCAAAAGACAGCGGTAAGTTAAAATCCTAAACTACCGTAGGCTTAAGAAAAGATTTCAAAATCTATCTATAATCAATATCTATTCTATAAGACTCTTAAAAGCAAATTGAGCTGGTTTTTTGTCCGTCATATCTAAATTAATTTCCTATCCTAACTAATCCCTTACTATCTTAAAATCCTAGTTAAAAATCTATCATTATCTAAACTAAAATAAACTAATTGTGATGACAAAAATATAGAAAATGATAAGAATCTTCTACCTAATCAATAGATTTGTTAGAAAAAATATTAACAGTGAATTTTTAGCAACGGCATATCGATATAGTTATGATATAATATTTTTAATTATCTAATTTTATGCAATAAATATAATCAATTTGGATATTATCGAATTAATTGAAGATACAATAAAATCTACTAATGCATCCTTTCAGAATGTTCGAATATAAAAGCTTTATAAATGTTAGTTTCAATTTTATTCAATACTTTAGGATATAAGAATTTATTCTAATTTTGCTATAACTTTCTGTCGGATATGTACGCCTTAGAGGCCTGTATTGTATATGATACTAAAGATATATATGTACAGGACAATCTTGCTCGATTGTATAATATACTATTTGAGTTGTCTTTATCTGAATATGTGTATTAGTTTTTCTTACTACTTTATATTATTTATACACATTGATAAAGACTCGTTACAGTAGTATACTATTTTGGTTTATCCTTATCTTAACATGTGCATATGTTATACTCGATATCACTTATGGCCGATGCATGTTGATAAAACTATTAGGATTTTGCTTGACCACCAGTATAAATCCCCGTTCTCCATCTATAAAATTTTCCTGTATTTTCCAAATCCCGTTTGTCTCCTGATTTTTTCTCGTATTTTCGTTTGTAATTGGTTACTCGAGATTCAAGATTTAACTTAATCGAAACCTTAGATTTATTTTCCAATTAAAACCCCAGCCCAATTGGAATTCCCCATTTAAAATTTAAAACTTAAATTCAATCAAAACCCAGCCCACACATTGTTTCCTATTTAAACCAAATCCCTTAAATTTTTCCCTCAGCCCACTTTTGTTTTTTTTAAATAAATCCTTTAAAATTTTTCCCGGCCCGCTTCTCACCCTCAGCCCACTTCAAATTTTTATTTTAAAAGGGAATTAATTTTGAGCCCGGCCCACTTCCTCCGGCCTGCCTCCTCACCACTTCTGACCCGACCCGTTACTCCTGTTCATCTTCTTTAATTTTCCTAACGGCAACATCCCGAAATCCCGCGCGCGATCCTATCCCTCCGCCGCGCCTCACGCCTACGCCCTCGCCCCCGTTCTCGCAACGTTACACCCACGATTTCAACCTCATTCATCCCTCTCACCCTCATCTCTCTCTTCTCCCTCGTTCTAAAATCTCTAATTCTATCCACCCCCCGAACACCCAATTTCCCTCGAAGCCATTGCCACCTCCACCGCCGGCGATCATCCCACCACTTCGCTCGATCCACGACGACGACAGCCACTCATTCACCCTCCTTCTCCCTCTATGACTTCACACCCCCATCAACTCGAGATCCCCTGCACCCACTCCCTTGCACACCAGCCCGGTGCACCCGAGCCGACCACCACCTTGCACCCCTCGACGCCGGCGAACTCCCCACCACATCGCCGACCTCCCTACGACCTCCTCAGCATCATCACCATCACAACAATCCCCTAGTCCCCACTGCTCTCTCTCTCTCCAAAAACCCACATTCTCCCCGCACTGTGAGTTTCACTGTGCTCGTCGCCAGAGCGACCACCGCCGACATCGTCGACCCCAGCGCATCCGGGAGATTCACAGAGCCTCCTCTACAGTTCCAGCGAGCACAAGACGATTCCGAGAAACTCCGACGCAAAATCCGCATCTCGATCCAAGCTCGCGCGAATCGGTTTCACGGCGTGCATCACGCGTTCTCGACGTCGTTGCTGCCTTGCGATCCCGAGATATTTCCAGGCAAGTGTTTACTTGCTTCATGCTATAATATTAGTGGTACAAATCTAAAATATCTAGTTTACGGATTTGCCGATTACCGATATATTATGTGACCTAAGTGTTCGATGCTAGTCTCCAATGATTATAATAGTTTATTTTGACGGAAACTGATAATTTCTGTTGGCCCATTTGATGATAAATATCGTGTATGAATCTCGCTGGAAAATACGATTGTTAGAGACAAAAATTGATACCCCCAAATATGCCGTTAAAACTAATATTTTTCTCATATCCGAAAATGAATAAAATCACCGTAAATTACATACATACTGGAATGATGCGTTCGAGGGCTTAAATCGAAGCCGACTTGACGAACTTTAACCCTATGTAGAATTTCAATGATTTCTGTTCTTTAACCGTGATGATAATTAGATCGGAATGCGACTCTGGACTGCAGTCCAGAGCGTTTCTGATTATTGTGTACTGTCCCAATACCTGTGACACTGTGGTTCTTGAAGTCGTATGTTACGGAACTCTACAGAAGATTAAAGATAACTCTGTTAGCTGAATAAAACAGGTGGTTCCATTCCGTTTCATCGCCATTTGCTATTTTAAACTGTATTTAAAAGGGCAGAACGTATAACTGTCCAGAACAGATCCAGAAATGACACACTGAGGTTAAACTGTGTATAACTCTCAACATACAGATGCGATTGAGGATCAGTCTGTTGCGTTGAATACTCTATTGAAAACCCTAGATTTCATTCAACTGTAACATTGCTAAATTCTGAGCCCAACCGGGTGAAATTCGTGTCGCGAAACGGACGTTCAGTTCTGAAACTGAATTTCCAGCCGCGAGCACTTAAAATGAAACAGCTATATCTTGAAAACCGGAATCCCGATTGAACTGAATTTTTTTTTTGATAAATTGCCGACTGAGTGTTCTATTTATCTTACTTGTATCATTTTGCTAAATTCTCAATATATTAATTTATGCAATTTATTTTAGTCAATGACATGCATGTTGATTCATAACATACATAGCTTATTGGTAGCATACATACATATATCATACCCTTGCCATATACTCAGTGTTAGTGCGTGTGGACATTGCATTATCGTGCGTGATAGATGTTGGTTTAGGAGTGATGAGTACACCAATGGAAAGTGAATATTCGTGATAGTGATTAATACAGTGAACAGTGATAAAACCGTGCCATTGGTATACTAGTACACGACTAAATCAAGATCATAACTAGTGAGAACCTGGGGGAAAAGGGGAAATCAAAGTGGAAAGAGTATCGTATTTAGCGGGACCGTGTTTAGAGGATAATCATTCGAACCGTGATACTGATACGTGTAGGGTAGGATCTAGCGATCCGACTGACAGGGTTATGTCCCAGGCATGTGGGCCGTTGTCTCGGGTATGTACGAGACTCCTGTTAAACATGATCCTCCTTCCACTATGTGATTTCAAACATGACCTAGAGACCGATAGGGACACATATTATATTCTGCATCATATAGTGATATAGTGATTACTTGCATTGTTCTTACACCAGTATTACCTCATATACCTGTTTCATCTTATTATAATAATATTGTTATTGTGTCGCTCTGACGACCTGAGTATGCATGCTCAGATCCCGCGGGAGGACCAGCACAGGAGACGGATCTACCCTTTGAGTTCACAGAGATATAGTCTGGTGTACTTCCTATCTTTACTGCTTTCCATAAAAGTGATCGTGAGTTTGACTTTGGTTAGTATTTGTTCTTGTTATCTGTAATGTGTGAACAATGGAAATATTAATGTAATAAATTAGTGATGTGATTCCTTTAGTACTGTGCTTTATATACTGATTACCATGTAATGCTAGAAGCCGAAGTGTGACTATGGCGGGATGATTCCTTGACCGTAGGAGCATGACTGGCCTAGTCATCCCTCGTTTCCCGTATTTTGGGAAGCGGGGCGTGACATGGTTTAGTTGGTATCAGAGCCTGTGTTTAGTATCAAGGAATAACATTAACTATACTGTATTACGTTATTCTTGTTTCACTACTCTTGATTTTCATCCTTGAATCCGATCCTATCCTTTTGAATCTTCCAGTAATATGACGTCCCCGAACGACCCCTCCTCGGACTCCAGCTCTCAGGACCGCACGGAAAAAATACTTAGTGCATTGACCACTCTCGCGGAAGCTCAGGAGAGAAAGACAGATTTACTCACTGAGGGACTCAGGGCGATTACCGCCGCAAGAGGACCTTCCGCACTTATTACCGCCCCCGAGGGCGCTGCTCCACCAGTTTATCAGGCTAGGGCTGGTACCGTATCAGACTTCCGACGGTTACACCCAGCTGCATTCACAGGGCTAGCTGAACCCCTTGAGGCTGAGCAATGGCTGGTGAACATGGAGAATTTATTGACAGCCGCCAGGGTTCCAGAGGAAGACAGAGTGGACGTGATAAAGATTCAATTAGAAGACGAAGCCCGTACATGGTGGTCGGTGGAAGAAAGCAGACTTGATGAGCTGATTGAATGGAGCAAGTTTAAGGAGTGCTTCCTAGATCATTATTTCCCTCCCACAGCCAAGACAGAAATGGAGGAAAGGTTTATTCTTTTAAAGCAGAATGGACACCCAGTGGACGTATATGCGGCAGAGTTCAACCGTCTGAGCCGCTTTGCTCCATACATGGTCAAATCAGAGGCCACCAGGGCCAGACGCTTCCTTCAGGGGTTAGATTTTGAGTTGCAGCAGTTGATTGCATCGTTAGATTTGCAGACTTTCGCACAGGTACTCAACGCAGCGAGGGTTCAGGAGCAATTGATTAACAAGTTCAGAAGACCCCCAGTCGTTCCAGCACGTACCCACGCGCCTTCTCGAGGAACCATACCGGTTCACAGAGCAGGAACGACACAAATGAAGCGCCCGTTCGTACCACAACATCGCCCCCATAGACAGGGCGTAGTTTGCGGCTATTGCGGTAGAGGAGGGCATACCCAGAAGAACTGTCGCCGTGCCAAGGGACAGTGCTTGATTTACGGTTCCAGTCAGCACAGGATTAACAGTTTCCCTGAGCGAGCAGAGATACAGGGAGGTTCTGGACCGCCACAGCAGAGGCCGCAGGAGCAGAGGCAACCCTTTACAGGTCGCGGTCAGGGACGGGCTTTCACCTTGACCGCCGAGCAGGCAGAGGCGTCAGGAGACGTGGTTACAGGTACTCTACTCGTACATTCCTTGCCAGCTAGAGTACTATTTGATTCGGGAGCATCGCATTGTTTCTTGTCTGAGCATTTCACTAATACACACTCAATACCACATGAACCACTAACCAAGGGATGGGAAATTCATACGGGTAATGGCATTATTATATCTAGTCGAGAATGTAGATTATGCCCGGTTGTGTGTGGCAGGGAATTCTATGCGAATTTCCTTCTGATTGGGACAGGCAGTTACGATGCAATTCTCGGAATGGATTGGATGAGCACTTTCCATGCAGTTATCGATTGTCGTGCAAAGAAGGTGATCTTCCGCATTTCCAATCACCCGGAGTTTATTTTCGAGGGCGGAAGCGAATCTTTGGAGCTAGCTAAGTACAGAGCAAAGCCTAAGGAGCTGACAGCTATGGAGATTGATAAGAGCCCACTCCCAGAAATTGTTCGGGACTTTCTGGACGTATTTCCTGAAGATCTACCAGGTCTACCACCTCCTCGAATCTTGGAGTTCTCAATCGATTTGATTCCAGGTATAGCCCCAGTATCCAGGGCCCCATACAGGATGGCACCAGTTGAGTTGGCGGAATTGAAGAAGCAGGTTGAAGAACTATTGGAGAAGGGATTTATTCGGCCAAGCGCTTCACCGTGGGGTGCACCAGTCCTGCTAGTAAAGAAGAAGGATGGATCGCTGCGAATGTGTATAGATTATCGGGAGCTGAACAAGGTCACAATAAAGAACAAGTACCCAATACCGCGCATTGACGACCTATTCGATCAGCTAAGTGGAGCTAAGGTATTCTCGAAGTTGGACCTCCGTTCTGGATATCATCAAATTAGAGTAGCAGCCGAGGATGTATGCAAGACGGCTTTCAGGACCCGATACGGACATTACGAGTTTCTTGTGATGCCGTTCGGTGTTACCAATGACCTAGCAATATTCATGGACTTGATGAACAGAGTGTTCGCAAAGTACTTGGACATGTTTGTCGTTGTGTTTATCGACGACATACTTGTCTACTCGAAGACCCGGGAAGAGCACGCTGAGCATTTGCGCACGGTACTACAAATTCTTCGGGAAGAGAAGCTGTATGCGAAGCTGAGCAAGTATGAATTCTGGCTCGACAAGGTTCAGTTTTTGGGACATATTGTTTCGGGCGAAGGCATCTCGGTGGACCCGGCAAAGATAGAATCTGTCAGAGATTGGCCAACGCCGAAGTCAGTGGCCGAGATCAGGAGCTTTCTGGGATTGGCAGGTTATTATCGGAGATTCGTCCAAGATTTCTTAAGAATCGCGGAACCATTGACGAGGCTGACACGGAAGGACGTACCGTTTACATGGACAGAGGAGTGCACTCAGGCATTCGACACACTGAAGCAGAAGTTAACCACGGCACCTATACTTACAGTACCAGATAATTCTGGTGGTCTGGTGATACACAGTGATGCTTCAGGGAAGGGATTAGGCTATGTCCTAATGCAGCACGGCCGAGTGGTTGCTTACGCCTCTCGACAACTGAAAAACTACGAGAAGAACTACCCCACGCATGACTTGGAGTTAGCTGCGGTAGTCTTTGCGTTGAAGATTTGGAGGCACTATCTATTGGGTGATATCACGCCCCGCTTCCCAGAGTACGCTAGATTGGACACGTGACATAGCCAACCATGCTACCTGTGGGTAGGAAGCATCCATCCACAGTCACATTACGGCTGTAGAGATATCAAGAACAAGAGCAAACTATCTAAAACATGTCCATAATCCAGAGTACAATAGTCAATAATAAATAAATGCGGAAGCAAATGATCTAATACAAATAACTGAAAGGTATGTCCCATAATGCGGGCTCACATCAGGAAATGAATGCAGGAAATAAAACTAACTACTACTGAACTCACAGCTCAGCCTGCTGGCTGAAGTACTCCTGCTCGGACTGCGACAGCGGTACAGAATCTGGGCCATGCAAAACCCAGACGTCAGCGCGTCATGTCAACAAGTAATATAATATGAACAATATGACAGGAAATGCAAAATAAAACATGAATAAAGCAATAATGTGAAACAAGCAGTGCAGGGTAGTGTGCATTGGGTAACTAAACTGTTCTATCAGGTTTTCTAGTCTAAAGTCTTTGAAATCAATTTGATGAATCGTCGATGTAACTCAATAGTATCCCGTGCGTGCCCGGGACTATGGTCAAGGTTCTCGGGGCTGAATCCGAGACGTGCCGCTAGGCAGTAACAAGTAGCAGGATGGGCGAGTGATGTCAGCATCATCACTCCGGGGCTGGCCGAGCCCGTAAGACTGATCAGAACAGGTATCGAACTGTTGAGTTACAAGTCGGTTTCACCTTTGATTTCCCCATACCCCCAAGTTATGTATGTCAGGTCAGGTATTCAGTAATCAAGAACTAATGCCAACATAGGATGAGGTAAAAGCAGGTTTGTCTGGATAGACAACAGGAACGGTCCATGAGGACTACATGTCAGGTTTGTTGGCATTAGGCACGAGATCAGGTAACAGGTCGGGTCATGGTACATCAGGTCAAGTCAACAGTATACGGTACCATGTCAGGTATATCAATATATATATATATATATATATATGTGTAGCCATGTCAGGTCAAGATGTAAACACTATCGTGGGTGTGCTCACAATCAGATATATAATCAAACACGGGTATTAACAATACGAGATAAGCAATGAATTACATACTAAGCAGTTTCATTTCAATTTACAAGAGTGCAGTAAAAACGATATAGCCGTTTAGTCTTGTCAACAGGTCTAAGCACCCTTAGCGGTGCAACTATTTATATATACAGTTATTTCAGGTTAATGCATGCGAGTGTCCAAATGTAACAGAACTGCAGGGATAATTGCTACCAGCTATTTTAACAGTAAAATGTGATTGAACATGTAGATTTGATTATTAGGTTGCAACTGTAAATTCCCTTTTAATAGTAAAATGATATAATGCAACATTGTAACCGAAATGGGAAAATGATTGTACCAAGCTAAGTTTTACAGGTTTAGGGTGTCAAAACATATATAAATATATTAGGTAGCATGTAGCAAGGGGTACTTGCCTCGACGGGTCGTGAACCGGGAAAAACGGAACGTAACGTCGGCGGGGAAACTCACGACGGACGCACGGTTCACGGATTGAACCCAAACAACGGACAATGGGACCACACGATCGGGGTACCTCGCTGGAACGTCGGATTACGTCGCCGGTACGGCCGGATTCCGGCGAGCACAAAGCAGTGAATAGGGTTTCAACGGTGTAGATCTAGAAAAGAAGGGAATGAGCAGAGAAAGGAGAAGATGAGGGATTACTCACTGGTCCAGAGGGCACTAGCGACGACGGCGAGATGGACGGTGGCGAGAACGGCGTCTCCGGCGATCTGCAGAAAAGATTCAGCGGGTGTTTCAGTTTTTGGAAAAAGAAGAGAGGAGGGGTGAGATGGAGACACTTACGAAGTGTTCTGGGGGTGGTCTTGGATCATCTGCGACGGCCAGGGACAGCGCAGGTGGTCGCCGGCGGTGCCTCAGGCGACGCAGGGAGGACTGCAGGGTCGCGGCGGTGCAGGGTGCGCAGTGGTGGAAGAAGGAAGGTGTGGGCGAGGCGAGGCAGAGGAGTCGACGGTGCTGGTGACGCTGGCGCCGGCGTCGGGGCTGCGGCGGCAAAGAAGGAGGTGGCTAGGGTTAAGGGCGAGGCTCGTGATGGGTTGCAAGCGCACGGGGAAGAATGGCGAGGGTCGTGGTCGAGACGAGGAGGCGGGGGCGAGGGTGACGGTGGTGCCGGCGACGATGTTGCGGCGGCGACGGGGACGAGGCGGCTAGGGTTCTCGCGAGGGTACTGTTCTCGTGAAGGAAAAAGAAACGAGAGGGGAAAAGAATTTAAAAGGAGAGAGAGAAAGAGATTTGAAGGAGAGAGAGAACGGGATTTGAGGGGGAGAGAGAGAGAGAAATAAAGAGAGAGAGACAGAAAGGTAGAGAGAGAGACAGAGAAAGAGAGAGGAAGAGTTAATGGAGGGGCCCACGGGAAAACTGCCCTCGCTGATTGGCTGGAACAGTAAGGATTCGTGGGTAAAATATATTTAAAAGATTTTATAAACAGTAAGTATAATTTATAAACGAAATTTTATATGGTTTCAAATATTCTATTAATTTGGGATTTTGGCGCTAAATGAGACATTTCCAAATCGCGCCCGGGTTGGGTCCAAAAATTTGAAATTTAAATAATAGGATTTTAAGCGGGTTCCAAATTTTAAAATGAAATGTTTTATGATTAAAAAGCATACCCCCAAGTCGGACACCTGTACACGCGCGTAGCCGTCCAAACTCGCCCGTTTCACTGAACGGGACGAGAACTCGATGCACAGACGCTACTACGCGGTTAGGGGTGTCGAGTAGGCCAAGATAGATATTTTTAATTTTATTTTAGGTGCTAAAATTTGTTATATGCAGAAATGACTTAGCCAGATAAAATTTCACGGTAAGTGTCAAACAGGCAAGCTAAATGAAATGAGTAATATCTAATGCTCAACCAGTAACAGAAAATAGTAGTATTGGGCTCGGGTGTTACATTATACCCAACTACAAAGAATTTCGTCCTCGAAATTCCAAGAATACAAGATAGAAAAACTACAGGAAAAGGTGAGGAAACTTCTGCCGGATCTCATCTTCTCGCTCCCAAGTGGACTCTCCATGCGATCGATTACCCCAAGAAACGAGCACAAGGGGGATAACCTTGTTCTTCAGAACCTTTTCCCTTCGATCCATGATTTCAACCGGTCGCTCCTCAAAAGTCAGGTCCTCCCGTACTGTTAACTCCGAATGATCCAAGACGTGTGTTTCATCTCGAATATACCTTCTTAGCTGAGATACGTGAAACACATCGTGCAGACCCGCCAAAGACTGCGGTAACGCCAAACGGTACGCTGCCTCTCCAACGCGCTCCAATATCTCGAAAGGTCCAACGAATCGAGAACTAAGCTTTCCTCGACTCCCAAAACGAATCACCCCTCTAGTCGGCGATATCTTCAAGAATACCAAATCATCCACGGCGAACTCTAGAGGTCTTCTTGACGTGTCAGCCCAACTCTTCTGTCTGCCCTGAGCTGCCTTCATAAACTTTCTGATTGTGTTAACCTTCTCAACCGTCTGCACCACCAAATCTGGTCCCAATAATCTTCGTTCACCAACATCATCCCAACAACCAGGTGAACGGCACTTACGACCATACAAAGCTTCAAACGGGGTCATCTGGATAGTTGCTTGGAAACTATTGTTGTAAGAAAACTCCACTAAGTGTAGATGATCCTCCCACGAACCCTTGAAGTCCAACATGCATGCTCTCAACATGTTTTCAAGAGTTTGGATCGTTCTCTCCGACTGACCATCAGTTTGAGGATGATAAGCTGTGCTAAACTTCAATCGAGTCCCCAAACTTTCTTGTAAACTCCTCCAGAAGTGTGATAAGAACCGAGTGTCCCGATCGGACACGATGCTCACCGGTACTCCATGCAATCTTACAATCTCCTGCATGTACCGCTCTGCCAAAGTCTCTGTTGATTGACCAACCCGAAAAGGAATAAAGTGAGCTACCTTGGTCAATCGGTCAACAATTACCCATACTGCATTGTTGCCCTTTGGACTCCGCGGTAAAGCCGTCATGAAATCTATGGTTATATGTTCCCACTTCCACTGAGGAATCGGAAGTGGTTGCAATAAACCAGCAACCTTTTGATGTTCAGCCTTAACTTGCTGACACACCAAGCACTTTGCCACAAAGCGAGCAATCTCCCGCTTCATACCTTCCCACCAGAAATGCTGTCGAATATCTCGGTACATCTCGGTGCCTCCTGGATGTACAAAATAAGCTGAACTGTGTGCCTCCTTCATAAGCTCTTCACGAACATCTCCCTTTGGCACACACAAACGGCTACCATACCTCAACGAACCATCTTCGTGGACCAGTAAATCTGTTCGTAGTCCAGCTTCAGCCTGCTCTCGAAACTTTGCAGTCTAGGATCCTGCGATTGTGCTGCTTTAATTTTCTCAATTAAAGACGACTGTACTTGCAATTGCATCAACTGTCCCGTAGAACGCGGTAGCACAACTTCCAAGTCAAATCTTTGAAAATCTGCAATGATCTTGTTCCCCTCCGAACGGCGGCCGGGACGTCGGGACGTCTGAGGCGTTAGGTTCGGGGCAGATGCTAATTGGTGCTATCCGTCCACCTCTCCGAAGATGCCAAGTTGATTTATGGCACCATATATCGAAGGTTTAAACGGATGCGACCGATGTAGCAGACTTCGTCAGATTCCCCCTCGTTTGAGGGGTTTTTGATTGTGGGGACGCTCTTCCCTGCAGGCGCAAGCCCCTGCAGTTAATTACGCTACCGCATTGCGGTAACAACTTTCTCCTTCTCCAGATGGTCACTTCGTGTCGTGGGTGTTTGTTTTATTGCCCGTGGATTGTTTACGGAGACTGAGTTATGTCGTCGCCCGTAGGGCGTGGACTAGTCCAAATCCGCATTATCTTAAATTTGGGTTTGGGGGGGTTTGGTTTGAGGATACGTCAGCCCTACTCGAGGCTAAGATCAACTCAAACGTTTGTTAAGGATACGTTAGTCTAACTTTGTGACTAAGATCAACTTAACGGGATCGTTTAGATCCGACAAAAGAGTGTTTGGACTCTAATGTTCCAGTTTAGGGACATAGTGGTCCATCGTCTGTATGGCTGTCGGGACCCATCACCTCTCTGACGACGTTGAAGGATTACAACGACAGATGCCAGAGGAGTTCAGAGATGTACCCTTGAGCCGGAGTTAATTCGGGAGATTCGTAGTCCAGTATGTTTGAGGGTCTAAGGACGCGTTAACCATCTCCAAGGCTAAGATCAACTTAGACGGGGCCGTTTAGGTCCAACAAAAGAGTATAAGAAAGGGCTCTATTGTTCTAGTTTTAGGGACATCGCGGTCCGTGGGTAGTTTAAGGACATTGCGGTCCATGGGTAGTTTAAGGACATTGCGGTCCGTGGGTAGTTTAAGGACATTGCGGTCCGTGGGTAGTTTAAGGACATTGCGGTCTGTTGTTAGTTTTAAGACATCTCGGTCAAGGTTAAGGACGTCGTAGTCCATGGGTTTAAGGACCCCACAGTCCGGTATGTGCTCTGGATGCTTCACACGGGTTCACTGCCGTGCTTAGCGAGGACCAGGCTCCGCTCTGGATGCTTCACACGGGTTCACTGCCGTGCTCTGTGAGGACCAGGATCCGCTCTGGACGTTTCCCACGGGGTCAAAGAGTGACATTATCCGTATTCCACATGACCAGGAATTTGTATGAGTTTAAGGACCCCACAGTCCATATCATGGGTGGTCGTCGGGACCCGTCACCTCTTTGAAGACATTGAGGGATTACAATGCCAAGTATCAAAGGAGTGAAGAGATGTACCCTAGAACTGGAGTGGCTTGAGCAGCCCCTGGCCCAATTTGAGGTCAGGACTGATTAATCATGTTATGAGCCCATTGGCCCAATTAGTCACGAATTGAGGACTTATGGCCAGCTTGGGCTAAGTCCCATCATGTCTGGAATATTGATTCCTTGTGAGTCCATCGAGGGAGAAGCTTTGCCTCCATCCCTCTAGCCAATTGGGCTATAGACTAGTGTTAAACACTTCAAAGCAATCAGTGTTGAACACTGGGAATGAGTTTGACAAGTTAGTGTTTAACACTAGAAGAATAATTGGTGTTAAACACCAGCAACAAGGCCTTGAAATGATCATAAGCACTAAAACAGCTCAGTGTTAAACACTGGCAATGGGGATCTTAAATTAGTGCCGAATATTAAAACAATTAATATTGAACACTACGAACAAAATTCTTTTAATTAGTGTTGAACACTAAGGCCCGATAGCACTTCAATACTGGATTCGAGAGTTTTAACTTAGTGTCAAACACTACAGCAAGAACGGTCACGTGGCCCCACGTGAGAGTGCCTTCCCTTCAATGATTCTGCCGAAATTACTGTGTCTTTGATAGCGTCACGTGTTAGCACGTGACGGGCATTCAAATGCCTATGTGTTAAGGCTCCTGCTGAAAGTCACGTGTATCACGTGGGGTGCTGCCTCAAAGGGGCTTTCTGTAGGGCTTTTAGGGGGGGTCACGTGGTGACACGTGACCCTGCCTCAATGCTGTTTTTGAAGGATCTGTTGCTCCTCTTTCAGGAATTAAATTCCTCGAACTTTTAATTTCAGAGGAATTAAATTCCTATTTCCTTTTGAAGGCTTATATTCTGGAACAGAGTTTAAATCTGAGTTTTCTGTGAGAATTAAATTCCTTGTTTATGCGAAGAACCGAATAGGGTTAAACCCTAAAAGCTTTTAAGGAATTAAACTCCCCTTTTCTGAGGATTATGATTAAAGGAATTAAATTCCCACTGTTTCGACAAAACTATGTTCTTGATTAGGGTTCAACCCTGTTTCTTTTTGTTTTGAAGGAATTAAATTCCCATAATACAGGGTCGAACCCTAACTTTACTTTGGAGGAATTAAATTCCTATAGTTCTATGAGAGTTAAATTCTCATACTTGCATTCCTTCTCTATGTTTTGGATCTGCATGGCAGGATCTCGACCCATTGAGAATTAAATTCTCAACCTTAAGGGGAGATGTGCACTTTGCAGATCCTCTATCAAAGAGGGAGGAGATATGCTCTCTCGTTTTATGCCTCAGAGTTAAACTCTGTTGAGAATTAAATTCTTTTTCTTTCCAAAAGGCTTTCCCTTTCTTACCTAGGGTTTTTTGCAGAAGATCTGAGTCTTTTTCAAGTATCAAAGCTCTTCTCCTTTTCTCTTTTCTTCTCTCCGTATGTATATATTTCTCTGTGTCTTTTGGCTCCTATTTATAGGAGAAGCAGCCGAATCAATCAGTTTTTGACGAATCTTCATTGATATTTGATTTGCATTCATCATTCATTTTGGGCCGTTGGATGATTAGGTGAATTTTATTCACCATTGGATTTTAAATCCAGAGATTCTCCCTTGCTATTTTGGTTAGATTTAAAGGGGAAATCTTTCCAAACCCGAGATTTTCCATAGATAGATGATATTTAATCATCTCTGAATCTTTAATTTGATTGGTCCCAAATAATTACTTTCCTTTGGAAAGATTCGAATTTCCTTCAGAATTTAATTCTGTCGTTAAAAAAAATATGGGCTTTGAAAGCCGGTCACGTGTGACCACGTGATCCATGGTCACGTGTAGACACGTGACCCCCTTTGGAATGAGCCTTCTGCGCTGCGTCTTCTGATTGCTGCTTAAACATCACGTGCTACCACGTGACCCCCTGGTCACGTGTGAGCACGTGACCCTTGTTTGAACTCTCTTTCTTTGGTTCAACGGGAGAACGGGTCTGCTGTCTTGAACGTTACGTGTCAACACATGACTCTGGTCACGTGAGAGCACGTGACCTTTTCTGAAGCTCTTTTCCTTGACTTGATCAGGGAACCAATGTGCGCCTTTGCTGCTTGAATTTAAATGTCACGTGCCGACACGTGACCTTGATCACGTGGGAGCACGTGACCCTTCCTGAAGCCCCCTTTTCTTCGACTTAGTCAGGAGACTGAACTTGCTTGAATGATGCGTTCAGGTGTCACGTGCGAACACGTGACCGCTAGTCACGTGTAAGCACGTGACCCTCTTCTGAAGCTTTTCACAGAAGCTTCCTGATTTTAAATCAGGAAACAAATGCCCCCACAGCGTTGTTCTCACGTGTCTGCACGTGAGTGCAACGCTGTCACCTCTTGTGACCGTTGGATTCCTCTAGGGATCTGGGGAGACGAAGCGTTTTCATTGTCTTCTATAAATACCGCTGTCTCTTCATAGGAGCCTTCACTTTGTTCATCTTCTTCTTCTGAGAACTTTTTCGTTGAGAATTTAATTCTCGCTTTCAGAGCTTAGTTCTCTGTCTCAGACATTTCCCAGAGTTTAACTCTGTTGACGGATCCCTTTTCCTCAGGTAATAATGCTGAACGGCCAAAGCGCCTTCGTCTTTAAAAGAACTCTTTGGATTTTAAATCCGTATTAAGGGTTTCATAAAGAACCCATTTTTCCTCAAGTTTTTCCATAAGAACAGGAAACCACCTAACTTTCGAACTGTAGATCTTTTAAGGGTTTAGGTGATCTTCGGGGAGATGATGACAGCGTTTCAACTCCATGGACTTTAATTCCATTAAAATGTTTTTTGGGAATTTGATTCCCTTTTCTTAACAAGGAATTTAATTCCAACGAAGAACTCGATTTCTTCACACAGAGAATCTCTGGGGTCTCTTGGCCCAAGGCTGTTCTTCTGCAATTAGTGAAATGGTGGCTTTGTAATGAATCTCTTGACTTTTATCTTAGGTACCATGGATGCCCATCTGTATAGACTTGACGAGATCATCTCCTACGGGAACATTCGTGCGCTGGGCCGCGGTCAGAACCAGGAGTTTACCGACGCTCAGTGTGCCGAAATCATGAGCCGTTTCGACGAGTACAACCATAGGCTCCTCCCCCGTCGCTCTTCTCTTCTGAGGCTAATCGTGCTGGCGATCCGGGAGGCACTTCCTCTCTTTTGCGCCGGCATACCGCTCGGGGACTTGGACATTGCCGAGGATAAGGTGCATTCGGTGTACCTTATGGGCTTGATCTCAAAGAGAAGGCGGGATGATCTCATTGATCTCCTTCATCAGATCTTTCAGCAATCAGCCATACTGGGCGCCTACCGGAGGGAAGAGGACATCCGTGGGGACCCCGATGCCTGTGACCGTGAGAGAAAGCATACTCGGGAGGTTCGAAATGCTTGGAAGATCTTGAATAAAGTCAATTCCGAGTTTCTCAACCCGTGCCCCGCGTCTGAAGCCTTACCATTGTAAAAGTTTTTTTTCTTTTTATTTTGTATTGCCTTCTTGAAGTCTGAATGACAAGTTTTGTTGTATCCTTGTATGTTTGCACGCTTTTTCTCTGAGATTTTATTATTTTGCTACTATTGCTGTTTATGCTTTTTATCATGCAGGGTATCACTCCATATTTTCCTTTTAACTGAACGTCAGGTTTAGGCCTCACGTGTTCCGCACGTGGGATCCCTTGATGTGGCTGTTCACAAAATTTTCCATGCCGTATTTTCAGTGCAGAGAAAGGGTCTTGGAAATAATTACATCTCCTTGATTTTCGGTGCCTTTCCTTTTTTTAGGCCTTGAAAATAATTTCGCCATGCAAGATTTTCTGCGCACAGCACTTAATGCGCTTTATTATATATGAGGCTACAGCCTTCTTTTCCTTTCACAGAGAGATTCATATCATATATATATATATTTTTTTTTCTTGAGGGAGAAACGGGTGCCATGGCTTAGGATTCGGGGTCAGGATCTGCTTCCTGAGACTTTTGCTTTTTACGAGCCATGAGGGTTTCGTAAAGAGTTTTTCTCCCTACCGGTCGAGAGGATCCCATAGGTGTGAGTTCTTCTTAAAGATCGTGAGGATCCTTAAGCGGGTTTTCCTTTGAGGGTCGTAAGGATCTCACAAGAGAGTTTTTCTTCCTTACAGGTCGTGAGGGCCTGCAAGTGCCAGGTGTGATCACCTTTTTTCGTGTTTCACGGGGTTAGGGATCTCTCAAGGTATCGTAGTTTAAAGACGTCGCGGTCAAGGTTAAGGACCTCATAGTCCGTGGATTTAAGGACTCCACAGTCCGCTGTTAGTTTTAAGACATCGCGGTCAAGGTTAAGGACCTCATAGTCCGTGGATTTAAGGACTCCACAGTCCGGTGTTTGGTTGCAGGGACCCGTCACCTCTTTGAAAACGTTGAGGAATTACAACGCCAGGTATCAAAGGAGTGAAGAGATGTACCCTTAAACCAAGGCGAAATCCGTAGGGAATCGGGAGGGTTGATCGTTAGTTTTAAGACATCACGGTCGAGGTTAAGGACGTCATAGTCCGTGGATTTTAAGGACTCCACAGTCCGGTGTTTGCTCTGGATGCTTCACACGGGTTCACTGCCGTGCTTGGCGAGGACCAGGCTCCGCTCTGGACGTTTTCCACGGGGTCAAAGAATGACGTTATCCGCGTTCCACGTGACCAGGAAGTTTGCACTAGATGCTTCACACGGGTTCACTGCCGCGTTAGGCGAGGACTAGGCTCCGCTCTGGATACTTCGCACGGGTTCACTGCCATGCTCTGCGAGGACCAGGATCCGCTCTGGACGTTTTCCACGGGGTCAAAGAGTGACGTTATCCGCGTTCCACGTAACCAGGAAGTTTGCACTAGATGCTTCACACGGGTTCACTGCCGCGTTAGGCGAGGACTAGGCTCCGCTCTGGATGCTTCGCACGGGTTCACTGCCATGCTCTGCGAGGACCAGGCTCCGCTCTGGACGTTTTCCACGGGGTCAAAGAGTGACGTTATCCGCGTTCCACGTAACCAGGAAGTTTGCACTAGATGCTTCACACGGGTTCACTGCCGCGTTAGGCGAGGACTAGGCTCCGCTCTGGATGCTTCGCACGGGTTCACTGCCATGCTCTGCGAGGACCAGGATCCGCTCTGGACGTTTTCCACGGGGTCAAAGAGTGACGTTATCCGCGTTCCACGTAACCAGGAAGTTTGCACTAGATGCTTCACACGGGTTCACTGCCGCGTTAGGCGAGGACTAGGCTCCGCTCTGGATGCTTCGCACGGGTTCACTGCCATGCTCTGCGAGGACCAGGATCCGCTCTGGACGTTTTCCACGGGGTCAAAGAGTGACGTTATCCGCGTTCCACGTAACCAGGAAGTTTGCACTAGATGCTTCACACGGGTTCACTGCCGCGTTAGGCGAGGACTAGGCTCCGCTCTGGATGCTTCGCACGGGTTCACTGCCATGCTCTGCGAGGACCAGGATCCGCTCTGGACGTTTTCCACGGGGTCAAAGAGTGACGTTATCCGCGTTCCACGTAACCAGGAAGTTTGCACTAGATGCTTCACACGGGTTCACTGCCGCGTTAGGCGAGGACTAGGCTCCGCTCTGGATGCTTCGCACGGGTTCACTGCCATGCTCTGCGAGGACCAGGATTCGCTCTGGACGTTTTCCACGGGGTCAAAGAGTGACGTTATCCGCGTTCCACGTAACCAGGAAGTTTGCACTAGATGCTTCACATGGGTTCACTGCCGCGTTAGGCGAGGACTAGGCTCCGCTCTGGATGCTTCGCACGGGTTCACTGCCATGCTCTGCGAGGACCAGGATCCGCTCTGGACGTTTTCCGCGGGGTCAAAGAGTGACATTATCCGCGTTCCATGTAACCAGGAATTTTATCGATTGTATCCGCATTTCACGGAATGGAGGTTTGACTGTTGGCGATATGTACACCGCCGAGCCATGGAACTGGGAGTTGCCGCTGTTTCGTTTAGCTTGAAGTTGTGTCCGTCGTTACGAGACGAGTGTTGAGACGATCTCCAGGTCTCCTTTGGCCCGTCGAGATTTGGCTTCTTCTTCTTTGGTGAAACCTGGGGGAAGGAGTACGACTCCTTCTTTGTTTGCGCCCCTGGATTGTGTACAGGGATTGTTGTAGTATCACCTGTAGGGCAAAAAGGTTTCATTTTTCCATCATTTATTTTATTCTTTCCGCGATGCTCTATCATTTCAGCTTTTTATATCGCGAAGGTCGCGATTGCCCAATCATTTCGGCTATTTTTCGCGGTGCCCAATCATTTCGGCTATTTGTTTTATTTTTACTCGCTGCTTTTTTATTGCGAGTTGCCCCATCATTTCGGCTATTTTTCATGCATACATTTTTACTTGCTGCTTTTTATTGCAAGTTGCCCCATCATTTCGGCTATTTCGTAGGCATGTGTGGCTTGCTAGCTTTTTCGCCGCAAGCTCGGATTTTGGACACCGATTTCGGCATCAGCATCGCTGCAACTGGGATGTTGCCAGGAGCGAATCATCATTTGCCTCTATCGATGTTGAACAAAGGTGGCTTAGCAAACAGGGTTAAGGTCCTGTCGACTAAGGCTTTTGACTTCATGAGCCGTAAGGGTCTCACAAAGGTATTTCTCCCTACAAGTCGTGAGTATCTTGCAGGTGTATTTTCTCCTTAGGGATCGTGAGGATTCCTAAGTGTATGTTCCTCTGTAAGTCGTAAGGATCCTACAAGAGGGTTTTCTCCTTATGGGTCGAGAGGACCTACAAGGGTTGGACTTTGCTGGGGAAATGTTTATTCGCGCCCGTGGATTGTATACAAGGGTCAGTATTGAGCCTCTTGTAGGGCAATATCGGAGGTTGTGGGGGATTTGCTTAAGAACAGGTTCAGGTTTCTGTAACTTAAGACTTTCAAATCTCATGAGCCGTGAGGGTCCCATAAGAGAATTCTCCTTACGAGTCGTGAGGATCTCGTAAGTGTATTTTCTCCTCAGGAATCGTGAGGATCCCTAAGTGTGCTGCTCCTTTGTGAGTCGTAAGGATCTCACGCAGGTGGTTTCTCCTTACAGGGTCGAGAGGACTCTGTAAGTGTCCTTTAACGAGGTTGCGCCCTTTCGGGTTTTCACAAACACTCGCCGGTAGTCCTGCTGTTTTTACTCACGGAGCCCTTTCGGGTTTTCATCCGTGCCCATTTTGCTTATGGACATACCGTTTTTTTTTATTTATATCATTTTTACTCTTCTCTTTTTTTTTACAAGGTCGCGCCCTTTCGGGTTTTCACGAACACTTGCCGGCAGCCCTGCTGTTTTTACTCACGGAGCCCTTTTCGGGTTTTCATCCGTGCCCATTTTGCTTATGGACATACCGTTTTTTTTTTGTTTTGTTTTTTTTTTTTTATCATTTTTTTTTATTTATCCATCTCGTCAACCTAAGGACGTTGCGGTGGTAGTTTAGGGACGTTTCGGTCCGTCGATAGTTTAAGGACGTTTCGGTCCGCTGTTAGTTTAAGGACGTTTCGGTCCGACGATAGTTTAAGGACGTTTCGGTCCGACGATAGTTTAAGGACGTTTCGGTCCGTCGATATAGGAAGGCCGGCTGCTGCTTGTAAAGTCTGAGCTTAGGAAGATAGCGAGCGGACATAGTCGTCGTCATCCATCATTGACCTAGGCTGCAGCTTATTAAGCATGGTATTTCTTCAAGAAGCGGCCGTTTACTGGCCTGAAAGGCCTTTCACCGTGCATGTCCATGAGTAGGTAGGCTCCACCCTGGTAGACCTTGTCTATGATGTACGGGCCTTCATAGTTTGGCTCAAATTTTCCCCGCTTGGCGCGATTGGGGATCATAGGTCTTTTGACCACTAGTACGAGTTCGCCTGGGCGGAATGTCCTCGGCCTGGTCAATCTTTCGTAAGAGCGCGTCATCTTTGCTTTGTAGGCTTCTAGATGTTGTTGCGCTATGAGCCGGGTTTCATCGAGGGCGTCAAGCTCCTCAAGCCGAAGGTGAGCATTTTCTTCGTTCGTCAGCTCGTGGTGGACTGCTACTCGTAGAGAGGGTAACTCTATCTCAAGGGGGAGAACTGCTTCCGTCCCAAATACCAACGCGTACGGTGTTGTGTTCGTGGCCGTCTTGAATGTAGTTCGATAAGCCCAAAGGGCTTCTTGCAGCCTTTCGTGCCAGTCCCTCTTATTCCTGGAGACGGTCTTTTTTTATGATCTTCGTCAAGGTCTTATTGAAAGCCTCGGCTAGACCGTTAGCTCGTGGGTTGTAAACTGAAGAATATCTCCAGTCTATATTGTGCTGCTGTGCGAAGCGGCTAATCTTATGGCTTCGGTAGGCCGGCCCATTATCGGAGATAATCCGTCGTGGAGTTCCGAACCGATAGATGACTTGCGTCTTGAAGAAATGGAGGATATTCTCCGTCTTCACTTCCTTCAGTGGTACTGCTTCTGCCCATTTGGAGAAGTAATCAGTTGTCGCCAGGATAAAGCGGTGTCCCCGGGATGATGCTGGCTCAATGGGGCCGACTATGTCAGTCCCCCACATTTCGAATGGCCAGCTGGCCACCGTTGGGTGTAGTGGATTCGGATGTTGGTGGATGAAGTCTCCATGGATCTGGCATGAGTGGCATTGCTTTGCATACTCGAGGCAGTCCTGGATCATCGTGGGCCAGTAGTAACCCATCCGTTTAATTTTTAACTTCATCTTTGGGCCCGCTTGATGAGAACCGCAAAGCCCGTCGTGAACTTCTTGAACGACTCTTTCTGCTTCGTCAGGTCCCAAGCATCTCAGCCATAGAAAATCAAACGATCTCTTGTACAGGGTATCGTTGACGAAAGCGAAGGATAGAGCTCGTTTCATAAGCTGATGTCTTGAGGACGCTTCTTCGGGCATTCGGTGGGACTTAAAGTAGTCTATGAAGACTTCCCTCCAGTCCTCAGCCTTCTCACGGTCTTTTATTTGTAGGGTCGCTTGCTCAATCGCTCCCTTTTCTTTATATAATTCCGGAGGTATTTCTGCCGGGGCGAGCACTCGACGGCTTTGTACTATGATTCTGACGTCATCGAGGTTCTCGTCGGCCAGTTCTTTAGCGAGTTTGGCCAATGCGTCTGTTTTGCTGTTCTCTGCGCACGGTATGTTCTCTAGAATACAGAAGGGGATCTGGGCCAACAGTTGTTGCACCTTTTCGCCGTACTTCACCAATTCTGGTTTGCACGTTTGGTAGTCACCATTTACTTGGCTAATGACCAGCTGAGAATCTCCGTATATGAGGAGGTCTTCAATTCCCATGTTGATGGCGATTTCGAGGCCTGCTATCAGAGCTTCGTATTCGGCTTCATTGTTTGTCCTTGACTCCGTTAAGGAGAAGGCGAAGCGCATTATTCCTCCTTGTGGAGTTGCAAAGATAAGGCCTATCCCCGATTTGATGATCGGGCTACCCTGTTTCTGTTTCTTTATGGAGGACGCTCCATCAAAATAGAGTTCCCATCGTGTGCTTCCACCGCCAATTGCATCAAATGCATGCTCATCCGGCAAATCACAGTTCAGAGGAGAGTTGGTCGGTATCGGGTGCTCGGCGAGGAAGTCGGCAATGGCCTGGCCCTTCACTGCCTTGAGGGGTTGATATGTTATCGAGAACTCCATCAAGAGCAGGGCCCATTTAGCGAGTCTTCCCGTCAATATAGCCTTTGACATCAGGTATTTAAGGGGGTCCACCTTCGAAATGAGGCGGACTTCATGTGCCAACGCATAGTGCCTGAGCTTCGTTATTGCAAAGATTAATGCCAAGCAATGTTTTTCGATGGGCGAGTAATTGCTTTCTGCCCCCAGCAGCACTCGACTTAAGTAGTAAAGTGCTCTTTCTTTCCCCTGATCATTCTCCTGTGCCCATAATGCGCCCAAAGAACCTTCAAGGGCGGCCGTGTAAAGAATGAGAGGCTTTCCTTTCACTGGGGCAGCCAACACCGGAGGCTTTTGCAAGTATTGTTTGATCTCGTCTAGTGCACCTTGACATTTGTGATTCCAAACGAACGGGGCTCCCTTTTTCATCAGGTGGCTGTAAGGACGGCATTTGCCCGAAAGATTAGCGATAAACCGCCGGATGTATGCGAGCTTCCCTTGGAGAGACCGCAACTGCTTGAGGGTTCTTGGCGGAGGCATTTCCATAATCGCTTTAATCTTTGACGGATCTATTTCAATACCTCGGTGTCGAACGATGAATCCCAGGAATTTACCCGAGGAGACTCCAAACGCGCACTTGAGGGGATTCATTTTCAAATTGTATTGCCGAAGGCGTTGAAATACGGTTTCGAGATGCTTTAAATGCTCTTCGTATGACATGCTCTTCACTACGAGGTCATCGATATAGCATTCGACGATGTCGTGTATGAGATCGTCGAAGATTTTTGTCATGGCCCTTTGATAGGTGGCGCCAGCGTTCTTTAGACCAAAGGGCATAACCTTGTAGCAGAATATGCCCAAAGGAGTCCGGAAAGCGGTGTGCTTCTGGTCTTCGGGATGCATCTTTATCTGATTGTATCCTGATGAACCATCCATAAAGGAGAAGACCTCGTGAGTGGATGTGTTATCTATCATTAGCTCGGTTACCGGCACCGGGAAATCGTCCTTTGGGCATGCTTTATTGATATCCCTGAAATCCACGCATATGCGCACCGTTCCATTCTTCTTCATTACCGGGACGATATTGGAGATCCAGTCGGGGTATTGGACTTCTTGGATAAATCCGGAATCGATCAACTTCTTGACTTCGGCGTTGATGCTCATCTCCAGCTCAAGTCGCATCCTCCTTGGCGCCTGCTTGACTGGCTTGATATCCGGGGATATTGCTAATCTATGCACCGCAATCTCCGGATCCAATCCTGGCATCTCGGAGTAGTTCTACGCGAAGCAGTCTTTATGCCGTAGGAGCACGTTCTTTAACGCGGCCACCTTTTCCTCGGATAACAGCTCGCTGACAAATGTCGGCCGCGGGTCGTCTGCCGATCCCAGCTCGATCTTCTTGAGGTTATCTGCGGTAGTATGTATACCGTCTTCCAGTTCTTTCGGAGCGGGCGGGAATTCTGAGATCAACTCATCATCGCTGTTCTCGAAGCACCGGGGAAGGTCATCTTCGTTCTCGGGCTCTTCTTTTAATATCGTAATCATATAACAGGTGCGAGCTCGCTCCCAAGACTGAGGCGGATCCGGTTCTGCTCTTGTGGTTTTGGGCTCGTGCTTTTGCGGCGGCGTCACTTTCCAACCGTCGGATAAAGCGAATCTGCCCCGTCGGTACTGGTCCTCGACCCAGTTCTTAAAGGTGAAGCAGTCTTCGGTAGGATGTCCTATGGCTCGGTGATAAGAGCAATAACTCGGATGAGAGACCTTGCTAGCTTGCTCAGGATGTCTAGACTCTGGAAGCGTGATCATTTGATGTTTTATAGCGAGGTTGAGCAGCCTCTCCGTCTTGTCTCGGGGGAAGGAGTACGCTCGACTCATCTTCTTCATGAGGGACAAGCCCGAGCCGCTTCTTGATTTATTTCCGTCTCTGCGTCGGGCCTTTCGTACAACGGATTGACGAGGATAAGCGTGTTTGTCTTTTGTAGCACGTTGAGATAGACGTTGCGTCCTGGCCTTCTCGTAGATGGCCATTTCGCGGTTGTGGTCTTCCCGAGCTTTCTGACCCACCTTCCTGATAGGCTTGCCCATTCGCTCTTCAAACGACGGACTTGGCGCTTCGATCGCGGGTTCTAGTTTTGATGAGGGGTCGGCCTCTCCTGACAGGGCGTCCTCTTCTTCATCAAAGGTAAATATAGCGTAGCTGCTGTGGGTTCGCCCTCGTTTTCCGGTTCTCGCGTACCCAAGCCCAAGTGTTTCCATTTTCCCATTGGGCAATTTGCGCTGAGTCCCGGGGACATCCCAAATCCTGTTATAGAACCGAGCCTGCCGCACCGTCTGTCTTAAAGGTACTCCTTGGCGCTTCAATAACTTCTTCAATCCATTTGTATAGTATCTAGGCAGACGGATGGGTTGGAGCCTGTCAAGTATAACATCCGCGCCGTGCCAGATCTCTTTCTCCACCTTCGACTCTGAGGATTGGTAGAATAGGATCACCTTCTCACCCCTTCGCCTGGGAGGGACGTAAAATGTTTGCAGGTCTTGCACGCTGTGAGCTTGAAGCGCGTCGAGATCCTTATAGTGTTCTTGCGGTACCATGGTGATTTGCAGACTATGGTCCTCGCAAAGGGGTGCCTGTATTGACAGCCGACTGGAGAATACGGCGTTAACCTCGTCCTCCGAATCACTCCCGAAGACCGGTATGGGGGTGGGCGCCCCCAGGTTGTTGCGTTGGGATGGCCCTGTATACACTATTTCTTCCTCTTCTTCAGTATCGCTCCCAAAAACGGGAATGGTGGCGGCGGCTTTGTCCTCTGGGTCGCGACACCTTTCTGTATCTTCAAAATCTGGCAAAAAGTATTTCGCGTCTTCGTATTTGCGAACTTCGTTTACAGAAAACGGGTTCAACTCGCCTGTTACGGTGTACTCGAAACCATCCTTGAAGTACTTCATACACTGATGTTGCGTAGAAGGGATGATGTTGTACTCGTGTAGCCAAGGACGACCGAGCAAGGCGTTGTAGCAGGTCTTGGCGTCAATGACATGGAATTTGATGTCTGTGACGAGAAGTCCGAAGCGTAACGTCAGTATTACAGATCCGAGAGTCCGTGACGATTGAGAGTCGAAACCGGAGATAGTAATTTTGTCACGAGCGAGGTGTTGCACACTCATGCAGATTTCCTTCAACACCCGAACATTAAGGAGGTTAACGGAGGATCCATTATCCACCAGGATCTTGCCTATCTTGATGTCATGGCAGTATCCAGAGACATATAGGGGGCGGTTGTGGTCGCACGTCCCGAGAAGGAGGTCTTCATCACCGAAAGTGACATCGGCCGTATGCACTTCCTCCAGTTCATCCTTCATCCTTTCAGTGGCGAGGAAGGCTTGGAATTGCTCGGGTTCTTGTAACGCCTTAATTAGTGAGTCTCGCGCTTCTTTCGATAATAGGAGGGCATCAAGAATGCTAAGCTGAGAAGGTAGCTTCCTTAGGTGCGCGAGGATGTTATAGTCTACCTTACCCTTTTTGGGAGGGTTTTTGGTAGTTAGCTCTTTTATGACCTGGTCATCTAGAGTGATATCTTCAATGACCTTTTCCTTTCCCTTATCTTTTCGGCCGACGGGCCCGAGATTCTTTTCTGGGAGCGTGCGATTGCGCAGCTGGATGTTCTCGCAGATCTCCGATTCCTCCTCCTTCCCCGAGAAAGATTCTTTAAAGAGAGGGCCCAGAGCCATTTCTTCATCAGAGTCGCTCCCAAAGGTGAGAACTTGTGACTCCCTGGCGTTAACCATGCAACAGTTGCCAGTCGTTATGTTGTGCCCATTGACAGTGCTTCTTCGCTCCCGACGGATCTTGCGTTTCATGCGCTTAAAATGTTGCTGACGAACAACATATCCTTGCCACCATATCTTAAAGGCGTCGCACTCCTCCGTGGGATGTGAGATTTTCCGATGATATGTGCAATAGTCAGGGTGCGTCTCTACCCCATCGTGTGTGTTTCCTTCCGAGGGCGGTAGCTTCATCCCCATTGACATGGCTTTGGCAAACCTTTTTTTCGTCTTGAATATCTTCTTGTCTACCTCGGATACTTTTCGCTCTGGCGGAGGTAGTTCAACTCTTCCGTTCAGTCGCCCGCATTTGGCTCTTTCCGACGTGGTCATTTCACGCTCCTGGTCCGCTTTACATTTTAGACGAATCTCGTCTAGAAAAGCGTCGATCATTTCGTCTGTTGGCCATGGACGCTCTGGTACAGGCTCTGCCTACATCTTCTTAGTGCCGAGAGTTTTCCCATCATCGGTAAACGAGTGGGAGATTACGTTACAACTCGCCACATATCCTTCGGATTCATCCGACGAGCTCTCTCCCTCATCTTCCTCTTGAAAGATATGGTTGAGGAACTCTTGCAGTGTGACAGGAGTTCGCGCCTTTTGATTGTATTCTTCCAGCGCGTCGATTTGCTTCTGTAAGTTCGTGTGCTCGTTTCCAAGCTTCACGGACTTCTTGGATTTCTTCTTCTTTTTCTTCGAAGATTCTGACGGTTGGACGTGAGTATTTGGGCTCTTATCGTTAGTCTTTATAATTGGGCGGGGCTTCAACATTCCTTTGATAATTTGAGGTTCAAGAGGGTCCTTCCATTCGATCGCAGGGCACGCATGAAGGTCTTTCAGCATTCTTTTGGTTTTAGTTGATAGCACGACCTCCCATGGAGCTTCTTCAATAAAAGAACATGTTGCCCCCAGTGTATCCGCTTTCCTAGGAGCATGCGGCTGTGGTGGGTTCACCTTCCACTTTTCGGACAGTACAAACTTCCCCTGGAGGTATTGGTTTTCAATCCATCCTTTGAAGACGAAGCAATCTTCAATCGGATGGCCTACCGTTTGGTGGTAAGGGCAGTAGTTGGAGTCATTCACCTCGGTGGGTTGCGGCGGTCGCCTTGGATTTGGTAGGTTTATAAGCCTGTTGCGTATCGCCAGCTCGAATAACCGCTTCGTCTTGTCTCGCGGGAACGAGTAGGGACGCTTCATTTTCTCATTATAGTACCGGCGTCTTTCCTCCAGTTGATCCGCCGATTTCGGGACGTTAGGTTGCTGTTGGGCGTTCGCGACGAAGGTTGCCCTTCCTTTACCCTTGTCATTCCGCGGTTCCGATTTCGGGGGAGATGGTCTATGACCCATCTGGTCCATCTGAGCCAACTTGTCGATTAAAGCCTGGAATGTGGTTGGCTTAAAGAACATCATGAACTGGGAGATAGTTGCGTGGGGGTCTAGGGTTCCCACGAACATGCCCACCGCAGGTGCTTCCTCAATGCGTTGCTCACATCTCGACCACAAGTTCCGCCAGCGTATAGCGTACTGGACCCAGGTTTCGCCCGGCTTTACCCTGGCGTTAATAAGTGCGGTTATTGGAGTGCGTTCGCTGGCACTTGCAAATCGCTGAGTGAACAACAACTCCATTTCAGCGAACATTTTAATGGAATCGTTCGGGAGTTCTGAATACCATTCGAACGCTGTTTCTGATAAGCTGCCCACGAACTGGCGAAGCAACAATTTATCGTCACCGCCGGTGTTACCGCAGAGGGCCCGGAACTGGGCAACATGTTGATGGGGATTGCCGGTCCCTTTATACACATGGAATTTCGGTATCGTATAGCCTTGCGGGTATTTGATTTGATCGTACCAGCTCGGATACGGCCGCCCCGTTTTCACGACTTGACCAGCTGCCTCAGTCGCATGATGAACTCGGATTTGCTGGGCTATGTAGTCAGCTAAGTCAGCCTTAGAGATTGCCTCCTCCTTGGCCATTGAAAGGGCTGGTGGTGGATTTGACGTTTCTCCTCGGTCGTCTTCAAGAACGATCGGGGGATCCTCGGCGGGTGAGTCCTGCTGGATCATCATTCCTATCACGTCTTGAAAGAGAAGGCCCATCCGTTGTATGTTGGATGCTTGTTCAGCAGCCTCTTTGTCTCTTCTCTCCAGTGTCCGGCGGAGGAATTCAGCGTCTGTTTCTTCCTCCCGGCGTGCGTCTGAGGACGTTTCTGGGTTTTCTTTTGGTCCGGTGAGCGCGGCCATAGCATTCATCATTTCTTGAAGCTTTTGTTGCTGCTCCTGGGCTTTCGTCACGGATCGGGTTAGGGGTCGGTGGCCCGTGGAAGTGCGGCTTTCCTCTTTCCTAAAGGCCATGTAGACAGTGTGCACCACCATGCCCCCAGACTCAGGGCGTCTGGGTTTAGTGCTTTCAGTCGTCGCTACTTGCTGTGAGGTCCTCTTTGGCCTCCTCCTTTTGTGAGTCAGTTGATCACCGGCTTTTTGGGGCTTAGCTTGGTGACTGGCTTCAGGTTGGATTTTCAGCTTCTTGTGCTGGCGGGAGAAGTTTGGATCGATGATCGAGTCTCGGGCCTGCCGCCAAGCCTTATAGATTTTGGAAGACAGCCGTTGAGGAGATCGGGGCTGTTCGGGCTTTGTTTCCTCAACCTTTTTCAATGAGGGAGGAGACCTCTTCAGTACTGCCGTGGGGGAATTCCTTCGCACCTTATTTAGCATTTCAAAGCTGTTCCGAGTTGAAACAGCAGCATTGACCTCTGCCACCGGGGCCGCTGGAGTCAGCCCGGAGGGAGAGTTGCCCCTAGCCTTCCTTACTCGGCGCCAATGGCGACGTCGAGCGCGTCGAGCGGGTGGCGTTGGGTCAGCAGTAAGAATGGTTCCTTCTTGCCCCCTGTGTGGATGGGGGGTTGTTGTTGGCGTTAGCCTATCGAAGACCGATGTCCTCTGGGAAGCGGGAGCAAAGGCCGGAGCCGTCAATCTTGTAAAGACTGACTTTTTGGCTGGAGAGGTTGCCTTGGCGATTTCGGGAACGGGAACGGCCATCTCCTTAAAAGCAGCCTTCTCTGAGATTGTAGGCCCCGTGATGAGCTCGCAGGATTCCTGGCCCAGTCTAGAGAAGACCGAGGCATCGACGTTGGGCGACTCGTTGAGAGGAGCCGCGGCAGGGGTAAGACGATCAAAGACTGACTTTCCGAGAGTTTCCTTTGTCAGCACTGGAGCGGTAAAGTTTGTCGGCCGGATCATAGTCCCAAAGAACAATCCTGTGGTGGCGCGAGTGACCTGTTCCACTGGCATTGTGAATAGCGAAGCAGCTTGGGGTCCATAGGCTATACCTCCTGGCGAGGCAGAGCGTCGGCTGCAATTGCCGTCTGAGCAGTTGGAGGATTTCGCAGGGGTGGAAGCCATCGATCCTTTGTTTTCTGCAATAAGCGAGATGCCAATTCTCAGTACCTTGAAACCCGAGGGCAACTATTAGCGAACCGCGTTTGGTTCGCGAATCACGACACACGAAGTGTGGAGTGGAAAGAGGAAAAGGTCCCACCGGGCGTGCCAGAATCTGTTCCCCTCCGAACGGCGGCCGGGACGTCGGGACGTCTGAGGCGTTAGGTTCGGGGCAGATGCTAATTGGTGCTATCCGTCCACCTCTCCGAAGATGCCAAGTTGATTTATGGCACCATATATCGAAGGTTTAAACGGATGCGACCGATGTAGCAGACTTCGTCAGATTCCCCCTCGTTTGAGGGGTTTTTGATTGTGGGGACGCTCTTCCCTGCAGGCGCAAGCCCCTGCAGTTAATTACGCTACCGCATTGCGGTAACAACTTTCTCCTTCTCCAGATGGTCACTTCGTGTCGTGAGTGTTTGTTTTATTGCCCGTGGATTGTTTACGGAGACTGAGTTATGTCGTCGCCCGTAGGGCGTGGACTAGTCCAAATCCGCATTATCTTAAATTTGGGTTTGGGGGGGTTTGGTTTGAGGATACGTCAGCCCTACTCGAGGCTAAGATCAACTCAAACGTTTGTTAAGGATACGTTAGTCTAACTTTGTGACTAAGATCAACTTAACGGGATCGTTTAGATCCGACAAAAGAGTGTTTGGACTCTAATGTTCCAGTTTAGGGACATAGTGGTCCATCGTCTGTATGGCTGTCGGGACCCATCACCTCTCTGACGACGTTGAAGGATTACAACGACAGATGCCAGAGGAGTTCAGAGATGTACCCTTGAGCCGGAGTTAATTCGGGGGATTCGTAGTCCAGTATGTTTGAGGGTCTAAGGACGCGTTAACCATCTCCAAGGCTAAGATCAACTTAGACGGGGCCGTTTAGGTCCAACAAAAGAGCATAAGAAAGGGCTCTATTGTTCTAGTTTTAGGGACATCGCGGTCCGTGGGTAGTTTAAGGACATTGCGGTCCATGGGTAGTTTAAGGACATTGCGGTCCGTGGGTAGTTTAAGGACATTGCGGTCCGTGGGTAGTTTTAAGACATCTCGGTCAAGGTTAAGGACGTCGTAGTCCATGGGTTTAAGGACCCCACAGTCCGGTATGTGCTCTGGATGCTTCACACGGGTTCACTGCCGTGCTTAGCGAGGACCAGGCTCCGCTCTGGATGCTTCACACGGGTTCACTGCCGTGCTCTGCGAGGACCAGGATCCGCTCTGGACGTTTCCCACGGGGTCAAAGAGTGACATTATCCGTATTCCACGTGACCAGGAATTTGTATGAGTTTAAGGACCCCACAGTCCATATCATGGGTGGTCGTCGGGACCCGTCACCTCTTTGAAGACATTGAGGGATTACAATGCCAAGTATCAAAGGAGTGAAGAGATGTACCCTAGAACCGGAGTGGCTTGAGCAGCCCCTGGCCCAATTTGAGGTCAGGACTGATTAATCATGTTATGAGCTCATTGGCCCAATTAGTCACGAATTGAGGACTTATGGCCAGCTTGGGCTAAGTCCCATCATGTCTGGAATATTGATTCCTTGTGAGTCCATCGAGGGAGAAGCTTTGCCTCCATCCCTCTAGCCAATTGGGCTATAGACTAGTGTTAAACACTTCAAAGCAATCAGTGTTGAACACTGGGAATGAGTTTGACAAGTTAGTGTTTAACACTAGAAGAATAATTGGTGTTAAACACCAGCAACAAGGCCTTGAAATGATCATAAGCACTAAAACAGCTCAGTGTTAAACACTGGCAATGGGGATCTTAAATTAGTGCCGAATATTAAAACAATTAATATTGAACACTACGAACAAAATTATTTTAATTAGTGTTGAACACTAAGGCCCGATAGCACTTCAATACTGGATTCGAGAGTTTTAACTTAGTGTCAAACACTACAGCAAGAACGGTCACGTGGCCCCACGTGAGAGTGCCTTCCCTTCAATGATTCTGCCGAAATTACTGTGTCTTTGATAGCGTCACGTGTTAGCACGTGACGGGCATTCAAATGCCTATGTGTTAAGGCTCCTGCTGAAAGTCACGTGTGTCACGTGGGGTGCTGCCTCAAAGGGGCTTTCTGTAGGGCTTTTGGGGGGGGTCACGTGGTGACATGTGACCCTGCCTCAATGCTGTTTTTGAAGGATCTGTTGCTCCTCTTTCAGGAATTAAATTCCTCGAACTTTTAATTTCAGAGGAATTAAATTCCTATTTCCTTTTGAAGGCTTATATTCTGGAACAGAGTTTAAATCTGAGTTTTCTGTGAGAATTAAATTCCTTGTTTATGCGAAGAACCGAATAGGGTTAAACCCTAAAAGCTTTTAAGGAATTAAACTCCCCTTTTCTGAGGATTATGATTAAAGGAATTAAATTCCCACTGTTTCGACAAAACTATGTTCTTGATTAGGGTTCAACCCTGTTTCTTTTTGTTTTGAAGGAATTAAATTCCCATAATACAGGGTCGAACCCTAACTTTACTTTGGAGGAATTAAATTCCTATAGTTCTATGAGAGTTAAATTCTCATACTTGCATTCCTTCTCTATGTTTTGGATCTGCATGGCAGGATCTCGACCCATTGAGAATTAAATTCTCAACCTTAAGGGGAGATGTGCACTTTGCAGATCCTCTATCAAAGAGGGAGGAGATATGCTCTCTCGTTTTATGCCTCAGAGTTAAACTCTGTTGAGAATTAAATTCTTTTTCTTTCCAAAAGGCTTTCCCTTTCTTACCTAGGGTTTTTTGCAGAAGATCTGAGTCTTTTTCAAGTATCAAAGCTCTTCTCCTTTTCTCTTTTCTTCTCTCCGTATGTATATATTTCTCTGTGTCTTTTGGCTCCTATTTATAGGAGAAGCAGCCGAATCAATCAGTTTTTGACGAATCTTCATTGATATTTGATTTGCATTCATCATTCATTTTGGGCCGTTGGATGATTAGGTGAATTTTATTCACCATTGGATTTTAAATCCAGAGATTCTCCCTTGCTATTTTGGTTAGATTTAAAGGGGAAATCTTTCCAAACCCGAGATTTTCCATAGATAGATGATATTTAATCATCTCTGAATCTTTAATTTGATTGGTCCCAAATAATTACTTTCCTTTGGAAAGATTCGAATTTCCTTCAGAATTTAATTCTGTCGTTAAAAAAAATATGGGCTTTGAAAGCCGGTCACGTGTGACCACGTGATCCATGATCACGTGTAGACACGTGACCCCCTTTGGAATGAGCCTTCTGCGCTGCGTCTTCTGATTGCTGCTTAAACATCACGTGCTACCACGTGACCCCCTGGTCACGTGTGAGCACGTGACCCTTGTTTGAACTCTCTTTCTTTGGTTCAACGGGAGAACGGGTCTGCTGTCTTGAACGTTACGTGTCAACACATGACTCTGGTCACGTGAGAGCACGTGACCTTTTCTGAAGCTCTTTTCCTTGACTTGATCAGGGAACCAATGTGCGCCTTTGCTGCTTGAATTTAAATGTCACGTGCCGACACGTGACCTTGATCACGTGGGAGCACGTGACCCTTCCTGAAGCCCCCTTTTCTTCGACTTAGTCAGGAGACTGAACTTGCTTGAATGATGCGTTCAGGTGTCACGTGCGAACACGTGACCGCTAGTCACGTGTAAGCACGTGACCCTCTTCTGAAGCTTTTCACAGAAGCTTCCTGATTTTAAATCAGGAAACAGATCTCCCTCTGTGTAGTTAATTCCTGAATTGCTGGTAACCGACTAAGCGCATCCGGCACGACGTTAACCTTTCCCGGATGGTACTTAAGATCAAGGTCGTAGTCGGCCATCAGCTCCAACCATCTACGCTGCCTCATATTCAACTCCTTCTGAGTGAACACATACTTCAAACTCTTGTGGTCTGTAAAAACTTCGACTCTCTCGCCCAAAAGGTAGTGTCTCCAAATCTTCAAAGCGAAGATCACAGCCGCAAGCTCCAAGTCATGAGTTGGATAATTCTTCTCATGGGTCTTTAATTGTCTCGATGCGTACGCTATGACTTTCCCATGCTGCATCAAAACACATCCCAATCCTTTTCCATATGCGTCGCTGTGAATCACCAATTCTCCGGAATTGTCTGCCATGGTCAGAATAGGGGCGGTTATCAACTTCTGCTTCAACGTCTCAAAAGCTAACGCACACTTATCCGTCCATACAAAAGGTACCTCCTTGCGCGTAAGCTTGGTCCACGGGTCTGCTAGACGAGCAAAGTTCTCCACAAATCTCCTGTAGTATCCGGCTAATCCAAGGAAACTTCTTATCTCAGCAACATTCTTTGGAATAGGCCAATCTCGAACTGCTGCAATCTTTTCTGGATCGACGGCAATGCTATCGCCAGACACAGCATGCCCCAAAAACCTTACTTCCTCCAGCCAAAACTCGCACTTACTCATCTTCGCATACAATTTCTCCTGTCTCAACGTCTGCAGTGCGATCTTTAAATGCTCAGCATGCTCCTCAAAACTCTTTGAGTAAACCAGAATATCGTCAATGAATACCACAATAAACTGGTCCAAGAACGGTGAAAAGATTCGGTTCATCAAGTCCATGAATACCGCCGGCGCATTCGTTACTCCGAAGGGCATCACTAGGTACTCGAAATGCCCATACCGAGTTCGAAACGCTGTCTTGTAAATATCTTCTGCTTTCACTCGGACCTGATGATATCCGAATCGCAAATCCAGTTTCGAGAATACCCTCGCTCCACTAAGCTACTCAAAAAGTTCTCTAATGCGAGGGATCGGATACTTGTTCTTAATAGTTACCCGGTTTAATTCTCGATAGTCGATGCACATCCTTCTCGTGCCATCCTTCTTCTTTACTAGAAGAACTGGAGCTCCCCAAGGCGAGTTGCTGCTTCGAATCCAACCCTTCTCAAGCAAGTCAGCAACTTGTTTCTTAACTTCTTCCAATTCTACTGGTGCCATTGGATAATATGCTTTAGATACTGGCGCTGCACCAGGAATAAGGTCAATTGCAAACTCCACGTCTCGCTTCGGCGGTAAACCCGATATATCTTCAAATACGTCCATAAAATCGCGAACTACCGCCGGCTCTTCACCACTATCAACTTCCATTGCTGCAAGAATATTGTTTGTCGGCCTAGCCCTAAACTCGACTGGCCCGACAGAACTGCTTCCTCCAGTGAAGGTAAACTCGGGATGTCCGGGAATCTGGAAAATTACTTTCTTTGCCCTACAGTCAATGTGAGCGTGGAAGGTGCCAAGAAAATCCATTCCCAAGACGACTTCATAGCTTCCCGTACCAATCACCAAGAAATCTGCAAAAAGTTTCCGTCCGCACACAACAACCGTACAATCTTTACACTCCCTACTAGATATGATTTTCCCATTCCCAGAAACTAGACAGGGTCGTGCAGGTAATCGAGTGTGTAGTTATAAATTTGGATGACATAAAACAGTGGGACGCACCAGAATCAAATAATGCCAATGCGAAAAAACCATGAATGAGTAAAGTACCTGAAACCACTTCTCCTGACGCCTTGGCTTCCTCAGCTGTGAAGGTAAAAGCTCGAGCCTGATTAGGTCCTTGAGTCAGCTGTTTCTGCCCTTGGAATGGTCTCTGTGAAGGCTTCTGAATATCATCCCTTGTACGAAGCTTCGACGGACAAGCACTAACGGCGTGATCTGCCGCTCCACAACCAAAACAGAGTCCCAGCCTCTTACGACAATCCTTACGCACATGTCCGGGTATATGGCAGTAGTCACAAACCACGCTCCTTTTCCGATCACCCAAAATTGTTTTCTTCATTGGTGCTACGTTGCGTCTGTTCATCGGAATACTTCTACGTACCGACATTTGGTTCAGTGCAGATGCCGGTTTCAGCTCGGTCTGTCTCTTTAGATTCTCCAGCAATCCCCTTATCACTCTACGCATGGCGGCTTTGTCCGCACGTCTTTGGTACATCTTCAAATTCTTACCGGCCATATTCCTGGAAATCAAAATACCCAACATTAGCATAATGATAGATTCTGAGTATAGATCAAGGCTAGAACTCCAAGATACTTAAATAGAGTACCGCATTGTAACTATGCCGCGGTATCATAGCCACAATTACATAACTCCACCCAAGTCGCCTAAGTCCTATAGATAACAAGGAATCAGGTTTTCGAGTCGATATGCAAAGGAAGTTTGCATATCGTAAAAGATATAACCAGGAAGAATGTGATTCAAGAACGGTAAACGGCAAAGTGGCAGGACATGTTTCCTAAACACGGGCATTCTGATTCGTGTATTGGGTACAATACCCAACTACAAAAAGAATCAACCCAACTAACGTGGCTCTCTGATACCAAAAGAACCATGTCACGGCCCGCTTCCCAGAGTACGCTAGATTGGGCACGTGACATAGCCAACCATGCAACCTGTGGATAGGAAGCATCCATCCACAATCACATTACGGCTGTAGAGATATCAAGAATAAGAGCAAACTATCTAAAACATGTCCATAATCCAGAGTACAAGAGTCAATAATAAATAAATGCGGAAGCAAATGATCCAATACAAATAACTGAAAGGTATGTCCCATAATGCGGGCTCACATCAGGAAATGAATGCAGGAAATAAAACTAACTACTACTGAACTCACAGCTCAGCTTGCTGGCTGAAGTACTCCTGGTCGGACTGCGACAGCGGTACAGAATCTGGGCCATACAAAACCCAGACGGCAGCGCATCATGTCAACAAGTAATATAATATGAACAATATGACAGGCAATGCAAAATAAAACATGAATAAAGCAATAATATGAAACAAGCAGTGCAGGGTAGTGTGCAGTGGGTAACTAAACTGTTCTATCAGGTTTTCTAGTCTAAAGTCTTTGAAATCAATTTGATGAATCATCGATGTAACTCAATAGTATCCCGTGCGTGCCCGGGACCACGGTCAAGGTTCTCGGGGCTGAATCCGAGACGTGCCGCTAGGCAGTAACAAGTAGCAGGATGGGCGAGTGATGTCAGCATCATCACTCCGGGGCTGGCCGAGCCCGTAAGACTGATCAGAACAGGTATCGAACTGTTGAGTTACAAGTCGGTTTCACCTTTGATTTCCCCATACCCCCAAGTTATGTATGTCAGGTCAGGTATTCAGTAATCAAGAACTAATGCCAATATAGGATCAGGTAAAAGCAGGTTTGTCTGGATAGACAACAGGAACGGTCCATGAGGACTACATGTCAGGTTTGTTGGCATTAGGCACGAGATCAGGTAACAGGTCGGGTCATGGTACATCAGGTCAAGTCAACAGTATACGGTACCATGTCAGGTGTATCAATATATATATATATATATATGTGTAGCCATGTCAGGTCAAGATGTAAACACTATCGTGGGTGTGCTCACAATCAGATATATAATCAAACACGGGTATTAACAATACGAGATAAGCAATGAATTACATACTAAGCAGTTTCATTCCAATTTACAAGAGTGCAGTAAAAACGATATACCCGTTTAGTCTTGTCAACAGGTCTAAGCACCCTTAGCGGTGCAACTATTTATATATACAGTTATTTCAGGTTAATGCATGCGAGTGTCCAAATGTAACAGAACTGCAGGGATAATTGCTACCAGCTATTTTAACAGTAAAATGTGATTGAACATGTAGATTTGATTATTGGGTTGCAACTGTAAATTCCCTTTTAATAGTAAAATGATATAATGCAACATTGTAACCGAAATGGGAAAATGATTGTACCAAGCTAAGTTTTACAGGTTTAGGGTGTCAAAACATATATAAATATATTAGGTAGCATGTAGCAAGGGGTACTTGCCTCGACGGGTCGTGAACCGGGAAAAACGGAACGTAACGTCGGCGGGGAAACTCGCGACGGACGCACGGTTCACGGATTGAACCCAAACAACGGACAATAGGACCACACGATCGGGATACCTCGCTGGAAAGTCGGATTACGTCGCCGGTACGGCCAGATTCCGGCGAGCACAAAACAGTGAATAGGGTTTCAACCCTGTAGATCTAGAAAAGAAGGGAATGAGCAGAGAAAGGAGAAGATGGGGGATTACTCACTGGTCCAGAGGGCACTAGCGACGACGGCGAGATGGACAGCGGCGAGAACGGCGTCTCCGATGATCTGCAGAAAAGATTCAGTGGGTGTTTCAGTTTTTGGAAAAAGAAGAGAGGGAGGGTGAGATGGAGACACTTACGAAGTGTTCTGGTGGTGGTCGTGGATCGTCGGCGATGGCCAGGGACAGCGCAGGAGGTCGCCGGCGGTGCCTCAGGCGATGCAGGGAGGACTGCAGGGTCACGGCGGTGCAGGGTGTGCGGTGGTGGAAGAAGGAAGGTGTGGGCGAGGCGAGGCAGAGGAGTCGACGGTGCTGGTGACGCTGGCGCCGGCGTCGGGGCTGCGGCGGCAAGGAAGGAGGTGGCTAGGGTTGAGGGCGAGGCTCGTGATGGGTTGCAGGCGCACGGGGAAGAATGGCGAGGGTCGTGGTCGAGACGAGGAGGCGCGGGCGAGGGTGACGGTGGTGCCGGCGACGAGGTTGCGGCGGCGACGGGGACGAAGCGGCTAGGGTTCTCGCGAGGGTACTGTTCTCGTGAAGGAAAAAGAAACGAGAGGGGAAAAGAATTTAAAAGGAGAGAGAGAAAGAGATTTGAAGGAGAGAGAGAACGGGATTTGAGGGGGAGAGAGAGAGATAGAGAAAGGTAGAGAGAGAGAGAGACAGAGAAAGAGAGAGGAAGAGTTAATGGAGGGGCCCACGGGAAAACTGCCCTCGCTGATTGGCTGGAACAGCAAGCATGCTCATACTCCTGCGAATCCAATAAGTAACACTACCATACAATCTGGTCTCTTCGTCTAATATGTCGCATATCATAGCCTGGGGGTGGTAATCGTCAGACCCCAATATCCTGAAAAGTCTTGCCGATGTGAGGCTCATAACGGTTCGAGAAACTATTGATAACACTTACCAGTAGATCTCTGCAACCCTAGCCAGGGATTTCCTGTTATGGCCAATCAAGTATAGCGCAACATCAACCCCCAATACCGGGAGAGACGAAATCCCCTCCTATCGCTCATTGCCTCCATGTGACTCGGGACTGTACCCAAAAACCACCGTTTTGCATGATATCTTGAACGTGGTAATGTGGAAATCAAAGCACGGTGGGAATCACACAAGTCTCTATGACTATCTCGGATCGACAGACTAACCTGTGCCAGTGTCTCCAGAGAACTGCTATCTGACGATAGGTATAATACCATCTAGGAGTTCTCGGTGAGTCCGTTCAGTGTACCTAGTCTCCATTGAGCACCCGTATACCTTCTCTGATGTCAAACACCAATGGATGTGGGATCATCCATCGCCCATCATATGGGTTGAGAAACGTATACGCTAGTCTACTCTGGAATATCGATGCCCCGTCTCGATACTCCCACGACTAGGAACATTTGAAGGATGTACTTACCGACTACCTCTGCCCCACTAGTATGATCTGCATCATAATCCTGGTAGTCAAGTACTCATCCTATGGGCTTTATCAACATGTAATAGAGAGACAATAAGTGTATATGTTAAGATAAAGAGCAACCAGATAGCATACTATCATGTCGGGCAAGAAAGTCCTCCCTATATATGTCCAAGCATCCACTATAATATAGATCACATGTATAATAATAGCCTCTAGGGCATACATATAACTAACAATCTCCTACTTGCACTAAGGTCATTTATTGTAGTATCTCATACCCAACGTCCCATAAAAGTCTCTCTAAGGAAAGGCCTTTATGAGTGGATCCGCCGTGTTATCTTTCGCGTCGGCTCTTCTTGCCTCGATCCCTTGGAGATCAACCATCTCCATGATTAGGTGATACTTTCCTCAGAATATGTCTAGATCACTGATGGGATCGGTGTTTCTAGGCCAAGACCATAACTTCATTGTTGTCACAATAACAGTTATTGGACACTAAATGGTAGGAACCATGTTCATCTCATGAACAAGAATTATCCAGACATCCACTTTGGTAGCATCGTTGGTAGCGATGTATTCAGCCTTTATCGTCTAGTTTGCCATGGTATCTAGCTTGGAACTCTTCTAACATACATTCCTTCCATGAGGGTAAAGACAAAGCCCGTGACTGACTTTCAGTCGTCCTTATCACTCTGGGAGTTGGAATTGGTAAAGGACTCCCACTGGAGTTCACCGTTACCAAACACCACGAACATTTCTTTAGTTCTTCTCAAGCACTTAAGAATCCTACACAGCTATCCAGTGATTTTCCCAAGATCTAATTGATTCCTAATCACTACACCTAATGAGTTAGCTACATCTGGTTTGGTACATAACATCGCATATATGATAGAGCCTACTGCCGAAGCATAGGGTATCCCTTGCACGCGAGCTCTCTCCAAATCAGTCTCGGAAGACATCTTTTTGGAGAGAGTGATTCCTGAGTAAGTGGTCAAACCACCACGCTTAGAATCCTTCATACTAAACCGCTTTAGTATGGTGTTAATGTACCTGGATTTGGTACACTCCCAACATCCACTTAGATCTATCACCATAGATCATAATCCACAAGATGTAGTAGGTATCATCCAGATCTTCCATGGAGAATCCTCGTGATAAGAGGAGCTTGACTGAGTGTAGCATAGGAAACCATTTCCTATCAAGAGTATGTCATCTACGTACAATACGTGGAAGACAACCTTATTCTCTACAATCTTCTTGTATATATAAGGTTCATCTACCTTTTTGATGAAGTCAAACTCTTTGACTGCCACATCAAAACAGATGTTCCATCTCCGCGATGCCTGCTTTAATCCTGATGGACTTAAGCATAGCCACTGGAGAAAAAGTTTCATCATAAACCATACTTGGTTGGATGACGAGAACCTTTTACTACAAGTCTAACTTTGAAACTCTCAACTTTTCCATCTACACCAAGAATCTTCTCAAGATCCATTTGCTCCCTATGGGTTTTACCCCTTCAGGTGCAACATTCAAAATCATACTTTGTTGGTGTAAATGGATTCCATCTTTGATCGCATAGCATCCAGCCTTTTCACAGAGTCCCCACTCATGATGGCCTGTCTGAACCTGGTTGGGTCATCATCTACCATGATGCAATCCTCGCTCCTACCGTCACCGAGGAAACCGTAGTATCTCTCAGGTGGATGAAGAACCCTACCAGATTCGCGGAGAGGATGAGGCTCGTTGGAGACTATTGAATCCTCAGGTTTTACCAAATCATCAGTTGTTAGTTTGTCCATCTGGAACTCCTTCCAGTTCTACCTCATGACCACTAATTTCTTCATAAGAAATTCATTTTCTAAAAAGATGGCATGCTGAGAAACAAAACACCTTTTGCTCCTCAGTGTGGTAGAAGATATTCCCTTGCAAATGTTTGGGATATCCAACAAACTTATACAGAACTGACCTTGCTTCGACCTTGTCCGGATTTTGCCTTTCAACATAGGCCGGACAACCCCTTATCTTAACTCGTTTAAGACATGGTCTCTTCCCATTCCATATCTCATATGTAGTGGTATGCACTGATTTGGATAGAACCCCATTCAATAGGTATCCAGCTTCTCAAGTGCATAACCCCCAAAAGGAAACGGCAACTTAGCAGTACTCATCATAGAGCGTACCATATCTCATAGAGTGCGATGCCTCCGCCCTGATACACCGTTATGCTGTGGTGTACACGAAGGAGTAAGCTGAGAAAGAATCCCATTCTCTATTTAGAAAATCCAGGAACTTCATGCCCAAGTATTCGCCTCCTCAATCACATCGAAGGACTTTAATACTTCTACCCGTCTGGTTCTTAACTTCAAACTTATATTCCTTGAATTTCTCAAAAGTTTCAGACTCGTGTTTCAATAGGAACACATGTCCGAATCTTGAGAGATCGTCGATGAATGTAATGAAGTACAAAGAACCAACTCTGGCATTTATAGACATGGGACCGCATACATCATCATGTATCCATCCCAAGAGTTCGGTAACTCTTTCTCCGTTTCCAGTAAATGGAGTATTGGTCATTTTATCTTTGAGACAAGACTGGCAAGTATCATAAGATGAAAATTTGAAAAGATTCCCATATTCATCCTTATGTAACTTAGCTGGTCGTGTCACATTGATATGACCTAGTCTACAATGCCATAAGAAGGATTCGTTCATTTCTGAACTACTCCTCTTGTGTGTGTTCTATATACTTTGAATTGTGGTTTGATTTAGAGTGTATATACCATTACATAACGTGCCTGATCCAATCAACTCTTGATTCAGGAAAATGATCACAACATTATCCTCCAATACATAATTATATCCTTCTCTAACTGAATAAAGAAACTGATATAATGTTGTATATCAGGTTCGGTATGTAATAACATTTGTTCAGAATCAATGTATTAATATAGGGTGATATTTGCCAACTTATTTGGCTGCAACAATTACACCATTCTCTAACACTTAGAGACATATCACCCAATCCCAGTTCTCTACCTTTCTGTAGCCCATGTAACTTTTACATGTGTGGGATCCGGTATCTCATACCTAAGACGTAGAGGTTACTGAGAAATAGTTCTCGGTAATAAACACAATTGAAGAAAATGCATCAACATGAACATTTCTGATTGGGTCGCGTAGGAATCTGGATATTCCCCTATTTCCTGCTCGGACTTATAACAATTATAAGATAGAGCGGAACCAACGTTCCCCAGCTCAGTATAATAAGCAGGTTCGGTCAATGCATCCATATTATTATCTTGATTAAGGCGTGACATGGTCGCTACCAGGAGAGAGAGAAGAAAACACTCAGTGTATGCTCTTGCAAGATCCGATTGGTTATTATTTTAACCAATCAGGATGGCTCCCACTGTTTTTTTATCAAATCTTCCTTTAAAGCCTAAAAGGTAAGAGTGACCGGGATTAATTACACCATACAAGTTCGCCAATCTTTCTGCCAGGCCAGTGTCGGTACTTTGAAGGAGGTTCCCCGTGCTTTCGCACGGACCTAATTAAAATAAATCTCGTTTTCCCAGGGGCGTAACCCCGTTAACACATTTCTAGACACCAACTTGATTGGCTAATTGTAATGTGTAAAACTCTCTCAGGAGTAACTCTTACTCGCAGTGGGTATCGGAATCCAACTATCTCATAGAAGGTATGCAATCTCATTACAAATTTCAACACTTGAAATTCCCGATAATGTTTTGCCCCTAGCGTCCTATGACCTTGACGCAGGCCAACAAACTATAGTCCGCTAGTCAAGTTCAACCCGTACATTTCATGATTGAATTAAACCCACCCGTACGACCCTTGACGCAGGCCAACAAAGTCGCACGACTACCCTAATCCAATCGCATCATATGCAGCAGATAAGCAATAAATAGCTACCGCATACTACGCCTTGACGCAGGCCAACAAACGTAGCACGAATATTAAGTACTACTTATCTGAAATGACGGAGGGTTATGACAGGTTTTTAAGAAAACCTTTTGCGTAATGAACTTGATATCATTGCAAAATCGAGTGATTTTGAAAAGGAGTGTTTTTGAGGCTTTTACTAGTTTTGCTAAAAAGGTCACTCCCGGTGAAGGGATATCGGCTCTTTCCTCATCGAATGAGGTGCAGAATATTTCACAAATACCACTATGCAAAGCATGAACTAAAAAAGCAATCAAAAGACAAAATCGGATGGGTTATGGTATCTTCCAGTTTTGCTAAAGTGGTCACTTCCGGTGAAGGGATCTCGGCTCTTTTCTTATCGAATAAGGTGTGTTCTCTGCCGAAAACAGAGACGAGACCGTGTAGGTTCGTCTAGCCTGAATTTCGAGGGCAGATGCTATTTGGTGCTATCTGTCCACCTCTCCGAAGATGCCAAGTTTATTTATGACACAATATATCGAAGGTTTAAACGGATGCGACCGATGTAGAAGACTTCATCAGATTCCCCCTCGTTTGAGGGGATTTTGATTGTGGGGACGCTCTTCCCTGCAGGCGCAAGCCCCTGCAGTTAATTACGCTACCGTATCGCGGTAACCACTTTCTCCTTCTCCAGATGGTCACTTCGTGTCGTGGGTGTTTGTTTTGTTTTTGGTTGCCCGTGGATTGTATACGGAGACTAATTTATGTCGTCGCCTGTAGGGCGTAGATTAGTCCAAATCCGTATTTTCTTAGATTTGGGTTTGGGATTGGGTTCAAGGATACATTAGTCTTATTTGAGACTAAGATCAACTTAAACGTTTGTTAAGGATACGTTAGTCTAATTTTAGACTAAGATCAACTTAACAGGATCATTTAGATCCAACAAAAAAGCATTTGGGCTCTATTGTTTAGTTTAGGGACTGTGCGGTCCATAATTAGTTTAAGGACATTACGGTCCAAGGTTAAGGACATCATGGACCCCACAGTCCAAGGTTAAGAACATCATAGTCCATGGGCTTAAGGACCCCACAGTCCAACGTTAAGGACATCATAATCCATGGGCTTAAGGACCCCACGGTCCATGGAGTGTCTGGTTGTCGGGACCCGTCACCTCTCCGAAGACATTGAAGGATTACAACGGCAAATATCAGAGGAGTGAAGAGATATACCCTTGAACCAATATTAGTTGGGGTATCTGTAGTTGGATTGATTTAAGGATCGTTAATCTCGTTTGAGATTAGGATCAACTTAAATGTTTGTTAAGGACACGTTAGTCTAATTTTTAGACTAAGATCTATTTAACAGGATCATTTAGATCCAACAAAAGAGCATTTGGGCTCTAATGTTTAGTTTAGGGACATTGCGGTCCAAGTTTAGATGCAAACATGTGTTTGGAAATGCACCAGATAGTTATTGGTCATTGGGACCCACCACCTCTCTGAAGACATTGAAGAATTACAACGACATGTATCAGAGGTATGAAGAGATGTACCCTTAAACCAAAGTTAATTGAAAAGCTCTGGGTTTGCTTTGAATGTCATATGAGATGACCCATTTTTGAAGACAAGAGTGCACTTGAGGTTCAGTCAAAAGAAAGGGGTACTGCCTCTTGAAGATTTAGCCAATTTAGGCTAAGACTAGTTTAAAAATAGTGTTAAACACTAGCACATATCTGGCGGTCACGTGTTTCCATGTGATGCATTTAAAATAGTGTTAAAAACTAAGGATGGAATGCTTAAAATAGTGTTAAACACTAGAAAATGAGGCGCTCACGTGAGGACACGTGAGGCGCCTTAGGATTGGGCCAAGATTCCTTTATTTTATTCTCAGAATATTCAAATAAGTGTTAAACACTTTTAGTCTTCATGGCTATCACGTGTGGTTACGTGATGGGCACTCATGCACTGGATATTAACAGGATTTGCTAGGGGTCACGTGGGGACATGTGAGGGCGCCCATGCATTGGATTTTAATCATTCATTTTTTTCCATCTTCTCTTTTTTAAAGAGGTGTTTGTCAGGGTCGCGTGGGGACACGTGAGGGCGCCCAAAGTCTGTTCTGCCTTTATTTTTGAGAAGTTTACTCAAGGGTCACATGGGAGCACGTGACCCGATCTCATTCATTCTTCTCCTGTCACGACCCGAAAGTACGGAACATGACCGGCACTTAAACTACGAACGTCTCGAGGCGTACGTAATCTAAGTAAACCAAAAACCCAGAAATCCAAACCAAGAAAAGTAGTAGAGTGCAGGAAAAACCAACTTAAAGCAAGTAGTTTCAATAGCATAAGCCGAATTATGCGGTTTTTTTAAAACATCAAAAATTTACTGAAAATTTCGGCAGAGTCTCCTTTGTAAATACTGGCTCCCAAACGGGATACAAAATGAATAGTATACGAAATCAATAAAAAGGCATCCCCAAGCGGGAGCTAGCTCTTCGTCAATCGACGGTCACAACCACACAAGCAATATAATATACAACGCCAACGGCGAGGATCAAAATTCAAAAGGAAACTCAAAACCATAAGAAAACCACAGAAATATAACGCGCGACTCTAAGGTCGAAGGAATAACATTACTGGTCTCTATCTCAAAATAAATACATGTTTGGTTGATGGAACTTCTAGATACAACAGAATAATGATATACAAGATATATAATGGGGGTACGATACAAGTAAACCCACCTACTAGCAAATCACCCGAAGGAAACTATGCCCGCAAAGCCGTAATGAAACCTGTACGGCAACCTGCAAGAAACTGGGGCACAACGGGGATGAGTTGCCAACTCGTGAATAGAAAAACATCTACGCACATAAATCACATAAATAACGCAACCTAGGTCAACGATCATAATATAACCTCAAATATATGTAAAACATGCAGCCTATAACAATGGCTAGGGTAATATCTAACCGAGTGTGATCTCATGTGCCCGTGTCAGTGCCTCAGGTAGCAATATATCATATGAATGAGGTATGAATGCATGAAAACAGAATACATGTAAATGAAGAAACTGTTTTCATAAATTAGTGAGAGTTCCTTCGTATTTTTAAACTGAGGTATCATAAATGAAATCAGTATCAACAGTGTCTAGCATCGACACAAAACATAAATCTCAATGTCTCGAAATATCAATGTCTCAATCTCAATATCTAGGGCGCCGTCAGTCCAGACCGGCCCCTACCATCCATCTCAAGACCACGATGGTATCCTCCGGATATCCGACACGTCGGATAATATCACCGGTAGGTAGTGCTCCCCAACCAGGCTCAACGTCAACAACACATTCCTCTTGCCCCGGGGTACCATACCGGGCCCACCATGTACCCGAAACGGTTCCTCCACTCCTCGAATCGGGTCTCGAAATCCATCAGCAAACTCATGGTGGACGACTCATACATCATGGGAAAACCGCACTTTTTATTTTAAAAGGGAGAAAAGGTTTATTTATGTACCGCACTTTTTATTTTAAAAGGGAGAAAATGTTTATTTATGTTTTTGCGGTTTTCCTCCAAATCCAAGAAATCTCATGAAATCCGAATCCAAGTCATCAATAGCATGTAAACAGTGAATATAGGCATGAGAATCCATGAATGCGACACAACAGTGAATAATAACATGCATGAAGTAGTAGGCAATAACTACAATGTCTAACTAGCATATAAGGCAAGCACACTAATATCATGTCTAAACTATTAGCTAACAACCTATGTCAAATGAAATAGTATTTTCTAAAGTATTCGTGACATGTCAATTACCGATGAAGATGTGTGTGAGCCGGCAAGTAAGTGTACGTGGTACATACACGTCATCGGTAATGGTGCTGGTGTCCTAACAGCATGATGTTAATAATGCAATAAGAAATTATAATATAAGTATGCGATGCGGAGCGAACAGTAAAAATGAGCGGGAGCTGAATACTAGACGCAACTATAACTAATCTGCACTAATCTAATATAAGTCTTACAAATGGTGCCTTTTGAAATAAATCGAGTCATGGGGTTTTGAAAATAGGGGCTACGGTGTTTTTATGAAAAGATACGTCTTTTGAAATATCCGTAAGATCCCTTGGGCTGTCCTTTAAAATACCCACGATTCGTTAGTTTTGAAATAGGTAAGAATCGAATCTAATCTAACAACTAAACTAAACTAAAGGGCTAAGCTAACAAGCTGGACTACAGGTAAAGAAACCGCCTAACATCTGAGTCGATACATATACCTACCTGTATATGTATAGTCGGTGATCCCGCCTCAATAATATCATAGCCGATACCATATCTATAATCAGGCATCCCAAGTCAAGAGTGCGGATCAATCATCAATAAAGCTCGTACGTAAATCCGTCGTACGGCATCCCAAATCTGGGTACGGGTCAATATCACATTCATCAAACTATTCATCTGGTATCCTCTTTATCAATTATCATGATCGGGGTACTGATCTACGTCTAGTACCATACTGATACCGCCTACGTATGCATGGACGTGTGTGAAACACTACGTCAAGGACCCGCTACAACGTCATGACGTATCTAAGATACGAACCCTGCTATATCACCGATCTCACGGCTTCAAATCAAATCTCATCGACTCAGCTCAATCCCAAGTATCATCCTCAATCCGTATGTGAACACATAGTCCCATACCCATGTGAACACATAACTATAAGGAATCCTATGAGCACATATCAATAGGAAAGTATGCAAGTATGTATGTGTGTATGTGTAGTGCAACACTACCCTAGGGTTCGCAACGCTAAATTAATCCAACACACTAATATCAATCCTAAGCATCGTTATTAATCCCAAATAACATATAATAATTGTTGGCGTGTATACACATCCGTATACACCACCACGGACTGCGGGGGTGCTATACGCCATCCACCCGACTTCTTCCCGTAGATATAAATCTACTCACCTGGTCCTCGCTAGCCGGTGCCGACGTCGCCACGCGCTTGCTTGTCGTCTCGAAGTCCACATGGGGTACCTACATATCATAACGCACCGTATCGCATTAAAACTAAATTCGAAATCGAAACGGCATACGAAAATCAAATCGGCACGCGTATCACGCATGGGTCCAAACCTATCGCCTACGCATGCAAGAATAGTCAAACAAACCCTCGATATCGATGTACAGACGTCAAACCATCGAGAAAAATCCAATCACACTCATTTGCACATTCACGAACACTAATTTTAATATAAACTAGGTTAAAACTCACAAAAACCCCAATTTCACTTAAAAAGTCATTTTTCCGTAAATCTAGCAAGCACAATTCGCCGTTTTTGTACCAAACATGATGTTTAAATGAATGTAGCGGCCAATATACTTATTAAATATCTTAAATAAGTCATAGAAAAAATTTCCGGAATTTAATCTCATTAAATTCCAAAAACCCTAATATTCTAGTTTACAAAATACCATTTTTAACAATTTCATAGCAAAATGCACAAACTACAATTTAGGTTGGATTTCCATGAACTAAAGTGTTAAACTATACTTAATAAAGTTAATAATATGATAAAAATCCTAACCATATTTTTAATCTCATATTTCGAATTAAATCAAAAAACCTAGTTTGCAACAAAAAGCTTAATTTGGACATTTTTCAAGTAACAACTTGCAATTAACAACTAGATTAGTTTTCTACAAAACTAAATGTGTTAATCCACATCACTAAACCATGCACAATCAAACACAACTCATTTCCACAACAAACCCTAACTTGAAATTTTTAATCATGCAATTAAACTCACATAAACCAAATTAACACTTAATTAAATTAGCCTTAAGAAATTAAGTAACAAACTAAGCAAAAAGGTTTAGAATTATACCCAAAAATATTTGAAGATCCACAAGAATCCATGGCCCTCCAAAATGCTCTCTTTTCACAAAGATCCACGCTATACGGGCTAAGCTAAAATGGGTAGGAGTCGGATTTGGGTTTAGGGATTTTTTTGATGGATTTTGGGGCAATTTTTGATGAAGTTTTGAAGAGAAAAGAGAAGGGAAATGGGGGGGGGGGCTGCTGCTGCTGTAGGAGAGGGGGGTCGGCTGGAATGGGAGGGGGAGAGGAGAGAGAGGGAGGTAGAGAAAGTGGGGGGAGAAAGTCAAAGTCCAACCAAAGTCAAAAGTCTAACTAATTTATCCATATTCTTTTCTTTTCTTTCATTTCTTTTTCTTTGAAATTCAAGTGGGGACAAAGATGGGGGCTGCTGAATTCAGCCAAGGGGAGAAGTGAATGGGGGTGTGTGGGTGTGGGTACGGGTGTGGGGTGATGAAAAATGATAAATACAATACCCCAAACATCCATTTACGCTAAAAAAGCCTTTTTTCTTCAATAATTTCTAAACCGTTTTGGCAAATAATTTCGTTCCAAAAACCATATGATAAAATTTTATTTAATATTTTATGATGCACAAAATTTGTTTCAACTCATTCCAATTTGTAATTTTCCTTAATTAAATGTATTAGTGACGGCTTAAAATAATAATAAAATAATATTTTTTTCAGAAAATTTGAAATTTCACCAGCGGCTCAATAAACACCAAATAATAGCAATTACATAGCTAGAATATGTATATTTAATTTTTATAATAAGATATTTGCATTTTGACTTTTTACAGAAAACCCCCTTATTTTACCGATTTTTTCGAAATTTCACCGAAACGATTTTCAAAACGTTACATCTCCGATCATTGAAGGGAGGGTCACGTGTTGCCACGTGATCAGGTTAGAAACTGTCTTCTTTACGTGCATGGAGAGCTTTAAGTCCCTTGTTTAAGAATTAAATTCTTATGTAGGGTTAAACCCTAATTTTGTTTAGAGGAATTAAATTTCTATGTATATGGAAGAATTAAATTCTTTAAACGCAACTCTCCCTCTAAGTTTTGGATATGCATGGCAGAATCTCCCTGATGAGAATTAAATTCTCAACTTTTGGAGAGATCTGCTTCTGTAGATCTTCAACTATGAAGAAGAACTAAGTTCTTGTTTTAAAGGTTAAACCCTGTCTCTGTTGGAGGAATTAAATTCCTAAGTATTTTGTGGGAGAATATAATTCTCTGAACTTAGGTCTTCTCTTAGGTTTTAGATCTGCATGGCAGAATCTTCCCGATGAGAATTAAATTCTCAACTTGTGGGGAGATCTGCTTCTGCAGACCTTTAACCAAAGGAAGAGTTAAGTTCTTATTCAGAAGAGTTAAACTCTTATTTTGAGAATTAAATTCTTTTTTATTTTGTGGAGCTTATAATCTCTTTTCCTTTCTCACCTAGGGTTTCTTTCTCTTCTGAGGAAATCTTCTTTTCACTGTGGAGAATTAAATTCTCTTTTTTCTCTCTCTGTTGTTGTTGTATCTCTCCTTTTTTTTCCTTCTCTTCTTGGCTTCTATTTATAGGAGAAAGAAAAGAATCAGTTTGTTTAGTCAATCTTTCATTGAAAAATTTTCATTAATTTTGTAACCAACATGATCTTTTAGATCACTCGGTGAATTTTATTCACCATTGGATTTTTAATCCAAAAGATATTTTGCCTGTTATTCCTGGAAAATTTTAAGGAAATCTTTCCTTGTATAGAATCTTTCTATAAATTGGTGGTTTTTAATCACCATTGGATTTTTAATCCAACGGTGCTCCGATTTACAGAGCGCAATCTTTTTGTTTGGAAAGATTCTAGGGAAATATTTTTCCAACTAGGGTTTTTGATTTCCCTTAATTAGAATTTAATTCTATTAGTTCAAAAGATTTAATCACGTGTTAGCACGTGACCCCACTGATTGACCATTTAACCAGAATTTAATTCTGTTGTTTTAAAGAACTCAGGAATTATCACGTGTCAGCACGTGACCCTTGATCACATGGTGGCACGTGATGCCCCATTGGGGTTTTTTCCTGTTGTTTTATTATATCTTTAATTCTTTTCAGTGGGTTTAAAGGCTCATCACATGTGGACACGTGAACCCATTTGATTAGGATTCAACTCTTATCATTTCAGAGCCTTCAGGGAGCTATCACGTGTCAGCACGTGACCCCCGATCACGTGTGCGCACGTGATGCCCCATTGGGGTTTTTCCTTGTATTTTATGAGGGAACAAATGCCCCCACATCGTTGTTCTCACGTGTTTACACGTGAGTGCAACGCTGTAACTTTTGTGGCCGTTGGATCTGCCTAGGAAAGGGGGTAGATTAACCGTTTCCTATCATATCCTATAAATGCAGGGGTCTCTTCAGAAGTGCCTCTACTCTTTTATCTTCTTCCTTGTTCATTTTCCTTTGAGAATTTAATTCTCTTCCTCAGAGCTCAGTTCTCTGTAATGCACGTGGGCTTTGCTGGTGGGGTCGTTTCGTCTCCTTGCACTGACTTCAACGAGTCATCTCTTTTCATTTCCAACGCTCTCCCCTTTTTCCGGTCTTTGGGAATAGTTCCACCATGCACAACATTTTCTGTGCATAGCATTGAATGCTCCCCTTTATAAACCGAAGTCATACCTTTCTTTCTCTTTTCAAAGAGAAACCCATTTAGACCTTAAGGTGGTCATCTTTGAGAAACCGATCAAGTGTTATGGCTTGCAATCGCCCCCACGCTTTTCGACAACCATGGGAGGTGCCCGTCGAGGAGATGATTCCTCGTTTTGCTGCGCGACTAGTGGATCCTCTTCTCACCGATGCCGAATGTGACACGGTGACGTACGAACTCCTAACTTGTAGGGGCTCTCCCGTTCCTATGGGTTCCATTTGGCTGCGGATGATCTTTTTGTCCGTACTTGCCGATATTCCTCCTTATCCGGTAGAGATGACCTTAGAAACTCTCGATACGGCGGAGGACAAGATCGAGTGTTTCCATGAGGCATGCTTGATTACTCGGGCTCTGAAGGATTGCTCGATCCATCTACTGGGTCAGATAAGAGCCCGGCGGGCTGTTATGTCCGCTTTCGCTGATGAGCATGGCGCAAATCGGTAGGGAGCAATTCCTCGCGAAAACCGTCGCTTTGATGCGTTGGAGAAGGCAGAGAGGGAGCTGGAGAATTTTGTTTTTTGTTTTTTTAACCCTTGTATCACCGATCCATTGTTTGGTGACCTTTTCCCTATAGCATAGTATATTTAAATCAATGTATCCCTCTTATTATTAGCTCTTGAATGCTTTTCTACTGAATTTTTTCTTTTCGTTATATATTCGCACGTGCATCTCGCCTGAGTACATGAACGTTATACTTGACCCCCGGGAATTTCTTTTAGGTGCGAATATCATCGTTGTGTTGTCCATAAATCAGCGCGTTCTAGATACCATGAACGCATGCTTAAAGGGATACCTACCGAAAACTTTCCTTGTTGCCAGAAAGAGAAAATAGTTTGTGCGTATTTTGAATCGAGGATTGGCATCGAGTGGAGGTCTGCCCACACGGGTTTGAATGCATCCGGCTTCCTTCCGACATCTTAAACCTGAGATCAAGTCTGCAAGGATGTATCGAAAGGTGCATGGCCAATTATTAAGACCACTCATGCATATGAAATCTGGTGGGTGCTTCAAGAAGCTATCAGAGAGGTGGCAGCTATTGATAAAGCCGTCATTTTTACTCACGAGATGGTTGAAGCCCATAAAGTTACCGAAAAGGAGCTTGAAAGTCGGCTTGCCTCGTACCAGGCCTAACAGTCTCAAGCAGAGGCCCGTCTCTTAGCGATAATGAATCATGAAGTTGAGGCCCAGCGGAAAAAGGATGAACTGGCAAATCTATTAAATCGTCCGCCGGCTTGAAGAATTGTATATTTTTCCTTTTATTCTTCTTTTGTACATATTCCTGAATGAGAGTATTTTTTTATTCTAATTCTTTCATAAATTGTACTTTGTATTCATTTTGATTCATGAATAAAAGACATATTTTGTTTTATGGTGGTGTGTCCCTTTTAGTAAATGCATTTTGTGGATAATCTATTTTGATCTCCTTGTAGGACAGCGATAGCTTAGGAGTCAGGTTCAGATCTGCCTCCTAAGGCTTTCCAACTTTATGAGCTGTGAGGGTCTCATAAAGGTATTTCTCCTTACGAGTCGTGAGGATCTCGTAAGTGTAATTTCTCCTTAAGAATCGTGATGATTCCTAAGTGTATTTTCTCTTGAGAATTGTAAGAATCTTTCAAGAGAGTTTTTCTTGCTTACGAGTCGAGAGGACTCGTAAGTGATTGTTTCCTTTCTTGTCGGAGAGCGTGGCCTGTAGAAAATCTACCTTGACCTCTTGCGAGGCAACGATGGTTTGGGAGACAGGGTTAGGATCTTCCACCTAAGAATTTTCAACTTTATCAGCCGTGAGGGTCTCATAAAGAATTTTCTCCCTACCGGTCGAGAGGATCCCGTAGGTGTATCTTCTTCTTAGGAATTGTGAGGATTCCAAAGTGCGTTTTCTCTTGTGAGTCGTAAGGATCTCACAAGAGAACTTTTCCTTACAAGTCGAGAGGACCCGTAAGTGATTGATGAGTTGACTTGCTCCCGAATAAAAGAATTGCTTTGATGGGGAAGTCGAGGGTTGACTTTATCCGCATTTCACGGAGTCAGGGGATTGACTTTATTTGCATTTCATAGAGTCAGGGGGTTGACTTTATCCGTATTTCAAGGAGTCAGGGGGTTGACTTTATCCGCATTTCACGGAGTCAGGGGGTTGCTCTGGACGTTTCCCACGGGGTCAGGATTGACATTAGCCGTGTTCTACAAGACCAGGAGGTGCTATGGGCGTTTCCCACGGGGTCAGGATTGACATTAGCCGTGTTCCACGGGACCAGGATTTGCTCTGGGCGCTTCCCACAGGGTCAAGATTGACATTAGCCATGTTCCACGGGACCAGGATTTGCTCTGGGCGCTTCCCACGGGGTCAGGATTGACATTAGCCGTGTTCCACGGGACCAGGATTTGCTCTGGGTGCTTTCCACGGGGTCAGGATTGACATTAGCCGTGTTCCACGGGACCAAGATTTGCTCTGGGCGCTTCCCATGGGGTCAGGATTGACATTAGCCATGTTTCAGGGGACCAGGAGGTGCTCTGGGCGCTTCCCACGGGGTCAGGATTGACATTAGTCGTGTTCCACGGGACCAGGATTTGCACTGGGCGCTTCCTACAGGGTCAGGATTGCCATTATCCGTGTTCCACGGGACCAGAATTTTCTCTGGGCGCTTCCCACGGGGTCAGGATTGACATTACCATGTTCCATGGGACCAGGATTTGCTCTGGGCGCTTCCCACGGGATCAGGATTGACATTAGTCCTGTTCCACGGGACCAGGATTTGCTCTGGGAGCTTCCCATAGGGTCAGGATTGACATTAGCCATGTTCCACGGGACCAGGATTTTCTCTGGGCGCTTCCCACAGGATCAGGATTGACATTAGCCGTGTTCCACGGGACCAGGATTTGCTATGGGCGCTTCCCACGGGGTCAGGATTGACATTAGCCGTGTTCCACGGGACCAGGAGGGGTTGACTCTCGATTGTCTGTGCATCGCCGAGTCATGGAACTGGGAACTTTGCCGCGGCTCCGATTTGCTGATGTTGTGTCTGTTGTAATGAGACGAATGTTGAGATGATCTCCAAGCTGTCTGTGAACCATCAAGATTTTGCTTCTTTTCCTGATGGAGCCTGGTGGGAAGGTATGGTTCCCTCTTTGTTTGTGCCCCTGGATTGTATACAAGGATCGATGTGATCTCACCTATAGAGTAAAAAGTTTCATTTTATATATATTTTTATTTCCACGATGCTCTATCATTTCAGTTTTTATATCGCGAAAGTCGCGATTGCCTAATCATTTCGGCTATTTTTCGTGGTGCCCAATCGTTTCGGCTATTTTTTTTATTTACTCGCTGCTTTTTATTGCGATTTGCCTAACCATTTCGGCTATTTTGTATGCATACATTTTTACTTGCTAATTTCATTGCAAGTTGCCCCATCATTTCGGCTATTTAATATGCATTTGTGGCTCGCTGACTTTTCACTGCGAGTTTGGGATTTGATACCGATTTAGGCATCAGCATCGCTACAACTGGGATATTGCCAGGAGCGAATCATCATTTACCTTTGTCAATGTCGAACAAAGGTGGCTTAGTAAACAGGGTTAGGATCCTGTCAACTAAGGCTTTTGACTTCATGAGCCGTAAGGATCTCATAAAAGTATTTCTCCCTACGAGTCGTGAGGATCTCGTTGGTGCGTTTTCTCCTTAAGAATCATGAGGAGTCTTAAGTGTATGGTCATTTATAAGTCGTAAAGATCTTACAAGAGTGCTTTCTCCTTATAAGTCGAGAGGACTTACAAGTGTCTTTTGCCATATGAGCATATCCCCAGTCTCAGGTGGGACTTTTGTTAGGGAAATGTTTATTCGTGCCCGTGGATTGTATACAAGGGTCAATACTGAACCACTTGTAGGGTAAAATCGGGAGGTATGACTGCTTAAGAACAGGTTCAGATCCCTATAGCTTAAGGCTTTTGAATCTTATGAGCTATGAGGGTCTCATAAGAGGGTTCTCCTTACGAGTCGTAAGGATCTCGCAAGTGTAATTTCTCCTTAGGAATCATGGGGATCCCTTTGTGTGTTTCTCCTTTGTGAGTCCTAAGGATCTCACACAGGTGGTTTCTCCTTACAGGGTCGAGAGGACCTTGCAAGTGTCTTTTAACAAGATTGCGCCCTTTCGGGTTTTCAAGAAACTCGCCGGTAGTCCTGCTGTTTTTACTCACGGAGCCCTTTCGGGTTTTCATCCGTGCCTTTCTCGCTTACGGACATACCATTTTTTTTGTCAGCCTTAGGATGCTGCGGTCCATAGTAGTTTATAGACGTCTCGGTCAACAGCCAGTTTTAGGACATAGTGGTTCATCGTTAGTTTAAGGACGTTTCAGTTCGTGTCGCCGGCTACTACTTATAGAGTTTGGGCTTAGGAAGATAGCGAGCGGACATAGACGTCGCCATCTATCGTTGACCTAGGCCGTGACTCGTCAGCCATAGTATTTTTTCAGGAAGCGACCGTTTATTGGCCTGAAAGGTCTTTCACCATGCATGTCCATGAGTAGATAGGCTCCACCCTGGTAAACTTTGTATATGATATACGGGCCTTCATAGTTCGGCTCGAATTTCCCCCGCTTGGCACAATTGGGGATCATGGGTCTCTTGACCACTAGCACGAGTTCGTCTTGGTCGAATGTTCTCGGCCTAGTCAATCTTTCGTATGAGCGCGTCATCTTTACTTTATAAGCTTCCAGGTTTTGTTGCGCCATGAGCCGGGTTTCATTAAGGGCATCGAGCTCCTCAAGCCGAAGGTGAGCATTTTCTTCGTCTGTTAGCTCGTAGTGAACCGCCACTCATAGAGAGGGTAACTCTATCTCGAGGGGGAGTACCACTTCTGTGCCGAATACCAATGCATACGGCGTTGTGTTCGTGGCTGTTTTGAACGTAGTTCGATACGCCCAAAGAGCTTCATGCAGTCTTTCATGCCAGTCCCTCTTATTTCGAGATACCGTCTTTTTCACGATCTTCATCAAGGTCTTGTTGAAAGCCTCAGCTAGACCGTTATCTCGGGGATTATAGACCAAAGAATATCTCCAGTCTATGTTATGCTATTGTGCGAAGCGGCTGATCTTGTGGCTTCTATAGGCTGGCCCGTTATCGGAGATAATCCGTCGCGGAGTGCCGAACCGATAAATAACGTGTGTCTTGAAGAAATGGAGGATATTCTCCATCTTCACTTCTCTTATTGGTACTGCTTATGCCCACTTAGAGAAGTAATCGGTTGTTGCCAGTATAAGCCGATGTCCTCTGGACGACGTTGGTTCGATGGGGCCGATTATGTCAGTTTTCCACATTTCGAACGGCCAGCTAGCCACCGTTGGGTGTAGCGGATTTGGATGATGGTGGATAAAGTCCCCGTGAATCTGGCATGAGTGGCACTGCTTCGCGTATTCGAGGCAGTCCTGGATCATCGTGGGCCAATAGTAGCCCATCCTTTTGATCTTTAGTTTCATTTTTGGCCTGGCTTGATGAGAACCGCAGAGTTCGTCGTGAGTTTCTTGGATGACTCTCTTTGCCTCTTCAGGTCCCAGGCATCTTAACCACAGAGAATCAAATGATCTCTTATACAGCGTATCATTGACGAAGGCAAAAGATAGAGCTCGTTTCATGAGCTGATGTCTTGATGACGCATCTTCAGGTGTTCGACGGGATTTGAAGTAGTCTATAAAGCTTTCTCTCCAATCCATAGCCTTTTCCTGGTCTTTTATTTGGAGGGCCGTTTGCTTGGTAGCTCCCTTTTCTCCGGACGACTCCAACGTTATTTTTGCCGGTGCAAGAACCCGACGGCTTTGCACAACGATCTTCACGTCATCGAGGTTCTCGTCAGCCAATTCCTTAGCGAGCTTGGCTAATGCATCTGCCTTGCTATTTTCCGTACGCGGTATGTTTTCCAGGGCATAGGTAGGAATTTGAGCCAGCGATTGTTGTACCCTTTCACCGTATCTTACCAACTCCGGTTTGCACGTCTGATAGTTGCCGTTTACTTGGCTAATGACTAGTTGGGAGTCTCTGTATATGAGGAGGCTTTCAATTCCCATATCGACAGCGATCTCAAGACCTGCTATCAAGGCTTCATACTCGGCTTCATTGTTTATCCTTGGCTCTGTCAAGGAGAAGGCAAAGCGCATTATCCCTCGTTGTGGAGTCACAAAGATGAGGCCTATCCCTGATTTGATTATGGGGGTGCTTTGTTTGCCCTTCTTCATGGAAGGTGCTCCATCGAAATAGAGTTCCCATTGGGTATCACTCCCTCTTTTCTCTCCATCGATCGTGTCAAACGCGTGCTCATCTGGCAATTCGCAGTTCAAGGGAGAATCGGCGGGTATCGGATGCTCAGCGAGGAAGTCGGCGATAGCCTGGCCTTTCACCGCCTTGAGGAGACGATATGTCACCGAGAATTCCATTAAGAGTAGGGCCCATTTAGCGAGCCGTCCCGTTAATATGGCCTTTGATATCAAATATTTGAGAGGATCCACCTTTGATATGAGTTGGACCTCATGTGCCAACGCGTAGTGTCTGAGCTTCGTTATCGCGAAGATCAACACCAAGCAGTGTTTTTCGATGGGGGAGTAGTTACTTTCTGCCTCTAGGAGAATTCGACTCAAGTAGTAAAGGGCTCTCTCTTTCCCTTGATCGTTTTCTTATGCCCATAATGCGCCTAGAGAACCCTCAAGGGCGGTTGTATACAGAATGAGGGGCTTTCCCTTGACTGGAGCGGTCAGCACCGGAGGATTCTGTAGGTATTGCTTAATTTTGTCCAGTGCGCTTTGGTATTTGCGATCCCAAACGAAAGGGGTTCCCTTCTTCATTAGGTGACTGTAGGGGCGGCACTTGCCAGAAAGATTGGCTATAAATCGCCGGATATACGCGATCTTTCCTTGGAGAGACTGCAGCTGTCTGAGATTTCTTGGCAGGGGCATTTCCATAATCGCTCTGATATTCGACGGGTCTATCTCGATGCCTCGATGTCATATGATGAATCCTAGGAATTTGCCCGAGGAGACTCCGAACGCACATTTCAGAGGGTTCATTTTCAAGTTGTATTTCCGAAGACGTTGGAACACTATTTTTAGATGCTCCCAATGCTCTTCGTGCGATTTGCTTTTAACCACAAGCTCGTCGATATAGCATTCGACGAATTCATGTATGAGGTCATCGAAAATCTTCGTCATGGCCCTCTGATAGGTGGCACCGGTGTTCTTTAGACCGAAAGGCATCACCTTGTAGCAGAATATGCCCAAAGGGGTCTGGAAAGCGGTATGCTTTTAGGCCTCAGGATGCATCTTTATCTGATTGTATCCTGATCATCTATGAAGGAGAAAACTTCGTGAGTGGACGTATTATTTATCATCGGCTCAGTGACCGGTACTGGAAAGTCGTCCTTCGGGAAAGCTTTGTTGAGATCCCGAAAGTCCACACATATGCGCACCATCCCATTTTTCTTCATCACTGGGACGATGTTAGCAATCCAGTCAGGGTATTGAACTTCTTGGATGAAGCCGGATTCGATTAGCTTCTTGACCTCGGCATTGATGCTCATCTCAAGCTTGAGCCCCATTCTTCTCGGTGCTTATTTGATCGGCTTGATGTCTGGAGAAATTGCCAATTTGTGGACAGCAATCTCTGGATCGAGTCCCAGCATCTTTGAAAAGTTCCATGCGAATCAATCTTTATATTGTATGAGCACGTCTTTTAGCGTAGCCAGCCTTTCTTCAGACAACAGCTCACTGACGAACGTCGGCCATGGGTCACTTGCTGTTCCCAAGTCGATTTTTCTGAGGTTATCTGCAGTAGTATGTATCCCATTTTCCATCTCTTTTGGCGCTAGTGGAAATTCTGAGATCACCTCGTCTTCGTCGTTTTCGAAGCACCATGGGAGATCATCCATATTCTCGGGTTCTTCCTCTGACAACGTTATTACGTGACAGGTATGAAATCTCTTTCAAGACCGACGCTGGTCTGGCTCTACACTCGCCGTATACGTGGCTTTCGGTTCATGCTTCTGTGGTAGGGTTACCCTCCAACTGCTGGATAGAACGAACCTACCTTGCTAATACCGGTCTTCTACCCGGTGTTTGAAGGTGAAGTAGTCCTTGAGTTGCTCGGTGATAGGAGCAATAGTTTGGGTGAGAGACCTCGTCTGCATGCTCGGGGTGCTTGGACACCGGGAGCATCATCATCTGATATTTTATGACAAGATTGAATATCTTCTTTGTCTTGTCTTGGGGAAAAGAATATGCTCGACCCATTTTCTTTATAAGAGACGGATCCCGGCTGCTCGATTCTCGATCGCGTGGCTTCTCAGACCCGCTACGCTGCAGTCGAACGTTTTTTCTGTTCTTTGGTTTATTTTTGCCTCTGCACCGGGTCTTTTATATGACGGGTTGACGACGAAGAGCATTGTCATTTTCCGCGGCCTGCTGAAGGAGGCGCTGCGTCCTGACTTTCTCGTAAATGGCCATTTCGCGGCTATGGTCATCCCGAACCTTCTGACCCGCTTCCCTTATTAGCTTGTCCATCTGTTCTTCAAACGACGGACTTGGCATTTTCATGGCAGGACCTCGTTTTGGTTCTGGGTTAGTGTCTTTTAACAGAACATCTCCTTCTTCATCAAAGTCATGTATAACGCAGCAGTAATGGAATCGCTCCTGTTTCTTGGATTGAACATATCCAAGCCCGATCATTTTCATTCTCCCGTTGGGCAATTTTCGCTGAGTTCCAGGGATACTCCAGATCTTGTTGTAGAACTGGGCTTGTCGATCAGTCTGTTTGAAGAGTATGCCTTGGCGCCTCAACAGCCTCTTCAATCCTTCTGTGTAGTATCTGGGCAGTCAGATGGGCTGAAGTCTGTCAAGTGTCGAGTCAGCACCATGCCAGACTTCTTTCTCCACTTTGGTTTTCGTGGATTGATAAAAGAGGATCGCCTTTTCATCTCTTCGCCTGGGAAGGACGTAGAATGTCTGCAGTTCTTGCACACTGTAGGTATCAAGTGCGTCGAACTCTTTGTAATGCTCTTGCGGAACCATGGCGATTTGTAAACTCCGATCATTGCCAGAAAAGGCTTGTATTGATGGTCGGACAGAAAATACGGCATTGACCTCATCTTCTAAGTCGCTGCCAAAGACCAGAATAGGGGTGGACGGTCCCGGCTTGTTGCATTGGGGCGGCCCTGAATAAACTATCTCTTCCTCCTCCTCGGTATCACTCCCGAAGACCGGAATGGTGGTGATAGCTTTGTTATTTGGTTTATGGCATCTTTCCGTGTCTTCAAAATCGGGTAAGAAGTATTTTTCATCTTCGTACTTTCGTACTTCATTCACGGAGAATGGGTTTAGTTCCCCCGTCACAGTGTACTCGAGACCATCTTTGAAGTACTTCATACACTGATATTGTATAGAAGGGATGATGTTGTACTCGTGTAACCAAGGCCTGCCGAGCAAAGCGTTGTAGAAAGTCTTGGTGTCAATGACATGAAACTTGATGTCCTTGACGAGCAGCCCAAAGCATAACGTCAATATCACAGACCCGAGCGTCCATGATGACTGGGAGTCGAACCCGGAGATGGTGATTTTATCACGAGCAAGATGCTGAACGCTCATGCAGATTTCTTTCAACACTCTTACATTGAGAAGATTGACGGAGGACCCATCGTCAACCAGGATCTTGCCTATCTTAATATCATGACAGTATCCAGAGACATAAAGGGGATGGTTATGCTCGCACGTCCCGAGGAGGAGATCCTCATCACCGAAAGTGATATCGGCTTTGTGCACTTCTTCCAGCTCGTCCTTCATCTTTTCTTCGGCGAAGAAAGCTTGGAACTGCTCGGGCTCTTTTAGTTCCTTGATCAAAGAATCTCTCGCCTCTTTTGATAGCAGAAGGGCGTCGAGAATGCTTAGCTGTGAGGGTATCATCCTCAGGTGGGCCAGAATGTTGTAATCCACCTTGTTTTTCTTGGGCGGATCCCTGGCTGTCAGCTCTTCGACGGCTTGGTCATCGAGGGTGATATCCTTAGGGACCTTTTCTTTTCCCTTATCCTTTTTGTTTGACCCCTTGTTTACGGGTCCAAGATTCTTTTTAGGTAGTGTGCGACTGCGCAGCTGAATGTTCTCGCAGCTCTTCGGTTCTTCCTCTCTTCCTGAGGTATATTCTTTGAAAAGAGGGCCAAGAGCCATTTCTTCTTCAGAGTCGCTCCCGAAGGTGAGAACTTGCGATCCCCTGCTATCAACCATGTAACAATTGCCGGCAGCTCTTTCACGTTCGTCTGTCGCATTTTTCCGCTGTTGACGAGCTTCATGCTTCATCCTCTTGAAGTGTTGCCTGTGAGCAACATACCCTTGCCACCAATTTTTAAAGGCATTGCACTCTTCAGTGGGGTGCACAATCCTTCGATGATATTAACAGTAATCAGGATGCACATCCTCTTCATTAAGATGTATCTCCTCAAAAATGTTTCCTTCGGAAGGTGGCAGCTTCATTCCCATCGATATGGCTTTAGCGAACATTTTCTTCGTTTTAAGCATGCTCTTGTCTGTCGCGGGCATGCCTCGGTCTGGTTGGGGTGCTTCAACCCTTTCATCCAGTCGCCGGCGTTTGGATTTTTCAAATAGGGCCATTTTGCGCTCCCGATCAGCCTTACTTTTTAGAAGAGCTTCGTTTAGAAATGCATCAATCATCTCGTCCGATGTTCCTAGAAGTTCCGTCTCGGGATCTGCCCCCGGTTTCTCTGCATCCAGAGCTTCTTCACCGTTTATTAACGAATGAGATATCACGTGGCAACTTGCCACATAATTCTTAGGTTCATCCGACGAGTCTTCTCCATTGTCATCATCTCCGTCCTCAAGGACGTGGCTGAGAAACTCTTGAAGTGTGATCGGGGTTCACGCCTTCTGGTTATATTCTTCTAGCGCGTCGATAAGCTTTTGCAGGTCCGTGTACTTGTCACCAGGCTTCACGGGCTTTTTGGTCTTTTTCTTCTTCTTCGAAGACTTTGACGGCTGGGTGTGGGCGCTTTGACTATCACCACCAATTTTTGGCGTCAGGCATGGCTCCAGCATTCCCTTGATCACTTCGGGTTCCAGCGGACTTTCCCATTTGATTGCCGGGCATGTTTGGAGATCCTTCAACGTTCTTTTTGTTTTGGCTGAAAGAGTGACCTCCCATGGAGCTTCTTCGACAAAAGAGCACGATGCTCCCGGTGTGTCCCCCCTTTTAAGAGCGTGCGGTTGAGGCGGGCTTACTTTCCAATTCTTGGACAATGCGAATTTGCCCTGTTGGATTTGGTCTTCAATCCAGCCTTTGAAGATGAAACAATTTTCGATTGGATGACCTATCGCTTGGTGATAGGGGAAATAATTGGGATTATTAGCCTCACCGGGTTGTAATGGGCATTTTGGATTCGGAAAATTGATGGGCCTGTTGCGCACCGCTAGTTCAAACAATCTCCTCGTTTTGTCCCAAGGAAACGAATAAGGACGCTTCATTTTCTCATTAAAGAATCACCGTCTCTCGTCTAGGAGATCAATTAGTTTTGGGCCACTGGGCTGTTGTTGAGCATTAGCGACGAAGGTCGCTTTCCCTTTCCCTTTTTCATTCCGTGGCTCCGGCTTCGAAGAGGAAGGCCTGTGGCCCATCTGGTCCATTTGGGCCAGCTTGTCAATCAAGGCCTGTAAAGTAGTTTGCTTGAAGAACATCATGAATTGTGAAATGGTCGCTTGAGGGTCAAGGGTCCCTACAAACATGCCTACCGCAGGGGCCTCCTCGATGCGCTGCTCACACTTCGACCATAGATTCCGCCACCGTATCGCGTACTGAACCCATGTTTCTTTGGGCTTCACCCTGGCATTGATCAATGTCATGATTGGGGTGCATTCGCTAGCGCTTGCGAAACGCTGGGTGAATAGCAACTCCATCTCTGCAAAAGTATTGATAGAGTCATTTGGGAGTTTTGAATACCACTCGAATGCTGTCTCGGACAAGCTGCCAACGAATTGGCAAAGCAATAGCTTATCGTCACCTCCGGTGTTGCCGCATAAGGCTCTGAATTGAGCGACATGATGATGCGGATTTCCCATCCTCTTATATACGTGGAATTTTGGGATCGTGTATCCCGGTGGGTACTTTATTTGGTCATACCAACCCGGATAGGGTCGTCCAGTTTTAACAATTTACCCAGCCGCTTCATTCGTCTGATGAACTCGTATCTGCTGAGCGATGTAATCATCCAGGGCAGCTTTTGAGATGGTCTCCTTTTTGGCTGCTGAACAAGCCGGAAGAAGGTTTGACATTTTCGCTCGGTCGTCTTCGAGGATAATTGGAGGATCTTCGGCTGGAGGATCCGGCTGTATCATCATCCCGACCATGTCTTGGAAGAGAAGCGCCATTCGTTTTATATTAGCCGCTTGTTCTGCTGCTTCTCTGTCCTTCTTTTCAAGGACTCTGCGGAGGAAGTCAGCATCGGTTTCCTGTTCATGACGCTGCTCTGATGACGCCTCCAGGCTTTCTTTTGGCCCAGTGAGTGCGGCCATTTGCGTTAGCATTTCCTGAACCTTCTGTTGCTGCTCCTAGGCTTTTGTCACGGATCGCGTAAGCGGTCGATGATCCGTAGAGATACGGCTATCCTGTTTCCCGGATGCCATATAGACAGAATGTACCACCGCAGAGAAACGGATGCGACCGATGTAGCAGACTTCGTCAGATTCCCCCTCGTTTGAGAGGTTTTTGATTAGGGGGACGCTCTTCCCTACAGGCGCAAGCTCCCACAGTTAATTACGCTACCGCATCACGGTAACCAATTTCTCCTTCTTCAGATGGTCACTTCATGTCGTGGGTATTTGTTTTGTTTTTGGTTGCCCATGAATTGTATACGGAGACTAATTTATGTTGTCGCCCGTAGGGCGTGGATTAGTCCAAATCCGTTTTTTCTTAGATTTGGGGTTGGGGTTGGGTTTAAGGATACGTTAGTCTCATTTGAGACTAAGATCAACTTAAACGTTTGTTAAGGATACGTTAGTCTAATTTTAGACTAAGATCAACTTAACAGGATCATTTAGATCCAACAAAAAAGCATTTGGGCTCTATTGTTTAGTTTAGGGACTTTGCGGTCTATAATTAGTTTAGGGACATTATGGTCCAAGGTGAAGGACATCATAGTCCATGGGTTTAAGGACCCCACGGTCCAAGGTTAAGGACATCATAGTCCATGGGCTTAAGGACCCCACAGTCCAAGGTTAAGGACATCATAGTCCATGGGCTTTAAGGACCCCACAGTCCAAGGTTAAGGACATCATAGTCCATAGGCTTAAGGACCCCACAGTCCAAGGTTAAGGACATCATAGTCCATGGGTTTAAGGACCCCATAGTCCACGGAGTGTCTGGTTGTAGGGACCCGTCACCTCTCTGAAGACGTTAAAGGATTACAACGACAAATATCAGAGGAGTGAAGAGATGTACCCTTGAACCAATATTAGTTGGGGGATCTGTAGTTGGATTGATTTAAGGATCGTTAATCTCGTTTGAGATTAGGATCGACTTAAATGTTTGTTAAGGACACGTTAGTCTAGTTTTTAGACTAAGATCTACTTAAAAGGATCATTTAGATCCAAAAAAAGAGCATTTGAGCTCTATTGTTTAGTTTAGGGACATTGCGGTCCAAGTTCAGATGCAAACATGGGTTTGGAAATGCACCAGATAGTTATTGGTCATTGGGACCCACCACCTCTCTGAAGACGTTGAAGAATTACAACGACATGTATCAGAGGTGTGAAGAGATGTACCCTTGAACCAAAGTTAATTGAAAAACTCTGGGTTTTGCTTTGAATGTCATATGAGATGACCCATTTTTGAAGACAAGAGTGCACTTGAGGTTCATTCAAAAGAAAGGGGTACTGCTTCTGGAAGATTTAGCCAATTTAGGCTAAAACTGGTTTGAAAATAGTGTTAAACACTAGCACATATCTGGCGGTCATGTGTTCCCACGTGATGCATTTAAAATAGTGTTAAACACTAAGGATGGAATGCTTAAAATAGTGTTAAACACTAGAAAATGAGACGCTCACGTGATGACTCATGAGGCGCCCTAGAATTGGGTCAAGATCCCTTTATTTTATTCTCAGAATATTCAAATAAGTGTTAAACACTTTTAGTCTTCATGGCTATCACGTGTGGGCACGTGATGGGCACCCATGCACTGGATATTAACAGAATTTGCTAGGGGTCACGTGGGGACACGTGAAGGCGCCCATGCATTGGATTTCAATCCTTCAGTTCTTTCCATCTTCTCTTTTTTAAAGAGGTGTTTGTCAGGGGTCACGTGGGGACACGTGAGGGCACCCAAAGTCTGTTCTGCCTTTATTTTTGAGAAGTTTGCTCAAGAGTCACATGGGAGCACGTGACCCGATCTCATTCATTCTTTTCCGATCATTGAAGGGAGGGTCAAGTGTTGCCACGTGATCAGGTTGGATACTGACTTCTTTACGTGCACGGAGAGTTTTAAGTCACTTGTTTAAGAATTAAATTTTTTGTAGGGTTAAACCCTAATTTTGTTTAGAGGAATTAAATTTCTATGTATATGGAAGAATTAAATTCTTTAAATCTAACTCTCTCTCTAGGTTTTGGATCTGCATGGTGTTAGTTATATGTATGCCTTAGAGGCCATTACTGTACATTGGATGTATATTGTAGTGGATGCTGGGACATATATAGGTAGGACTTTCTTGCTCGACATGATAGTATGCTATCTGGTTGCTCTTTATCTTAACATGTATACTCTCTGTCTCTCTGATTACATGTTGATAAAGCCCTTAGGATGTGTACTCGACTAGCCAAAATGAGTGAGAAATCCAATTCTAAAGTGAACCCACTTCCTATTTCTTCATCCTCTACCTCTAGCCAAGTAGTATATGGTGTTTTCTTCACAAGTTTCATGGCTTGGTGAAGTTGGAGCTTGATCTTGAGTTGCCTCGACGTAGATCATCTTCGGCATCGAAGCCGACGACCAAGTCCGCCTATTTCTTCGATGAAGCCGATGCTAGAGTCATGGTTTCGATTTGGACAGCGGAGGGACGTCATCACGGAGCCTAGGAGGTGGAGGACCGGATCTACAAAGGTTGTAGCTTCTTTCCTTTTAGATAAATTCGTTTATTTGCATTGCATCGCCTCATTATCTAGTTAACGATCCGTATTAGGGTTTGTAGGCACAAGGAAAATTTTGAATTGAGCATGTTTGATCACTTGTGAGACTTCATTAGTGTGCCTAGGAACCCTACAGTGGTATCAGAGCCTAGGTAGAGCCTTAGGCGATGCGTAGACGGAGTTAGAAGTCCGATCGAACCGAAACCCAAACCCAAATTTGCTCTCTAGACTTTTTTCAAAAACGGGGATTTTTTAGAATTAAAAATATGCAGAAAACTTAGTAGAATATTCTAAGAATTACTGTATAAAACGGGGCCTCTGAATCCATAATAGTGCGACGGAATCGCGGCATATGCATGCCTAATGCGGCGGTTCCGCGGTAACTTGGTCTCTTCAGACACTTTTTCCTGCGCAGTAATTCTTATATTTTATTGTTGGTGTTTCTGGGAATTTTTAATATTTATTCAAGAGTTGAATTTTCTGGGTTGTATTAGGGACTCGGTGTTTCGATCGGATTGTCTAATTTTGTCAGTGTGTTTTTCCGGGTATTTTTTAGAATATGTTAAAAAGTTCGGCTGGACATAAATACCCACTTTTTCCCCTGTCGGGAAATTTCCAAGTGTTGGATCTTTCCGTGGTTTAATAACGTTCTAAGTAGTGCAAGTAACGCAATGGACCCTCTAGAAGACAACAAACCTTAACTCGATTATGTGACCGTCTTGAACTGCCCTTTGAACCTTAGGGTTTGGGGCAGTACGGCGTGCCACATGTGAGGCGTTGGCTTGACCCTTCTACGGCTGGACCGTTGGTACTGAGGCACGAACTGAATGTTTTTAGACTCATTTCATATGTTGAGCAGTATCGGGAAAACTTGGGTGTTCGATTGTTTGATCGGAAAGTTTAACATTTTCTATCTTATCCGAAATGTGATACAATAATTGGAATTCACAATAAGTTATGAGATAACTGAATGAATGTTATAAATCTAGCGGTTTAGTCTCACTTGATCGGTTGCCACGGAATTTTGATGCGATCAAAAGTCCGTCGCAATCACGTAGCGTACGCGGATACTCGCCGGGTAAACTTAATAGACAGCCTCACTCCATAGCCTCGACCAAGTGACCGTAGGAGAACCCCATCGCCGAAAGCATCCGTTTGGGTGCTCGCGGCAGCGGTGTTCCGCCTTGGTGCACTTCGTCGACGGAGTCGGGGGTGCGGCCGCCTACTAAAGTTTGCGACGAGCATTCGATCAAAATGTCGGGAATCCTGTTAAATTGCCCGACTTGGTATTGAAAAGTGTTTTCGATAATGAGACTAAAATGCGGGGTTTATAATTGTTAGGCATACGATGTCTAAGTATTTTATTTGATTAGGCATGCGATGTCTAAAGAGTTTGCGGATTCCAACTGTTGAAGTTTTACACTTTCTTTTCTGTGACCGTAAGTGTAATATGTGATATCGCCGGTTTCGTTGCTATATGTCAACGACAATTGGGATGCGCATATTTGCTTACGTTGATGACATGAGATATTATGTGTTGCTGGATATGTTATATTGGATCGTCGTGTTTGAATAGCCGGGGGGTTTTATGTGAGATGAGTGTTTTTCATTTTCATTCATGTAAAAACTTGTATGTAATATTCTTTTTTTTGGGGCACTTCCAGGTTGCGGGAGATGTCACCTTTTGTATATTATTTATTTTCCGCATTAGGATAGACCCAAGGAGGGGAGCACAAGTAGCCGGGTTCTAGGGTCCAGTGGGAGACCATCTCGAGGAGTCGAGTCCGGGTCTCCTAACCCTAGAATTGGTAGGGTTGCTTGCCGCTCTCGTAGGGGTCTAGGGGTGTGGGATTGGCTATTCATCATGACCGTGGAATCCGTATTTTATACTGGCTCGTATTGAAAACACGGACGTCCTAGTATATCCAATATTTCATATGTTTCTTCTGCTGTGATTTATCTGTGATGTGATCATGTGATGTTTTGTGACAGATATTATATATTGTATATATGATATATTATATAGACGTTGCTTATGTTTTACACCCGCGCTAGCCCTGCCTCGCTCTAGCGTTAGTTACCTAACCTAACGGTGCAGACGGGACATCGAGGTGAATGCGGATGGCATAAGCGTACGTTATATTTATCTGTGATGATTAGGTGGACTTAAATGATGGGATATTCATTAATGAGATTAATGAAAGAAAATAAACCTAATTGATGTTGTGGAATCGAATTTCAAAATAAAAACAGGTAGCTACAGTTCTTGCTTTGCATCGCGGTGTTCATTGTAGAACATCCTGCACCTTATTCGATGACGAAAGGACCGAGATCCCTTCACCGGGAGTGACTCCTTTAGCAATAACTGGCAGATGCTACAACCCTTGGTTTGTCTTTTGATTGCTTCTATAGTTTCTGCTTTGCACAGTGCTATATATGATATATCCCGCACCTCATTCGACGAGGAAAGGGCCGACGATCCCTTCACCGGGAGTGACCCCTTTAGCAAAACTAGAAAAGCCTCAAAAAAATTCCATTTAAAAACCATTTGATTCCGCAACTAGATCAAGTTCAAAGCGTTAAAGGTTTTCACAAAAACCATTCGCAACCCTCCGTCATTTTAGGAAGTAGAGTACTTAGTATTCGTGCTGTGTTTGTTGACCATAGTCAAGGCACAGTGTACGGTAGCTAAGTGATGTCTTCCTACACCGTATATAATGGGATTAGTTAGGACAGTCGCGTGACTTTGTTGACCTTAGTTAAGGGTCATGTGGGTGGGTCTAATTAATCACGAAATGACGGGTAGAACTTGACTAGTACTTATGATTTGTTGACCATAGTTAAGGTCATAGGTGCTAGGGGTAAAAACCTTTATCGGGAGTTTCGAGTGTTGAAATTTGCAATGAGATTGCATACCTTCTATATGATAGTTGGATCCCGATACCCACTGCGAGTAATTGTTACTCCTGGGAGAGTTTTGCACTTTACAATTAGCCGATCAAGTAGGTGTCTAGAAAGGTGTCAACGGGGTTACGCCTCTGGGAAAACGAGGTTTACTGTAATTAGGTCCGTGCGAAAGCACGGGGAACCTCCCTCAAAGTACCGACACTGGCCTGGCTGAAAGATTGGCGAACTTGTAGAGTGCAATTAATCCCGGCTAGTCTTTCCTTTTAGGGTTTGAAGGAAGATTTGATAAAAACAGTGGGAGCCATCCTGATTAGCTAAAATATATAACCAATCTAATCTTGTAAGAGCGCACGCAGAGTGTTTTCTTCTCTCTCTCTCTCTCCAGGTAGCGACCATATCACGCCTTAATCAAGATAATAATACGGATGAATTGAACGAACCCGCTTGTTATACTGAGCTGGGGAACGTTGGTCCCGCTCCAACTTATAATTGTTATAAGACAGAGCAGGAAATAAGGGGAATACCAGAATTCCTATGCCGCCCAAACGAAGAAAGTGCATATGATGCATCTCCTTCGGGTGTGTTCATTATAAAGAACTGTTTCTCAGTATCCTCTGAATTCTGGGTATTTGATACCGGATCAGGATCCCAGATATGTAATCTGTTACATAGGGCTACAAAAGGGTAGAAAAACTGAGAACGGGTGATAAGTTTCATGAGACAGAAAACGGGGCAAGTGTTGCAGCCAAATCTGTTGGTCACTGTCACCCTGTAATTACCAATACATTGATTCTGAACAAATGCTATTAGATACCGAACCTGATATACAAAATCATATCAGTCTCTTTATTAGTAAAGAAATGATAAAATTTTGTATTGTTGGATAATGTTTTGAACATTTCCTATATCAAAAGTTGATCGGTTTAGGCGCGTTATCTAAAAGCATTAACGTTCTAAATCAAACTACAGTTCTTAGTATTCAGAACACACACAAGAGGAAGAGTTCAGAAATGAACGAATCATTCTTGAGGTATTGTAGACTAGGTCATATCAATGCGACCTGACTGGCTGAAGTTACATTTTAGATGCATATTTAAATCAGTTTGAATTTACATCTTGTGAAACTTGCCAGTCATGTCACAAAGATAAAATGACCATAGCTCTGTTTACTGGAAACAGAGAAGGAGTTAGTGAACTCTTGGGATGATACATGTTGATGTATGTAAGGTCTCCTGTCTACACATGCCAGGACTGGTTCTTTATACTTCATTATATTCTCTGATAATCTCTCAAGATTCAGTCGTATGTTCCTGTTGAAACATAAGTCCGAAGCTTTTGAGGTATTCACAGAATATAAGTTGGAAGTAGAGAACCAAAATATGGGTATAAGTATTATGTCCTATGATGAGATCAGGGAGGAGAATACTTGTGCATGGCATTCCTGGACCATTCTAAAGGAGAATGAGATTCTCTCTCCGTATTACTCCTCTGAATACACCACAGCACAACGGTGCATCAGGGCGGAGCAATCGCACAATATTAGATATGGTGTGCTCTATGATGAGTATTACTGAGTTACCTATTTCCTTTTGGGGTTATGCGCTTGAGAAGCTGCATACCTATTGAATTAGGTTCGAATCAGATCACTGCCTACCATTCCATATGAGATATGGTATGGGAAGAGCCCATATCTTAAGTTAGTTAAGATTTGGGATTGTCCGGCCTATGTCAAAAGCAAAATCCGGACAAGATCGAGACAAGGTCAGTTCTGTAGAACTGGAAAGGTTCCAGCTGTACAAAACTGCTAATGATTTGACAGAACCAAAGGTTCAATAATCCCCGACGAACCTTAGCCTCTCTGCCGATCTGGTAGGGTTCCTCACCTGCATGAGAGACACTTCGGTTTCTCGATGACAGTGGGAGCGAGGATTACATCATGAGATGATGACCTAACTAGTTTCGAGCAGGCCATCGAGAGTAGGGACTCTGTAAGAATGGCTGGATGCTTTGCAATCTGAGATGGAATCCATGTACACCAGCAAAGTATGGACTTTGGCTGCGATATCTGAAGGGTTAAATCCCCATCAGGGGCAAGTATATCTTGAGAAGATTACTTGGTGTAGATGGAAAGGTTGAGACTTTCAAAGCTAGACTTGTTAAATGTTTTCGTCATCGACCAGGCGTGGATGATGATGAAATCTTTTCAGGGGACTATGCTTAAGTCCATCCAGATCCTACTTGCCATTGCTACATACCATGAATACGATATCTGGTGGATGGGTGCCATGACTACTTTTCTAAATAATGATTTAGAAGAGAACGTCTATAAGAACACAGCCAGAGGGCTTCGTAAACAGTGGGAGCAGCGGAAACGTGTGTAAGTTGCTTTACATAATAAAGCAAGCATCGCGGAGTTGGAACGTCTGTTTTGATGTGATAGTCGAAGTGTTTGACTTCATCAAAATGGTAGATGAACCTTGTATATACAAAACGGTAATAGAGAGTAAGGTGGTCATACTCATATTGTACGTGGACAACATACTCTTGATAGGAAAGGAGTTTCCTATGCTTCGATCGGTCAATCTCCGCTTATCACAAGGATTCTCTACTAGGATCAAAGTGATACCTCCTAAATCCTGAGTTTTCATCTATGAGATAGATGTAATTGGATGCTAGGATTCTCCCTAGATGTAGTGAAAGGGTATCAATCGATCCTGGGGAAAAACACTGGAAGGGTTCCAGGATGATAAAGACGACTGAATGTCAGTCACAGGCATTGTCTCTAGCCTCAATAAAGGGACGGTATGTTGGAAGATTTCCAAGCTAGATACCGTGACAAACTAGACGATAAAGGCTGGTAACATCGCTATTAAAGATACTACCAAAGAGGCAGTTTGGGTGTGTATTGGTTCATAGGATGAACTAGGTTCCTACCATTGTGTGACAATGGAACTGTGGCTTTGGCCCTGGAACCCTGGTCCCATCAGTGACCCAGACATATTCTGAGGCAGCATCACCTGATCATGGAGATAGTTGATCTCCAGGGTGATCGAGGTTAGGAGAGTAGACTCAGAGGACAACACGGCGGATCCACTCACGAAGGCCTTTTCCCAAAGAGAGACTTTTAGGGGATGGTTGAGTATTAGATACTACAACTACTGCTACAGATGGCCCTAGTGCAAGTGGGAGATTGTTAGTTATATGTATGCCCTAGAGGCCATTACTGTACATTGGATGTATATTGTAGTGGATGCTGGGACATATATAGGTAGGACTTTCTTGCTCGACATGATAGTATGCTATCTGGTTGCTCTTTATCTTAACATGTATACTCTCTGTCTCTCTGATTACATGTTGATAAAGCCCTTAGGATGTATACTCGACTTCCAGGACTATGATGAAGATCATACTAGTGGGGCCTGGGTAGTCAATGAGTACATCCTTCATTGTTCCTAGTCGTGGGAATATCGAGACGGGGCATCGATATTCCAGAGTAGACTAGCGTATATCTTCTCGACCCATGTGATGGGCGATGGATCATCCCATATCCATTGGTGTTTGACATCGGAGATGGTATGCAGGTGCTCAGTGGAGACTGGGTACACTGAACGGACTCGCCGAGAACTCCCAGATGGTATTATACATCACGTCAGATGGAAGTTCTCTGGTGACACTGGTACAGCTTAGTCTGTTGACCCGAGATCGTCATAGAGTCTTGTGTGTCTCCCACTGTGCTTTGATTTCCACCCTACCACGGCTCTACTGAGTCGTGCAAACAGGTGGTTTTTTGGGTACAGTCCCGATTCACATGGAGGCAATGAGCGATAGAAGGGGATTCGTCTCTCCCGGTATTGGGGGTTGATGTTGCGCAATGCACAACTGGCCATAACAGGAAATCCCTGGCTAGGGTTGCTGTGATATACTGGTAAGAGTTATCAGTAGTTTCATGAAAGTTATGGACCCTACGTCGGCATGACTTATCAAGCTATTGGGGTCTGACGTTTACCACCCCTAGGCGAGATATGCGACATATCAGACGAACAGACCGGACTGTACGGTAAGTGTTACCGGTTGGATTCACAGGAGTGTGAGCGGGCTTGCTCGTCGATCTTCTGATCGCTCAATACCCGAGTGGCCGTTATGTTTAGCAGACCGCTTGCGGCTTGTGGGTGTTTCATATGATCATCATCTGCTGCCGGCGTATTGACGAGTCTTTAGAGTCCTACACAGAGGTTTCCTAGCTCAAGCGAAACGAAATAGAAGCGCATATGAGATATGTGCGGGACCGAGAATAATGCGTGTATGTGATACCGTATTTCATTCTCGCGATGTATGTTTCGAATGGTTGTATGCGATATAACCTATTTATCAAATCAAGGATTGATTCGATAAGCCGATACATTGGATACTGGCCGGTTATATGCGACATGACCGGATCATTGAATCAAGTGTTGATTTAATGATTTAATGCATAATTATATATTTGATATATTACTTTGCATTAACTAGTATATGTTCACTTTAAATGGATTTTCTCACTTGAATTGCACATTGTATATGTGATATATTTTTGTGCACAAGATTGTATCATGTTTGATGATACATGCAAGCTTAGGTTTGTGTAAAGAATTAAACGATGGTTAAGTTAGTGGTTAGGGTTTACTTTTATCTATTTATTTATTTTATTTATTTCATTTAGAAAAGATAAAGAGAATGGTGGCTTATTTTGTAGTTTTGTGGAAACTTCATGAAGTGTTGAAAGCTTGACCATTCTTGTTCTTTTCCTAAACCTAACCATTAACCCTAACCATGGTTTATTCTCTACACCTAACTATGGTTACAATTATGATAAGTATCTTTTTATTTGATATTTTTAGATATACTTATCATAATTCTTTCTCATCTTCTTCTTCATCATCAACATGAAAAAGCTTGCAACCATCAATGGCAACTAGCCAAAATGAGTGAGAAATCCAATTCTAAAGTGAACCCACTTCCTATTTCTTCATCCTCTACCTCTTGCCAAGTAGTATAGGGTGTTTTCTTCACAAGTTTCATGGCTTGGTGAAGTTGGAGCTTGATCTTGAGTTGCCTCGACGTAGATCATCTTCGGCATCGAAGCCGACGACCAAGTCCACCCATTTCTTCGATAAAGCCGATGCTAGAGTCATGGTTTCGATTTGGACAGCGGAGGGACGTCATCACGGAGCCTAGGAGGTGGAGGACCGGATCTACAAAGGTTGTAGCTTCTTTCCTTTTAGATAAATTCGTTTATTTGCATTGCATCGCCTCATTATCTAGTTAACGATCCGTATTAGGGTTTGTAGGCACAAGGAAAATTTTGAATTGAGCATGTTTGATCACTTGTGAGACATCATTAGTGTTCCTAGGAACCCTACACATGGTAGAATCTCCCTGATGAGAATTAAATTCTCAACTTATGGGGAGATCTGTTTCTGCAGATCTTCAACCATGAAGAAGAACTAAGTTCTTGTTTTAAGGGTTAAACCCTGTCTCTGTTGGAGAAATTAAATTCCTAAGTATTTTATGGGAGAATATAATTCTCTGAACTTAGGTCTTCTCTTAGGTTTTAGATCTGCATAGAAGAATCTTTCCGATGAGAATTAAATTCTTAACTTGTGGGGAGATCTGCTTCTGCAAACCGTCAACCAAAAGAAGAACTAAGTTCTTATTCAGAAGAGTTAAACTCTTAGTTTGAGAATTAAATTCTTTTTTTTATGTGGAGCTTATGATCTCTTTCCCTTTCTCACCTAGGGTTTCTTTCTTTTCTGAGAAAATCTTCTTTTCTCTCTGGAGAATTAAATTCACTTTTTTTCTCACTGTTGTTGTTGTATCTCTCCTTTTTTTTCCTTTTCTTCTTGACTTCTATTTATAGGAGAAAGAAAAGAATCAGTTTGCTTCGTCAATCTTTCATTGAAAGATTTTCATTGATTTTGTAACCAACATGATCTTTTAGATCACTCGGTGAATTTTATTCACATTGGATTTTTAATCCAAAATATATTTTGTCTGTTATTCCTGGCAAATTTTAGGGAAATCTTTCCTTATATAGAATCTTTCTATAAATTGGTGGTTTTTAATCACCATTTGATTTTTAATCCAACGGTGCTCCGCTTTATAGAGTGCAATTTTTTTGCTTGGAAAGATTCTAGGGAAATATTTTTCCAACTAGGGTTTTTGATTTCCCTTAATTAGAATTTAATTCTATTAGTTCAGAAGGTTTAAGATCCTATCACGTGTTAGCACGTGACCCCACTGATTGACCATTTAACCAGAATTTAATTCTGTTGTTTTAAAGAACTCAGGAATTATCGCGTGTCAGCACGTGACCCTTGGTCACGTGTTGGCACGTGATGCCCCATTGGGGTTTTTTCCTGTTGTTTTATTATACCTTTAATTCTTTTCAGTGGGTTTAAAGGCCCATCACGTGTGGACACGTGACCCCATTTGATTAAGATTCAACTCTTATCATTTCAGAGCCTTCAGGAAGCTATCACGTGTCGACACGTGACCCCCGATCACGTGTGCACACATGATGCCCCATTGGGGTTTTTCCTTGTATTTTATGAGGGAACACCCAGGTCGGGTCTAAAATTATGGTTTGAAAATATGGTTAATATACGTGTCAACCAAAACCAAAATATGATATCCGGGTAACGAAAATGCATTGCCCTAAGAACGGATGCACGAAGTGTGCACGCAGCTATCCAAACGAGTTTGTTTCACTGAACGGGATGAGAACATGATGTACGGATGCTACCAAAGGGTCAGGGGTTTGATACATGCCATGCTAGATATTTTTAAAATATTTTATTTTACTTTACATGTTTTATTAAAAAAATGCAGATGCTCAATATAATGCAAGTATGAAGAATAAACAATATGAAAGTGCACGAATCCTCATAACTAGTCGGGATAAATCATAAACAGGAATCAAGACGGGTTTCCAGTAAGCGGGTCGGGTCGGATGCAAATATAGATGCCAATTATACTATTCACACCCAAACAATAATAAATCAAGAAATAGCCATAAATAAAGAAATACCTTAAATAGAACTGGTATAAATGAACTAGGGTATTACATTATACCCAACTACAAAAGAATTTCGTCCTCGAAATTCCTAAAACAAGAAAACAAACAAACATGAAACTACGAGAAGAAGTGTGGAAACTTCTGTTGAATCTCGTCTTCTCGTTCCCAAGTCGATTCTCCGTGCGAGCGATTCCCCCATGAAACAAGTACGAACGGGATAACCTTGTTCTTGAGGTCCTTTTTTCTTCGATCAACAATCGACATCGGTCGTTCTTCATAGGTCAAATCCTCCCTTACAGTCAGCTCCAAATGATTTAGTACGTGTGTTTCATCTCGGACATACTTACGGAGTTGAGACACATGAAACACGTCATGAATACTAGCCAAAGATAGTGGTAAAACCAATTGATAAGCCACTTCCCTAACATGCTCAATAATCTCGAAAGGCCCGACGAATCGAGGACTAAGCTTGCCTCGACTCCCAAAACGAATCACTCCTCTAGTCGGTGATATCTTCAAGAATACAAGATCACCAACAGAGAACTCTAGAGGTCTTCTCGATGTATCGGCCCAACTCTTCTGCCGATCCTGTGCTGCCTTCATGTGATTCCGGATAGTATTAACCTTCTCTACTGTTTACACGATCAAATCTGGTCCCAACAATTTTCGTTCTCCAACATCGTCCCAACAAACGGGTGAGCAACACTTGCGACCATACAATGCTTCGAATGGAGCCATCTGAATAGTCGCTTGAAAGTTGTTATTGTAAGAAAACTCCACCAAGTGCAGATGATCCTCCCATGAACCCTTGAAGTCTATAATGCAAGCTCTCAAAATGTCTTCAAGAGTTTGGATCGTTCTTTTCGACTGGCCATCTGTCTGAGAATGATAAGCAATGCTAAACTTCAATCGCGTCCCCAAACTTTCCTGTAAACTCCTCCAGAAGTGTGATAAGAATCGGGTATCACGATCGGAAACGATGCTCACAGGTACTCCATGCAATCTCATAATCTCCTGCATGTACCATTCTGCTAACGCTTCCGTCGACTGACCAACTCGAAACGGTAAGAAATGAGCCGCCTTGGTCAATTGATCAACGATCACCCAAATTGCATTATTGCGCTTTGGACTCCGGGTAAAGCTGTCACGAAATCCATGGTTATATGTTTCTGTTGGAGATAGTGCCCTCAGAGTCAATTATTGGATCACAGGCACGTGATTGCAATAATTGAGGGATGACCTATGCCGGTAGGACAGTCTTACTCAAGATGATAGTATGCTATCTGGTTTATCTTTATCATCGTGTACTGCTTTAGGTGACATTACAGATCACTATTGCATATTGGTAGAGCCCTTAGGAATCTTGCTTGACGGCCAGCAGTATGATGGCGATCATATACGTGGGAGCTGGGGTCTATAAGCACATCCTTAAAGTGGTCCCTAGTCGTGGGAGTTTTCGAGACAGGGCATCGATACTCCGGAGTAGACTAGTGTATACAGTCGAGACCCCGACGAGGGGCGGTGGCCGGTCTCACAAGCCACTGGTGTCAGTTGGTTCACCTAAGATGTAAACAGGTGCTCATTGGGTTATGAGTACACCAGACAGGACTCGCTGGGAACATGCTAGTTGGTATTATACCTGACGTCAGATAGCAGTTCCATGGTGACATGTGTACAGGTTAGTTCATCGAACTGAGATCGTCATTTGTCTCGTGTGAGTTCCCACTGTGCTTTGATTACTACCCTACCACGGCTCAAAGGAGTCGTGCAAACAGGTTTTAGTTGGGTACAGTCCCGAGCCACATGGAGGCAGTGAGCGGATTTGCAGGGGTTCGTCTCTCCCGGTATTGGGGGTGAGGTCGTGCTGTGTCTAGGAGAGCCATTACACGAAGTCCTTGGCCAAGGCAGGAGATTTACTGGAAGGTATTCCAGTAGTATCTCAGGGTGTTCTGGGCTACACTCCGACACGACTTGTACCGCTTTTGGGGGTTTGACTTTTATCAACCCCCTAGGCCCGCCATGCGATGCTCATAGACGAACGGACCAGACTGTATGGATATTTTCACTGACAGGCTCAGTAGGGTGTCAGGATGAGTTCGCTCATCGACCTCCCTTTTGGTCAATACCTGGTAGCTCGTTACGTACGGCTAATACCTCTAACGTGATAGTGGTTAAATCCACAGCCAAAGTATTGACGAGTCTTTAGAGTCCCCCACAGACAGTTTCTCAAGTTTCGGGCGAAACGCTGTAGAGGCCGTATAGATATATGGCAGGGTTCGATCATATACATGCGGTATTGCACGGATCATGATCGGACGGGTAATACTAGCGGGCTTTGGTTTAAGCCGGATCCTAGTATTGTGCAGTGTAGATTTTGTCTCATTGCATTTGTATTCGGTCGGAATACAAATACGGGTATGTATATACAGTCGCGGGGTTTTCCTGTAATTTATTACGGGATCGTTTTTCTGAAGTTGCCAGTTTGCTTTCCGTTTCGGCCATTTTTCTTTCTATCTTTCTTTGGCTGAAAATTGGTGTGGAGGAGCTTATTTGCAAATGTGCAAATTAGCATTGTGGAGGGTGGTTTTTGTAAGTTGTTGCTTCATGATGGTTCAACCATCATTTTACTTCTTTGTTCATCATTGTTTACTTTATATGATGGGTTGAGTGATGGCTTATTGATTTGACTTTGGGGTGATGATTATTCCTCATCATCACCCATTTCTCTCTCTTGGATTATTGTCACACTCCCTCCTCTCTCTTTATTATAGCATGTCCGACTACACATTTGAAGGGGGCTGTCCAAATTTTTGTGTGGGGTTTTTCATCTCATTTGCTCACACAAAAATCCTACAGCACCATTTCAAAGTTCATCCCTCCACCTATACTTCCAAATGGCAACCTCACTAACCCCGTGAGACGAAACCATTCTACACTTAGCCTATAGCATTCTTGGACACGTCGGCTCGCTAACTTCATGCCCGAGTTGCCTCGGTCCAGAGATGGGAGCCTGTAAAAAGACCCGGCGATGTGGTGCCCTTTCCGACGAGGAGATGAAGACCGGAGATTCCGCGAGGAGATCGGGATGGAGGCCGAAGACCGAAGGACACGGATCGCTCGGTATAGCTCTTTACCCCTTTTCTCTTGTTTGCTAGTAGTAGGTTAATGGTCCGATCCGGGTTTACAGTTCAAGGTAGCGCCGGTTTCTGTTTAAAGAAAAGTTCTTGTTTCCGCATTTTACCCTAGGAAAGACGGCCGGGGCACTGCCGTGCAGTTATATTGGTATCAGAGCCACGCCATTAACCTAGTCTAGCTTGCTCTAATGTGTTTAGAAGTTCGATCGAACGGATTTTCCAAAAACCCCATTTTCAAGTCCAGATTTCTGTCGAATTTTTGCTGTGCTCAAAAAATTATTTGGTACATTGCAAAAATACGTCCAGAGTTTTATAAGAATTCTGTGAAAATTTGGTCGGCTGAAATTACTGTATCGCGGCGGATCAGCGGCCAAAACCACGTTTTCGCCGCGAATCCGCCGCCGTACTATGGCCAAACTGTACGAAATTTCTATAATGGGTTTCTGACATGGAAATAGGGTTTCTGGTATTTTCGTTTTGGGCCCAGATTTATTTTGAGTGCTACAGTGCTTGGGGCCCACTTTGGGAAATTTAGTGAATCGAAAATTTTAAACATATTAGTTCACAGTATTTACATTATATCTACGGCCGTGAATGTCATTTGATCGGTAAATCCTGTCTAACTGCTATAGCCCTTTTAGACGGATTTGCGAACGTGACATTCACGTTGATATTCTGTGTTGTGCTGTGATGTTGCGGATTTGTCGTGGTGGATAGCCTGGATGCAATGTTAGTACAGTTTGGTTGTGTAAGTACATTTTATATTGCGGGGTGAGCGTCCGACATGTGGACTGCCGTCACTGCCTATTTGTATATTATTCTTTTGGGGCACGACTGGGCTGAGGTCGATGTACCCGTTGTATATTTTTACTTTCTGTACTAGGATTACCCCATGGAGGGGTGCACGGGTAGCCGGGTTCTAGAGGGCAACGGGCCTGCATCTCATGGCGTTGAGACGGAGGAGTCTTCACTCTAGGATTGGCGGGCTATTCGCCGCACTCGTAGGGGGTACAGGTTGACCCAGGGAGGGGTGCCCAAGTTACCGGATTCCATGAAGTGCTGGGTGGTCCATTCACGTTGCTGAAGGGGGCTGCCTCGCTTCATGTTTTGGCGGGTAACTTGCCGCGCCCGTAGGGGTCTAGGATTTCATTGCACAGGCTATCCACACGACCAGGGGAACGTCGGGTTTCAGTAGCGGCTCTATGAAATTCGGGGATCCCAGATATCTGTATTGATCTGTGATGCTTATTACATTTCTGTGATGTTGCATTTTATCACGCCTTGAGCGATTATTATATATTGATATATATATACTAGTAGATGTTGTATATGTTTTGCATCCGCGCTAGTCCAGTCCCCGCTCTGTCGTTAGTTAAGTAACCTAACGGGTGATGACGGGACCCAGTGGCGAATGCGGATGGCATATACGTACATCGTATTTTCGTTCTTTATTGGTGTGATCAATTGATGGGACTGCATTGATTCGGATCAATGCAAGCTAAACAAACCTATTCTGTTGTTGTTGGAACATTTTTCAAAAAGCTGTTATTGCAAGGACGTTCTCTTTTGTTTTGCACAGTGGTGTTCGGTTATGAATATCCAGCACCTCAGTCAACGAGGCAAGGGCCGAGATCTCTTCACCGGGAGTGACCCCTTGGACAGAAGTTTGCGTCAGGGCAATAACTTCACTATAGTCGATTACTTTTGCTTTGCATCGTGGTATTCAGTTGAAATATCCTGCACCTCATTCTACGGGGAAAGAGCCGAGATCCCTTCACCGGGAGTGACCTCTTTAGCAAAGGTTTTCGTCACTATATTTTTATAAAAAACTATCCGGTTCCTTCAACGATATCAAGTTCATTACGTTAAAGGTTTTTCACCAAAAACCTTTCGTATCCCTCCGTCATTTCAGACGGGTAGCACTTAGTATTCATGCTATGTTTGTTGGCCTTAGTCAAGGCATAGTGTATAGTAGCTATTTGTTACTTTACTGCAGCATAGATAAATGCGTTGGTTTAGAACAGTCGTACAGCCTTGTTGGCCCTAGTCAAGGGCTTGTACGGATGGGTTCAAATTAACCTGGACAATGACGGGTAGAACTTGACATGTGACTTATGATTTTTTGGCCTTAGTCAAGGTCATTTGAGCATGGGGTAAAATCACGTCGGGAGTTTCTAAAGAAACTGAAAATTGCCAGATATGCGCATACCTTCTGGAGTGTGATAACGTGAGTGGATTCCATCACGTTATCATGCGATGATAGTTGGATCCCGATTCCCACTGATGAGTTGGTTTACTCCTCGGGTGATCCCGACTAATTCTTCTTTCAGGTTGGAATCCTCTCGATTCCTAAGGAGAAATTACACTTGCGAGATCCTCATGACTCGTAAGGAGAACTCTCTTATGAGACCCTCACGGCTCATAAGATTTGAAAGTCTTAAGTTACAGAGACCTGAACCTGTTCTTAAGCAACCCCCACAAACTTCGATATTGCCCTACAAGCGGCTCATACTGACCCTTGTATACAATCTACGGGCGCGAATAAACATTTCCCTAACTGAGTCCCATCCGTGACTGGGGATATGTTCGCACGGTGAACAACCCTTGTGAGTCTTCTCGACTTATAAGGTGACAATCCTTTTGTAAATCCTTACGACTTACAGGGGAACACGCACTTAGGAATCCTCACGATTCCCAAGGAGAAAACATACCAACAAGATCCTCACGACTTGTAGGGAGAAATACCTTTGTGAGACCCTTACGGCTCATGAAGTCAAAGCCTTAGTCGACAGGACCATAACCCTGTTTACTAAGCCATCTTTGTTCGACATCGACCGATGCAAACGATGATTCGCTTCTGACAATATCCCAGTTGTAGCGGTGCTGATGCCGAAATCGGTGTCTAATCCCAAGCTTGCGGCAAAAAAGCTAGCGAGCCACACGTGCATACCAAATAGCCGAAATAATGGGGCAACTTGCAACAAAATCAGCAAGTAAAAATGTATGCATGAAAAATAGCCGAAATGATTGGGCAGCTCGCAATAAAAAAGCAGCGAGTAAAAATAAAATAAATAGCCGAATTGATTGGGCACCGCGAAAAATAGCCGAAATGGTGGGGCAATCGCGACCTTCGCGATATAAAAGCTGAAATGATAGAGCATCGCGGGAAAAGAAATAAAATAAAAATGAAATTTATGCCCTACATGTGATGTTACATCAACCCCTGTATACAATCCAGGGGCGCAAACAAAGAAGGGATCATACTCCTTCCCCCAGGTTTCATCAGAAGAAGAAGCCAAATCTCGAAGGGCCACAAATAGCTTAGTGATCATCTCAACATTCGTATCGTCACAACAGACACAACATCAAGCAAAGCGGAATAGCGGCAACTCCCAGTCCCATGACTCGGCGGCGTACAGCTGACCGAGAGTCAAATTCCGACTTCGTGAAATACAGACAAAGTCAAAATTCCTGGTCACGTGGAACACGGATAACGTCACTCTTTGACCCCGTGGAAAACGTCCAGAGCGGATAATGGTCCTCGCAGAGCACGGCAGTGAACCCGTGTGAAGAATCCAGAGCGGAGCCTGGTCCTCGCCGAACACGGCAGTGAATCCTTGAGAAGAATCCAGAGCAAAATTCCTGGTCACGTGGAACACGGATAACGTCACTCTTTGACCCCGTGGAAAACGTCCAGAGCGGAGCCAGGTCCTCGCCGAACACGGCAGTGAACCCATGGGAAGCATCCAGAGCAAAATTCCTGGTCATGTGGATCGCAGATAACGGCACTCTTTGACCCCGTGGAAAACGTCCAGAGTGGAGCCTGGTCCTCGCCGAACATGGCAGTGAAACCGTGGGAAGAATCCAGAGCAAAATTCCTGGTCACGTGGAACGCGGATAACATCACTCTTTGACCCCGTGGAAAACGTCCATAGCTGAGCCTGGTCCTCGCCAAACACGGCAGTGAAACCATGGGAAGCATCCAGATTAAAATTCCTGGTCACGTGGAACACGGATAACGTCACTCTTTGACCCCATGGAAAACGTCCAGAACGGAGCCTGGTCCTCGCCGAACACGGCAGTGAAACCGTGGGAAGCATCCAAAGCAAAATTCCTGGTCACATGGAACGCGGATAACGTCACTCTTTGACCCCGTGGAAAACGTCCAGAGCGGATCCTGGTCCTTGCAGAGCACGGCAATGAACCCGTGTGAAGCATCCAGAGCGGAGCCTGGTCCTCGCCGAACACGGCAGTGAACCCGTGGGAAGCATCCAGAGCAAAATTCCTGGTCATGTGGAACGCGGATAACGTCACTCTTTGACCCCGCGAAAAACGTCCAGAGTGGATCCTGGTCCTCGCAGAGCACGGCAGTGAACCCGTGTGAAGCATCCAGAGCAAACATTGGATTGTGGAGTCCTTAAAATTCACGGACTATGATATCCTTAACCTCGACCGCAATGTCTTAAAACTAACGATCAACCATGATGATTCGAGACTGATTTTACCTTGGTTCAAGGGTACATCTCTTCACTCCTTTGATATTTGGCATTGTAATTCCTCAACGTCTTCAAAGAGGTGACGGGTCCCAGTAACCACACATTTCGTGGACTGTGGAGTCTTTAAATCCACGGACTACGATGTCCTTAACCTTGACCGTGATGTCTTAAAACTAACATTGGACTGTGGAGTCTTTAAATCCATGGACTATGATGTCCTTAACCTTGACCGTGATGTCTTAAAACTAACATTGGACTGTGGAGTCCTTAAACCCACGGACTACGATGTCCTTAACCTTGACCGTGATATCTTAAAACTAAAATTGGACTGTGGAGTCCTTAAACCCACGGACTATGATGTCCTTAACCTTGACCGTGATGTTTTAAAACTAACATTGGACTGTGGAGTCCTTAAATCCACGGACTATGAAGTCCTTAACCTTGTCCATGATGTCTTAAAACTAACATTGGACTGTGGAGTCCTTAAACCCACGGACTATGATGTCCTTAACCTTGACCGCAATGTCTTAAAACTATGGTACCCTGAAAAACATCCAAAGAAACCCATGACCCCGTGAGATACGGATAAGGGCAACTTCACCCCTCACTTGTGGGTCTTCACGACTCATAAGGGAGCAAATTTTCTTGCGAAATCCTTACGAATTCCAAGAGAAAGCACGCTTAGGAATCCTCACGATTCTTAAGGAGAAATTATACCTATGGGATCCTCTCGACCTATAGGGAGAAAAACTCTTTATGAGACCCTCACGGCTCATAAAGTTGAAAAGTCTTAGGAGGCAGATCTTAACCCTGAATTCTAAGCCATCGCTGCCCTGCAAAGAGATCAAGATAGACTATCCGCAGAATACATTCAATAAAAAGGGACACACTATTGAGAAGAAAAATATGCCTTTGATTCATAAACCAAAATGGATACAAAATACAATTCGTAGAAGAACAAAAAATATATACTCTCATTCAGGAGTATGTACAGAAGAAGAAAAAAAGGATATATAAGTCTTCAGGCCGGCGGGCGATTTAGCAGCTTGATCAGCTCATCCTTCTTTCGCTGGGCCACGCCTTTGTGATTCAGTATCGCCAGAAGACGGGCCTCTGCCTGAGCCTGCTGGGCCTGATATGAGGCAAGACGACCTTCGAACTCCTTCTCGGTAGCTTTGTGGGCCTCGACTCTTTCGCGAGTAAACTCAGCGGCCTTGTCGATGGCCACTACCTCCTTGATGGCCTCTTGAAGCACTCGCCAGAGTTCATACGCTTTGTTGGCTTTGGCTGTAAGGCTGGTTTGGAACTCGCTCAGTGCCTTGGAGGCCAGCTCCCTCTCCAAGAATTTGCAGCCAATCCTCTTCTCTGAAAAATGGGTTCTTGTTAAAAAGGGTAAGAACCCTTGCCATGGATTTAAAATCCAGGGAAAAATGAAAGTGTCTCGATCGTTCAAGGATCACTACCTGAAGAAAAGGGAATCCTTCAACAGAGTTAAACTCTGGAAAATGTTTGAAGCAGAGAACTAAGCTCTAGAAAAGGAAGAAAGTTCTCAAAAGAGGAAGATGAGCAAAGTGGAGACGCTCCTGAAAAGACATTGGCATTTATAGGACGGGATGGAAAACGTTTCATCTACCATACTCTCAAGGTAGATCCAACGGTCACAATAGTGACAGCGTTGCACTCACGTGCAGACACGTGAGAGCAACGCTGTAGAGGAATTTGTTCCCTGATTAAAAATCAGGAAAAAGCTTCAGAAGAGGCATCACGTGCTCACACGTGACCACTGGTCACGTGTTGGCACGTGATGGTTAAAGCAGCGGCAAAGAACAGAGCGCAGAAGAGGAGTCCATTCAGGGGGTTACGTGCTTATACGTGACCAGGGGTCGCATGCTCACACGTGACCAGGTCATGTGGCCACACGTGACTGGCTTTAAAAGCCTTACTGTTCAATAGAATTAAATTCTGAAAAAGATCATTCAAATCTTTCCAAAATGGAGAAGAACCGCTGGATTGAGAATCCCAGGGTGATTAAATATCACCAATTTAAGGAAAATCTAGGACAAAGAAAGATTTCCCCCTAAATCTCACCGAAATAACAAAAGGAATATCTTTGGATTTAGAATCCAACGGTGAATAAAATTCACCTAATAATCTAAAGGCTCGGATTAATGATGAAAACAAATCAAATCTTTCAATGAAAGATTTACTCAACAGATTGATTCTTTTCCTTCTCCTATAAATAGGAGCCGAAATAGAGTTTTGGAGAGAGAGAGAGAGCTTGGGATTCTTGAAAATTCAGAGAGAAAAGAAAGGAGATTTTGATCCTCTACAAATAAAAACCATAGGTAAGAAAAGAAAGGGGATACAAGCTTCAAAAAGAGAATTTAATTCTCAATTTAAGAGTTTAACTCTTATATATATATAAAAAAAAGAAGAACTTAGTTCTTTCTCTGGTGGAAGACCTGTAAAGTGCACATCTCCCCATAGGTTGAGAATTTAATTCTCATCGGGTCGAGATCCTGCCATGCAGATATAAAACATAGAGGAGGAATTGAGTTTTGAAAATTTAATTCTCACAGAGTATAGGAATTTAATTCCTCCAAGATAAAACTAGGGTTTAACCTTATGTGAGAATTCAATTCTCCAAAAATTATAGGAATTTAATTCCTTCAAGATGGACAGAACTAGGGTTTAACCCTAATTGAGAATTTGATTCTCTCAAACTCACAGGAATTTAATTCCTCTCAAAATGAAATTAGGGTTTCACCCTATGCCAGAACTTGAATTTAATTCCCACAGAAGGAAAATTAGGGTTTAACCCTATCTAAGAATATAATTCTTCTAAAGAAAATAAGAATTTAATTCCTCTAGCTAGGGTTTAACCCTATTAAGAATTTAATTCTTAAAAAGATAAACAAATCTTTAAACAGGTAGAAAAAAAATACAGGGTCACGTGTCCCCACGTGACCCCTGTAAAGATCCACAGAAAAGGACTCAGAAGCAGCGCCTCACGTGCTCCACGTGATCCCTAAACCACAGAAAGGGAAAAACTAAAGGAACAGAAGCTCCGGGCGCTCTCACGTGTTACCACGTGACCCCTTGGCAAATCAGTGCACCAATCCCCATCGCGTGTCAGCACGTGATGCTCCAAAATCAAATATATAAAGTATTCAATACTTTTTTCTGCAGAACAGAATAAGGGGAAAACGGTCCCACCTTTGGGCGCTCTCACATGTCCACGCGTGACCCCTCTTTCTTTAGTGTTTAACACTAATTAGAGATATTCAGTCCCAGTGTTTAACACGGAATTTTCTTAGTGTTTAACACTAATTTGAAAACCCTATTTGCAGTGTTTAACACTGTTATTTTCCAATGTTTGACACTAACTCAAGAACTATATTCCCAGTGTTTAACACTGATCAGCTTCTAGTGTTTAACACTAATTTGAGAATCTTACTTCCAGTGTTTAACACTATTATTCTCTGGTGTTTAACACTAATCTGAGAGCTTTATTTCCAGTGTTTAACACTGCTGTTCCCTATTGTCTAAACACTATTTTTGGCCAATTTGGCTAATTTTTCAGATTCAAAGCCTCCCCTTCAATGGACCAACAGAGGGCCAATATTCCAAACTTGATTGGACTTAGCCCAAGAAGGCCATAAGTCCTCAATTCAGACTTAACTGAGCCAATGGGCTCATAATATAATTAATTGGTCTTGGTTCCAAAATGGGCTACAGATCACTTAATCTACCTTGGTTCAAGGGTACATCTCTTCACTCCTTTGATATTTGTCGTTGTAATTCCTCAACGTCTTCAAAGAGGTGACGGGTCCCAACAACCATACATTTCACGGACTGTGGGGTCCTTAAACTCATGGACTATGATGTCCTTAACCTTGACCGGGATGTCTTAAAACTAAAAACGGACTATGATGTCCTTAACCTTGACCGGGATGTCTTAAAACTAACAACGGAATATGATGTCCTTAACCTTGACCGGGATGTCTTAAAACTAAAAACGGACTATAATGTCCTTAACCTTGACCGGGATGTCTTAAAACTAACAACGGACTATGATGTCCTTAACCTTGACCGTGATATCTTAAAACTAACGCCGGACCGTGGAGTCCTTAAATCCACGGACTATGATGTCCTTAACCTTGACCGTAACGTCTTAAAACTAACATTGGACTGCAATGTCCTTAAACTACTTATCGACCGCAATGTCATTAAACTAAACAACAGGGCCCCCCTCCAATTGCTCTCTTATAGGATCTAAATGATCCCGTTAAGTCGATCTTAGTCTAAAACTAGACTAATGTGTCCTTAACTAACGTTTAAGTCGATCTTAGTCTCAAATGAGGCTAACGTATCCTTAAACTCAACCCCCCCAAACCCAAATCTAAGAAAGATACGGATTTGGACTAGTCCACGCCCTACGGGCGACAACATAACTTAGTTACCATATACAATCCACGGGCAACCAAACACAAAACAAACACACACGACACGAAGTGACCATCTAGAGAAGGAGAAAGTTGTTACCGCGATGCGGTAGCGTAATTAACTGCAGGGGCTTGCGCCTGCAGGGAAGAGCGTCCCCACAATCAAAAACCCCTCAAGCGAGGGGGAATCTGACGAAGTCTGCTACATCGGACGCATCCGTTTAAACCTTCGATACACGGTGCCATAAATCAACTTGGTATCTTCGGAGAGGTGGACAGATAGCACCAATTAGCATCTGCCCCGAATCTCAGGCAAGACGTCTTTGTCTTGCGCGTCTTTCGGAGGGGAACACGTACCTCCCCTGAAAATTTCAGGGGATGAAGACAGAGACCCGCGGCGGATCAGCGGCCAGAGAGGGGTTCCTGCGGCGGTTGGGCGGCGCGATGAAGGGATCTCGCTGCAGAAATTCGAGGGGCGGCGGCGCTAGGGTTTTAGAAGATGAAAATTAAGGTTGTGAAAACAAGGGGGGTCAGGTTCTTTATAAATAGGGCAAATGATGGGTATTTGCAAATAAACCCCTCTAAAAAGAGGAAATTATTTGCAAATAAAAATTTTATTTTATTTATTTAATCTGTAAATTTACAAAAATACCCAAAAAAATTTATTTTCAATTTATTTTTATTTTTTATGTTATTTTGTATTTATATATTTACAAATGATACATACCCCCAAACTTGTTTGAAACAAAGTCTCGGCTAGATGATCGAAAATTTAGGGGTAAAATGGAGGAAGATCAGTCAGTATAAATCGGCTCCTGCAAAAATAGGAGCTCCTCCGACGGGTCCGCAGTGAGGAACGGTTTGAGTCGATGTCCGTTTACTTTAAATAAAGTACCGTCCTCCGGGTTTTCTAGGTTCACCGCACCGTGCGGATATACGGTGCGTACCAAAAACGGCCATTTCCATCTAGATTTGAGCTTGCCGTGGTGGAAGTGTAACCGAGTGTCATAAAGAAAAACCTGTTGGCCAGGTTTAAAAGTTTTGCGCATAAGGTGTTTGTCATGGAACACTTTCATTCGGTTTTTAACAATTACCGCATTTTCATAGGCCTCATCCCTCAGCTCATCTAGTTCATTCAATTGCAGCCTTCTATTGCTGCCTGCATCTCCCATTGATAAGTTTAACTCTTTAATCGTCCAAAATGCCTTGTGCTCAATTTCAACTGGGAGGTGGCAAGCCTTCCCATAAACAAGTCGGTATGGAGACATACCAAGATCGGTCTTGTATGCAGTACGGAATGCCCATAGTGTATCAATCAGTTTGTGTGACCAATCTTTACAGTTTTTAGAAACCGTCTTCTCCAAGATTCTGCCGATTCGAAACCTCGGCTTGCCCACAAGTTTGGGGATAATATGGTGTTGACAATTTGTGAGTAATGGAATATTAGCGCATTAAGGACTCAAAAGTCCTATTACAGATGTGAGATCCATTATCACTTATAATCGCTCGAGGGTGCCCAAACCGAGAAAAAATGTTTTCTTTAAGAAATCGAACAACAACCCTGTTATCATTCCTTCGGCTAGGCACAGCCTCGACCCATTTTGACACATAGTCAACAACCAATAGAATATACATATTCCCAAAGGAATTGGGAAATGGTCCTATGAAGTCTATTCCCCAAACATCAAAAATATTCACAACCAAAATTGGTTGGAACGGCATTTCATTTCTCCGCGATATCCGGCCCAAGTGTTGGCACCGGGAGCATGTCTTGCAGTATTCATATGCATCTTTAAAGAGTCGTGGCCAGTAGAAACCACATTGCAAGATTTTTTCTGCTGTCTTCTTGGGGCCAAAGTGCCCACCACACGCTTGATCGTGGCAAAAAGACAGCACACTCTTAAACTCGTTTTCGGGGACACACCGAAGAATGATTTGGTCGGAACAGTATTTAAAGAGATACGGTTCATCCCAGTAAAAATGTTTCACTTGGGACAAGAATCGGAGTTTGTCATGTTTCGACCAATCTTTAGGTATCAGTCCGGTGGCCAAATAGTTTACTATATCAGCGAACCATAGTTCGCATGACACGGTTAAGAGTTGCTCATCGGGAAATACATCTTTAATAGGAATGTCAAGTGTGGGCGAAGAAGGAAGTCGTGAAAAGTGGTCGGCAACTCATTTTCACATCCTCTTTTGTCCCTTATGACAAGGTCAAACTCTTGTAGCAAGATGATCCAACGTATTAGCCATGATTTAGCATCCTTCTTCGCAAAAAGGTGGCGAAGAGCTGAATGGTCCATATACATAATTACTGGAGAGCCGATTAAATAGGGCCGGAATTTTTCAAGTGCAAACACAACGGCTAAAAATTCTTTTTCTGTTGTTGTGTAATTCAATTGGGCCTCATTTAATGTTCTGCTAGCATAATAAATTACGTGCAGCATCTTATTAATGTGCTGTCCAAGAACAGCACCAATGGCGAAATTAGATGCATCGCACGTAATTTCGAATAGATGCGTCCAGTCGAGAGATGAAAGAATGGGCGCAGAAATGAGTGAGTGTTTCAATGACTCGAACGCTTTCATGCATGTTGAGTCAAAATCAAAAGTGGTGTCCTTGGCCAATAAAAGAGTCAAGGGTCTAGCTATCTTGCTAAAATCCTTGATGAACCGTCTATAAAAACCGGCATGGCTAAGGAAGGCTCAGATGTCTTTGACGCATTTAGGAGGAGGAAGATTGGAAATGACTTCAATCTTGGCTTTATCAACCTCTATGCCATTTTGCGAGATGACATGTCCTAAGACAATGCCTTCTCGTACCATAAAGTGGCACTTCTCCTAATTTAAAGTGAGGTTCTTATCCCTACAGCGGGTAAGAACTGCGTCTAAGTGCTGCAAACACTCATCGAAGGAGTCACCGAAAATGGAGAAATCATCCATAAAAATCTCCAAAATTTTTTCAACCATGTCGGAAAAGATCCCCATCATACACCGCTGAAATGTAGCTGGTGCATTGCATAACCCAAAGGGAATGCGACGGTAAGCGAATGTATCGAAAGGACAAGTAAATGTGGTCTTTTCTTGATCCTTTTCGACGATGGGGACTTGATTATAGCTGGAATAGCCATCCAAAAAGCAGTAAAATTCGTGCCCAGCCAATCGTTCTAGCATTTGGTCAATAAAAGGTAAAGGAAAGTGGTCTTTCCTTGTCGCGACATTGAGTTTTCTATAGTCGATGCAAACTCGCCACCCAGTTTGGGTGCGGGTAGGTATTAACTCATTTGCCTCATTAGTTATGACCGTTATGCCCGATTTCTTTGGGACAACATGAATGGGGCTAACCCACTGGCTATCCGAGATAGAGTAAATGATACCACTATCAAGACATTTGACAATCTCCTTCTTGACAGCCTCCTTCATTATGGGGTTGAGGCATCTTTGTGGATCCCTTACTGGCTTAGCATCATCCATCATATGTATATGATGTTCAACTATGAGAGGACTAATCCCTTTGATGTCCGCCATAGTCTAACCAAAAACTTGCCAGTTGTTTTGTAAGACCATTAAAAAGGCTTTCTCTTGCTCAAGGGCTAGAGAGGCCGATATGATAACGGGAAGGGTCTCATTCTCACCTAGGTAAGCATATTTAAGGTGAGACGACAAAAGTTTTAGTTCGAGTTTTGGAGGTGAAACAATTGAAGGTAACATTGGTGAAACTGTTTCAAACTCGAAGGATTCTATCAATGGTTCAAAGCGAGTGTAAGCAACCGAGTCGGATGATTCGACTAACTCATCCGAAAAATCAAAAGACTCAAACTCGGGTGATGGGTCTTCAAAATCGTCCAAAAAAGTGAAACACTCGTAGTCGTTATCTGTCATGAAAGCTGTGTCAGATTCTAAGAGGAACGCACTAGAGGCGTCAAAACTGCTGTGATCGAACAGAAATTTTTCGAGCTCACAGTCTTCCTGCGTGATCTCATGGATCGAGCAAACATCTAGTATACTAGCATTAGGCTCGGAGGGCTGATTCCCCAACTTAAAAATGTTGAGTTCAATTATCATATTTCCAAAAGATAGGTTCATTGAACCATTTCGACAATTGATCACCGCATTAGAAGTCGCAAGGAATGGTCGACCAAGTATCACCGGAATTTGACTCCAGGGGTTAGCTACAGGTTGTGTATCCATAACAATGAAGTCAACGGGGAAAATGAAGTCCCCTACTTTAATTAACACATCCTCTAACTCACCCCTAGGATGGGTGATGAATCGGTCGGCCATTTGGAGAGTACAATGAGTGGGTTTAAGCTCTCCAACACCTAATTGTTCGTATACTGAATAGGGTAGCAAATTGACACTAGCACCAAGATCTAAAAGTGCTCTATTGATATTCTTATCCCCAATTGTTATCGAAATTGTAGGACAGCCGGGGTCCTTATGTTTTTGCGGTAAAGATTGGACAAGAGCATCACTAACAACACTAGCCACAAAAACTTTCTTTGGTACATGTGACTTCCTCTTCTTGGTGCATAAGTCCTTTAAGATTTTCGCGTAAGAAGGAACTTGTTAGATTGCATCCAAGAGAGGTATGTTTATGCTAACCTGTTTGAACAACTCTACAATCTTCTCTATTTGTGGAGTTGGTTTATTGGATCTCAACCGGTTTGGAAAAGGAACATTTTGAAAATTTGTTGAGTCCAACGTTTGTGGAGTAAATTGCTGAGTTAGAATGGATCCCAGTGTTGGTGTGTTCGTAAAGTGAGATGTGGGTCCGTTAGAAGTAGAAGAAGTAGAGCCTTGTGAAGAATGAAGAATAGGCTTTAACGAAGAAGATGAAGGTGAAGAAGAAGAAGATGAAGAAGAAGAAAAAGCACCGGCAGGGGTGTCATTACTAATACCCACGTTATTGTGCAACACTTTTCCAGATCTCAATGTGGTCACGGCATTTAAATTATGATTTTGTTGTTCATAAGCAACATGTGCATTTTGTGTGTGACCGGGATTTGGCAATGGTTGAGATGGAAGCTTTCCCTTTTCTCGCTCGCTCAATGCAGCATTTAGTTGTGCAATTTGGGCCTCAATTGATTTGATGCTTTGATCATGTGAAGCACTGTTTTGCACCAAAAGATTGAATGGAAGTCTCCAACCTTGCTATGGATTGTATAGATTGTTTTAGAAATGCATCTAGACTTCTTTCTAGCGAAATAACCTTATCATTATTCGGTTGAACAAAATTATTTTGAGGATAAGAGTTGTTGGGCACAAAATTGTTCATTTGGTTTTGGTAAGGTTGTGGTTGGAAAGGTTGCCGGTATTGAGTTTGTGGAGGTGCTTGTTGTTGTGGAGGAGGAGGCCTTTGAAAGTTGTTGTTTCCTTGGAATTGTTGATTTTTATTCCAAGCAAAATTTGGGTGGCTCCTCCAACCCGGATTATAAGTCAAAAAGTATGGATCATTTCTTTGTCTTTGCTGAAAGGCAGCATTGACTTGATCTTGTCCTTGAACAGGTGGATTGTAAGGACACTCTTCGGTAAGATGTGATGGATCCGAACAACAAGCGCAAACAGTTCGTGGGGGTAAAGTAGGGGCAGGAGAAGGCGATGAGATTTTGGTCTCAATTGCTTCTAGCTTTTTCGTAAGTGCGGCCATTTCGGCCTTCATTGCAATCGACATATCTAGTTGATGTATGCCTGCCCTAGACTGACCTGTTGAAGAAGATGTGGTGGTCTTGGTGCTTTCCCACTGAAGTGTCTGTTCAGCAAGATCGTCGAGAAACTGCCAAGCTTCCTCTCTTGATTTTTTTAGAAAGTGACATTGACAAATGGTTTCCAACAACTGCTTAGTTGCTGGGTTCAATCCTTCATATAAAGTTTGGCAAAGTTGCCAATTCTCGATACCGTGGTGAGGGCATTGAACAAATAGGTCTTTAAATCTTTCAAAACACTTCCAAAAGGGTTCGGAAGGAAACTGGAAAAATTGAATAATCTCATTGCGAATTCTCGCAGTCTTGTGATGTGGGTAAAACTTTTTTAGAAAAGCTTTAACAAACTCTTCCCAATTTTTAATTGAGTGTGATGCTGTGCTATACAACCATTTCTCGGCTAGGTCACATAAGGTGAATGGAATGACACGTAGCCTTATAGCATCATCAAACAGTTGTGTTGTCTTCATCATTGCGCAAACATTCTGGAATTGTTTATGAAGATATAGGCATCTTCGGATTCCATTCCGTGAAATTTGGCAACATGTTGATGAAGTGGGGTTTGATCTCAAAGTTATCCCCATTTGCCGGTGGAAGTGAAAGACAAATAGGTAAGGCGGTGCGGATAGGGTAGAAAAGATCTTGGAGCGCGATTCGTTGGGGCGCTTCAACAGGTGGATGTTGTGGGTTATTCGCACCAAGCGGAGGTGGAATCGGTCCCGCGGGTAAGGGGTTGTTAGGGTTAAATCCCGACATCTCCTTAGAAGACGAAGAATGTGAAGGTGAAGGTAAAGAAGTGGAAGGAATTTCGACTTCAGAGTCGAAAGCGTCGTCAGTTGGTACTAACGAGACACGGACTAATCGGGAACTAGTGTCCCTAGTCCAACCGGACATACACTAAAGAGGTAGTGTAGTCAAAAAGGTGAAAAACAGAAGGTAGGGGTAAGAAAACATAAATGAGAAGAAAGTGGGTGTAAATAGGGTGCACGGATTTCTTAGCGACAAGTTGCAAGTTTTTGTAAATTTTTTTTCCTTTTTGTGTTTTTTTCATAAGGATCTTTTTGCAAAAAGATTTTCAATAAAAGGTTTAGACACACGTTCAATCAATTATAAATGCACAATCAAGCCTAGATCTAGGGTCACCTAGGTCAGCTAGACAGCTCCTGACTGTTCCAAAGGGCAAGATGTGAGGACCTCAAACCGCCTCTTCACCGTCAATTGTGGCCAGTTAAGCACAAGTAGAGAAAGGAGGGATCCGCTCACGAATCACCGTGAGAAGGACCTTTTAAAATTACCTTTCCCTACCTGTCTAGCCTAGGCACCACAAAGTCAGGTTTAGTTAAACGGTCAATGCCTACAACTATTCCTCTGTCCCATTGAGCGCGAAGTCCTTAGGGCTGAGTCTGATCTTTTTTAATTAACTTGATGGTCAATGCAATATGCTTTATGTGATTTTTGGGGTCCTGGAAAGGGTAATGAAATCCCCACCCAATCCGGATTGGTGTTCAAGCCCCTTAAAGTCAATTTAAATATGCAAAGCAGTAAACACAATCACTTGCAAACAATTTTTTTAAGCGGCGCAAAGAATCCTGCACAAGATCAAGTTATTGGAGAAGGGGAGAAGTTTTTGCGCAAAGAACCCTGCAGGAAAATTTTACAGAGGAGATAATGAGGTTCAGAAGAAGAAGAAAAGAAGCTTACAGAGGAGATTCCACGCGCTGACGTCACTATAAGACCGCGGTTGCGCGGTAGAAAGCACCTTTTAGCGGCGGTTACGCGATGGGATGTGCGGTTCAGTTCCCGAGACTTCTTCTGTTCCTCTGTTCTGATTTTCCTCTGTTGTTCAGATCTACTGTTTTCTGTTTTGCTCTCTAGATTTTTCCAGATCTGAACTCGTTCGTCAATCCTGCACAATTCAAACGAAACACCCTTCAAAAAATAACAAGATGATAAATTTTTTATAATTTTTATTAATTTTCAGTTTTTATGAATTTTATGATTTAATATTAACCCGAAAATATAAAAAGAAAATACTACGCCATCCCTGGCAACGGCGCCATTTGATTTGTATCTGGCTTTTAGATCAAAGAATTAATTACCGTAATCAAGAACGGCGTCGCTTGGTAGCTAGCCGGTGAGTACGGGTTGGTCCACAGGGATTTTGTGTATTCTCAATTTGTTCTAACGAGTTAATTCCAAATGGTGTTGAATTGATTATCACTAAAAACTAGGTTGATTTAGACTAGGATTAAAACCTTGCTAGGATTAGGTTTAGGTTAAGTTTGGAAATTGGTATTTCTCACCGCTTTCAATGCCCTAATTTAGATCTATTTAGGTGTTATGGTAATAATTAATAAAGGGGATTAGGACGATCGGGAAGAAACGATATTTCTTCCTCTAGGTCCTTGTCCGTCCTCTCTTAATTCTTACCCTAACCTCCATGGAAAACATGCACAATCGGTCTTTTAAACTATGATATCACTGTTACCTCATGGGGTAGGGTGCCGTAGTGAGTGGTGTGTGTATGTATGCATGGAGTCCTATAAAAAATATGTGATGGACAAGAAAGGGGTGAGAGATTTCATCTCTCAAACCTTTCCTATTCCTAACCCTAACAAGTGAGGAACTACTCACTCATTAGGGGATTGATAAAAGACTTTTTTTTATGAGTTTTCAATTCAATAACCTAATTATCTAAGCTACGGCAGATGAATAAAAAGTGCTAAGCTAATTAACTAGGGCAGATAATAAAATCTATACTAGGGCAGAAAGGAATTTAAGAACTAGGGCAATGAAAAAAACTACTTACTTTATTCGATACTCTCTTCAAAACATTTCAATGGATTTCTGAATTTTTTCAATAAAAAGAGGCATACCTCAAAAAGAGGTTTAGGGTTTCCATTTATATATCATAGAAGCCCTAGGGTTACATTCGATTCATATCTGCATTTACAATTATACCCTAAGAAGACTAGTCAACGCGCCGCCGCCGCCATCACAAAAAATGCACCGACACGGGCATTATATGGCCGCGGATCCGCGGCCAGAAGGCATGTTTGGCCGCGGTTCCGCGGCCTTATTGTGGTCTTCTTGGCTGTACTTTCCTAGGCTGCTTCTGGTTGCATTTGGCTTCTTGTTTCTTCACTTGGTTTCTCAGATTGTCTTCTAGTTATCTTCCAGATTTCCACGGTGCATAATGTCATGGACTTTTACCCTTTGCTTCGTGTCGAAGTCTTGAACCTTGCGCTGCCTTTGTGCTTTGCGAAATTGTCCATTGATCTTCGTTTATTCTTCAAACTGTAGGCATGATTAAGATTCTTCCATTTGTTAGTCGCAGTCTCACTTTTGTATCGTCTTTTCATCATTTTCACTATTTTTGTTCTGAGAACCTGTAACCTGCAACTGTGTAGCGGATATGGATCAAAAGCACCTGTTTATTTGTAAAATGAATAGGAATGGGGAATATAATAATGCAAAATTATGATATGAACAGGCTCGTCCTGCCATCTGGTTGGCAGGGCGCTTAACTCCAGCAGATTGAGGTCTACCCCTCATCTTTACCACTGTCTCATATCGACGGGCAGCTTTCAGAGCCGATTCGTGGGTCGGGAAATCTCCTGTAACTAAAGCAGCCTGGATTTCCAGATCTAACCCTAGCTGAAATCGTCTGGATCAGATCTCAGCGGCCGGTATTAAATGTGTCGCGAATCTGTTAAGGACTTGTGTTAGTTGTGTATTATGTGATATTTGAAAAATCGAATTATTAAGACATATCTTATCGACTGAGCATGGTGACTCAGCGTCATACTCATCCACGGACTTGGTCCACATCGTACCGTATTGTGGATGAATGAACTGTTGTTCTATGTCGAATCTGGCAGTCTCATGGAAGTACTTTTCATCGAACATGTCATGGAAAGTCTTCCATTCGATGGGTTGATCAAGACGGCTTTCTTTCGCCTTCCAACAAACCCGTGCATTGTCCGTGAGATGCAACTTTGCAACACGAACCCAAGATATCTCTGTCACTTGTGCCGCTGCCAGGTCATCTTAAATACTTTGAGCCCATTCCTCCGCTTCTAGAGGGCTCTCTTTTCTTGCAAACTGTTTGGGGTGCAAAGCCCTGAATTATTTTACCCCAGGTGTTTTTACATCGGGACGGTTTATCAGTATAGAAGTTTGCTGCTGCTGTCCCTCAAAAAGGCTGCGGATCGCCTATAGCAAAATCGTTTACTCGTTGATCGGAGCAGCTACGGCAGGTGTGAGTGGTAGTGGTGGGGGAGTGTTATTGACATTCATGCTGGTGTTGTTTGGGGAATCCATAACCTTGAAAGAAAAATTTGGGTTAGGACAGATTCAAAATATATGAAATTGTAAAATTCAAGGAATATGAATTGTAAATAATGTTTTCAGTTGCTGATTCTTATGTTATATTGCTTAGGTTGTCCATACAGTGCTGATCTGTATGTTCATACAGAACTGACCTGTATGTCCACACAGAGCTGACCTACATAGGCCACTAACAAAACCTGTCATGCCCCGCTTCCCGGTGTACGGTGAAGGGGTCGCGGCGAGGCCCGCTACGTATTTACTCACAAGTAAACACGCTAAGCGTATCTAAGCAATATAAAAGTAAATGTACACAAGAGAAAAAAGTAAATGAACAACAACTTTATTTATTAACATTCTTTTTATAATACATCTGAAAAGTAAATATATGGAATGGAAAGCAATGCCTAAGCAGTGGCATAATAGAAATGAAAAATACAGAAATGTAAATATGTACAAGGAATCTAAAGCTCTGGGTCGTAAGCTAGCTGGTCCAATTCCTCGCTGGTGGGCTCGATCTCCTGAAGGTCCGATCCACCTGACAACATTCCAAAAAAGAAAGAAAAGGAATGTCGTCAGCGAACAATCGCTCGGTAAGTCCCAAAGATGAGGGAGAAACAGAATAATCAGAGAGAGAGTGCAACTTTTAAAGTTGTATTATATTGTTAACGTTGTTGTTTGTAGCTTGGTATAGAAGAGGCCAGTATATACGATAGGAGTCTCGCTATATCAGGGACTACAGTATACGGAGTACAAGGAAACATTCAGCTATGGTACAACGGCGATGGATATTCAGATTAGGTGTCTTATGTTTGCAGTCTCGTTCCACTGCTAACACCTTCCATACCAATCCACCCCTTATAAACCCCGCGATGTCTTGATTGTATTGATTGTATTGTATTGTCTTGTAAATTGTATTAAATGAATGACTTGCCGAAACCATGATATCAGTAATAGAACGGATATAATGGATGAACATGTAAATGGAATATATCCATGGTTCGGTTCAGTCAACACAGATTGATATAGATTGAATAGATGGATTCATATTGAATCATGTTGTATTGTAATTTGTACTTGAATCTCATTCACGTCAGATTGATTAGGTTGAGACTCAGTCTGAGTCGAACACTTTAAAAGAACTTGAAATCCTGATTGTTTTGATGTTATCGGTAACTGCTGCACATGGACGGCAGGATTTGTGTATTTTTCAAAGACAATTATCGTGTTGATAACACCGTTTGTTAGATTGTCTATCTTAAATAGGCAAGCACCCATATCTTTGGCTCCCTGAGGCTCAAGAGACCAGTCCCGCTTAAATCTATGTTTACTAAAGTCCTTATTGTAATTTAGCATAACTTGAGGGGATTTTATGTAAAAATATTTTTTGTATAATTTCAAAATACACCTCAAGTATTTAATTATCATATTTAGGGTTTTCATTGATGTATATTTTATAAATGTGACATTTCTAGTGAATAAAACCTAATTTCATAATATATGGTATTTATTTGTAATATGGATGTTGTTTTGAATTATCATGGTAGTTTCAAGTAATATTTGAATTCTTTTCTTGAGTTTTGGAAACATGGAATAATATATATATTTAAAATAAGTATTTTGGTAATAATTATATATACATAATTAATGAAAATAATTTTATTTATTTTCTTGTAAAAATCTCATTTTCTAAAGAAAAATGTATAAAAATTCCATCGAGATCGAATGCTCCTTACGGAGGTCTGCATCTCGCTCTACTAAGCCCGAAGATGTGAGATAATCCGCACCATCCCAAACGGGGTTCCCAAAAGTGGGTTGTAGAGGCGCAATTGCATGGAAAGTTAAATACACTTCTTTTAAAGAAAACGGTTTTATAAGTTAAAGGTATTTATTTGTAAGGTCATATTTCCCGTATTCTATTGTCCCAAGATTTATCGTGCTATGATAGATATGTGTTGTGATGAGGTAGGTCATTACCTCATGAGTTTTTCTAAGGTAATACGGTTAAAAGGTATAAGCATGTCGAATTGAAATATAAAGGTATTTTAATGTAAAAATACGATAAAAGTTGCCATAATAGTTATTTTGAGGTGAAACTTGATTTACCAGTCTTGTTAATGTTTTCTTAACAATATGTGAGAATATGAAGTTATCTTGATTAAGAAAAATCTTGTTTTCAAAGGAAACCGAATCGGAAGTCGGATTAACTCCGCTTCAGTCGGTTTTAGAAATAGAACTTTTTAAATATCAAGATAAGAGAGAGGAATGGAACTTACTCGTTGTTTTGCCAAAGGAGAGAAAGAGAAAGTGGTGGGAGATGCTGGTGCATTGTTTCGTCGTCGGAAACTCCTCAGAAGTTCGTCGGAGCTTCTCCCTTCGCCATACACTAAGGACTTGAGAATTTTGTATGGTTTTTGTAGGAAATTTCAGTGTGAAGGGGTGTAAAAATAGAGTCGGTATTTATAGGGAAAATTAGAATTTAGGGTGTGATAAATTTGAGAATTAAAATGCATTAAAACATGGAGTAATGCTAAATTTTAATTCTCTGGAAAATGCAGGAAAACAAACAGTGAGGGGTTAACAGGGGGAGTCCAAGGGTTGTTAGGGTTAAAGAAAATTAGGGTTTGGGCTTCACAAAACCGGCGGTGCCGGCCCAAGATGGATTCTCGCCGGTCGGATCAATGGGGTGGGGGTTCGGATTGAGGTTACGTGTCCAGGTCGGTCGGAATACTAATTTGCACATGTTTGTTTTAAGTGTGACTCTTTGTTTTACATGTTGTACACGTGTAGACTTTTGGGCTCCTAAAAGATTAAAAAAATTTAAAATAAAAGAATGTATGGATGATGGGATTTGAACTCTGGTGCTTTTGTTCAGCAGTGCAAGGTCTTACCAGTGAGCTACAAGCTCCTTCTTGCTGTTCTAAATTTAATCAAATACTTATAGTACTCACAGGAATTGTAAATACCCCAAGTGTACATTAACTTTTAAAAAATTTTATATACATAAAAAAATTTAGTTGTTACACTTGTAACCTATCATACCGTGCTATGAATCCATAGTGTTTTGATGGGGTAAATCATTACCCCGTAAGTTTTCTAGAGGTATGTTGGATATAGTGCCCTTAAGTCGATTATTGTAATCGCAGACAGGCGATTGTGATGATTGAGGGAGGACCTATACGGGTAAAACAGACTTACTCAAAATGTTAGTATGGTATCTGGTTTGTCTTTATCATCATGTGCATGCATTATGTGGTATTTGTAAGTCCATGCTACCTCTCCCGGTACTTTCGGGCATGCGGAATTTGATGAAAAACGATTTTCTTAGAGGTGGTGTTCAGTTGATAAAACTGTACATTTGTATTACATTTTTTCCTACCATTTTCATATTAAAAAAGGACTTTATTATAATATATTATACATATGAGGGTTTATGTGTAAAAACATTATTTTCCATGTGTTAATATATTTTAATTATCATTTGGTAGGAAAATGTATGCAAATAATATTATTGGCCTAATCCTAGTAGAACAAAGTCTACTAAAATCTTATTTGAGTTGTTGTGCAGAATATTTCCAAGTTGTTATGCAGAATTTATCAAACAAATCAATTTGTTGAAGAAATCTTGCCAAATTAAGAAGCAAAACTTGGAGACCAAGTCTGGAAGCAACCGAGAAAAGATTTTCAGATTCTGAAGATGCCTAGGATTGCCAAATGTCACCAGATGAAAGCACAAGAAAAATCATCAAATGATCCCCACCCTTGAGCGCGGATCCGCAGCCAAACCCACCCTTGGGCCGCGGATCCGCCGCAATTTAAGGGGGTTAGAAGGAAAGATTTTGGGAGATAAATCATTGCTAAATTTTAGCAAGTTTTCAACAATAATATTCTGGCTTCGCACTATAAAAAGGCACCGAGGGCCTCTTGGAAAAGGTATCAAGCCGAAGAGATCACGAAGCTCCCGACGCTCACGCATCCAGGCTGATCATCGACTGTTCGACTACCTCCTTAGGAAAGATCGAGAAGCAAAATCAAGTTTTGTAATCATTTTCTATGGATTAAAAGTGTAGCTTGAAGGAGTTGATTAATAAAGGTAGTTTTTATTTAATTGTTTGTTTTTTTTACATTATGTTTTCCCTCTCTTTCTTTTCACCTTCTTCTCCCAACATGCGCGAGTAATTCTCCGCTTGTTAGGGTTCGTAGGATTAGGGTAGGCTGATGGACGATGAAAATAATTAAACCCTTTTTAAGTCCTATAAAGTTTAGGAACTTTATCAAAAGAATCATTAACATCCTAATCGGGCGCGCTAGCAATTCTTTGCTAGTTCCGACCGCGATTAGAGATTAGATTAATGATTGTTTTGGTAAAGGCTAGATATGAACGGAGTTCCGTGTCGAGATAAGGGTTACGAGTGGGATTCCTTTTCCCTCCAGAAACCCTAATCTACACGCATCACCGTCGTTCTAGTTCTAAATCTATTAATGGATAAAAATGGTAACTTTTAATTAATCGTCCATAACTACTAAATCCTAACGAACCCTACAAGCCCTCTTATTATATTAATTATATCTTTAAAATAATCTAGATCTATATTTTACATTCTTGTTTAACGTAGATCTAGAAATCTTTCTATAAAATTCTTTCTTCCTCCTCTCCTTTTCAACACATCTAAAGTAAGAATAAAAGATTCAACGTTTCCCAGAGGACGACCCGTACTCATCTCGGTCTAGCTACACGCGACACCGTTATTGATTGCGGTTAAACTACAAACACAACTTTTCGTACCAATCAAATGGCGCCGTTGCCGGGGAAGAGTTTGATATGCGGTTTGTATATAGCCAACCAACCAATCCATATCAATATTCTTCTTATCATAATATTGATCCTACTCCTACCCAAGTTCAGCAACCATTCTGTTCCTATCAGTCCAATCCGACCTTTCCACCTACTCTAGACAGTTCTTCTAATCAGTCATTTGGGAGTTTTAATTATCCACAGGAATTTCAATCTTATACTGAAACCCCTTATCAACCCAAGACTAGTCTGGAGCAGACATTAGAAAAATATATGGAACTGACGAATCAAATTATGAAGGATTTGCGTAGTAAGACAGAACTGTACACCCTTCCTAATCAAACCTCCCCATTCCAAACTGAACTCCATAACTCCAGTTTCATAGATTCATCAAGTACAATGTCTGATAAGTTGTGTGACTTTGTAGTGTTTGATTTACCCAACTGTGAAGGGTCCCTTTCAAGTGAAACCATACCCAACCCTTTTGATCTCTACACCTCCACTCTTGAACCAAAACTGATTGAAAACCATACTTTTGATGAGGAGTTTGAGAATTTTAACCTTCACTCGAATGAGGTGATTGACGTTGGGGATATTTTGATTGATGAACCCGAAATTTTGGATAATTTTATCCCACCAATTCATCGATTCTTTTCACTTCCTTGTGGTCATCATCTTGAGCCTTTAATTCTTCCCGAATCCCAAATATGTCTTGAAATTGATGATAAAGGTATACCCGAAGATCAGACCGAAATACAGCCTCCATCTTCCACATCTGGTTCAGCAACACTCGACATACCAATTTGTTTACCCATTTCACCTTCTACTTTCTCCGGTTCTTCTTCTGTTCCTATAGTTTCAGTGAGTTTTGATAAATCACAATCCGTTAATTCAAGTTCAATAATACCAGAAATTCAACTTGATTTGGATATTTTTGAAAATGAGGTAGATAAGTTTTTCGAGTCCTCTACCTCAATAATTTTTGAATCAAGTAGGATAAATTCTGGCACAAAACTCGTTGACAGCAAAATATTAAATCACATCATTGATAAAAGTTTTGAAGAACTTTTTGCTGACGAACTTGAATTTTTAAACAATACGGATTTTGTGATTGATCAATCTCCACCTATAGAGGTTGAACCGTCACCTTTCCTTCTTCCTAATCATTCACACTCATCCTCATTCTTTCTTTTCTCTAATTTCAAATTCAAACTCTTTCCAGACCACCTCTTATCCCTTCCCCATTTTTTCTTGACTCGATACAACACATTCTTCCACCGACCTATACGCTATACTGATAAAATCTTTGAATGGTTGGTGTTAACTTTTTGTCTTTGTAAAGTCTTACTTTGACCAAATGACTCACCCCCTCTTAAAATGCTTCGTATTGTCTAACTCATGTTTGAGGGGGGGTATATTTTTGGCTCTTGAACATAACTTTTGTCCTCAAATTTGTGAGCCAAAAATAAGTTTGGGGGAGCATTTTCACTTTCATATATTCTTGCCCCCATTAATAATTTCCTCCCAAGTCTACAGGTTTTTGAGCTTAACGGATGACATCAGTGAGGACACTGCTGTAAACAGGTTTGGGAGAGGTTTATGCTTATTTACATATCAATTTGCATCATATTTTGCATAAGCACAACATTTTCAAAAATTTTAAAAAAAATTCTTTTATAACAAAAAAATAGAAAGTGAAAAATTACATCCAAAAGATAGAAATAGTTTAAGAAAACCAAGAAAATTAGAAGTTTTTTTATACGAACTGGTAATAAGTAGTTATGAGCTGTTGTCCCAAGGGTTAGTAAAATGAAAGAAGCCACTAATCTGAGGATAAAAATAAGTCTGAAAAATAATTTCTATTCTGGAAGCCAAACATTTGAATGTTGATACCCTACTATATGCACTTACATACGTCTTGAAACTCGGGATAGTAGAGGATACCTTGAAATGCTCTTGTTTAAAAGCCAAAGTATGAAGGAAGTGAAAAAAATGAAGAAAAAAATAAAAATGGTGAAAAGAAAAAAAATGAACACTGGTTTTGTATCACCAAGGCAGCAATAAAAAAATATAGCGAGGGTGTCTCTTCACCTAGTGCCCTAAGGCCAACTGGTTTGGGAGTCACTGCTAAGCCTTAGGTGGTGCAAGATGAGGAAAATATTATCACCAAATCAGCAAGCACTTGAGTAATCGGTCGGTTAGTACCTCAAGAAGTATTAACGGTCGCATGAAAAGGTGTGAGCAAACCTAAGTATTCATAAAATTAAAAAATACTGAGGTAGATGGACAAGAGTATGATAGCTTGAATTGAATTCTCCGAGTGTAGGGATGTTCTATACACACACGTAGGGGTATATGATCAATGTTTGGAAGAAAGATAGGAATGAAGAATAAAGACGATGTTTTATTGAGGGATGATGTGATTTCTAACATTTTTTCATGACTATTAAGATAGGGCTCATGACAACTGAAAAGCTAGTGTAGTTGGAAACTCTAAATTTTCAAAGTATTTCTTTTATGGTTCTTATCTTTATATGTAAATTTCACCATCTTTCTTTTGTTATAGGATTTTGTGGATGTAATCCGCTGAAAACCCTCAGGAGACAACACTCCTCCTACTAGGGACACCTAGAGGTTTAACGGCTTGTTGCACGTGCTCAGTGCAATCGTGTCTGCCTACGAAAGTGTGCTTAGTTTTCTCCTTTCTTTTTCTCCTCTTGAATAAACTAGTTTGCTCGGGACGATCAAAGATAAGTTTGGGGGTATTTGTTCAGTTGATAAAACTGCATATTTGTATTACATTTTTTCCTACCATTTTCATATTAAAAAAGGACTTTATTATAATATATTATACATATGAGGGTTTATGTGTAAAAACATTATTTTCCATGTGTTAATATATTTTAATTATCATTTGGTAGGAAAATGTATGCAAATAATATTATTGGCCTAATCCTAGTAGAACAAAGTCTACTAAAATCTTATTTGAGTTGTTGTGCAGAATATTTCCAAGTTGTTATGCAGAATTTATCAAACAAATCAATTTGTTGAAGAAATCTTGCCAAATTAAGAAGCAAAACTTGGAGACCAAGTCTGGAAGCAACCGAGAAAAGATTTTCAGATTCTGAAGATGCTTAGGATTGCCAAATGTCACCAGATGAAAGCACAAGAAAAATCATCAAACGATCCCCACCCTTGAGCGCGGATCCGCAGCCAAACCCATCCTTGGGCCGCGGATCCGCCGCAATTTAAGGGGGTTAGAAGGAAAGATTTTGGGAGATAAATCATTGCTAAATTTTAGCAAGTTTTCAACAATAATATTCTGGCTTCGCACTATAAAAAGGCACCGAGGGCCTCTTGGAAAAGGTATCAAGCCGAAGAGATCACGAAGCTCCCGACGCTCACGCATCCAGGCTGATCATCGACTGTTCGACTACCTCCTTAGGAAAGATCGAGAAGCAAAATCAAGTTTTGTAATCATTTTCTATGGATTAAAAGTGTAGCTTGAAGGAGTTGATTAATAAAGGTAGTTTTTATTTAATTGTTTGTTTTTTTTACATTATGTTTTCCCTCTCTTTCTTTTCATCTTCTTCTCCCAACATGCGCGAGTAATTCTCCGCTTGTTAGGGTTCGTAGGATTAGGGTAGGCTGATGGACGATGAAAATAATTAAACCCTTTTTAAGTCCTATAAAGTTTAGGAACTTTATCAAAAGAATCATTAACATCCTAATCGGGCGCGCTAGCAATTCTTTGCTAGTTCCGACCGCGATTAGAGATTAGATTAATGATTGTTTTGGTAAAGGCTAGATATGAACGGAGTTCCGTGTCGAGATAAGGGTTACGAGTGGGATTCCTTTTCCCTCCAGAAACCCTAATCTACACGCATCACCGTCGTTCTAGTTATAAATCTATTAATGGATAAAAAGGGTAACTTTTAATTAATCGTCCATAACTACTAAATCCTAACGAACCCTACAAGCCCTCTTATTATATTAATTATATCTTTAAAATAATCTAGATCTATATTTTACATTCTTGTTTAACGTAGATCTAGAAATCTTTCTATAAAATTCTTTCTTCCTCCTCTCTTTTTCAACACATCTAAAGTAAGAATAAAAGATTCAACGTTTCCCAGAGGACGACCCGTACTCATCTCGGTCTAGCTACACGCGACACCGTTATTGATTACGGTTAAACTACAAACACAAATTTTCGTACCAATCAGGTGGTAACTTGGACTTAAAATCCGGATCTTTGTTAAACATCTAACTAACAACCAAACTACGAGTTGCTAACTACTCGGTTAGGGGGTTATACCTTTCTTTTTCTCGAACTCCTTCGTCTTCAAGCTTCGATGGTCGTCCGAATCGGCCTCTCCCCGTCGTCTCCTTGCGCCGAAGATAGATCCACCTGAAAGCTTCAACCTTTGGCTCCTTCTTCGAACTTTGAAGAAACTAGTTCACTCGGTTTGCTAAACCTTGTGAACTAGAGTGAGTAGAGAAGAGTTTGTATGGGATTTTATCTATGGTTCTTGGTTCTCAACTCATGAGACAAGTGAACCATAGAGTCAAGAGAAGGAGAGCAAGAGGAGGAGATGAGAGCTCAAGAACAAGAGAGAGAATGAGCATGAAAGAATTGAGAGAAGACTTTTCTCATTTGGCTCTCATAATCCAAAACAATCATAACACCTCATATCAATCAAGTATTATGTGATGGTTTAAGCAACCATAGCCATATCATTTCATGCACTCATTTTGCACAAAAGAGCAAGCAAGCAAAAGTCTTTGCCATGAAATGATAGCTATAGTTATCATGATGGTCAACTAGTCAAGCCTAGTCAACCGGTCAACAAAGTCAACAAAAGTCAACAAGTCAACAAAGTCAATCCCTCAACAACCATGTCACCATAATACTTAATTAATATAATTGTTAATCACATATCATATCCTCATTAGGGTTGAGCAAAAATTCAATAGTCAACTGTCAACGGTCAACAACCCTAACGAGAATCCTCTGCCTCTGTCTCTCCGTCAACTGTGCATACACACCCGCATCCGTGTTCCGAGGAACACGAATGCATACTGGATAAAACCAATCCCAAAAGGTACACTAGGATCTGGCTTAAACCAAATCCCGCTAGTGTAAACTGTCCGGACACTGTACGTGCACAAGTGCACGGATGTGACCGAACCCTGCCGCAAAACCATGCGACCTGTCGCAAAACCATACGACCTCTACTCTTTTGCCTAAAGGCGAATAGCTTTCTGTGTGGGACTCTAAAGACTCGACACTACGCTGGCAGTGGGTTTAACCACAGACCGTAAGCGGCACTAGCTGTGCGTAACGGTCCCCAGGTAGATGCCGACAAGAAGACTGACGAGGTGAAACCCATCTGAACTCCTACTGAGCCTGAATATGACATTCTTCGTACAGTCCGGTCTGTTCGTCTGATACATCGCATGGCGGGCCTAGGGGGCGGTAAACGTCAGTCCCCCAATAGAGGTATAAGTCGTGTCGGAGTGAAGCCCAAAACACCCTGAGATAACACTGGAAGCCTACCAGTATATCTCGTTTTCCCTGGCCAGGGACTACTCATGTAATGGCTCTCCTAGACACAGCGCGATGTCAACCCCCAATACCGGGAGAGACGAATCCTGTCTAACCGTCACTGCCTCCAAGTGCTTCGGGACTGCACCCAACTACTACCTGTTTGCACGACTCCTTTGAGCCGTGGTAGGGTAGCAATCAAAGTACAGTGGGAACACACTCGAGGCGAAGTGACAGTGTCAAGTCAGCGGACTAAGCTGTACTCATGTCACCTGGGAACTGATAACTGACGATAGGCATAATACCAACTAGTCAGTTCCCGACGAGTCCTGTCCAGTGTACCCGTAACCTAACGAGCACCCGCATACTATCTCAAGTACGACGTACTGACGGCTGTGGGACAAACCGTCTCCCACACTGGGATGAGAAGCGCATGCGCTAGTCTACTCCGGAGTATCGATGCCCTGTCTCGATAGTCCTGCGACTAGGGACCTGTATAAGGATGTGCTTATAGATTACCCAGCCCCCACTAGTGTGACTACCATCACAACGCTGGTAATCAAGCAAAGATCCTAAGGGCTCCACTAATGTGTATATGTGATATACTAAAATAAACACATGTACACATTGAAGTAGAAACAAACCAAGTAGCATACTACTATTTTGAGCAAGATTGTATATACAAGGTGAATATCCCAAGCTTCCATTATGTAATATACAAACTAGTATGATACAGTAATGGCCTCTAGGGCATATACACTAACAATCTCCCACTTGCACTAAGGCCATGTACTGGCGTATCGAAGACCTATCATCTCGATCAGCCGCTCGAACTGAGTCTGGGGCAAGGCCTTGGTGAATGGATCTGCAGTGTTATGCTCTGAAGCGACTCTCCGAACCTCGATCTCCTGGCAATCCACGATCTCCCTGATCAGGTGATACCGCCTCAAGATGTGTCTGGATCTCTGATGGGACCTGGGTTCCTTCGCTAAAGCTATAGCCCCGTTGTTGTCGCAATACAGAGGTATTGGATCAACAATGGATGGAACCACCTGAAGCTCTTTCAAGAACTTCCTCATCCAGACAGCTTCTTTTGCAGCATCAGATGCAGCGATGTATTCCGCTTCCATCGTCGAGTCTGCAACGGTTTCCTGTTTGGAACTCTTCCAACACACCGCCCCTCCATTGAGGGTAAAGACAAAACCCGATATGGACTTGGAATCATCCTTGTCACTCTGGAAGCTGGAGTCAGCAAAGGCCTCGATCTGGAAGTCTTTTTCTCCATACACCAAGAACATCTCCTTAGTCCTTCTCAGGTACTTGAGAATGTTCTTTACCGCTATCCAGTGTTTCTCCCCAGGGTTTGACTGATACCGGCTTACCACACTCAGTGCATAAGCTACATCCGGTCTGGTACACAACATCGCATACATTATAGAGCCTACCGCAGAAGCGTAGGGTATAATGGACATGTGATTCCTCTCCAAATCAGTCTTGGGAGACATCTCTTTAGAGAGGGTGATCCCGTGACAAGCCGGTAGGTTACCGCGCTTGGAATCTTCCATACTGAATTTTTCAGTATGGTGTCGATGTACCTGGACTGTGAAAGTCCTAATATCCTCTTGGATCTATCACGATGGATCCGGATCCCCAGGATGTATGAGGCATCACCCAGGTCTTTCATGGAGAACCTGTGCGACAAGAACCCCTTGACAGATTGTAGCATAGGAATGTCATTTCCTATTAAGAGAATGTCATCCACGTATAAAACGAGGAATACTATAGTTCTCGCTAAAAATCTACTATAGATGCATGGTTCATCTGGATTTTTGATAAAGCCAAATTCCTTGACCGTCTCATCAAAACAGATGTTCCAACTCCGCGATGCCTGCTTTAATCCATAGATGGACTTAAGCAACTTGCACACCTTTTCGCTGCTCCCACTCTGAATGAAACCCTCTGGCTGGTCCATATAGACACACTCCTCTAAATTTCCATTTAGAAAAGCTGTCTTTACGTCCATCTGCCAAATCTCATAATCGTGGAAGGCAGCAATGGCAAGAAGGATCCGAATGGATTTCAGCATAGCCACTGGAGAAAAGGTTTCGTCATACTCCAAACCAGGTCTTTGACGAAAACCCTTTGCTACAAGTCTAGCTTTATAGGTCTCAACCTGTCCATCTACACCAATGTTCCTTTTGAAGATCCACTTGCATCCTACGGGTTTTACCCCGTCTGGAGCAATGTCCAACGTCCATACTTTGTTGGTGTACATGGACTCCATTTCGGTCCGCATTGCATCCAGCCATTTTACTGAATCAACGCTCTGAACGGCCTGCTGGAAGCTAGTAGGCTCATCATAATCTATGATGCAATCCTCTCTATCCCCGTCTATGAGAAAACCGTAGTATCTCTCGGGCGGATGAGTCTGCCTACTACTCCTGCGGAGCGGCGTAGGAATGTCCTGTTCTTCCGAACCCTTTGGTTCCACTAAACTTTCGGTAATAGTCCGTGGTTCTGGAATTTCTTTCAGTTCTACTGCGCTCCCACTTATTTCCTTTTCCAAGAACTGGTGTTCTAGAAAGTGGGCATTACGAGAAACAAGGACTTTTTGTTCCTCTGCGTAGTAGAAAAGATACCCCCTGGTGTTCTTTGGGTATCCCACAAACTTGCACTGTACTGAGCGTGCCCCGAGTTTGTCCGCATGCTGCTTTTTGACAAAAGCTGGACATCCCCAGATCTTCAGATATTGAAGATAGGGTTTCTTCCCACTCCATAACTCATATGGTGTGGTAGGCACAGTCTTAGTAGGAACTCGGTTCAAAAGGTATGCGGCTGATTCTAGCGCATATCCCCAGAATGATCGCGGTAACTCAGCGTTACTCATCATGGACCGTACCATATCCAATAGGGTGCGGTTCCGTCTTTCCGATACACCGTTATGTTGCGGAGTGTATGGAGGAGTAAGCTGAGAGAGAATTCCATTCTCTTTTAAATAGTCCAGGAACTCGGCACTCCAGTATTCACCACCTCGATCCGATCTTAGAATCTTGATACTTTTGCCGGTTTGTTTTTCTACTTCATTCTTATATTCCTGGAACTTTCCAAAGGCTTCGGATTTATGTTTCATTAAGAAGACATGTCCGAACCTTGAAAAATCATCCGTAAAAGTAATGAAGTAAGAAAAACCGCTTCGCGCATGTGTAGACATTGGACCGCACACGTCGCTGTATACGAGTCCCAAGAGCTCGCTCGCTCTTACTCCGTGTCCAGTGAACGGAGACTTTGTCATCTTTCCTTTGAGACAGGATTGACAAGTGGCATACGATTGATATTCGAACGGATCCAAATATCCTTCTGTATGTAACTTCATTAACCTTCTCTTATTGATGTGACCCAGTCTACAATGCCATAAGAAAGCCTGATTGATTTCTGGAGACTTTCTTTTGTGTGTATTCTGGACATTGAAAATCTGTGGTTGGTTTAATACGTATATACCATTACTCAATGTACCTGACCCAATCAGAACTTGATTAAGGTGAATGTTTACAACATTGCTTACAAACGCAAATTCATAACCTTCTTTAGAAACTAAAGATACAGAAATGATATTACAAGTTGCGTTGGGTACAAAAAAGCAATTACGCAAAACCAAAACATGTCCATCTGACATTCCCAGGTGATAGTCCCCCACGGCTTTAGCATCCATGCTAGCTCCGTTCGCAACTCTGAGGGTCATGTCACCTGCCTTCAAAACCCTACGGTTTCTCAACACCTGCAAAGAATTACAGATATGAGATCCTGATCCGGTATCCAATACCCAGGAAGTAGAGTTTATTGAAAGACAGTTTTCAATAACATACACACCTGAAGCTGAAGCTGCAACCTGCTTCAATTCCTGTGTTCTGGCCTTGCAGGCCCTGCAATCATTCTTCCAGTGTCCTTTCTTATGACAATAGAAGCATTCTTCCTTATCCACAAGCTTCCCCGCTTTCTTTGTTGCTTTAGCTTTTCCCTTCGTATCCACTTTACTAACACCGCCCCTTGGTTTGGCGGGGGCTTTCTTCTTCTTTCCCTTGGCTTTCGCCTTGGACCTAGAAGAAGATGATCCTCCTACAAACAAAGTGGATGTTTCCCTACCTTTCTGTAGGGTGCCCTCTGCGCTCCTCAGCATGTTGAGGAGCTCTGAAAGTTCAACTTCTTTTTCTTGCAAGTTGAAGTTCAGTATAAACTGGGCGTAAGTGGAAGGAAGGGACTGGAGAACTAAGTCCGTATAGAGCTCACTCTCTAATGTGGTCCCTAGGTCCGCGAGCTCCTCAATGTAGCCGATCATCTTAAGCACGTGTTCTGCTACTGATGATCCAACGGCCATCCTTGCCGAAAATAACTTTTTCGACGCTTCGTATCTTGCGATACGAGACTGCTCTCCATACAGTTCTTTTGTATGAAGAAATATGGATTCCAGGTCCATATTCTCGTGCCTCCTCTGATGTTCATTGTCCATAGAGGCAAGCACGAGGCATTTGGCCTTCGCGCTATCAATCTCCCAAGTCTTACGGATTTCCTTATCCGAGATGCTGGAAGTGGGACCAGGGACAGGGGGAGCTTTGGTGGTAAGAAGATACCCCATCTTGTCGTAAGTGATTGCCATTTTGACATTCCTGAGCCAATCTTTGTAGTTTGGCCCTGTCAGTATGTTTTTATCTAGAAGTAACTTAAGTCCAGTCATGTCGATTGGTCGCTGCAATTAGGAGAGACAAAGAAACACTCAGCATGATGCTCTTGCAAGTTTAGAGTGGTTTTTAGTTTGTCTAAACAGGATGGCTCCCACTGTTTCTCGAATCCCTCCTCAAACCATAAAGGAAGAATTAGTCGGGATCAATACCACCGCACAATACTTGCTTAACCGTTCAGCCAGGCCAATGTCGGTACTTCGAAAGAGGTTTTCCAACGCTTTCGCGAAGTTCCTTAATTCAAGAACCTCTTTTCCCTGGGGGCGTAGCCCCGCTAACACCTTTCTAGGCACCTACTAGGTTTATAGCATTGATCGTTTAGTGAGAAATTTCCCGAGGAGTAGTATATACTCACAGTAGGATCGGGATCCAAATATCATCGTGTGACAAAACTGAAGGAATCCTACCAGAATCATCACACTCCAAATGGTATGCAAATCTAGCAAGTTTCAGTACTTATGAAACTCCCGATGTGGATTTCTGCCCCATGCTCATATGACCTTAGCGTGAGATCAAAATGTCATAAGTCACATGTCAAGTTCTTCCCATCATTATCCAGGTTAATTTGAACCCACCCGTACCTACCCTTGACGTAGGCCAAAATGGCAGTACGGCTATCCCAAACTAACGCATTCTATCTATGCAACAGATAAATATCCGGCAGCTACCAATCACTATGCCTTGGCGTGAGGTCAAAATACATAGCTTGAATACTACCGAATATTTAACTGAAATGATGGAGGGCTACGGATGGTTTTGGTAAAACCGTGAACGTAGTGAACTTGATATGATCGATAGAACGAGATAGCTTTTAAAAGGAGTGGCTCAAGCTCCGCGTTTAAAAGTTAGTTTTGAAAAGAACCGAGTGGTTTTTCGAAAATGTTCCAACGACTTTAACTTGGTTTATTATCTTGCATTAGTTCTTTTAATGCGTGATATTCTTGCATTAGTTCTTTTAATGCGTCCCATCATTTAATCCTACCATTGCAGAAAACAACCAAAATATGACGTACGCTTATGCCATTCGCATTCACCACGGGGCCCCGTCATTACCCGTTAGGTTACTTAACTAACGACAGAGCGGGGGCTGGGCTAGCGCGGCTGTAAAACATAAGCAACGCCTAAATAATATCATATATAGATATATTGCAATGATAGCCATTTCAGATCACAGATGAACACATTGGATATACTAGGAATCCGCAATTCGTACGAGCCTGTAACGAAAAGCAGATTACACGGTCGCGGTGAATAGCCAAAACCCCACCCAAGACCTCTACGGGTGCGGCAAACTACCCGCCAAGTACCCGAAGCGAAGTAACCTCCCTCAACTCCGTGAGTAGGCCACTCGGCACTTCGGCATACCCGGTAGTTTGTGCACCCCTCCATGGGTCTATCCTAGGAGCAAAAACAGTAAAAAGAAATTATACAATGACGGCTACAACCCCGACCCGGTTGTGCGGCCATACAAATAATAATTACATCAATTTACAAATTTACATGAATTGAAAGAAAAGAAAACTCTCGTCTCACAACCCCCGGCTATTCACCCGCGACAATCCAATAAATTCATATACACATTCCAATAACATTACAGAACACAGATTTGTATAACCCCCACTAATCGACATATAGCGATTAGCAGACGTTCAATACAAATATCACATCACAGAAAAACCCGTCAGCTTAAGTTTTTTAGAAGTTCGATCAAAAATACGGATTTTCAGGCCCTAAACACAAAATTTTCGTTCTGGAAAATCTGGGCAGAAAATATATATTCCAAAAATCTTAAAATACCCCTATAAGCACACTGTAGCAAAGAACAACCAGAGAGGAGCCAAGAAGGCCACGGAACCGCGGCAATAGGAAGCTATTGCGCGTTTCCGCGGTGCAATGATGAGATCAGGGGACCGTCTTTCTACCGTGCACTATAAAAACCCTGAGTCGATTTTTGATGCATGATTTATTATTTTTATAGAACATAAAAAATCGACAGCAAGTTTGAAAACGGGGTTCATTTCGGGACTTTTTCTTTGATCGATCTTCTAACTACTTTGCTAACATGTTAGATAGAGTTTAACTAGGCTCTGATACCACTGTAAGTCCATGCTACCTCTCCCGGTACTTTCGGGCATGCGGAATTTGATGAAAAACGATTTTCTTAGAGGTGGTAACATGGACTTAAAACCCGGATCTTTGTTAAACATCTAACTAACAACCTAACTACGAGTTGCTAACTACTCGGTTAGGAGGTTATACCTTTCTTTTTCTCGAACTCCTTCGTCTTCAAGCTTCGATGGTCGTTCGAATCGGCCTCTCCCCGTCGTCTCCTTGCGCCGAAGATAGATCCACCTGAAAGCTTCAACCTTTGGCTCCTTCTTCGAACTTTGAAGAAACTAGTTCACTCGATTTGCTAAACCTTGTGAACTAGAGTGAGCAGAGAAGAGTTTGTATGGGATTTTATCTATGGTTCTTAGTTCTCAACTCATGAGACAAGTGAACCATAGAGTCAAGAGAAGGAGAGCAAGAGGAGGAGATGAGAGCTCAAGAACAAGAGAGAGAATGAGCATGAAAGAATTGAGAGAAGACTTTTCTCATTTGGCTCTCATAATCCAAAACAATCATAACACCTCATATCAATCAAGTATTATGTGATGGTTTAAGCAACCATAAACATATCATTTCATGCACTCATTTTGCACAAAAGAGCAAGCAAGCAAAAGTCTTTGCCATGAAATGATAGCTATAGTTATCATGATGGTCAACTAGTCAAGCCTAGTCAACCGGTCAACAAAGTCAACAAAAGTCAACAAGTCAACAAAGTCAATCCCTCAACAACCATGTCACCATAATACTTAATTAATATAATTGTTAATCACATATCATATTCTCATTAGGGTTGAGCAAAAAGTCAATAGTCAACTGTCAACGGTCAACAACCCTAATGAGAATCCTCTGCCTCTGTCTCTCCGTCAACTGTGCATACACACCCGCATCCGTGTTCCGAGGAACACGAATGCATACTGGATAAAACCAATCCCAAAAGGTATACTAGGATCTGGCTTAAACCAAAGCCCGCTAGTGTAAACTGTCCGGACACTGTACATGCACAAGTGCACAGATGTGACCGAATCCTGCCGCAAAACCATGCGACCTGTCGCAAAACAATGCGACCTCTACTCTTTTGCCTAAAGGCGAATAGCTTTCTGTGTGGGACTCTAAAGACTCGACACTACGCTGGCAGTGTGTTTAACCACAGACCGCAAGCGGCACTAGCTGTGCGTAACTGTCCCCAGGTAGATGCCGACAAGAAGACTGACGAGGTGAAACCTATCAGAACTCCTACTGAGCCTGAATGTGACATTCTCCGTACAGTCCGGTCTGTTCGTCTGATACATCGCATGGCGGGCCTAGGGGCGGTAAACGTCAGTCCCCCAATAGCGGTACAAGTCGTGTCGGAGTGAAGCCCAAAACACCCTGAGATAACACTGGAAGCCTACCAGTATATCTCGTTTGCCGTGGCCAGGGACTACTCATGTAATGGCTCTCCTAGACACAGCACGATGTCAACCCCCAATATCGGGAGAGACGAATCCTGTCTAACCGTCACTGCCTCCAAGTGCTTCGGGACTGCACCCAACTACTACCTGTTTGCACGACTCCTTTGAGCCGTGGTAGGGTAGCAATCAAAGTACAGTGGGAACACACTCGAGGCGAAGTGACAGTGTCAAGTCAGCGGACTAAGCTGTACTCATGTCACCTGGGAACTGATAATTGACGATAGGCATAATACCAACTAGTCAGTTCCCGACGAGTCCTGTCCAGTGTACCCGTAACCTAACGAGCACCCGCATAATATCTCAAGTACGACGTACTGATGGCTGTGGGACAGACCGTCTCCCGCACTGGGATGAGAAGCGCATTCTCTAGTCTACACCGGAGTATCGATGCCCTGTCTCGATAGTCCTGCGACTAGGGACCTGCATAAGGATGTGCTTATAGATTACCCAGCCCCCACTAGTGTGACTGCCATCACAACGCTGGTAATCAAGCAAAGATCCTAAGGGCTCCACTAATGTGTATAGGTGATATACTAAAATAAACACATGTACACATTGAAGTAGAAACAAACCAAGTAGCATACTACTATTTTGAGCAAGATTGTATATACAAGGTGAATATCCCAAGCTTCCATTATGTAATATACAAACTAGTATGATACAGTAATGGCCTCTAGGGCATATACACTAACAATATTACAGATCACTATTACATGTTGATAGAATCTATAGGATTCTTGCTTGACTACCAACATTATGATGACGATGGGAGCTGGGTGTTCTATAAGTACATCCTTAAATGTCCCTAGTCGAGGGAGTATCGAGACTGGGCATCGATACTCCAGAGTAGACTAGTGTATACTTTTCAAGACCCCGACGAGGGGCGGTGGCCGGTCTTACAATCTATTGGTGTCAGTTAGTCACCTAAGATAGTATACAGGTCATCATTGGGTTATGAGTTACACTGGACGGACTCGCAGGGAATATGCTAGATGGTATTATACTTATTGTCAGATAGCAGTTCTCAGGTGACATGAGTACAAGATAGTTTGTCGACCTGAGATCTTCATTTGTCTCGTGTGAGTTCCTATTGTGCTTTGATTACTACCCTACCACGGTTCAAAGGAGTCGTGCAAACAACTTTTAGTTGGGTACAGCCCCGAGCCACATGGAGTTATTGAGCGGATCGTCGGGGATTCGTCTCTCTCGGTATTGGGGGTTGATGCTGCGCTGTGCCCGGGTGGCCATCACCAGAAATCCTTGGCCAAGGTAGACGAGAATTACTGATTTGGATCAGTAGGTTTTTGTCGGGACACGGTTATTGCTCACAGAACAAAGTACCATAAGGAACAAAGTGCCATGCCAAGTGTCATGTTAAGAGGGCGGGAGATACCTCTTGAATCCGTGGGGGGGCACATCTTGAATTCGTGGGACCCACTATAGAACAATGGCGAATCTTCGGAATACATTCCGAAAGAGGGCAGATCAGGAACTATAAATGAAATGATACCACTCTTCAATACAGAGACGCCTTTTAAGTGAACCGGCACCACACGAGCATGAGAACTCCGTAGTTAAGCGTGCTCGAGCCAGGGAAGTTCTGGGATAAGTGACCTCCTGGGAAGTGGCCCCTGGTCGGGTCCAGTTCGCCCTGAAGGACAAAACCGTGCAATTTCGGCCAGAGCGGACAATACTCTCTGTATTGGGGTGGGGCATGATTGAATGGTATCAGAGCTGGTCCCTCAATAGTATGTCTGTGGTTCGAGGATGGTCCATTGTTCAAACGCGTGGAGAATGTCAAGACCCGGTTCTTGCTCACGGAACAAAGTGCCACACGGAACAAAGTGCCATGCCAAGTGTCATGTTAAGGGGGCGGGGGCGGGGGCCACCTCTTGAATCTGTGGGGGCAACCTCTTGAATCCGTGGGACCCAATGTAGAACAATGGGGAATTTTCGGAATACATTCCGAAAGAGGGCAGATCAGGAACTATAAATGAAATGATACCACTCTTCAATACAGAGGCGCCTTTTAAGTGAACCGGCACTATAGGAGCTTGAGAACTCCGTAGTTAAGCGTGCTCGAGCCAGGGAAGTTCTGGGATGGGTGACCTCCTGGGAAGTGGCCCCTTGTCGGGTCCAGTTCTCCCTGAAGGACAAAACCGTGCGGCCAGAGCAGAAAATACTCACTGTATTAGGGGTGAGACGTGAAAGATTCTCAAGAGGTGATTGGCTTCACTCCGACACGAAATATCGCGTTATTAGGGGTCTGACTTTATCCACCCCCTAGACCGGATATGCGATACTCTTAGACGAACAGACCGGATTGTATGGAGATTGTTACAGACAGGCCTCAGTAAGGATTTAGATGAGTTTGCTCGTTGGCTTTCCTTTCGCTCAATAGCTGGGTAGCCATTACGTACAGCTAGTGCCGTTGACGTGCTTATGGTTAAACCCACTGTCAGCGTATTGACGAGTATTTAGAGCCCCACACAGAGGGTTTTCCTAGTTTAGGCGAAATGATGTAGTAGCCGTATTTTGATACGTGCAGGGCTCCGATAGAATGATTGTACTAGTTATCTGGACTTTCGATCGGATGGTTGATAATACTGGCCGGCTTAGGATTGAGCGGGATTATTAAATCTGGTATTGATTTAATAATTTACGTATATATATTTCGATATGTATATTCTATTATCATTTTCTTTGTATTATTCTATCTCTTTGGGTATTCGTATTTTAATACAAATACGGGTATGTATATACGGTTGAGTGTATTCCGTATTTATACGAAAAATATTCTAGAAGGTGGACACCTCATTTTGGTTTATCCATTTATTAATTTAAATAGAAATGAGGTGTAAAGGTAGTGAAGAGAGAATGGTGAGAACCATGCTTGAATAGTGTTGATAAATGAATTGAAAATTCATTTGTACAAACTATTCAAGTATGGTTGCTTTATTTTATTTGGAAAATAATTTTTACAAAACCATGCTTCATATCATACTCTCATTTTGGATATTGGATGAACACTTGGTTGGTTTTTGGATGAAAATCATTCTCACCATTTGCCTCATCTCTCCTCACTTACCTTTCTTGAGCTCCTCCTCCTTCTTCTTGATCTTTCACTCTACCATCTCATGAGTTGAGAATCAAGGATGGATGAGATATAGAAATACACTAATAAGAACTCACTACATCACTAGACACTCTAGATTAGCAACCTAGAGTCCCTAGTTGCTCCACTAGATTTTTAGTGTGGAGCTAGAGTCATGAACCACATCTCTCGGATGGATCATCTTCGACGGAGGAAGACCGTCGGTCAAGCTCGATCAAGGAGATCTCAAGGAGCTAAGGAAGAGGGTAGAAGACCAAAGAACATGGATCTTTTGGTAAAACAATTCTATCACGGTAGATAACCACTTTGTAGTTTGCTTGTTTCATATTTGGTTTCGATTCTAGGTAGTTGTTTCTAGCGCCAAGATTTGAAACCCCAAAATTTTTCGTTCCGCAATGGCCGCGGTCGACGGCCAGGGCATAAGAACCCCAACAATGTATATATTTTTAGGTTTCGATAAAAAGGTTACTTTTAAAGTCCATGGTACTTATGTGTTATGTTTATTTCATATGAAATTTTAATTATATCAAAAGGTTAAAATACGAATAATATTTTGAAGTAGTATTATGGTATTTATGTGACATGTTGACCTATTAAAGATGATAAAAACATTTAAAAGAAATGATTTTTAAGGTTAACTCCACTTTGTCGATATGATTTTTAGAAGTCGGTTTGAGTCGAAATGAAAGAGAGAAATAGGGACTTACTGGTTTTGGAGTATTGACAAGGGAGGGAGGAAGAGATAGGGGGTCTTCGTGGATCGTAGTAGCATCAAGAATGGTTTCGGTCTTCAATGGAACGATCTTGGACCGCTAACTCCACTTGACTAGTCTTAACCATTCTTGAACTTAGAATTTTTTTAGTGAATTTTGATAATGATTTTCAGAATAGGGGAGAGCTCGAGGATGGGTGTTATTTATAGGGTAAAATGAGAGAGTGTAAAATAAAAATGAATTAAAATAGGTTTAATAGTGATAATGGAGGAATTGAAAGGTCTCGGGTTGAAATCAGAGAAAACAAATAATAAAACAGAGTAGAGGGGAGTCAAAAGGACACACGGGCAAAGAATGAAGGCATTTGGGCCTGATTGAACCGCCGGTAGATGTTTTAGGGGTGATTCCGACTATCGGATGGAGGCCACGTGTATCGAGGTTTGGGCCATATGTGTTATTTGGTTTTAACTCCTCATTTATCTCGTTTGATTTCTCTGAAACTTTTCGATTGTTCATGTATTGCACGTGCAACTCTTGGGCTTCCGAAAAGTTAAAAAGAAGAATTATAAAAAATAATTGGGATTGATGGGATTCGAACTTGCAGGCTAAAGAATAGCAGTGTAGAGTATTAACCAGCGAGTTACAAGTTGTTTCTTATACATAAGTTATCAATAATAACTTATAACTCGAAACCAGAACAAAAATACACTCTTTTATTAATATTGGATTCATAAAAGTGTAAATCAGGTGTCAGGATGTCGAATAAATTTATATGGATGTCAAGGGAGATGTGCATGCTTAATAAGTAAAACAAGTATTATGATATATTATACTAAACTAAACATGAAACGATATGAAACAAAACCAATACGATATCATTACGAAATCATTATGTGCCAAGTCATCCGACTTAAACGAGCAGATGATAAACACTTGCCTCGGGATCCATGGGTGCGCGGCACGCGGCAAGAACGTGAGAAACGAAGGAAATCACTTTGGGGCATTTCGTCGAACACATCGCGTGCAAAAATAAAACGTCGTCGGAATGGGGCATCGGAGGCGGGGAAACGTTCATGGCGCTCGCGTGAACATCGGCTCAGCCTTGAAGCCTCGGTTCTTAGCTCGGAACGGCGGCCCTTAGGCTAACACGGTCAAGGGTTTGGTTGTCGGTGTTGAGCTATTGCTGCGGCTGCTGCTACTGCTGTTGACGACGGCGACGGGCGTCTGGTCGGTAGTGCTGTTGATGGAGGGGATGAGAGCTCTAAGTCGACAAATTCGTCGGCATTGACGGGGTGGTCTCGCCTGTTGTTGAAAGGGAAAAAGAGAGATAGTGATGATGCTCTATACCGATGATTCCCCATATCATGACACGTGGCATATGACGTGTTCCAGAGCTTACAAGAAAGGATCAAGATCGGTACGTTGGAAGCATATCCCGGGCCTCCGACCCGAGGGTGTGCCCGACTTCGGTGGACTTCCAAACCACTCCTATGTTCACCTTACAAACACCCATCGGCTCGCCTTGGAGCCCTCCCGAACGCTGTGTTCCCTCATCCCTCCAGCTCGCCTCCGAGCTATCACATATCCAATATGCCTCGGCTTCCCGCTCATTCCCGAGCCTCCCGCCGAGCTTATATTCCTCGGTCTCATCGACCGACCCACAGCACTGATCACAGGCGTCTCCGCCATGGCTCCGCGAATCTCTCCAGACGTGAGATATCCGCCGCCCAGGATCCCGTGTTCCACGCCACCGCGTTCCCCCATTAACGAGCATAGCTCATCATTAATAGGGAATCCCGTATTTTACGCGAGCATAACACCAGGGGTGTAACAGCCGGCCTGAATCTCGTGCCCGCCTGCGCATGGCTGCCACTATATAAACCCCTCTCTCAGATGACTCAGGTAAGCCAACTTGTCCCCAATAGGCCGTTACTATGCCAAAATACCTCGACTAACTTGATCGTCGGAGGGTCCTCGGTGGCACAATCACCCCGGAACTTCCATGCAGGTAGCTCAGCCTCAACCATATCAAGCCCACTGAGATCCACACGCATTGAGAGGCAACCCTCAAATCCAATCCCAGCCATCCATCAGCGCTCACTGCAGATCAACGGAAGGTAACATCTGAAGGAGATCCAGAGATCCATCAGTTGGCGCCGTCTGTGGGAAAATATAGTTCCACTCAACGAAACTTCACCTTCCGATCTCAACTTCATGGAGAGCGATTACCACGACGATCCAAGCACTGGTCGCCGCCTTCCCCACAATGGAGGCGCGGATGGATCCCCTCCTCCCCCGAACACCATTCACGCCCTATCTGCTCGGATAGATCGACTCGCGTCCGTCGTGGATGCGCTCTTCCGTGTCCAAATGGCCTGGCAAACTCCCCTGGTCGCCGCCCCCCACCTCAGGACCGGGACCCCTACAGAGGGAGAAAAGACGATGCCCGTGTTGGCATGATCGAGCACCGCCTCGCTGTATCCGGCAGCCGCAGATCTCCTGGGCCAACCAATTCGATGACCCGATGGGCGCCACACAGCACAACACCGAGGTCTCTCGCCAGAGCACCTCGCTCTGAGGCCCATCGCGCCCCTATCCCTCTCGAGGAGGTGTCGATCAGCTCGCCTGCACCCAGGCATTATCGGCACCCCCTCCCTCGATGGGGTCGCGCGGACGGGACTCACCACGGTAGCTCAAAAACAACCTCGCCAGGGGACCTAAGGAACCTCATCGAACGGAACCGGGGCCATGTCTAGGCGCAGGTTTCTGGCAGCGGAGGTCATAAATCAGAGTATTCCGAATCATCTGGATACCACGGTCGACTTGACGCCCTCGAGAAGAAGATCGAAGGCATGCATCGGGAAAGTCGTCCTTCGAGCGACGGGGCTAAATATGCCGCCGAATCTCTCACGAAGCCCTTCACTAAAGAGCTACTCACCGTCCACGTCTCCTCCCAGAACAAACCCCCAAAGGTCTCCTTCTTCGACGGGAAGTCCGACCCGAAAGACCATTTAGACGCGTTCACAGCCGGGATGAGTTTCCAGGACTGTTCTCACGCCGCGCAATGTCACGCTTTCCCCGCTACTCTCATCCGCTCTGGACGAGACTGGTTCTAAGGACTCGCGCCATGCTCAATCTCTACCTTTGATGAGCTGGCCACCCAAATCCTCGGCCATTTCGTCAGGAACAGACGGCAGAAGCGGACCGTTGATCATCACTTCACCATAAAGAGAGGGGAAAAAGAATCCTTCAAAAGATACGTCACCCGCTTCTACAACGCCCTCCTTAAGGTCCCAGAGCACCGGGACGAGATGGTCATTACGGCCCTTAGGTCGGGTCTTAGGCGCAAGGAGTGGCTACGCTCCTTTTCATTAGTGCAACCTAAGACCATGGTCAAGGTAAAGGCCTGGACCGAGCGTGAGATCCATCTTGAGTCCGAGGTGAACGCAAATCTGCCCCCAGACAGAGCATGCTGATCAGAAGAAAAGGGCCAGGGAGGAGAAAAAGAAGACTGAGCGGCCAAAGCCCTACTTCCCGAAGTTTCAGGAGTACACCTTGCTCAACGTCTCCCATACATGCTGTTAAAGGAGGCTATGGGAGAGAGGTTCTTCAAACTCCCCTAGTCCCGAATAAGGCGGCAAAACATAGCTGGGGCCCCTACTGCGCTTTCCACAGGTCGCAGGGCCACTCCACCAAGAACTGCAAGCAGCTCCGAGACTACATCGAGGAGTTAATCCACTCAGGGCACCTGGCAGCGTACTTGCGAGATAAGCGGCAGGCCGACCGTGAGCAAGAGCACCATCCCCCTCCCAGCGAGCTGACAATCAGACAAATCATGGTCGTGTCAGCGGGGGGTGCGACGGAGACCGACGAGGCACGGCACCCCTTATCGATCGAGGGGACTGGCAGTCATCCAAGGAAGAAGGCTAAAGCGGCCGAGTCGATCATATTTACCGACGAGGACCTCCAAGGGATATCCCAGCCACACAACGACCCACTGGTGATCACAGCCCGGGTCCACCACTACGAAGTGCAGAGGATATTGGTCGACTCGGGAAGCTCGGCGGACATTTTCTTTTATGACTCCTGTCAGGGTTCACTAACCACTCCATCCCGGCGGAACCGGTAATCACCCTCCAATTTAACATCGGGAAAGCAGGACGAACGCGCACCGTGCCAGTGGAGTTTATCGTCGCGAGAATCCCATCGGCCTACAATGTCCTCCTAGGTGGCCCGACACTGAACTCCCTTCGGGCCCAGATATCGACCACCACCTAGCGATGAAATTCCCACTCAAAAAAGGAGGGATAGGTCGGGCCTACGGGGACCACCAAACCGCAAAGGATTGCTTCACTGCAACATCTACGTCGGAGGGACAAGACAATGGCCAGGAAAGCGATAATGATATCAAGGGTTCCCTGGATACTCGAGACAAGCAAAAAGAGGTCTGAGGAACCTCGGTGGAACCACTGATTGAGGTCCTCCTTGCGGAGGAGGACAAGGAGCGAACCATCCAGATAGGGTCACTTTTAACGGGGAATCAGCGAGACGACCTGGTCCACTTCCTCAGAAATAACTCTGACGTGTTCGCCTGGGTGCCCGCCAACATGCCTGGGATCGACCCAAAAATAATATCGAATAAGCTCGGGGTGGACCCTACGGTCCGATCCATCAGGCGGAAAAAATGAAGCTTCGCCCCGATCAAACAAAAAGCGATCGAGGATGAGGTGGACAGGCTCTTCGCCGCCAACTTCATTCGAAACGTACCTTACTCGGAATGGTTGACGAACGTATTCATGGTTAAAAAGTCTAGCTAGAAGTGGTGGATGTGCGTCGACTTCACCGACCTCAACAAGGCCTGCCCGAAAGATAACTATCCCCTCCCTCGAATAGATCAGCTAGTTGACAGTTCGGCAGGCCACGAGCTACTTAGCTTTATGGATGCTTTCTCCGGCTACAACCAGATCCGTATGAATACAGCGACAAGGATCTCACCGTATTCACAACGGACCGAGGGGTATACTGCTATAAGGTGATGCCCTTCGGCCTCAAAAACGCCGGGGCTACGTACCAATGCTTGGTTAATCGGATGTTCAAGCCATAGATCGGAAGGAATATGGAGGTTTACGTCGACGACATGCTTTTCAAATCAATCTCATCGGATGAACACGCCAAGGATCTGGGTGAGGCCTTCAACGTCCTCCGCAAATACAAGATGAAACCGAACCCCGCCAAGTGCGCATTCGGGGTCACCGGTGGAAATTTCCTCGGCTTCATGGTCACCCACCGTGGAATCGAGGCTTACCCGGAGAAAATTAGCACCATCCTTAATATGGCCACGCCCAAGACTAACTTCGAAATCATACGGCTGACAGGACGGGTAGCCGCTCTGAGTCGTTTCATGTCAATGTCTGGGGAGAAGTGCCTCCCGTTCTTCAAAGCTCTGAGGTTACTGAGGTTTGAATGGTCAGAGGAGTGCCAGACCGCCTTTGAGAAATTAAAGAGGCACCTTACGACTCCCCCGCTGCTCACCCGGTCAGTTGAAGGGGACGAGCTATCGCTATATCTAGCGGTGTCCGGCCAAGCTGCGGGTTCGGTGCTCGTCCGAGAGGTTGAGGGAGTCCAGAAGCCGGTATACTATGTGAGCCACATCTTTAAGGACGCAGAAACGAGGTACCCAGCCATTGAGAAGATCGTCTTGGCACTCATCGTGGCCTCAAGGAAACTAGGGCACTATTTACAGGCACACACCATCTCGTTCTTACCGAGCGGCCTTTAGGGGCTATCCTCTCCTCCCCCGAGTCCTCTGGCCGTTTGGAGAAATGGAGGTGGGAGTTGTCTCAGTTCGACATAAAATACCGCCCGAGGTAGGCTATCAAGGCACAAGCCCTGGTCAATTTTATCGTCGAGTGCACCATCCCCAGCAAAGAGCTCGAATCCACACCGGCTCCCGGAGCTCAACCCCCAGTCGATGGAAAGCATGACTCCGTCGCTGATTAGATCCTTTACGTCGACAAGTCCTCGACCGAGGAAGGCTGTGTGCCGGCCTCATCATTTGGGGCCCGAACGAGGCAGAAATGGAGTATTCTCTGAAGCTCGGGTAATAACGCAGCGGAATACAAGGCCTTGTTGGACGGACTGCGCATAGCCTCCGGACCGGGGTTGAGAACGATCTGAATCCGCAGCGACTCCGCCCTAGTCGTTTGCCAAGTAACTGGCCGATTCGAGGCACGGGAGCCTCTGATGGTGAAGTATCTGGCTGAGGTGAGACGATTGTGAAAAGACTTCGACGAGGTCCAAGTGGAGCAGATCCCCAGACAGATAAACGCCCAGGCCGACGCCTTAAGTAAACTGGATTCATCCTATACGACCAACAACAAGAGGAACATCCTCTTCGAGGTCTTACTACGGCCAAGCGCGGAAGACAAGGCGATGCCACTTTAAGTGTACACAGCCCGGGAAGAAGACCGGGATTGGTGGAAGCCCCTCGTGGAATTCCTGAGGGAAGGTACACTCCCAGATGATCGAGGGGAGGCTCTCCGTCTCCGAGCCAAAGCTCGCAATTTTGTCTGGAGCAATGGGAACCTCTACAAGAAATCCTTCACTCTGTTAGTGTATATGCCCTAGAGACCATTACTGTATCATACTAGTTTGTATATTACTTAATGGAAGCTTGGGATATTCACAGTTGTATAGAAAATCTTGCTCAAAATGGTAGTATGCTATTTGGTTTGTTTTCTACTTTAATATGTGCATGTGTTTCTTTTAGCATATCGCTTATACATATTAGTAGAGCCCTTAGGATCTTTGCTTGATTACCAGCGTTATAATGGCAGTCACACTTGTGGGGGCTGGGTAGTCTACAACCACATCCTTATACATGTTCCTAGTCGTAGGATTATCGAAATAGGGCATCGATACTCCGGAGTAGACTAGCGTATACGCTTCTTATCCCAACAGGGGAGATGGTCTGTCCCACAGCCATTAGTACGCCGTAGTGGAGATAGTATGCAGGTGCTCGTTAGGTTACGAGTACACTGGACAGGACTCGTCGGGAACTGTTGGTTGGTACTATACCTATCGTCAGATAGCAGTTCCCAGGTGACAGGAGTACAGCTTAGTCCGTCGAATTGACACTGCTACTTCGACTCGAGTGTGTTCCCACTGTACTTTGATTACTACCCTACCACGGCTCAAAGGAGTCGTGCAAACAGGTAGTAGTTGGGTGCAGTCCCGAAGCACTTGGAGGCAGCGACGATTAGACAGGATTCGTCTCTCCCGGTATTGGGAGTCAATATCGCGCTGTGCCTAGGAGAGCCACTACACAAAGTCTCTGGCCAAGGCAAGCGAGATTTGCTGGTAGTATTTCCAGTAGTTTCTCAGAGCGTTCTGGGCTACACTCCGACACGACTTGTACCGCTATTAGGGGACTGACGTTTACCGCCCCCTAGCCCCGAGATGCGATATTCTCAGACGAACAGACCGAACTGTACGGAGATTGTCACATTCAGGATCAGTAGGAGTTCGGATGGGTTCACCTCATCGGTCTTCTTATCGGCATCTACCTGGGGACCGTTATGTACAGCTAGTACCGCTTGCGGCCTATGGTTAAACCCGCTGCCAGCATAGTGTCGAGTTTTTAGAGTCCCACACAGAGGGTTGTTCGCCTTTGGGCAAAACAGAGTAGAGGTCGCATGGTTTTGCGACAGGGTTCATTCACATACGTGCACTGTTCACACCATAATATTGTATTATTATATTCCTCATTCTTATTCTTTTTATAAATAAACATGTGCTTTTGACGCATGTCTGCTACATATTACAGGTTACAGGTTCTTGGAGAGAAAACAGTGAAAAAGACAAAAGACGACACAAAAAAGGGACTTTGACCAACAAATAGAAGGATCTTAATCAAGCCTACACAAAAGATCGGTACAAGGCAACGCAAGGTCCATGATTACAAAGCAAACGGTTAAAAGTCCACTGCAATTGTTCACTGAAGATCTGGAAGAAATAGAGAAGCCAAATTGAATAAAGATCCAAAGAAATAAAAAGCCCAAGAAGCCCAGAATCAGTTCCAAAATTTCCAGACATAAAATTTTACCAAAGCGTGAAGTCTACTTTGATTAGGTCTTCCTAAGGATATTTTGGTAAATGTAGACATGCGAATCAATTATAACCTAGGGTTTCTATGTCTTATAAATAGAACCCCAAATCATTGTATTCTTTTCATACCTCCCTATGCCTCTTTTTATCAATAAAATTTAGATTTGTTTTGGAGAGCATCGATGCCTCTTTTCATTTCAGAAATTCAGATCTGACAAGTCTTGTGTTGATGTTTGGAGAGAGCCATTTGTAAAGTAAGTAGGTAATTTCAATTCTTGCCCTAGGTAATTTTTCATTCTCTGCCCTAGATTAAATTTAATTCCTTGCCCTAGTTAGATCTTTTATTCTCTGCCCTAGATAAATGTTCTTCAATTCCCTAATGAGCGAGTAGTCTCCTCGCTTGTTAGGGTTAGATCTAGGGAAGGTTTGAGAGACGAAGATCTCTCATCCGCTTTCTTGCCCATCATATATTTTCATAGGACTCTATGCATACATGAACATACCGCTCCCTACGGCACCCTATCCATCGAGGTAGCGGTGATACCGTAGTATAAAGGCCCGGTTGTGATGGTTTTCCATAGAGGTTAGGATAAGGATTTCTAAAAGAAGGACAAGAACCTAGAGGAAGAAACACCTTTCCAAATGGTTTTAATCCCCTTTATTAATAATTACCATAACTCCTAATAAGATCTTAATATGGGTATAGAAAGCGGTGAGATTTATAGACTTTCCTAACTTAACCTAGACCTAACTCTAGCAAGATTTAGATCTAAATTAATTCAGTTTTTAGATCAAATCAATCCGACGCCCATCGGAATTAACTCGTAAGAGCGACTAGGAAATTCACAACATCCCTGTGGACCGACCCGTACTCACCGGCTAGCTACCAAGCGACGCCATTCTTGATTGCGGTAATAGATAGTTTTTGAGATCAATCAAATGACACCGTTGCCGGGGATGGCGTGTTATTTCCTTTTTGCAATTTCGGGTTAATCAAAATTAAAAAAAATCATAAAAATCTGAAAAATCATTAAAAAAATATAAAAATATATCATCTGTTATTTTTGGAAAGGGTACTTTGTTGTTTGAATTTTGCAGGATCTATATACCTGGAAATCTACAGAAAGCGAAACAGAAATCAGAAGATCAGAACAGAGGGGGATTTTCAAAATAGAACAGCAGAATTTTTCTCGCACCCTGAACCCCCCACCGCACCGCTAAACCGCCGCAATAACCCACTTTGTACCGCGGAACCGCCGCCGTCTAGTCAACTCAGAACGTCAGAAAAATTCTTGGGACTCGCGCCGACTATCTGACCGCGGAACCGCGGTGGGACCCTACATTGCGCCGCGGAAACTCGGCGGGACTGTGACATCATCTTCTGAAAAATTCTCTGTAAGATCCTGTGCTCTTGCTCTGCAAAAATCTCCATATATCTTCTGAAAAATGCTTGCAGGATTATATGCACTTTAAAAATCTTTTCCTTTCCAAATAACAAATCTTGTGCAGGATTTTTGCGCCTCGCTTAAGATAATAATTGATTGCAAGTGATCTTTTCTGATTTGCATATCCTTAATCTTTTTGCTAACAATATCTTTCCAACTAAAGAGCAAGAGAAAAAAGGAAAATTTTAATTAGAAAACTTGCAAACTTTGAAATTCACAAAAAAAAGAAGATTTGATTGCAAATGATTTACTGTTTTGCATATCTTTAATCGGACTTTAAGGGGCTTTTGACCAATTCAGATTGGGTGGGGATTTCATCACCCTTCCCAGGACCCCAGAAATCACATAAAGCATTTGCATTAACCAATCTTTAATTAAAAAATACTAGACTCAGCCCTAAGGACTTCGAGCTCAATAGGACAGAGGACTAGTTATAGGCATCGACCGTTTATCCTAACCTGACTTTGTGGTGTCTAGGCAAGTGTGTCTAAGGCAAGTAGTTACTTAATTAGGGCCGCTACTTGTAGCGGGGAGCCTCCCACTTACCTAGCACTTACCTGGCCGCAATTGGCGGTGAAGAGGCGGTTTGAGGTCCTATTTCTAGCCCTTTGGAACAGTCAGGAGCTGTCTAGCTGACCTAGGTGACCCTAGATCTTGGACTGATTGTGCATTTTTGGTTGATCAAAAGTGTGTCTTAGCTTTTTTCTCGAAAATCTTTTTGCAAACAGTTCTAAATAAAGAGAAAAAGGAAAAAGGATTTTTTTTAAAAAAAGACTTGCAACTTTTGTCGCTGAGAAATCCTTGCACCACCTACCTTCTTCATCTTCTCTTTCTTCTATCATGGGTATCCCACATCATAAATCTCTTGCCGAACTTTGGTATCCCGAACCTAATTTTGCGTTGTACGTGTTCGGTCAATTTAAAGACGATCCCTCCATGCCAAAAATTTCGTTGAAAGATCAAATAGAAGCGTCTAGGAGAAACAGTTTTACTTTACAACCCACTTTGTGTCAACCAAGTCAACCTTTACTACCTTCATATGTTGATACCACTTTTTCGAGCCCAGATGTAACTCCTAAACCTATGTCCATTGCTGAGCATATTGCTCAATCTCGTAGCCGATCTTTCACTCCTGTCACGCCCCGCTTCCCAAAATACGGAATAAGAGGGGTAGACAAGGCCAGCCATGCTCCTACGGTCAAGAAAAGTCCTGCCGTAGTCACACTTCGGCTTCTAGTTTTTCATGGTAAACAGTGAAAGATGCGCAGGTAATGAGAAATGCAGTAACTGAAAGAAACAATAATATAACTGACCTGAAGTGGAAGAAACGAATGTAACTCGGAATGGCAAGTCAAGAAGTCTGTGTTGTACGTCTAGTTCTGGTCCAAGATAAATCTTCTCCTCACACTGAGCATGCATACTCAGGTTGTCAGAGCGACACAAAAGCAATATAATATGTATAAAATCAGGTGACAGTTCTAACAGTGATAATAGATATGTGAAGCAGTAAATCAATGACATCACGAATATGCATGTGCAGTAATCAATGCAGTGGAACAGTAAAGCAGTAGAACGATATGTATCGTATGTCAACACAGTATATAAGGAATATAAATGCCAGTATCCCTATCAGTCTCTAAGTCTCACTGTACAGGTCACTAAGCCTATCGTCAGTCCAAGTGTGAGAGTCAACCACTCACGAGTGTCCTCCACCCAAGGGTAGAACCCAAGGGCAAGGGACCACGGGCCCAGCATGTAACATGTATATCACGGTGTATATCACGTACCCTGTAAATCTCCATATATCTCCCTAAATATATAAGCTGGCATGGGACTCCCGAGATCATGTTGAACTCACACTTAAACTACCCCACACCCCGTGGTCTACATCAAACGCTAACCATAACCCTAAATACTAATCGATCCATGACAAGTCTGCGCGAGAACTGGAGGCAGGACCTCCATCAAGCACGTCCCGACTAATATCTAAGATAAATGGCAGTGCCGGATGCCTTATCTGTGACACCCGTGCAAGCGCTTCCATAAGTGTCCCATACCACTTATAGTCACACGTACACGCATCCCACAGACGTCGATAATGCAAGAGAATAATAGGGTCTCTGATTGTGTACAAGTACGTATCACTTTCACTTAATCACGGATACACGAACACTGAAATACTTGACACAATCATCGCTAGAATCTAACACTGGGTAAATGCACGATATCACTAGGTTATCCCTACAATGACATGGGTATGATATGATGCATGAACAGTATATAAGCACGATTAAGGTGTCACAAAACAGTATTCTATCACTTGCACGATTTATCATGAAACGTACATATATAATTCAGCGAAACGATAAACAGGTAGTAATTCGTATGTTCAGTTATCTATCCATCAAATTTAGTTTCAATCCAATCGGGTTCCGGGATCAATAGTTATAACCATTTCATTTTAAGCGCTCGCGGCTGGAAATCCGGTTTCAGAATCAGAAATCCTTTTCGCAACGCATTTTAATCCCAGTTGAGATCAGAATTTAGCAATTCTACAGTTGAATGAAATCTAGGGTTTTCAGCAAGGTTTTCAACGCAACAGACAGATCTTCAATCGCATCTGTACGTCAGGAGATATACACTGTTTAACACTAATATGTCAGTTCTGATTCTGCTGGGACTGTTATGCGTCCCTATCTTTTAAATTACAGATGAAATATTAAACGGTAACGAAACAGAATGAAACTAATTGTGTTGTCTAGCTAACATATTTATCTATAATAAACAGTGGAGTTCCACAACCTACAAGTTAAGGAAATCTTGTGGTACCCATTACGGAACAGCAAGCAACAACTGGAGTTGCTCTGGACTGCAGTCCAGATTCGCACTCCGAACCAAATATCATCATAGTTTAAGTATAGGAATACCAGGAAACTAGTATAGAGTTAAAGTTCGTCGAGTCGGCTTCGATTTGAGCCCTCGAACGCACCATTATATTATGTATATGATTTATGGTGAATTTAACGGTTTTCAGGTGCAATAAAATTACAGTTTTACGATTAAACTTGGGGGTAGTCGTTTTGGTCATAAACGATCAAATTATCCAACAAAACTTGCACACGTTGTTCATCACAGCAAGGGCCCAAGTAATAAATCCAGTTCCGTCAATTTAGAAAAGTGTTTTCTTTGGGAACACGCGTCGAGCAGGTTATGGCACATAATTGGTTTAAATTTGTAACTTTAAAATCTATGTATTAAGTGATTTGTACCATAAGTAAATAGCATGTAAGCAAGTAAAAACTTGTCTGGAGGCGTCTCGGGGTCGCACGGTAGCAGCGGCGTCACGAACGCGTGATGTACGCCGTGAAAAGGATTTGCGCGAGCTTGAATCGAGACGAGGATTTTGCGTCGGAGTTGTCCGGAGTTGTTACACGGTTACTGGAGGTTGAGGGGTGCTTGATGATCCTCAGTGAGTGTACTGTGGTTGACGACGGTCGACGGCGTCGCTCCGGCAATGGCCGCAGTGAGTGTTTGTAAAGAAAAGTGTTTTGTGTGGTTTTTGAGAGGGAGTTAGGGAGAGAGAGTGAGCAGAAGGGATTGAGAGGGAGAGGGTTAGAGAAAGAGAAGGAATGAAAACAGAGAGAGAACTAGAGAGCAGGGAGTGAGAAAGAGAGAGAGTGAGAACAGTAGGAGAGAGAGGGTAGAGTTAGAGAGAGAGAGTGTGTACTGAGAGAGAGACAGTGAGGGAAAGTGAAATCGAGAGTGAGAGAGAGAAAGACAGAGAGAACAGAGGGAGCAATGAGAGAGAGAGAGAGTGCAAGGGAGAGTGGGTGATGCTCGGGTGTCAACGAGGCGACACGGGACGGCAAGGGAGCTCGTCGGCGTGCAGGTGAGTGGGTGCAGGGGAGTGGGTGCAGGGGTCTCAAGTTGATGGGTTAGAGTCTTGAAGGGGGAGGGAGGGTGAATGAGGGGAGTTGGAGTCGTGACCGGGGTCGTCGGCGTCGTGGGGTAACGGCGAGGTGTGGGTGCGCGACGTGGGAGGGAGTGAGCGGAAAATGGGATGGGAAGAAAGATGAGGGAGTCGACTGGGGTGATGTTGCTGACGACGAGGGGGAGGTCGAAGGTGCGTGCAGGGGTCTCGTGGAAGACGAAGGAGGGAGTGGGGAGCTCGGGTTTAATGGTGTCGACGGTGGAGGTGGGTGAGAGAGGAAGAGTGATGAGAGTTGGAGAGATGGGGAGGTGATGGGGGTTAGAGAGGGGGTGCGCACGTCAAGGTAACGGCGCACGAGTCGTGGGGAGAACGGCAGCGCGTGGGCGTTGGTGGAGGCGAGGAACGCGGGCGTGAGCGGAGGAGGCGGGAAAAAGAGCCGTTGTGGTGAAGAAAATGAACAGGAGGCGGGTCGGGTTCGAGGCGCGGTGCGGGTTCGAGGCTGGAAGCGGCTGTTGGGGGAGATTGGGCCGGGCCAAGGAGAAAATAAGGAGGAAAATGGAAACGGGCCGGGGAGTTGGGCCAGGTAAGTAAAAGGATTTAATTAGTGGAAAAAGAAACGGGCCGAGACTTCTGGGCTGCAGAAATAAAAGATTTACAAGAGGCTGGTTGCTGGGCTAAGTTCCTTTAAAACCAAGGGTTTAACTTTTCTCTAATAAAGAAATGGGCTGTGGTTTATATAATAAAAGGGAAATAGATTTGGGCTGAGAAACGGATTTTGGGTTTAAATCAAATAACTGGGAAAATTGAAAAGCTGGGCTGACGGAAAAAGTGTGCTGGGCTCGGGTATTTGTAAGGAAAAAAAATATAGGATTAGGGAATTAGGTTTGGGTTGTAATAAAAGAAATATGCGGTTTAGAAGTAATATAATTATGAATAAAATGAATTCAATTATAAATAAGAATACCTAGAATTCTAAAGTAATAATGTACAGATTTTTGGTATAAAAGGGCCGGGTGTTACATCATATCACCCTTACAAAAATTTCGTCCTCGAAATTTAAAATAAACGTTAAATAATACAAACATAGGCGAAAGCTATTATATTGCATCTAACACATAAAGATCTACTTGAAACAGGCAGATGGAGAAATTTGAAGGTTTGTCTTTGTAAGAACAACATACAAAGTTATAGGTTTAAAGGAGTATACGACAGGAACAACTACAAAGGCAAACTATATGTATATAAGAATAGCCATAAGAACAATAACGAACAATGATATTCGAGGCGTACTCGATAAAATCGAAACTCAATAATGTGCACTTGTAAATATATCAAAAGTAGTACCTCGGAAATAGTAAGTATAAGGCACAAACATTGATGATAGTAAGTATAAACACAATACTCAAAGATAAAGTAACGACCATAAAATAGTGAAGGGTTAGTCGGTAGGTTAAAACATCTTAGGATAGTGCATCGGTCAAATAGTTTCAAAATAGTTTAGAAAACTCATATAGTGAAAATAAGAAATATGGGACAAAATGTGCGCGGTGTAAGGTTGCGCTACTGGAAATGAGAATGCTAATAGTGTACTCAAAATACATAAAACAGAGTAATCAATAACACACACTTTTGATAAATTTAAAATAGTGAAAAAAACTAAATTTTGAATAATAATATCCCTAAATATATTTGGGTAATAGAGAAATCACCAATGTGAAAAGGGCTAGCTAGGGTAGTGGTTACAAGGTGGCGTGGCTCAATCAGAAGGTCGGAGTGTGGCGGCTTTAGACTGAAGGTCAAAGAGATTGGAATCGGGTCAACACAGGAAGTAAGGGTGAGCCACAAAGAACCACAAGGTAAAAAGTATGGGAAGGATAGCGGTCGGTTCAACATAAGAATCAAGATTTGAAGAGTTAGCAAACTCGGAAGTTTCTCCAAAATTTTCTCCTCCCAGAAGGATTACAAACGAGGAATAGGCGAAGGATGAATGGTGGCTCATTCCAAGGATCATGGTGCGGTACTTTCTAATTGAAACGAGTGTGAAAACTATACAATGAGTAGGGGTGGACAGTCAGGAACTCAGCAGAAGAATAAATAGATATGGGCAATAAACAAGTATCAAGCGAACCAATAATCAAAAGGTTTACGAATACAGAAGATTCATTTCATTCAAGAAAATTTGAAACAAGGCATTCCCAAAGGCGAAAAGTGGCCCTAACTATACACATTTTATTTGGCCAGAAAGACGACATTAAAAGAAATTCCGTCAGTCGCTGTTGTGGAGATTCAGCAGGTTGCGGTAGGCTCGCGCACTCAGGTAGGGGCGTCCATTTCCATATCGCCTCGCAGGCATCGCCACCGGAAGTTCTTCCACAGCAGGGCCTTGATTTTCTGGTCCTTCTTCCTCGGATGGAGCTTCTTCATCGAGGTCCGATTCCATGTGATTTTCTTCTATCGGGTCTTCATCGGGATCTTCCTCCATCGGTTCTTCCTCTATCGGGTCTTCCTCTAAAGGGTTCTCTTCGGGATCTCCATCTTCTTCGTCGGAATCAGCTATCACGTTAAACTCTGGGGCGGCTGCTTCTTCGTCCTCTGAATCGTTGTTTCCGAAGTCGACCTGGGGACCATTGACCTCCTCATCAGAACTCGTCAGTGTGTGATCTAAGGAAACGCATGACTGTGTATCCTCATCTAGATGCGGCGCAGCTCCAGGGTGGGCCATGGTCTGAAAGAAAAAGAGTCATGATTAGACAATGGAATGAATAAGGAAAATGGCCAAGTGTACGAAGTATACGAAGATATGCGGTGGCAGGAACTGAAAAATCAGGATAGAAACGCTGTGATAACGAATAAATAAGGAGAAAACAAGAGAATGATACATATATTATGATTCAAGTTTTATTGCATTCAATCAAAAGTTCAACGGATACAAGATTTCAAACGGAAAGAAATATTCATAAAAAGATGACAACATTATTACTGAAAGTAGATAACATGAAAAATTCTTCTTCGACTACTATAACGTTGCATTCTCGTCGCGTGAGTTGAATCCTGCGTTAGGTCCGCCTTATCGTCGAAGTTCGAACTACGTGATAATCATCACTTGTCAGAAGTGTGGAGAGTAGACGAGTCTTCTCCTTGTAGTTCCTTCCTTTCCGGGCAACCGTTGATGAGATGTTTGTTGGACCCGCATATCAGACATTTCCCTTGGGCACGGCGACAATCCCTCTGAAGGTGTCCTGGCCTCTTACAATATCCACAGCAAGGGTTCTTCTGATGCTTCTGTTGACGCTTCATCTTCTTCTCCTTTCCTCGTCTAACGGGGATCCCTTTATGATTGGAGACTCCCGCTGGTGCCTGATTCACCTGTCTTCTCAGTCCTTCAGCCAACAAGTCATTTGTTCGCTCCTGGGCTTCCTTTAGACCTCGCAGTGCACTCAGAATCTCAACGGTCTGATTCTGGGGAGCGGAAACAGATGAAGAGTCGTTGGAAGACATGATCCTGGGACAACAATTTTGAGAATGATACAAGTCACAAACCAAACTAATCAAAATATACTATGGATGGGACAAGATTCAAGAATATCAGAGATGATGAATTTATTACAAGTGGGGAATCAACTGCATGACTTTAAGTCACTTGAATAGAGTACGGTAGTGCAATTGCAACTACATAACCTTGTCAAGTCACCTGAAACCATAGCGAATGGATAGCTGAACGCACGATGTGAATATGGATCAAGAATGACAAGTTTACAACCTAGACTGAGGAATGTCTTAGATTGCCAAACTATGCACAGAAAAACTGCAATCCCAATAGATGCAAAACCTAGTCTCTGATACCAACTAAACCATGTCACGTCCCGCTTCCCAAAATACGGAATACGAGGGGTAGACAAGGCCAGCCATGCTCCTACGGTCAAGGAAAGTCCTGCCGTAGTCACACTTCGGCTTCTAGTTTTTCATGGTAAACAGTGAAAGATGCGCAGGTAATGAGAAATGCAGTAACTGAAAGAAACAATAATATAACTGACCTGAAGTGGAAGAAACGAATGTAACTCGAAATGGCAAGTCAAGAAGTCTGTGTTGTACGTCTAGTTCTGGTCCAAGCTAAATCTTCTCCTCACACTGAGCATGCATACTCAGGTCGTCAGAGCGACACAAAAGCAATATAATATGTATAAAATCAGGTGACAGTTCTAACAGTGATAATAGATATGTGAAGCAGTAAATCAATGACATCACGAATATGCATGTGCAGTAATCAATGCAGTGGAACAGTAAAGCAGTAGAACGATATGTCACGTATGTCAACACAGTATATAAGGAATATAAATGCCAGTATCCCTATCAGTCTCTAAGTCTCACTGTACAGGTCACTAAGCCTATCGTCAGTCCAAGTGTGAGAGTCAACCACTCGCGAGTGTCCTCCACCCAAGGGTAGAACCCAAGGGCAAGGGACCACGGGCCCAGCATGTAACATGTATATCACGGTGTATATCACGTACCCTGTAAATCTCCATATATCTCCCTAAATATATAAGCCGGCATGGGACTCCCGAGATCATGTTGAACTCACACTTAAACTACCCCACACCTCGTGGTCTAAATCAAACGCTAACCATAACCCTAAATACTAATCGATCCGTGACAAGTCTGCGCGAGAACTGGAGGCAGGACCTCCATCAAGCACGTCCCGACTAATATCTAAGATAAATGGCAGTGCCGGATGCCTTATCTGTGACACCCGTGCAAGCGCTTCCATAAGTGTCCCATACCACTTATAGTCACACGTACACGCATCCCACAGACGTCGACAATGCAAGAGAATAATAGGGTCTCTGATTGTGTACAAGTATGTATCACTTTCACTTAATCACGGATACACGAACACTGACGTACTTACCACAATCATCGCTAGAATCTAACACTGGGTAAATGCACGATATCACTAGGTTATCCCTACAATGACATGGGTATGATATGATGCGTGAACAGTATATAAGCACGATTAAGGTGTCACAAAACAGTATTCTATCACTTGCACGATTTATCATGAAACGTACATATATAATTCAGCGAAACGATAAACAGGTAGTAATTAGTATGTTCAGTTATCTATCCATCAAATTTATTTTCAATCCAATCGGGTTCCGGGATCAATAGTTATAACGATTTCATTTTAAGCGCTCGCGGCTGGAAATCAGGTTTCAGAATCAGAAATCCTTTTTGCAACGCATTTTAATCCCAGTTGCGTTCAGAATTTAGCGATGCTACAGTTGAATGAAATCTATGGTTTTCAGTAAGGTTTTCAACGCAATAGACGGATCTTCAATCGCATCTGTACGTCAGGAGATATACACTGTTTAACACTAATATATCAGTTCTGATTCTGCTGGGACTGTTATGCGTCCCGATCTTTTAAATTACAGATGAAATATTAAACGGCAACGAAACAGAATGAAACCAATTGTGTTGTCTAGCTAACAGATTTATCTATAATAACCAGCAGAGTTCCGCAACCTACGAGTTAAGGAAATCTTGTGGTACCCATTACGGAACAGCAAGCAACAACTGGAGTTGTTCTGGACTGCAGTCCAGATTCGCACTCCTATCCAAATATCATCATAGTTTAAGTACAGGAATACCAGGAAACCAGTATAGGGTTAAAGTTCGTCGAGTCGTCTTCGATTTGAGCCCTCGAACGCACCATTCTATTATGTATATGATTTATGGTGAATTTAACGGTTTTCAGGTGCAATAAAATTACAGTTTTACGATTAAACTTGGGGGTAGTTGTTTTGGTCATAAACGATCAAATTATCCAACGAAACTTGCACACGTTGTTCATCACAGCAAGGGCCAAAGTAATAAATCCAGTTCCGTCAATTTAGAAAAGTATTTTCTTTGGGAATACGCGTCGAGCAGGCTATGGCACATAATTGGTTTAAATTTGTAAATTTAAAATCTATGTATTGAGTGATTTGTACCATAAGTAAATAGCATGTAAGCAAGTAAAAACTTGCCTGGAGGCGTCTCGGGGTTGCACGGTAGCAGCGGCGTCACGAACGCGTGATGTACGCCGAGAAACGGATTTGCGCGAGCTTGGATCGAGACACGGATTTTTCGTCGGAGTTGTCCGGAGTCGTTACACGGTTACTGGAGGTTGAGGGGTGCTTGATAATCCTCAGTGAGTGTACTGTGGTTGACGACGGTCGACGGCGTCGCTCCGGCAATGGCCGTAGTGAGTGTTTGTAAAGAAAAGTGTTTTGTGTGGTTTTTGAGAGGGAGTTAGGGAGAGAGAGTGAGCAGAGGGGATTGAGAGGGAGAGGGTTAGAGAAAGAGAAGGAATGAAAACAAAGAGAGAACTAGAGAGCAGGGAGTGAGAAAGAGAGAGAGTGAGAACAGTAGGAGAGAGAGGGTAGAGTTAGAGAGAGAGTGTGTGTACTGAGAGAGAGACAGTGAGGGAAAGTGAAATCGAGAGTGAAAGAGAGAAAGACAGAGAGAAGAGAGGGAGCAATGAGAGAGAGAGAGAGTGCAAGGGAGAGTGGGTGATGCTCGGGTGTCAACGAGGCGACACGGGACGGCAAGGGAGCTCGTCGGCGTGCAGGTGAGTGGGTGCAGGGGAGTGGGTACAGGGGTCTCGAGTTGATGGGTTAGAGTCTTGAAGGGGGAGGGAGGGTGAATGAGGGGAGTTGGAGTCATGACCGGGGTCGTCGGCGTCGTGGGGTAACGGCGAGGTGTGGGTGCGCGACGTGGGAGGGAGTGAGCGGAAAATGGGTTGGGAAGAGAGATGAGGGAGTCGACTGGGGTGATGTTGCTGACGACGAGGGGGAGGTCGAAGGTGCGTGCAGGGGTCTCGTGGAGGACGAAGGAGGGAGTGGGGAGCTCGGGTTTAATGGTGTCGACGGTGGAGGTAGGTGAGAGAGAAAAAGTGATGAGAGTTGGAGAGATGGGGAGGTGATGGGGGTTAGAGAGGGGGTGCGCACGTCAAGGTAACGGCGCACGAGTCGTGGGGAGAACGGCAGCGCGTAGGCGTTGGTGGAGGCTATGAACGCGGGCGTGAGAGGAGGAGGCGGGAAAAAGAGCCGTTGTGGGGAAGAAAATGAACAGGAGGCGGGTCGGGTTCGAGGCGCGGCGCGGGTTCGAGGCTGGAAGCGGCTGTTGGGGGAGATTGGGCCGGGCCAAGGAGAAAATAAGGAGGAAAATGGAGACGGGCCGGGGAGTTGGGCCAGGGAAGTAAAAGGATTTAATTAGTGGAAAAAGAAACGGGCCGAGACTTCTGGGCTGCAGAAATAAAAGATTTACAAGAGGCTGGTTGCTGGGCTAAGTTCCTTTAAAAGCAAGGGTTTAACTTTTCTCTAATAAAGAAATGGGCTGTGGTTTATATAATAAAAGGGAAATAGATTTGGGCTGAGAAACGGATTTTGGGTTTAAATCAAATAACTGGGAAAATTGAAAAGCTGGGCTGACGGAAAAAGTGTGCTGGGCTCGGGTATTTGTAAGGAAAAAAAATATAGGATTAGGGAATTAGGTTTGGGTTGTAATAAAAGAAATATACGGTTTAGAAGTAATATAATTATGAATAAAATGAATTCAATTATAAATAAGAATACCTAGAATTCTAAAGTAATAATATACAGATTTTTTGTATAAAAGGGCCGGGTGTTACAACCCCTCTCCACACATCTGGTTCTAGGGATCAACAAGTCCATTCACCTTTTTATCCACATGTTGACCCTACTCCTGTCTAACCATCCAATTCCTACCAGTTTTACCCGACTTTCCCACCTTCACTAGACCCTGTTTCTATACAACCTTTTGGTAGTTTCACGTATCCAAACAATTTTGAATCTTTTACCGAAACCCCTTCACCACCCATGTCTAGTTTGGAACAGTCGTTGCAAGCTTATATTTTAGCAACAAACAAAATGGTTAGGAATGTGGAATCGTCCGTGGCCGCCCTTATGCAACCTAGTGAACCGGTAGCTAGTTTCCAACTAGCTCCGAATTTTCCAATGTATGAGGAGGCGGTTGGACAGAGTGAGAATTTGAGAGGATTTCCAAATCAAATGTACCCATACCCAATTCCAGCCCACAACTCCGGTTTTCCATCGATTGTCCAAAATAGTTCACCAGTTGAAAATAAAAACGAGTTGTGTGAATTTGTAGTTCTTGATTTTCCAGATTGTGAAGAACCCCTTTCGAGTGAAACCACACTTAATCCTTTCGATCTTTACACCTCCACTTTAGAACCTAAATCGATAAATATCCATGCTTTTGATGAGGTGTCAGAAAAAATTGATTTTCACTTGATTGAGGATATAGACGCCGGGAATATTTCGGATGATGAACCCGTCGATTTAATTGAAATTTTATGTCCAATTCATCATCCCGAGTCATTAAATGTTACTCCCGAACTTCAATGCGTCTTGATTTTGATGATATTGGCATGGATAAGCAAATTTTTGAGGAAAATATTGAGAAGAATTATGAGGATAGTATTGAGGATAATATTGAGGTTGAACCATTTCTGTTTAATGTGTCGAATTTTCCAATACACCCTCCTGAATCCTTAACTGATACCCTTCCTCACTCACTTCTTTCCGTCCTTCCTATCGTTCCGACTGTGCAAGAGACCGTTACGCTTTCATCTCCAATACCTAGTTCGACGTACCCATGTTTGCTCACGACTCTTGAGGGATTTACTCTCATTTTTTCGTGGGTTGATAGATTAGCACAATCGCTTTTTACACATCGGTCATTACAAATTGTGCTAATTTATACGCTCCATCCCCACCCTCAAATTCGTATTCCCACTTTCTTTGGTTCTACTAGTCTTCCTTTAATGATCCCAAGTGTTGATGAATCACAATCCGATATTTTGAGTTCGATAATTTTCAATTGGACCTTCGATGACAGTTTCGAAGATATTTTCGCCGATGAACTCGCATTCTTAAACGATACGAATTTTGTGATTAATCAACCTCCACTTGAAGAAGTAGAACCACCACCATTTCTTTTCCCCTTCCGCCATTCTTCTCCTCCACCGAGACCGTATACTGCTTCCATCTCGACACGGTCTCGTGTGCTTCTCATCTCATTTCTCTACACCCCATTCTTTCACCAACTTTACCATTATCACGATAGAATTTTTAAATGGTTGGTGCTAACATTTGGCTTGTGTAAGGTCAAGCTTAAGTTTGGGGGGAACCTTGTTGTATATATGTATATATATTTTTTGTTTTTCTTTTTCTATAAAAATATAAAAAAAATTCAAAACATTAAAAAATATTTTTAAAAAATATTTTGTAAATAAATAAACAGGGGGGTGCCGACATTTTGACCCTCTTGGTGTAGCATGACAGTGAGGACACTGTCAAGTTTAAGTTTGGGGATATACTCGGTACGTCTTCTTCCTTCGCATTCATATGTATATTTTTGCATTTGTATATTTATTTGAAAACCCATAAAAATTGAAAATTTTCAAAAATTATAAAAATTAATGTATTCAATTTTGGCCTAATTAACTTGAGTTTGACAAAAGGTTAACTAGCTAGGAACAACTAGATCTTAAACTTAGTAAATTTAAAACCCCAAAAATAACCTTCCTTAAAGTTTAACGGTAGAAAGTATATGTCTTTGTAGTTTATTTAGAAATAAGCAAATTTTGGGTTCGCTTCTTGGGCTAAGTCGAAACAAAGGAAAAGTATTGATGTTCTTATTAGAGTATAACTTTGAAAAATAGTTCCTAACTTAAGTCTAGATTCTGAAAATATATACCCTATAAATTGCACAATCACGCACCTTGAAACTTGGAATAGTAGAGGAGACCTTGAAATGCTCTTGTCTAATGTCATTAGTACGAAGAAAATGAAAAAAAAATACAAGTGTGAATAAAGAAAAAAAAAGAACACTGGTTTTTGTGATTACTTAAGGCTAAAAAAATAGAAAAATATTTAGCGAGGGTGCTTCATCACCTAGTGCCTTAGACCAACTGGTTTGGGAGTCAGTGCTAAAAAGCCTTGGATGTTGCAAGACTAGGAATTACGCTTTAAAGTACAAACATATCTTGTAATCTGTTGTTGGTACCTCAAGAAATATTAACGGTCGCATGAAGGATGTGTAAGCAAAAATTCAATTAAAAATTCACCAATTAATAAGTGCTTTGGACAACGGACAAGAGTATGATTGCTTGATTTGAATTTTCAAGTGTAGGGGTGATATTTACACACACGTAGGGGTATGTGATTGGAGTTTAGATGAGAGAAAGGAGTGAAGAATAGAATTTGTATCTTTAGTAAAGTTGATAAAAATTCCTAAGTGGAGATGGAACCCTAGAAGGAAAACTTAAGAGATGCCGAAAGCTAAGTAAGTCTATAGAACATATATAATCTTAAGTTAAATGATGAGGAAGTGTGAAGAATATGGGTGGATAATTTACAAGTAGAAGATAATAGAATTCCTTGTTAGAAAACCTAATTGGAAAACAAAAGTCGAAAAAGCCAAATTGATAGGATTTTGTGGGTAGTATCCGCTGAAAACCCTCATGAGACAACACTCCTCCTACTAGGGACACCTAGGGGTTTAACGGCTTGTTGCACGAGCTCAGTGCAATCGCGTTTCCCTGCGAAAGTGCGGTTAGGTTTTTTGTAGAGAATAAAAAAATAAGTTTGATCGAGGACTAGCAAAAGATAAGTTTGGGGGTATTTGTTCACACCATAATATTGTATTATTATATTCCCCATTCTTATTCTTTTTATAAAAAAACATGTGCTTTTGACGCATGTCTGCTACATATTACAGGTTACAGGTTCTTGGAGCGAAAACAGTGAAAAAGACAAAAGACGACACAAAAAAGGGACTTTGACCAACAAATAGAAGGATCTTAATCAAGCCTACACAAAAGATCAGTACAAGGCAACGCAAGGTCCAAGATTACAAAGCAAACGGTTAAAAGTCCACTGCAATTGTTCACTGGAGATCTGGAAGAAATAGAGAAGCCAAATTGAATAAAGATCAAAAGAAATAAAAAGCCCAAGAAGCCCAGAATCAGTTCCAAAATTTCCAGACATAAAATTTTTCCAAAGCTTAAAGTCTACTTTGACTAGGTCTTCCTAAGGATATTTTGGTAAATGTAGACGGGCGAATCAATTGTAACCTAGGGTTTCTATGTCTTATAAATAGAAGCTCAAATCATTGTATTCTTTTCATGCCTCCTGATTGATACGAAAAAGTGTGTTTTGTAGTTTAACCGCAATCAATAACGGTGTCGCGTGTAGCTAGACCGAGATGAGTACGGGTCGTCCTCTGGGAAACGTGGAACCTTTTACTTTTACTTTAGATGTGTTGAGAAAGAGAGGAGGGATAAAGAATTTTATAGAATGGTTTCTAGATCTACGTTAAACAAGATTGTAAAATATAGATCTAGATTATTTTAAAGATGTAGTAAATATAATAAGAAGGTTTGTAGGGTTCGTTAGGATTTAGTAGTTATGGACGATTAATTAAAAGTTACCCTTTTTATCCATTAATAGATTTAGAACTAGAACGACGGTGATGCGTGTAGATTAGGGTTTCTGGAGGGAAAAGGAATCCCACTCTTAACCCTTATCTCGACACGGAACTCCGTTCATATCTAGCCTTTACCAAAACAATCATTAATCTAATCTTTAATCGCGGTCGGAACTAGCAAAGAATTGCTAGCGCGCCCGATTAGGATGTTAATGATTCTTTTGATAAAATTCCTAAACTTTATAGGACTTAAAAAGGGTTTAATTATTTTCATCGTCCATTAGCCTACCCTAATCCTACGAACCCTAACAAGCGGAGAATTACTCGCGCATGTTGGGAGAAGAAGATGAAAAGAAAGAGAGGGAAAACATAATGTAAAATGCAAAAGAATTAAATAAAATAACTATCTTTATTAATCAACTTGAACAATCTACACTTTATTCCTTAGAAAATGATTACAAAAACTTGGTTTGCTTCTCGAACTCTTCCGAAGGAGGTAGACGAACAGTTGATGATCAGCCTGGATGCGTGAGCCGTCTTGGACTTCGTGATCTCTTCGGCTTGATGTCTTCTAACTTTAGCCCTTGGTCCTTTATATAGCCCTCGAAGAAGAAAAACTAGTTACCATATATGGTGACTTCCTAATATGGTAACTTTCCATGCCTGGATTCTGAGTCTCTGTCAGTATTGATTTTATGATTTTGGCAGATTTTTGATCCTGACATCTTGAACATCTTCATCTCTTGATCTGAGCTAAATCTTTCACAATATCTCTATGAATAATGTTAGTTTATTTATTAAATTAGAGAGAGTGTCTTAATCACTATATATGTTAATAAATCTTTAAGAAACTTGATTAAGAATATTTAATATGCTATGCACTTTATATGGTAATAAATCTTTAACAAACATGATTAAGAATATTTGATATGCTATGCATCTTTTAATTAATAAAATATTATGCATATATTTTGAAATATTATTCTAACCATTTGTATGATATTATATCTTTTAAGAATTGTGATTAGAATATTTGATATGATATGCATATTTTCAATTACCAAAATATTATATAAATATAAAATGCATATATTTTCCTTCATAATATTAATTATAATATATAAACATATGGAAAATAGTATTTTGCAGATAAATCCAAATATGTTTAATATTTATAATAAACACCTTTTATTATTTAAGAAATGTAAGGAAAATACTTATACCAAAGTGCAATATTTTCAACTGAACAAATACCCCCAAACTTAACTTTGATCGTCCCGAGCAAACTAGTTTATTTAAGAGGAGAAAAAGAAAGGGTAAAACTAAGCACACTTTCGTAGGCAAACACGATTGCACTGAGCACGTGCAACAAGCCGTTAAACCTCTAGGTGTCCCTAGTAGGAGGAGTGTTGTCTCCTGAGGGTTTTCAGCGGATTACACCCACAAAATCCTATAACAAAAGAGAGATGGTGAAATTTACATATAAAGATAAGAACCATAAAAGAAAGGCCTTGAAAAGAAGAGTTTCCAACTATACCAGCTTTTCAGTTGTCATGAGCCTTATCTTAATAGTCATGAAAAAATGTTAGAAATCACATCATCTCTCAATAAAACATCGTCTTTATTCTTCATTCCTACCTTTCATCCAAACATTGATCATATAACCCCACGTGTGTGTAAATAACATCCCTACACTCGGAGAATTCAATTCAAGCTATCATACTCTTGTCCATCTACCTTAGTACTTTTTAATTTGATGAATATTAAGATTTGCTCACACATTTTCATGCGACCGTTAATACTTCTTGAGGTACTAACCGACCGATTACTCAAGTGCTTGCTGATTTGGTGATAGTATTTTCCTCGTCTTGCACCACCTAAGGCTTAGCAGTGACTCCCAGACCAGTTGGCCTTAGGGCACTAGGTGAAAAGGCACCCTCGCTGTATTTTTTTATTGCTGCCTTGGCGATACAAAACCAGTGTCCATTTTTTTTCTTTTCACCATTTTTATATTTTCTTCATTTTTTTCACTTCCTTCATACTTTGGCTTTTAGACAAGAGCATTTCAAGGTATCCTCTACTATCCCGAGTTTCAAGACGTGTGTAAGTGCATATAGTACGGTATCAACATTCAAATGTTTGGCTTCCAGAATAGAGACTATTTTTCAGACTTATTTTTATTCTCAGATTAGTGACTTCCTTCATCTTACTAACCCTTGGGACAACAGCTCATAACTACTTATTACTAGTTCGTTTAAGAAAACTTCTAATTTTCTTGGTTTTCTTAAACTATTCTTATCTTTTGGATGTAATTTTTCACTTTCTACTCTTTTGTTATAAATTTTTTTTTGTGCTTATATATAGTATAATGCAAAGTATGTGTAAATAAGCACAAACCTCCCCCAAACTTGTTTTCAACAGTGCCCTCACTGTTGCTATCTGCTGGATCACAAAAACCTGTAAGCTTGGAAGGACATTATTAATGGGGGCAAGAATATATGAAAGTGAAAATGCTCCCCCAAACTTATTTTTGGCTCACAAATTTGAGGACAAAAGTTATGTTCAAGAGCCAAAAATATACCCCCCTCAAACATGAGTTAGACAATACAAAGCATTTTAAGAGGGGGTGAGTCATTTGGTCAAAGTAAGACTTGACAAATACCAAAAGTTAACACCAACCATTCAAAGATTTTATCAGTATAGCGTATAGGTTGGTGGAAGAATGTGTTGTATCGAGTCAACAAAATGGGGAAGGGATAAGAGGTGGTCTGGAAAGGGTTTGAAATTAGAGAAAAGAAAGAATGGGGATGAATGTGACTGATTAGGAAGAAGGAGTGGTGATGGTTCAATCTCTATAGGTGGAGATTGATCAATCACAAAATCCATATTGTTTAAAAATTCAAGTTCGTCAGCAAAAAGTTCTTCAAAACTTTTATCAATGGTGTGATTGAATATTTTGCTGTCAAAGAGTTTTGTGCCAGAATTTATCCTACTTGATTCAAAACTTATTGAGGTAGAGGACTCGAAAAACTTATCTACCTCATTTTCAAAAATATCCAAATCAAGTTGAATTTCTGGTATTATTGAACTTGAATTATCGGATTGTGATTTATCAAAACTCACTGAAACTATAGGAACAGAAGAAGAACCGGAGAAAGTAGAAGGTGAAATGGGTAAACAAATTGGTATGTCGAATGTTGCTGAACCAGATGTGAAAGATGGAGGCTGTATTTCGGTCTGATCTTCGGGTCATCAACTTCAAGACATATGTGGGATTCGGGAAGAATTAAAGGCTCAAGATGATGACCACAAGGAAGTGAAAGGATTTGATGAATTGGTGGGACAAATTCATCCAAAATTTCGGGTTCATCAATCAAAATATCCCCAACATCAATCACCTCATTCAAGTGAAGGTTAAAATTCTCAAACTCTTCATCAAAAGTATGGTTTTCAATCAGTTTTGGTTCAAGAGTGGAGGTGTAGAGATTACAAGGGTTGGGTATGGTTTCACTTGAAATGGACCCTTCACAGTCGGGTAAATCAAACACTACAAAGTCACACAACTTATCAGACATTGTACTTGATGAATCTATGAAACTGGAGTTGTGGATTTCAGTTTGGAATGGGGAGGTTTGATTAGGGAGGGTGTACAGTTCTGTCTTACTACCCAAATCCTTCATAATTTGGTTCGACAGTTCCATAAATTTTTCTAATGTTTGCTCCAGAGTAGTCTTGGGTTGATAAGGGGTTTCAGTATAAGATTGAAATTCCTGTGGATAATTAAAACTCCCAAATGACTGATTAGAAGAACTGTCTAGAGTAGGTGGAAAAGTCGGATTCGATTGATAGGAATAGAATGGTTGCGGAATTTGGGTAGGAGTAGGATGATAAGAAGAATATTGATATGGGTTGGTTGGTTGGCTATTTTCAACAGACATCTTATATGGCACAAACCGCATATCAAACTCTTCTCTGGACAGTGGTGGTGAAGGTTGATATTGGTCCGGGTTGAAACTTTGGCCTCTAGACCTAGCTATGTGCTCAGCAATGGACATTCGTCTAGGAGCTTCCTCACTCTGGGTATCAATTGAAACAGGTGTAGGATTAGGATACGGTTGATAAGACCTAGACTGAGGTGGCCAACTGTTTCTTCCTGCTTGTTCTATATGATCTCTTAAGGACATGGAAGAGCCGGACGGTATACCGAAGGGATTTCGAAAACAAGATATATCTGGTTGTGGACAGCAAAGCTCGGCAAGTGTTCTTCTGTTTAGGTCACCCATTATAAGAAGAGAAGAAGGGGGAAGAGATAAAAAGGGAAGAAAATAATTGGTTTGTTTTGAAAAATGACGGATTTAGACAACTCACACAAAAATGCATAAACAACCTTAGAACTATGGTTACCTAGGTCCAGTCTCTAGACCGCTCCTAGACTTCCAAAGGACAAGCCGCAGGATCAATCCTCTACCGCCTCCGTACTACCCTTGTAGCTAGGTAAGTGCCAGGTAAGTGGGAAGGAACCACAGTAGTGGGCCTAATTAAAAACCACTAGCCTTTGACACACTTGCCTAGGCACTACAAAAGTAATGCGGATAAGCGATAGATTACCCACGACCTTCCTCTGTCCTTATTGAGCGCAACCGTCCTTAGAGTCTGGTCTAGATATTTTTTAAATTAATGAAGGGTTGATCTATATGCTTAGTTTGTGATTTGTGGGGCATAAGAAGGGTGATAAAATCCCCACCTAATCTGAATTTGGTCTTGCCCCTTAAAAATCCGTATTAAAATATGCAAAAACAAACTGCAAAACAAAACTTTGCAAAAAGATTTTTTTTAGCGGCGCTATTTTGCAAAGAATCCTGCAGAAAATAGATTTTATTGGATTTGAGAAGAGAGAGAAAGAGTTAAGAAAGATACCAGAGAAGTGTGAAACCCTAGATCTACTGTTTCCTCAAGTCCGTGACTCCAGATTCCCTCGCAAAATTCACACACAAATCGTTAAATATGCAATTTGCAGTTTTGTTTTAATAATGATATGAATCGTCTTAGAATTCAACACAAATAGTAAGAATAAAAAAATTACGCACGTTTCCCCGGCAACGGCGCCATTTGATTGATACGAAAAAGTGTGTTTTGTAGTTTAACCGCAATCAATAACGGTATCGCGTGTAGCTAGACCGAGATGAGTACGGGTCGTCCTCTGGGAAACGTGGAACCTTTTACTTTTACTTTAGATGTGTTGAGAAAGAGAGGAGGAATAAAGAATTTTATAGAATGGTTTCTAGATCTACGTTAAACAAGATTGTAAAATATAGATCTAGATTATTTTTAAAATGTAGTAAATATAATAAGAAGGCTTGTAGGGTTCGTTAGGATTTAGTAGTTATGGACGATTAATTAAAAGTTACCCTTTTTATCCATTAATAGATTTAGAACTAGAACGACGGTGATGCGTGTAGATTAGGGTTTCTGGAGGGAAAAGGAATCCCACTCTTAACCCTTATCTCGACACGGAACTCCGTTCATATCTAGCCTTTACCAAAACAATCATTAATCTAATCTTTAATCGCGGTCGGAACTAGCAAAGAATTGCTAGCGCGCCCGATTAGGATGTTAATGATTCTTTTGATAAAATTCCTAAACTTTATAGGACTTAAAAAGGGTTTAATTATTTTCATCGTCCATTAGCTACCCTAATCCTACGAACCCTAACAAGCGGAGAATTACTCGCGCATGTTGGGAGAAGAAGATGAAAAGAAAGAGAGGGAAAACATAATATAAAATGCAAAAGAATTAAATAAAATAACTACCTTTATTAATCAACTTGAACAATCTACACTTTATTCCTTAGAAAATGATTACAAAAACTTGGTTTGCTTCTCGAACTCTTCCGAAGGAGGTAGACGAACAGTTGATGATCAGCCTGGATGCGTGAGCCGTTTTGGACTTCGTGATCTCTTCGGCTTGATGTCTTCTAATTTTAGCCCTTGGTCCTTTATATAGCCCTCGAAGAAGAAAAACTAGTTACCATATATGGTGACTTCCTAATATGGTAACTTTCCATGCCTGGATTCTGAGTCCCTGTCAGTATTGATTTTATGATTTTGGCAGATTTTTGATCCTGACATTTTGAACATCTTCATCTCTTGACCTGAGCTAAATCTTTCACAATATCTCTATGAATAATGTTAGTTTATTTATTAAATTAGAGAGAGTGTCTTAATCACTATATATGGTAATAAATCTTTAAGAAACTTGATTAAGAATATTTAATATGCTATGCACTTTATATGGTAATAAATCTTTAACAAACATGATTAAGAATATTTGATATGCTATGCATCTTTTAATTAATAAAATATTATGCATATATTTTGAAATATTATTCTAACCATTTGTATGACATTATATCTTTTAAGAATTGTGATTAGAATATTTGATATGATATGCATATTTTCAATTACCAAAATATTATATAAATATAAAATGCCTATATTTTCCTTCATAATATTAATTATAATATATAAACATATGGAAAATAGTATTTTGCAGATAAATCCAAATATGTTTAATATTTATAATAAACACATTTTATTATTTAAGAAATGTAAGGAAAATACTTATACCAAAGTGCAATATTTTCAACTGAACACCTCCCTATGCCTCTTTTTATCAATAAAATTTAGATTTCTTTTGGAGAGCATCGATACCGCTTTTCATTTCAGAAATCCAGATCTGACAAGTCTTGTGTTGATGTTTGAAGAGAGCCATTTGTAAAGTAAGTAGGTAATTTCAATTCTTGCCTTAGGTAATTTTTCATTCTCTGCCCTAGATGAAATTTAATTCCTTTCCCTAATAAGATCTTTTATTCTCTGCCCTAGATAAATGTTCTTCAATTCCCTAATGAGCGAGTAGTCTCCTCGCTTGTTAGGATTAGATCTAGGGAAGGTTTGAGAGACGAAGATCTCTCATCCCCTTTCTTACCCGTCATATATTTTCATAGGACTCTATGGATACATGCACATACCGCTCCTTACGGCTCCTTATCCATCGAGGTAGCGGTGATACCGTAGTATAAAGGCCCGGTTGTGATGGTTTTCCATGAAGGTTAGGGTAAGGATTTCTAAAAGAAGAACAAGAACCTAGAGGAAGAAACATCTTTCCAAATGGTTATAATCCCCTTTATTAATAATTACCATAACTCCTAATAAGATCTTAATATGGGTATAGAAAGCGGTGAGATTTATAGACATTCCAAACTTAACCTAGACCTAATCCTAGCAAGATTTAGATCTAGATTAATTCAGTTTTTAGATCAAATCAATCCGACGCCCATCGGAATTAACTCGTAAGAACGACCAGGAAATTCACAACATCCCTGTGGACCGACCCGTACTCACCGGCTAGCTACCAAGCAACGCCGTTCTTGATTGCGGTAATAGATAGTTTTTGAGATCAATCAAATGAAAGTTGCAAGTCTTTTTAAAAAAATTCCTCTTATTAATTTTTTTTTATTTGTTTTGCAAAATTTTTCGATAAAGGGCTTAGTCACTTGTGCACGTTTGGTGTCCGGGAAGTTATTACTAGCGTGCTTTGGTTTAAACCAGATCCTAGTATTTATTTTGGAATTGGTTTTTTCTCATTGTATTCATGTTCTTCGGAACACGGATGCGGGTGTGTATGCACAGTTGACAGAGGCAGAGGAACCTCATTAGGGTTTTTGACCGTTGAATTTTTCTAAACCCTAATGAGAATGAGAAATATGATTAATAATATTAATTAAGGATAATTGTGCCATGGTTAGGGTTGGGTTGACCATTTGACTTGTTGACTTTTGTTGACCATGATGATTTCTTTTGCAAAGATGCTTCTTGAAGCTTGCATTAGCATTTAATGTGAAATGATAATGGTCAAATCAACTAACCATCATAATTTTCTTAATTATTATTATTATTCTCATATCTTTCTCATATGAGAGCAAGGTTGAGATTACTCTCTCATTTTCTCTTGCTCATTCTCTCTCTTGTAAAGCTCTCCCTCTTCCTCTCTCTCAAAGCTCTCTTATTTCATGAGTTGAAAAACATGAGCTTTGTGAGATAAAACCATCAAGACAACTCTCTACTCATTCTAGGGTTCTTATTCTAGCAAGCCAAGCACTCTAGTTACCTCTTGGTTGAGGTAGGAGCTCAAGGTAGAGGCCTTCGGGTGGATCTTTCTTCGGCAAAGAGAAGACGAAGAGGAAGTGCCGTCTACACCACTCTAAGGAGCTAGGAACAAGGAGGACCACAACAAGAAGAGAAGGAGTTCAAGAACTAGGTATAACCATCTTACCTAGTAACTAGACCTTGTAGTTAGTTTGTTAGTTTTTGTTTAGCAAAGATCCTTCATGGTTAGTCTATGTTTCCTTGTGATAAAAATCCGTTTTTTTTACTCTTTCCACCTCCTCGTAAGTACCGGGGTGGGTTACATAGATTTACAGTGGTATCAGAGCCTAGCTAAACAACATCTAACATGTCAGCAAAGTCGTTAGAACTTCGATCGCGAAAAAAATCCCGAAAACACACCGAAACTTGTATTTTCTGTCGATTTTTAAAACAGGCCTAAAAATATTTTCAGTGACATGAAAAATACAAGCAGGCTTTATAGAGAAAACTGAAAAAATTTGGGCACCTGAATCACTCATAAGATCGCGGATCCATGGCCGATCCAAGCGATCCGCCGCGGATCCGCGGCCGAGTCAACTCGGCCGCACACCAAATTTCTTCTGAGGTTCTCTGGGTTGGTTTTGTGTATTCTGGGAATTTTTGTTTCTGCCCAGATTTGTCAGAGTACTGGATTTTACTTGGGGTAGTTTAAAATTGGAATATTGATCGAAATTCTATAAACTTTAGCTAATTGATTATATCTATGATGTGATATATATACTGAACGTCGACTAATCGCTATACGTCGATTAGTGGGGGTTGTACATATCTGTGATCTGTGATGTTGGATTATGTATATGAATTTATTAGATTATCGCGGATGAATAGCCGGGGTTGTGAGATGAGTTTTTATTTATCTTTCATTTGATGTAAATTGTAAATTGATGTAATGTTATTTTTTATGGACGCACATCCGGGTTGAGGTTGTAGCCGCCATTGTATATTACTTCTTTTACTGTTTTTGCTCCTAGGATAGACCCAAGGTGGGGTGCACAAACTACCGGGTACTTTGAAGTGCCGAGTGGCCTACTCATGTTGTTGAGGGAGGTTGCTTCACTTCAGGTACTTGGAGGGTAGTTTGCCGCACCCGTAGGGGTCTAGGGTGGGGTTTGGCTATTCATCGCGACCGTGTGATCCGTCTTTCGTTGCAGGCTCGAACGAAACGCGGATTCCTAGCATATCCAATGTGTTCATCTGTGATCTGGAATGGCTATCATTGCGTTTGACGAATGCATATATCTATATATGATATCTAGTAGGCGTTGCTTATGTTTTGCATCCGCGCTAATCCAGCCCCCGCTCTGTCGTTGGTTAAGTAACCTAAAGGGTGATGACGGGGCCCCGTGGAGAATGCGGATGGCATAAGTGTACGTCGTATTTTCGTTATTTTCTGCAATGGTAGGATTAAATGATGGGACGCATTATATTAATGCAAAGAAAATAAACCAAAGTTAAATCGTTAGAACAATTTCAAAACCACTCGGTTTTTTCCAAAACAGAAAACTTTTAAAAACGCGGAGCTTAAACCACTCCTTTTAAAAGCTATCAGGTTCCTTCGATTATATCAAGTTCACTACGTTCACGGTTTCTCCAAAACCATTCGTAGCCCTCCGTCATTTCAGTTAAATGTTCAGTAGTATTCAAGCTATGTATTTTGACCTTAGCCAAGGCATAGTGATTGGTAGCTGCTGAATATTTATCTGTAGCATAGATAGATGCGTTGGTTTGGGACAGTCGTACTACTATTTTGGCCTTCGTCAAGGGTATGTACGGGTGGGTTCAAATTAACCTGGATAATGACGGGTAGAACTTGACATGTGACTTATGATATGTTGGCCTTCTTCAAGGTCATAAGAGCATGGGGCAAAAATCCACATCGGGAGTTTCTAAGGAAATTGAAACTTGCTAGTGCTGCATACCATTTGGAGTTTGATAATGTTGGTAGGATTCCTTCAGCATTATCACACAATGATATTTGGATCCCGATCCTACTGTGGGTATCCGCTACTCCTCGGGAGACTTTTCACTTAACGATCAATGCTATAAACCAAGTAGGTGTCTAGAAAGGTGTTAGCGGGGCTACGCCCACACGGAAAAGACGTTATTTAATTAAGGAACTTCGCGAAAGTGTCGTAAAACCTCCCTCGAAGTACCGACACCAGCCTGGCTGAACCGTTAAGCAAGTATTGTACGGTGAGATCAATACCGACTAATTCTTCTTTTATGGTTTGAGGAAGGATTCGAGAAATAGTGGGAGCCATCCTGTTTAGACAAACTAAAAACCACTCTAAACTTGCAAGAGTATCATGTTAAGTGTTTTCTTCTCTCTCTCTTAATTGCAGCGACCCAGTGACCTGACATAGGTTACATCTAAATAATAAAATGACTGAATCTGACTGTTATGACTGGCAAAGGCCTGTCCAGATGTCTATTACCCATGACAAGCTGGGACACCTCTTAACTAATCAAACCTCTGCCGTCTCAGGACCAGTTTCCCCTGTCACGGATATTGATATCCATAAGACATCGGAAAAAGACTGTGCGAATGCCAAGTGCCTCGTGTTGGCATCAGTTGATGGTGCATACCAGAGGCAGCACGAGAAGATGGACTTAGTTTCTATCTTCCTCCATAACAAAGATTTATATGGAGAGCAATCTCGTATCGCAAGATATGAGACCTCGAATGAATTGCTTCAAGCGAGGTTGGCTGTCGGGTCATCTGTAGAGGGCAACGTCCTTACAGAGACTAGCTATTTCGATGAGCCCACGGACCTGAAGACCACGTTGAAGAACGGGTCAAATACTGACTTGATTCTACAGTCTCTACCCTCTACTTATACCCTGAAGGAAACCAGGGAAGAAGAAGGAAAGGGAAAGGCAAAAGATTCGGGACTGGATGTAGTGAAGGAGGGACGTTCCTATTGTTACGGGAAAGGACATTGGCAGAAGGATTGCAGGGCTTTGAAAGCCAGTAGCCAGGATTCGAAGCATGTTGTGGCTTCGGCTTCGGGTGTGTTTGTAATAAAAAACTGTATGTCAATTAACTCTACTTCCAGAGTACTGGATACCAGATTAGGATCTCACATATGTAATTCATTACAGGCTTTGAAAAACCGTATAGTTATCAGGAGAGGTGATATGACTCTCAGGGTTGCTAACGGAATGAGCGTGGACGCTGAATCCGTAGGGGAATATCACCTTGGATTGACAAGTGGGCAAATATTGATTCTGCGTAATTGTTTGTATGTACCTAGTATGGCTTGTAATATCATATCTGTATCCTTACTTTCTAAGGAAGGATATTATTTTACTTTTGTAAGCGATGTGGTCCACATCCACCTAAATCAAGTTCTGATTGGGTCAGGTACATTAGAAAACAGAATATACGTACTGAATCAAGCTCAGGTTTTCAATGTCCAGAACACACTTAAAAGAAAGTCTCCGGAATTAAATCAGGTTTTCTTATGGCATTATAGACTAGGTCACATTAATAAGACACGATTAAAAAAGTTACATAAAGAGGGATACTTGAATCCGTTCGAGTATCAGCCTTATGATACTTGTGAATCTTGTCTCATAGGAAAGATGACAAAAACACCGTTCACTAGACACGGAGTAAGAGCGAGCTCGCTCTTGGGACTCATACACAGTGACGTGTGTGTTCCAATGTTTACACATGCGCAAAGTGGTTATTCATACTTCATTACTTTTATAGATGATTTCTCTAGGTATGGACATGTCTTCCTGTTGAAGCATAAATCCGAGGCCTTTGAGAAATTTCGGGAATACAAGAATGAAGTTGAAAAACAAACAGGCAAGAGTATCAAGACACTGAGATCTGATCGAGGTGGTGAATACTTGAGTGTCGAGTTTCTGGACTACTTAAAAGAGAATGGAATTCTCTCTCACCTTACTCCTCCATACACACCACAACACAACGGTGTATCTGAAAGGCGGAATCGAACCCTATTGGATATGGTTCGTTCCATGATGAGTAAGGCTGAGTTACTGCGATCCTTCTGGGGTTATGCACTAGAATCAGCTGCATATCTTTTGAACAAGGTTCCCTCCAAGACTGTGTCTACCACACTATATCAGATGTGGTGTGGGAAGAAACCCCATCTTCAATATCTGAAGATATGGGGATGTCCAGCTTTTGTTAAAAAGCGGCATGCGGACAAACTCGAAGCACGCTCAGTACTGTGTAAGTTTGTGGGATACCCAAAGAACTCCAGGTGGTATCTTTTCTATTATGCAGAGGAACAAAAGGTTTTTGTTTCTCGTCATGCCCGCTTTCTAGAACATCAGTTTTTAGAAAAATAAACAAGTGGGAGTGCAGTAGAACTAGAAGAAATTCTGGAACCACAATCTATTACTGAACGCTTGGTAGAACCAGAAGTTTCAGGAGAACCGGACATCACAGCGCCACTCCGCAGGAGTAGTAGGCAGTCTCATCCGTCCGAGAGATACTACGATTTTCTCATAGGCGGGGATCAAGAGGATTGCGTCATTGAAAATGATGAGCCTACTAGCTTCCAGCAAGCCATTCAGAGCGGTGACTCGGTAAAATGGCTGGATGCAATGCGGACCGAGATGGAGTCCATGTACACCAACAAAGTTTGGACTTTGGACATTGATCCAGAAAGGGTAAAACCCGTAGGCTGTAAATGGATCTTCAGAAAGAAAATTGGTGTAGATGGGTAAGTTGAAACCTATAAAGCTAGACTTGTTGCAAAGGGTTTTCGTCAAAGACCTGGTTTGGAATATGATGAAACCTTTTCTCCAGTGGCTATGCTCAAATCGATTCGAATCCTTCTTGCCATTGCTGCCTTCCACGATTATGAGATCTGGCAGATGGACGTAAAGACGGCTTTTCTAAATGAAAATTTGGAAGAGTGCGTCTATATGGATCAGCCGGAGGGTTTCATTCAGAGTGGGAGCAGCGGTAAAGTATGCAAGTTGCTTAAGTCCATCTATGGACTAAAGCAGGCATCGCGGAGTTGGAACATCTGCTTTGATGATACTGTCAAAGAATTCGGCTTTATCAAGAATCCAGATGAACCATGCATTTACAGTAAGATTGTAGGGAGAACTGTGGTATTCCTCGTCTTATACGTGGATGACATTCTCTTGATAGAAAATGGCATTCCTCTGCTACAATCTGTCAAAGGGTTCTTGTCACACAGGTTCTCCATGAAAGACCTGGGTGATGTCTCTTACATTCTGGGGATCCGGATCTATCGTGATAGGTCCAAGAGGATATTAGGACTTTCACAGTCCAGGTACATCGACACCATACTGAAAAGATTCAGTATGGAAGATTCCAAGCGCGGTAATTTACCGGCTTGTCACGGGATCACCCTCTCCAAAGAGATGTCTCCCAAGACTGATTTGGAAAGGGATCGCATGTCTATTATACCCTACGCCTCTGCGGTAGGCTCTATAATGTATGCGATGTTGTGTACCGGACCAAATGTAGCTTATGCACCGAGTGTAATAAGCCGGTATCAGTCAAACCCTGGGGAGAAGCACTGGATAGCGGTAAAGAACATTCTGAAGTACCTGAGAGGGACTAAGGATATGTTTTTGGTTTACGGCGGAAAAGACCTCCAGATCGAGGCCTTTGCTGACTCCAGCTTCCAGAGTGACAAGGATGACTCCAAATCCATGTTGGGTTATGTCTTTATTCTCAATGGAGGGGCGGTGTGTTGGAAGAGTTCCAAACAGAAAACCGTTGTTGACTCGACAATGGAAGCGGAATATATTGCAGCATCTAATGCCGCAAAAGAAGCCGTCTGGATGAGGAAGTTCTTGACAGAACTTCAGGTGGTTCCGTCCATTGTTGATCCAATACCTCTGTATTGTGACAACAACGGGGCTATAGCTTTAGCAAAGGAACCCAGGTCCCATCAGAAGTCCAGACACATCTTAAGGCGGTATCACCTGATCAGGGAGATCGTGGATCGCCGGGAGATCGAGGTTCGGAAGGTTGCTACAGAAGATAACACTGCAGATCCATTCACAAAGGCCATTCCTCAGGCGCAGTTCGAGAGGCTATTCGAGATGATAGGTCTTTGATACGCCAGTAGATGGCCCTAGTGCAAGTGGGAGATTGTTAGTGTATATGCTCTAGAGGCCATTACTGTATCATACTAGTTTGTATATTTCTTAATGGAAGCTTGGGATATGCACAGTTGTATAGACAATATTGCTCAAAATGGTAATATGCTACTTGGTTTGTTTTCTACTTTAATATGTGCATGTGTTTCTTTTAGCATATCGCTTATACATATTAGTAGAGCCCTTAGGATCTTTACTTGATTACCAGCGTTGTGATGGCAGTCACACTTGTGGGGGCTGGGTAGTCTACAAGCATATCCTTATACAGGTTCCTAATCGTAGGATTATCTAGACAGGGCATCGATACTCCGAAGTGGACTAGCGTTACGCTTCTCATCCCAGCAGGGGAGATGGTCTGTCCCACAGCATTAGTACGCCGTACTGGAGATAGTATACGGGTGCTCGTTAGGTTACGAGTACACTGGACAGGACTCGTCGGGAACTGTTGGTTGGTACTATACCTATCGTCAGATAGCAGTTCCCAGGTGACAGGAGTACAGCTTAGTCCGTCGACTTGACGCTGCTACTTCTCCTCGAGTGTTTTCCCACTGTACTTTAATTACTACCCTACCATGGCTCAAAGGAGTCGTGCAAACAGGTAGTAGTTGGGTGCAGTCCCGAAGCACTTGGAGGCAGCGACGGTTAGACAGGATTCGTCTCTCCCGGTATTGGGAGTCGATATCGCGCTGTGTCTAGGAGAGCTACTACACAAAGTCCCTGACCAGGGCAAGCGAGATTTGCTGGTAGTGTTTCTAGTAGTTTCTCAGGGTGTTCTGGACTACACTCTGACACGACTTATACCGCTATTAGTGGACTGACGTTTACCGCCCCTAGATCCGACATGCGATATTCTCAGACGAACAGACCGGATTGTACGGAGATTGTCACATTCAGGCTCAGTAGGAGTTCGGATGGGTTCACCTCATCGATCTTCTTATCGGTATCTACCTGGGGACCTTTACATACAGCTAGTACCGCTTGCGGCCTATGGTTAAACCCACTGCCAGCATAGTGTCGAGTCTTTAGAGTGCCACACAGAGGGTTGTTCGCCTTTGGGCAAAACAGAGTAGAGGTCGCATGGTTTTGCGACAGGGTTCGTTCACATACGCGCACTTGTGCACGTTTGGTGTCCGGGAAGTTATTACTAGCGTGCTTTGGTTTAAGCCAGATCCTAGTATTTGTTTTGGGATTGATTTTGTCTCATTGTATTCATGTTTCTCGGAACACGGATGCGGGTGTGTATGCACAGTTGACAGAGGCAGAGGAACCTCATTAGGGTTTTTGACCGTTGACTTTTTCTAAACCCTAATGAGAATGAGAAATATGATTAATAATATTAATTAAGGATAATTGTGCCATGGTTAGGGTTGGGTTGACCATTTGACTTGTTGACTTTTGTTGACCATGATGATTTCTTTTGCAAAGATGCTTCTTGAAGCTTGCATTAGCATTTAACGTGAAATGATAATGGTCAAATCAACTAACCATCACAATTTTCTTAATTATTATTATTATTCTCATATCTTTCTTATATGAGAGCAAGGTTGAGATTACTCTCTCATTCTCTCTTGCTCATTCTCTCTCTTGCAAAGCTTTCCCTCTTCCTCTCTCTCAAAGCTCTCTTGTTTCATGAGTTGAAAAACATGAGCTTTGTGAGATAAAACTATCAAGACAACTCTCTACTCATTCTTGGGTTCTTAGTCTAGCAAGACAAGAACTCTAGTTACCTCTTGGTTGAGGTGGGAGCTCAAGGTAGAGGCCTTCGGGTGGATCTTTCTTCGGCAAAGAGAATACGGAGAGGAGGAGCCGTCTACACCACTCCAAGAAGCTAGCAACAAGGAGGACCACAACAAGAAGAGAAGGAGTTCAAGAACTAGGTATAACCATCTTACCTAGTAGCTAGACCTTGTAGTTAGTTTGTTAGTTTTTGTTTAGAAAAGATCCTTCATGGTTAGTCTATGTTTCCTTATGATAAAAATCTGTTTTTTTACTCTTTCTGCCTCCCCGTAAGTACCGGGGTGGGTTACATAGACTTGCACAGTCAGCCCCTGCTCTGGTGCGTCGACCCCCACAAGGCCGACTACGTCCTCCGTGAGATTTATGAAAGGGTCGGCGGGGCGCACCAAGGGGCCCGCACCTTAATCAAGAAGGCACTGCTCCAAGGGTACCACCGGCTGACGATTCATCGGGATTTCCAAAAGCTCATCAGGAGATGCAAAAGCTGCCAACTCCATGAATGCATACCTCGCCTTCCGGCTCCCGAGTTAACAGCCCAAACCTCCCCGTGGTCGTTTGCCCAGTGGGGAATGGACATGATAAGCCAGTTCCCTACCAGTACGGGTGGGCACAAGTATGTCCTCGTCGCAGTGGACTACTTCACGAAGTGGATCGAGGCCGTCCCCATCAGGAAACCAGACGCCTCCATGACTATCAAGTTCCTCCAGAACAACGTGATACTCCGGTTAGGCATCCCGAGGTGTATTATCACCGACCACGGGACAAATTTCAAAAACGAAAAAGTTAAGGAATTCTGCAGCGAATATCGTATCCTTATAAAGTTTGCTGCGGTCGCACATCCCCAGTGCAACGGGCAGGGCGAGATCGCTAACCGGGACGTTATCCGAGGTCTTTGGACACGCCTAGGACGACAGGGCAGTTGGGTCGAAGAACTGTTAGTTATATGTATTCCTTAGAGGCCATTATTATACATGTGATGTTTATTATAGTGGATGCTTGGACATATATAGGGAGGACTTTCTTGCTAGACATGATAGTATGCTATATGGTTGCTCTTTATCATAACATGTTGATAAAGCCCTTAGGATGAGTGCTTGACTACCAGAATTATGATGCAGATCATACTAGTGGGGCAAGGGTAGTTGGTAAGTACATCCTTCAAATGTTCCTAGCCGTGGGATTATCGAGACGGGGCATCGATATTCCAGAGTAGACTAGCGTATACGCTTCTTGACCCATATAACGGGCGATGGATGATCTCATATCCATTGGTATTTGACATCAGAGATGGTATAGGGTGCTCAGTGCAGACTGGGTATACTGGACAGACTCGCTGAGAACTCCTAGATAGTATTATACCTATCGTCAGATAGCAGTTCTCCGGTAACACTGGTACAGGTTAGTCTGTCGACCCGAGATCGTCATAGAGTCTTGTGTGATTCCCACTGTGCTTTGATTTCCACCTTGCCACTTTCAAGAGATCGTAAGAAACGGTGGTTTTTGGGTACAGTCCCGAGTCATATGGAGGCAATGAGCGATAGGAGGGGATTTCGTCTCTCCCGGTATTGGGGGTTGATGTTGCGCTATACTTGATTGGCCATAACAGGAAATCCTTGGCCAGGATTGTTGAGATCTACTGATAAGTGTTATCAGAAGTTTCTCGAACCATTATGAGCCTCACATCGGCATGAATTATCAGGCTATTGGGGTCTTACGTTATACCACCCCCATGCAGTGATATGCGACATATCAGACGAAGAGACCAGACTGTAGGTAGTGTTACTGATTGGATTCGCAGGAGTATGAGCAGGCTTGCTTGTTGATCTTCTGATCGCTCAATACCCGGGTGTCCATTACGTTTAGCAGACCACTTGCGGCTTGTAGGTGACTGATATGATCACACCTACTGCCGGCGTATTGACGAGCCTTTAGAGTCCTACACAGAGGTTTTCTGGCTCAAGCGAAACGAAGTAGGAGCACATATGTGATATGTTCGGGACCGTGATTAATAAGAGTATGTGATACCGTATTCTGTTCTCATGATATGTGATATTGATCGGTTATATGTGATATTACCGAGCTGTCGAATCAAGTGTTGATTCGACAAATTGATACATTTGATATTAGTCGGTTGTATATGATATAGCCAGATTATTAGATCAAGTGTTGATTTAATAATTTAATATATAATTGTATATTTAATATATTAATTTACATTAACTAATATTAGCTCACTTAAACATTTCTTTTTCTTACTTGTGTACACTTAGTATATATGTGATATATATTAATGTACATTTTTTGTGTCATGCTAGATGATACATGCTTCATGGGTGTGTGACACTTACACCATGCTTATGATAATCTAAGGTTTTTATTTATTTAAGAAATTCAAAATTGGTTGGAATTTTGTCATGGCTAGAAGCTTGGAGAAGCTTGTTGAGCCCATTGACTTAGTCCATTAGTTTTGTTTTGCTTAAGATATTTATTAACCTAACCATTATCCTTAGCCATAGTTTAGTCTCTACATGAGTTAGTGTATGACACAAACTCACTCATGGTTGCTATTCTCATCTCATGAGTTTCATTTTCATCTCCACTTCATCTTCTTCTTCCTCATGAGAATGCTTTCTAGCTTTTCAAAAAGTGAAGAAATATTGTGAGAAAAATAAATCTAATGTAAGAAAAATTCCTACTTTATCATCCTATACTATATTAGCCATTTAGTTTAGGGTGTTTGCTTCACTAATTCCACATTAGTGAAGAGGTAGCTTGAGTTGGTGTCTTCTCAACATAGATCATCTTCGTCCTCGAAGACTTCAAGCAAGCTTGTTCTGTTCATCTTGTGTAGTCTTTCTAGAGTCCGGGAGTTCACTACTTGGAGCGAAGGGACTACTACACGAAGCTATTGAAGTGAAGGACCAGTCTATAAAGGTTGTATTCCTTATTCACTTAGATGTAAAGATGTTTACATGTTGTATTGTTTAATTCTCTAGTTAAGATTCTAGGTTTAGGGTTGTTTAGCATGGAAATATTTTGAAAATGGCATGGACGATGCCTCCCGAAACCTTGTTGTCGTGCTGAATAACTCTACAGTGGTATCAAAGACAAGCTAAAGAATTAGACGATATTTGTTAGATTACGAAACAGAAACAACTCTGAAACACACGAAATAAAAATCTAGTATTTGTCGAAATTTTCCGAGTGTCTAAAAATTTTTTAAGCAGTTGCAGAATGTTATATGAGATGTAATATGAACACAATAGAAATTTGAACCCTCCCCATCGAATTTTGGCCGGCCACTAAGCAAGAAATTCCGAACTCACCGGTTTTCCTGTGGATTTTTGGCTTCAAATTTTTTCTGTGTTCCAGTCTCTGGATTTTGGTATTTCAGGTGTTGCTTGTTTTTGCAAAAATTGCATGTGATGTTATCTTTGTGCAAAGGCAATTCGCAGTGTTTCGTAATCATAATTCTAACATCTTTTCGAGTTATTTAGACTACGTTAATAAGTTCAAACGGATATCAATAACACATATTTTCCCTCCCAGGAAATTTTCCAAGAGTTGGATTTTTCTAAGTTTAAAATTTTCAGAAAATCATGCAGGTGTTTTCTATGGACCCTCTAAAAGAACGAAACCCTAACTAGATTCTGTGACCATCGGAACCGCCACCAAACCCTAGGGTTTGTGGTAGTTCCGCGGCGCCATAGGTGAGGCAAGGGATGACCCTTCTACGGTTGGTCTATAGGTGTTGTGGCATGTTCTGGGTACCTTTTAAACACCGCTCAAGTGTTGAGCTCTTTGGGAAATTTTGGGTGTTTATTGATTCGATCGAAAAGTTTAATATCGTCAAGCTATCTGCGATTGTGATACAATTCTTGGAATCCACAATATTTATTTTTATAAAAACTAATTTAGATTTTATAAATCTAGCAATTCAGTCTCATTTGATCAGTTGCCACGGGATTTTGATGTGGATCAAAAGTCCGTCGCAATTACGTAGTGTACGCGGATACTCGCCGATTAACCTTACTAGATAGCCATGCCCCATAGCCCCGACCAAGTGAATGTAGGAGAACCCCGTCGCCAAAAGCATCGTTCGGGTGCTCACGGCCGCGGTGTTCCGCCTTACTGCACTTTGTCGGCGGCATCAGGGGTGCGGCGTCTACTAAAGTTTCCGACGAGCATTCGATCAGGTTATCGGGAATCTTGTTGAATTATCCGACTAGTTATTGGAAAGTGTTTTCAATATCAAGACTAAAATGCGGGGTTTATAATTGTTAGGCATGTGATGTCTAAGGAATTCATTTGGTTGGGCATGAAATCCAAAATATGTGATAGATTGGGTTTATAATGTCTAAGGTGGTTGCGGATTCCAATTGTTGTAGTTTTTCACTTTCTTTTATGCGACTGTAAGTGTAATATGGGTGTATTTCCAGTTTCGGTGCTATATGTCAACGACAATTGGGATACGCATATTTACTTACGTTGATGGCATGTGATCTTATATGTTGCTGTGATATGTTATATTGGATCGTCGTGTTTGAATAGCCGGGTTTTTTTTATGTGAGATGAGAGTTTTTCATTTTCATTCATTTAAAATCTTGTATGTAATATTCTTTTATTGGGGCACTTCCGGGTTGAGAATGATGTCACCATTGATGTATATTATTTACTTTTCCGCATTAGGATAGACCTAAAGAGGAGAGCACAAGTAACCAGGTTCTAGAGTCCAGTGGGAGACCATCTCGAGGAGTCGAGACCGGGTCTCCTAACTCTAGAATTGGTAGGGTTTCCTGCCGCTCGTAGGGGTCTCGGTATGTGGGTTTGCCTATTCATCACGACCGTGGAATCCACGTTTTTTATTGGCTTAATTTAAAACTCGGAATTCCTAGTATATCCAATATTTTATATGTGTTCTTCTGCTGCTGATATTCTGTGATGTGATCACTTGATATGTTGAAATGATTACTTATATTATATATATGAGATATAATAAATATTGGTACTTTCGTTTCTTCTGTGATGCTTAGGAAGCATAATTGATGGGACTTCATTAATGAGATTAATGAAATAAAAGAAACCTAAAGATGTTGTGGAATCTTGTTTTAAAAACTGGTAGCTCTAGTTCTTGCTTTGCATAGAGGTATTCCTTGTAGAATATCTAGCACCTTATTCGATAAGGAAAGAGCCGAGATCCCTTCACCGGGAGTGACCTCTTTAGAGAAATTGGCAGATGCTACAACCCACTTGGTTTTGTTTTTGATTGATTTTTAGTTCATGCTTTGCATAGTAGTATTTGTGAAATATCTCGCACCTCATTCGATGAGGAAAGAGCCGAGATCCCTTCACCGGGAGTGACCTCTTTAGCAAAACTAGTAAAAGCCTCAAAGACACTCCTTTTCAAAATCACTCGATTCTACAACGATATCATGTTCATTACGCAAAGGGTTTTCTTAAAAACCCGTCGTATCCCTCCGTTATTTCAGATAAGTAGTATTTAGTATTCATGCTACGTTTGTTGGCCTGTGTCAAGGCGTAGTGTGTGGTAGCTATTTAGTACTTATCTGCTGCATACGATGCGATTGGATTAAGGTAGTCGTGCGACTTTGTTATCCTGCGTCAAGGGTTGTGCAGGTGGGTTTAATTCAATCATGAAATGTACGGGTTGAACTTGACTAGCGGACTATGGTTTGTTGGCCTGCGTCAAGGTCATAGGACGCTAGGGGTAAAATATTATCGGGAATTTCAAGTGTTGAAATTTACAATGAGATTGCATACCTTCTATGAGATAGTTGGATCTCGATACCCAATGTGAGTAAGAGTTACTCCTGGGAAAGTATTGCACATTACAATTAGCCGATCAAGTAGGTGTCTAGAAAGGTGTTAGCGGGGTTACACCCCTGGGAAAATGAGGTTTATTTTAATTAGGTCCGTGCGAAAGCACGGAGAACCTCTCTCAAAGTACCGACATTGGCCTGGCCGAAAGATTGGCGAACTTGTAGGGTGTAATTAATCCCGGCTAGTCTTACCTTTTAGGGTTTGAAGGAAGATTTGATAAAAACAGTTGGAGCCATGATTAAATGTATTATTTTATTTTGTTACAATAAATATTATATATGTGATATATAATATTGTAACATGATATGATTACTAATGCAACATGTTTAGTGGAGATTAAACAAGATTAAGGTTTGATTTGGGTTAGTGCATACATGAACCTTCTAGAAGGTTTCTTTTTGTTTTTGCAAAGATATTTACATATGACTCATGCTTTAAACCAACCATAACCCTAACCCTAGTTAATTCTCTACATGGGTTTAGTTGACCATGGTTGCATTATTCATCATATTTATCTTTTCATTATTCATCACAAAAGGATTCTAATTATTATTCTATCATCTTCTTCCTTGAGTTCTTTTTTTTAAAAAGCTTTCTAGCTTTTTGCTAAGTGATGAAAGTGAGTGAGAATATGAAAACAAATGAGAGCAAAAATCATACTTCATCATCCTCATCTATCCTTGCCATTTAGATGAGGGTGTTCACTTCATTTGGTGAGTGTTAGCTTGTGTTAATGAAACTTCAAGGCAGATCATCTATGTTATCGAAGATCGGAAGCAAGACTGCATCTTTCTCTTCGTGGAGCCTCTCGAGAGTCCGGAACACGATGATCGCAGGGAAGGGACCTCAACACGGAGCTTAAGAAGTGAAGGACCGGATCTACAAAGGTTGTAATCTCTCTCACTTAGTGTTAAAGTTTTTAATATGTTAGTTTTCGCCTAAACTCTAGTTTAAAGATCCGGCTTTGGGTTGTTCGGCACGGCTAAATTTTAAATCGGGCATAGTTGATGCCTCGTAGACCCTTGTGCGTGTGCCCAGCAACCCTACAGAACTGACGCAGCTCTTCGAAATGCTTCGCCTTCCCCATGCGTTCCTAACACGTATCGCCCGCGACGGTCACTCTTCCCGATCTTCGCACACCTAGGAAGGTTAGACCGAACCTCGCAAAGCCGAGCAGCTTCCCTACTCGGTACATTCTTGGCTGGTAATCTCTTACCCCACGACGCCAAGGATCAAAGCCCTCATCAAGAAGCCACCGAGCAGCTTCCCTGCTCGATCTATATGTTCCCCGCCGAACAATGGAGACGCAACCGCGTAGGTTCGTCTTGCCTGAAATTCGGGGCAGATGCTAATTGGTGCTATTCGTCCACCTCTCCGAAGATGACAAGTTGATTTATGACACCATGTATCGAAGGTTTAAACGGATGCGGCCGATGGAGCGGACTTCGTCAGATTCCCCCTCGTTTGAGGGGTTTTTAATTGTGGGGACGCTTTTCCCTGCAGGCGCAAGCCCCTGCAGTTAATTACGCTACCGCATCACGGTAACAACTTTCTCCTTCTTCAGATGGTCACTTCGTGTCATGGGTGTTTGTTTTGTTTGTGGTTGCCCGTGGATTTTATACGGAGATTAATTTATGTTGTAGCCCGTAGGACGTGGATTAGTCCAAATCCGTATCTTCTTAGATTTGGGTTTGGGGTTGTGTTTAAGGATACGTTAGTCTCATTTTAGACTAAGATCAACTTAAACGTTTGTTAAGGATACGTTAGTCTAATTTTAGACTAAGATCAACTTAACGGGATCGTTTAGATCCAACAAAAGAGCATTTGGGCTCTATTATTTAGTTTAGGGACATCGCGGTCAGTTAGTTTAAGGACAATTACGGTCCAATATTAGTTTAAGGACATTACGGTCCATCGGTAGTTTAAGGACATCTCGGTCCAAGTTAAGGACATCGTAGTCCGTGGGTTTAAAGGGACCCTACAGTCCAGGTTAAGGTCATCATAGTCCATGGGCTTAAGGACCCTACAGTCCCGGTTAAGGACATCATAGTCCATGGGCTTAAGGACCCCACAATCCGGTTTAAAGACATCGTAGTCTATAAAGTTTAAGGACATCGTAGTCCATGAGTTTAAGGACCCCACAGTCCAGAGAAATGTGTGGTCATCAGGACCCGTCACCTCTCTGAAGACGTTGAAGGATTACAACGACAAACATCAGAGGAGTAACGAGATGTACCCTCGAACCGGTGTGAATTGTTTGAAAGATCTGTAGCCCAGCTTGGAACTAAGATCTGTTGAGTATTTGTGAGCAGATGGGCTCAGTTCAATATAAGTTGAGGACTTATGGCCAGAATTGGGCTAAGTCCAATTAAAATGTTTAACATTTTTATTCTGTCTATTGAGCCTTTACTTGGGCTCGGCCCTTTTAGTAATGCTAAGCATTAGGGCCTGACATCTTTTGTATTGTATTGAATGCATAGCATTCATCAGAACAAAGTGTGTTCTGACAATGCGCCACTTGGCGCGTCAGGCACTTTGCGCCAGTTAAAAAGCGCATTGCGCTTCTGTCGGGTAGCGCACACGAAAAGGACACGTGTCGTGCTTAGCGCTAAGAGCCAGTTTATTAGCGCGTTGCGCTTTGAATTTATGAGCGCTTTGCACTGGTTTAGGGGTGTGCCAGTGAGTGACACGTGGCGCGCTTGGCGCTGAGCGCCGGCCTATGAGCGCAGTGCGCTATTTTAGAAATGCAAAGCGCAAGTTGCATATGTGGTTGACACGTGGCACGTTTTGGCGCTGAGCGCTGATCCAAGGAGCGCAAAAGCGCAGTTCATGAGTGCAAGGCATTGTTCGGTAGCGCAAAGCGCATCTGATCAAATTTATGATCAGAGAACAAGTTTATGTTCTTCTTTTAAAGGAGGCTTTGCCTCAAGATTCAAGAACAAAAGTTCTTGTTTATAAAAGGGCTCTGCCTTTGTAGATCAAGGATCTGTGAATGAAGTAAATACTTCTTTTATTTTTTATGATTAGAACTTTTGATCTTTTTCTTTTTATCAAAGACCTTGGTCTTTTGTAGATCTATGATCTTTTAAGAAGATAGTTCTTCATTTTTTTTATGAGATGATTTCATCTCTGTTGTTCAAGAACTAATTCTTTACCTTGAAGAAATGATCTTCTTTTTCTAAGAGCTTGCTCTTCTTTCTTTGAGCTTTCTCAAAGTTTGTAGGGTTTTTTTTTCTATCTCAGACTTGAAGTCTTGGGGCCTTTATATAGGGCAAACTGATCAGTTCAATCAGTTAAAGAGATCCTTCTCTGATTGATTTGGGAATATTTCCCACCGTTGGATCTTTGATCCTAAGGCTTCTATTTTGCAAAAGATAATCTTTTTGTTTTAATAAGATTGGAAAGATCTTTCCATAATAGAATTTTAATTCTGATTAATTAATAATTTATTATTATTAGATCTTTTGATCTAACGTTGGGGAATTTTTAATTCCAGCGCTGGCGCACCTTACTGTTAGTTATATGTATGCCCTAAAGGCCATTACTATACATAGGATGTATATTGTAGTAGATGCTGGGACATATATAGGGAGGACTTTCTTGCTCGACATGATAGTATGCTATCTGGTTGCTCTTTACCTTAACGTGTATACTGATTGTCTCTCTGTTACATGTTGGTAAAGCCCTTAGGATGTGTACTTGACTACCTGGACTATGATGCGGATCATACTAGTGGGGACATGGTAGTCCATAAGTACATCCTTCAAGGTCCCTAGTCGTGGGTGTATCGAGACGGGGCATCGATATACCAGAGTAGACTAGCGTATACCTTCTCGACCCATACAGATGGGCGATGGATGATCCTATATCCATTGGTGTTTGACATCAGAGATGATATATGGGTGCTCAGTAGAGACTGGGTACACTGGACGGACTCGCCGAGAACTCCCAGATGGTATTATACCTTACGTCAGATGGCAGTTCTCTGGTGACACTGGTACAGAGTAGTCTGTTGACCCGAGATCGTCATAGAGTCTTGTGTGGTTCCCACTGTGCTTTGATTTCCACCTTACCACGTCCAAGAGGGCGTGCAAAACGGTGGCTTTTGGGTACAGTCCCGAATCACATGGAGGCAATGAGCGATAGGAGGGGATTCGTCTCTCCCGGTATAGGGAGTTGATGTTGCGCTGTGTTCGATTGGCTATTAACGGAAATCCCTGACCATGGTTGCTGAGATTTACTAGTAAGTGTTACCTGTAGTATCTCGAACTGTTATAGACCTCATATCGACACGACTTATCGATCTATTGGGGTCTGACGTTAACCACCCCTAGGCGAGATATGCGACATATCAGACGATCAGACCGGACTGTACGGTAAGTGTTACTGGTTGGATTCACAGGAGTGTGAGCGGGCTTGCTCGTCGATCTTCTGATCGCTCAATACCCGGGTGGCCGTTACGTTTAGCAGACCGCTTGCGGCTTGTGGGTGTTTGATATGATCATCACCAGCTGTCGGCGTATTGACGAGTCTTTAGAGTCCTACACAGAGGTTTCCTGGCTCAAGAGAAACGAAATAGGAGCGCATATGAGATATGTGTGGGACCGAGAATAATGCGTGTATGTGATACCGTATTGTATTCTCGTGATAAATGTATCGAATGGTTGTATGCGATATAACCTAGTTATCGAATCAAAGATTGATTCGATAAGCCGATACATTGGATACTAGTCGGTTATATGCGACATGACCGGATCATTGAATCAAGTGTTGATTTAATGATTTAATGTATAATTATATATTTGATATATTACTTTGCATTAACTAGTATTGGTTCACTTTAAATTGATTTTCTCACTTGAAATGCACATTGTATATGAGATATACTTTTGTGCACTTGTTTGTATCATGTTTGATGATACATGCAAACTTGGGTTAGTGTAAAGAATTAAACCATGGTTATTAAATGGTTAGGGTTTTGATTTTCTTATCTATTCATTTATTTATTTCCTTTTGGCAAGAAATAAAATGGTTGCTACTTTTGTTTTATATTGAAAGTTCATGAAGGTTTGAAAGTCAAAGCCATTTTGTTTCTTTCCTAAACCCTAACCCTTTAACTTAACCCTAGTTCATTCTCTACACTTTACCATGGTTGGTTTATGATAAGTATTTTCATTTTATTTTCTATTTGAAAAGAACTTATCATAATATCTTCTTCTTCTTCTTCTTCAACAAGAAGAAGCTTGCCTCTATCAATGGCAACTAGTGAAAAAGAGTGAGAAATCCAATTCTAAAGTAAACCCACTTCCTATTTCATCATCCTCTACCTCTTGCCGAGTAGTATAGGGTGTTTTCTTCACAAGTTTCATGACTTGGTGAAGTTGGAGCTCGATCTAGTGATGCCTCGACGTAAATCATCTTCGGCATCGACGTCGACGACCTAGCCCGTCCATTTCTCCGATGAAGCCGATACTAGAGTCATGGATTCGATTTGGACAGCGGAGAGGACTTCATCACGGAGCTATGGAGGTGGAGGACCGGATCTACAAAGGTTGTATTTCCGTTCACTTAGTTAAGTTGTTAACTAGTTATCGGTTTCGCCTAAAATCTAGTTAACGATCCGTATTAGGGTTTCTCGGCACTTGTAAAATTTGAAATTGGCATGGTTGATGCATTGTGAGACCTCATTAGTGTACCTAGGAACCCTACAGTGGTATCAGAGCCTAGCTAGAGCCTTAGGCGAAGTTTAGACGACGTTTGAAGTCCGATCGAACCGAAACCCTAACTCCAAATTTGCTCTCTGGACTTTTTTCAAAAATTGGTTTTTTCATTATTAAAAATATGCAGAAAATTAAGCAGGGTCTTATATGAATTACTTTGAAATACGGGGGTCTAATTCAATTATATCACCGCGGAACCGCGGCACGAGCCTCGCATGTGCGGCGGTTCCGCGGCCGTAATGAGGCATCATTCATTTTAAATTCCACAGTAATTCCTATATTGTTGTGCTGTATTTTCTGGGAATTTTTAACTTACACTCCACTGTTGAGTTTTCTGGGGTTGTTTTGGGGATTCGATTATTCGATCGGATTATCAGATTTTGTCTATGTGGCTTTCCGGATAATTTTTGAATATGTTAAAAAGTTCGACCGGATATAAATACCCACTTTTTCCCCTGCCGGGAAATTTCCAAGTGTTGGATTTTTGCGTGGTTTAAAGACGTTCTAAGTAGTGCAAGTAACGCGATGGTCCCTCTAGAAGACAACAAACCTTAACTCGATTATGTGACCGTCTTGAACTGCCCTTTGAACCTTAGGGTTTGGGGCAGTACGGCGTGCCACATGTGAGGCGTTGGCTTGACCCTTCTACGGCTGGACCGTTGGTACTGAGGCATGAACTGGATGTTTTTAAACTTGTTTCATGTGTTGAGCTGTTTCGGGAAAACTTAGGTGTTCGATTGTTCGATCGGAAAGTTTGACATTTTCTATTTATCCGGAATGTGATACAATAATTGGAATTCACAAATAGTTATGAGATAACTAATATGAATGTTGTAAACATAGCAGTTTAGTCTCACTTGATCGGTTGCCACAGAATTTTGATGTGATCAAAAGTCCGTCGCAATCACGTAGTGTACGCGGATACTCGCCGGATAAACTTAATAGACAACTACACCCCATAGCCCCGACCAAGTGACTGTAGGAGAACCCCGTCGCCGAAAGCATCCGTTCGGGTGCTCACGGCAGCGGTGTTCCGCCTTGGTGCACTTCGTCGACGGTATCGGGGGTGCGGACGCCTACTAAAGTTTGCGACGGGCATTCGATCAGGATGCCGGGAAACTTGTTGAATTCCCCGACTTGATATTGAAAAGTGTTTTCGATTTTGAGACTAAAATGCGGGGTTTATAATTGTTAGGCATGCGATGTCTAAGGAATTCATTTGATTAGGCATGCGATGTCTATGGAGGTTGCGGATTCCAACTGTTGTAGTTTTACACTTTCTTTTCTGTGACCGTAAGTGTAATATGTGATATCGCCGGTTTCGTTGCTATATGTCAACGACAATTGGGATGCGCATATTTACTTACGTTGATGACATGTGATGTTATGTGTTGCTGGATATGTTATATTGGATCGTCGTGTTTGAATAGCCGGGGGGGTTTTATGTGAGATGAGTGTTTTTCATTTTCATTCATGAAAAAACTTGTATGTAATATTCTTTTATTAGGGCACTTCCAGGTTGCGAAAGATGTCACCCTTTGTATATTATTTACTTTTCCGCACTAGGATAGACCCAAGGAGGGGAGCACAAGTAACCGGGTTCTAGAGTCCAGTGGGAGACCAACTCGAGGAGTCGAGTCCGAGTCTCCTAACTCTAGAATTGGTAGGGTTGCTTTCCGCTCTCGTAGGGGTCTAGGGGTGTGGGTTTGGCTATTCATCGCGACCGTGGAATCCGTGTTTTATACTGGCTCGTATTGAAAACACGGACGTCCTAGTATATCCAATATTTCATATGATTCTTCTGCTGCGATATCTGTGATGTGATCATGTGATGTTTTGTGATAGATACTGTATATAGTATATATGATATATTATATAGATGTTACTTATGTTTTACACCCGCACTAGCCCTGCCCCGCTCTGCCGTTAGTTACCTAACCTAACGGTGCACGAGGGGACATCGAGGCGAATGCGGATGGCATAAGTGTACGTCATATTTATCTGTGATGTTTAGGTATTTAAATGATGGAACTTCATTAATGAGATTAATGAAATAAAAGAAACCTAAGATGTTGTAGAATCGAATTTCAAACTAAAACAGGTAGCTACAGTTCTTGCTTTGCACAGCGGTATATATGATATATCCTGCACCTTATTCGATAAGGAAAGGACCGAGATCCCTTCACCAGGAGTGACTCCTTTAGCAATAACTGGCAGATGCTACACACTCGGTTTGTCTTTTGATTGCTTTTATAGTTTCTGCTTTGCACAGTGATATATATGATATATCCCGCACCTCATTCGACGAGGAAAGGACCGACGATCCCTTCACCGGGAGTGACTCCTTTAGCAAAACTAGAAAGGCCTAAAAAACACTCTATTTTAAAATCATTCGATCCTACAACGATATCAAGTTCATTACGCAATAGGTTTTTAGAAAAACCTGTCGTAGCCCTCCGTCATTTCAGATAAGTTGTATATAGTATTCGTGCTGCATTTGTTGGTTTTCGTCAAGGTGCAGTGTGCGGTAGCTATATGCTGCTTATCTGCAGCATACGATGTGATTGGATTAGGGTAGTCGTGCGGCTTTGTTGGCTTTCCTCAAGGGTCGTGCTGGTGGGTTTAATTCAATCAGGAAATGACGGGTTGAACTTGACTAGAGGGCTATGGTTTGTTGGCTTTCTTCAAGGTCATAGCACGTTAGGGGAAAAATATTATCGGGAATTTCAAGTGTTGAAATTTGCAATGAGATTGCATACCTTCTATGAGATAGTTGGATCCCGATACCCACAGCGAGTAATTGTTACTCCTGGGAGAGTTTTACACATTACAATTAGCCGATCAAGTAGGTGTCTAGAAAAGTGTTAACGAGGTTACGCCTCTGGGAAAACGAGGTTTACATTAATTAGGTTCGTGCGAAAGCACGGGGGACCTCCCTCAAAGTACCGACACTGGCCTGGCTTCGAACTTGTATGTGTAATTAATCCCGGCTAGTCTTTCCTTTTAAGGTTTGAAGGAAGATTTGATAAAAACAGTGGGAGCCATCCTGATTAGATAAAATAATAACTAATCTATTCTTGCAAGAGCGCACGCTGAGTGTTTTCTTCTCTCTCTCTCCTGGTAGCGACCACATCACGCCTTAATCAAGATAATAATAACGAATATTGACCGAACTCGCTTGTTATACTGAGCTGGGGAACGTTGGTCCCGCTCCAACTTATAATTGTTATAAGACAGAGCAGGAAATAGGGGAATACCAAGATTCCCATGCCGCCCAAACAAAGAGAGTGCATGCTGATGCATCATCTTCGGGTGTGTTCATTATACAGAACTGTTTCTCAATGTCCTTTACGTCCTAGGTATATGATACCGGATCAGGATCCCAGATATGTAATATGTTACATGGGCTACAGATAGGTAAAAAACTGAGAACGGGTGATAAGTTTCATGAGGCAGAAAACGGGGCAAGAGTTGCAGCCAAGTCTGTCGGTCACTGTCACCCTGTATTACAAATACATTGATTCTGAACGAATGTTATTAGATACCGAACCTGATATACAAAATCATATCAGTCTCTTTATTAGTAAAGAAATGATAAAATTTTGTATTGTTGGATAATGTTTTGAACATTTCCTATATCAAAAGTTGATCGGTTCAGGCACGTTATCTAAAAGCATTGATGTTCTAAATCAAACTACAGTTCTTAGTATATAGAACACACACAAGAGGAAGAGTTCAGAAATGAACGGATCCTTCTTGAGGTATTGTAGACTAGGTCATCTCAATGCGACCCGACTAGCTTGAGTTACATAAAGATGCATATTTAAATTAGTTTGAATTTACATCTTGTGAAACTTGCCAGTCATGTCACAAAGATAAGATGACCATAGCTCTGTTTACTGGAAACAGAGAAAGAGTCAGTGAACTCTTGGGATGATACATGTTGATGTATGTAGGTCCCCAGTCTACACATGCCAAGACCGGTTCTTTGCACTTCATTACATTCTCTGATAATCTCTCGAGATTCAGACCTATGTTCTTGTTGAAACACAAGTCTGAACCTTTTGAGATATTCATAGAATATAAGTTAGAAGTAGAGAACCAAAATACGGGTAAAAGTATTATGTCCTTTGATGTGATCAAGGAGGAGAATACTTGAGCACGGAACTCCTGGACTATTTTAAGAAGAATGAGATTCTCTCTCAGTATTACTCCTCTGAATACACCACAGCACAACGGTGTATCAGGGCGGAGCAATAACACCCTATATGATATGGTGTGCTCTATGATGAGTATTACTGAGTTACCTATTTCCTTTAGGGAGTTACGCACTTATAAAGTTGCATACCTATTGAATAGGGTTCCAATCAAATCAGCTGCCTACCGCTTCATATGTGATATGGAAAGGGAAGAGCCCATATCTTAAGTTAGTTAAGATTTGGGGTTGTCCGGCCTATGTCTGAAAAACAAAATCCGTACAAGCTCGAGGCAAGATCTGTTATGTAGAACTGGAAATGTTCCAGCTATACATACTGCAGCTGATGATTTGATAGAACCAAAGGATTCAGTAGATTCCAACGAACCTCAGCCTCTTTGCCGATCTAGTAAGGTTCCTCACCCACCTGAGAGATACTTCGGTTTCTCTATGACAGTGGGAGCGAGGAATGCATCATGAGATGATGACCCAACTAGTTTCGAACTGGCCATCAAGAGTGGAACTCTGTAAGAATGGTTGGATGCTTAGCGATCTGAGATGGAATCCTTATACACCAGCAAAGTATAGACTTTGGCTGCTATATCTGAAGGGTTAAATCCCCATCAGGAGCAAGTATATCTTGAGAAGATTACTTGGTGTAGATGGAAAAGTTGAGACTTTCAAACCTAGACTTGTTAAAGGTTTTCGTCATCGACCAGGCGTGGATAATGATGAAACATTTTTCCAGCGGCTATGCTTAAGTCCATCCAGATCCGACTTGCCACGGCTACATACCATGACTACGATATCTGGTGGTTGGGTGTCATGACAGCTTTTCTAAATAATGTTTTAGAAGAGGGCTTCTATAAGTACACAGCCAGAGGGCTTCGTAAAAAGTGGGAGCAGCGGAAATGTATGCAAGATGTTTTATGTGATAAAGCAGGTATCGTGGAGTTGGAAAATCTGTTTTGATGGATTAGTCAAAGAGTTTGACATCATCAAAATGGTAGATGAACCTTGTATAAACAAAAAGGCAGTAGGGAGTATGGTAGCGATCCTCGTAGAGTACGTGGAAGACATGCTCTTGATAGGGAAGGAGTTTCCTATGCTACACTCGGTCAATCTCCGCTTATCACAATGATTCTCCATATAGGATCAAAGTGATACCTCCTAAATCCTGGGTTTTGGATCTATGAGATGGATCTATTTGGATGTTAGGATACTCACTAGTTGTAGTGAGAAGGTATCAATTGGTCCTGGGGAGAATCACCGGAAAGTTTCAGGGTGATAAAGACGAATGAATGTCAGTCACAGGCATTGTCTTTACCCTCAGTAAAGGGACGGTATGTTGGAAGAGTTCCAAGCTAGATACCGTGGCTAACTAAATGATAAAGGTTGAATACATCGCTACTTAAGATACTACCAAAGAGGCAGTCTGGATGTATATTTGTTCATGAGATGAACTTAGTTCCTCCCATTGTGTGACAATGGAGTTGTGGCTTATGCCAAGGAACGTCTGTCCCATCAGTGATCCAGACATATTCTAAGGCAGTATCACCTGATCATGGAGATAGTTGATCTCCAGGGTGATCGAGGTTAGGAGAGCAGACTCAGAGGATAACACGGCGGATCCACTCACGAAGGCATATTCCCAGAGAGAGACTTTTATGGGATGGTTGAGTATGAGATACTACAATCACTGCTACAGATGGCCCTAGTGCAAGTGGGAGATTGTTAGTTATATGTATGCCCTAGAGGCCATTACTATACATAGGATGTATATTGTAGTGGATGCTGGGATATATATAGGGAGGACTTTCTTGCTCGACATGATAGTATGCTATATGGTTGCTCTTTACCTTAACCTGTATACTGATTGTCTCTCTGTTACATGTTTGTAAAGCCCTTAGGATGTGTACTTGACTACCAGGACTATGATGCGGATCATACTAGTGGGGATATGGTAGTCCATAAGTACATCCTTCAAGGTCCCTAGTCGTGGGTGTATCGAGACGGGGCATCGATATACCAGAGTAGACTAGCGTATACCTTCTCGACCCATACAGATGGGCGATGGATGATCCCATATCCATTAATGTTTGACATCAGAGATGATATACGGGTGCTCAGTAGAGACTGGGTACACTGGACGGACTCGCCGAGAACTCCCAGATGGTATTATACCTTACGTCAGATGACAGTTCTCTGGTGACACTGGTACAGAGTAGTCTGTTGACCCGAGATCGTCATAGAGTCTTGTGTGGTTCCCACTGTGCTTTGATTTCCACCTTACCACGTCCAAGAGGGCGTGCAAAACGGTGGCTTTTGGGTACAGTCTCGAATCACATGGAGGCAATAAGCGATAGGAGGGGATTCGTCTCTCCCGGTATAGGGAGTTGATGTTGCGCTGTGTTCGATTGGCTATAACCGGAAATCCCTGGCCAGGGTTGCTGAGATTTACTAGTAAGTGTTACCTGTAGTATCTCGAACTGTTATAGACCTCATATCGACACGACTTATCGAGCTATTGGGGTCTGACGTTAACCACCCCTAGGCGAGATATGCGACATATCAGACGATCAGACCGGACTGTACGGTAAGTGTTACTGGTTGGATTCACAGGAGTGTGAGCGGGCTTGCTCGTCGATCTTCTGATCGCTCAATACCCGGGTGGCCGTTACGTTTAGCAGACCGCTTGCGGCTTGTGGGTGTTTGATATGATCATCACCAGCTGTCGGCGTATTGACGAGTCTTTAGAGTCCTACACAAAGGTTTCCTGGCTCAAGAGAAACGAAATAGGAGCGCATATGAGATATGTGCGGGACCGAGAATAATGCATGTATGTGATACCGTATTCTATTCTCACGATAAATGTATCGAATGGTTGTATGCGATATAACCTAGTTATCGAATCAAAGATTGATTCGATAAGCCGATACATTGGATACTAGTCGGTTATATGCGACATGACCGGATCATTGAATCAAGTGTTGATTTAATGATTTAATGTATAATTATATATTTGATATATTACTTTGCATTAACTAGTATTGGTTCACTTTAAATTGATTTTCTCACTTGAAATGCACATTGTATATGAGATATACTTTTGTGCACTTGTTTGTATCATGTTTGATGATACATGCAAACTTGGGTTGGTGTAAAGAATTAAACCATGGTTATTAAATGGTTAGGGTTTTGATTTTCTTATCTATTCATTTATTTATTTCCTTTTGGCAAGAAATAAAATGGTTGCTACTTTTGTTTTATATTGAAAGTTCATGAAGGTTTGAAAGTCAAAGCCATTTTGTTTCTTTCCTAAACCCTAACCCTTTAACTTAACCCTAGTTCATTCTCTACACTTTACCATGGTTGGTTTATGATAAGTATTTTCATTTTATTTTCTATTTGAAAAGAACTTATCATAATATCATCTTCTTCTTCTTCTTCAACAAGAAGAAGCTTGCCTCTATCAATGGCAACTAGTGAAAAAGAGTGAGAAATCCAATTCTAAAGTGAACCCACTTCCTATTTCTTCATCCTCTATCTCTTGCCGAGTAGTATAGGGTGTTTTCTTCACAAGTTTCATGACTTGATGAAGTTGGAGCTTGATCTAGTGATGCCTCGACGTAGATCATCTTCGGCATCGACGTCGACGACCTAGCCCGCCCATTTCTCCGATGAAGCCGATGCTAGAGTCATGGATTCGATTTGGACAGCGGAGAGGACTTCATCACGGAGCTATGGAGGTGGAGGACCGGATCTACAAAGGTTGTATTTCCGTTCACTTAGTTAAGTTGTTAACTAGTTATCGGTTTCGCCTAAAATCTAGTTAACGATCCGTATTAGGGTTTCTCGGCACTTGTAAAATTTGAAATTGGCATGGTTGATGCCTTGTGAGAACTCATTAGTGTGCCTAGGAACCCTACACTTGCGCGCAGCGCAGAGCGCTGGATCTGGAGCGTTGCTTCAACTTTTGAGTTTTAAAATTTTAAAACAGAGCATTGCTCTGATTGGGGGTGCGCTGCCTAGGGCGCAGCGCACCTGGCGCTAGCGCGTCTGTGTTTGACACGTGGCGCGCAGCGCGCCTAGCGCTGAATTTGAAGCGTTGCTTCAATTTTTAAATTTTGAATTTTAAAACAGAGTTTTGCTCTAATTGGGGGAAACAAATACCCCCCACCGTTGCGCTCACGTAGCGCACACGTGAGTGCAACGGTGGCAACATCTGAGCCCTTGGATCAACTCAGAAGTTGAAGAGGCGGTTCAATGCCTATAAATAGGACCTTTGGTCCCTTAGATGATTTCCATCTTCTTCTTGAGAATTTTCACTAAGAGCCTTACTCTTCAGTTTAAGAACTTTTCAAGAGTCAGAACTCTACCAAAACTTAGGTAAAGTTTAAATTTTTTTTTAATAAATTAAGGTTTTTACCCATTAACAGAGCCCTGCTCTTCATAGATCTTTGATCTAAAGAAAACCCTTTTAGGGTTTCATTAATAGAGCCTTGCTCTCATGAACCCATAGATCTAAAGAGATCTTTTCTTGGGGTTTCTTAGCCCATGAATCAGAGCTCTGCTCTTTGATAATATGTAGATTTCTTGATCTTTGATGAAGAACTCTTAAAGAGTTTTTCATGAATCTTGAAGATCCCAGAATTTTTAATTCATAAAAATTAATTTTAATTAATCCTTGATGGATTTTTCCATCATCATTATAGAGCCAGGCTCTTTAAGGAATTTTATTCCTTCACGATCGGAGTTTGACAAGTGTCACTCTGTCATAGAGCTTTGCTCTCAAAGGGAGATTTTCTCCTTTTCCCGAGAGATTTCTCATTCAATGAGAATTTCCTTGAGGATTTCTTCATTAATTAACAGTCTCATCCAATGATGAGGCTGTTTTTTAAATTAATTTTTAATCGATGATTTGTCATCTAGATTTTGTGGGTCCCCCTTTGGTCCCCTTTCCACTGCATTGCAGTGTGGTGCAACTTTAATAGTACCAAGTGTCAGAAAATTGAATTATAGCACTGACAATTGACTTCTGTCCCTCCTTTTTGTAGGTGACATGTCTTTCGACGCCACGTTTCCATTCGTCCGTTTAGAGGGAGGATTCCCTGAGGCACCTGTGGACCGGGAGGTTCTCGCGCTTATTAAAGATCGTGACCCGGAACACAAAAATCTCCACTTGTGAGGCAGATGGTATGACCAGATTATCAGAGGTCGTCAAAGCTTCTCCTGTGCGACGCCGTCGGAGCCGATCTCTGCGATTCCGTATGCAGATGTACCCCCGGTGAACTATGTCGTAGAGGTTGTCAATTGGACTTCGGAGGGTCTTCTTCAACCTTCGATTTCCGCCATGCCCATGCAGCTGCCGGCAGCTTTGGATACCTTGGGACAGCGTATATGCCAGGGCGAGTTGTGCCCTTAGGGACAACCCTACAACATCGGGCTAACTCCCCGTCATCCGGCCAGGTATTTGCAGTGGGCAAGGTACATCTTGTCGGCGAAGAAAACACGGCTGATGAAGCTCGGCCTATACCCTACGGTTTATGCTTCGTTGTTCCAATATTCTGCTCATCCCACATGGTGGATTAAGGCGTTCTTGGAGCATTGGAACATCCCAACCCATACCTTCCTTCTACTGGACAGAGAAGTCTCTATCTCCTTAGAAAAATTTGCTGAGGTTTCCGGTCTACCGGTTAGGGGGAGCACTACAAGGAGCTGCTTCCTCCGGACGAATACGTTTTTGCCACCAAGCCGGTGGTGATGGGCCTAATGCCAGAGAACTCCATTCAGCACCAGTTTCCTAGTCTGATAAAGGTGCTGAACATGTATGAGAGCCTCTTCTTGGAATCTGGAGGCCGGGGGTCAGTTTTGCGGACTTCATTGCCCGGTTTCTTCGTCCGGAGATTTTGTCGCAGCGAGGCAAAAAGTTTGCCAAGCTCGACAACCCCTTCGGCTTTGGTTTGGACCGTCGACCAGTACTAGAAGACGATCAGAAGGGCTTTTTTCTTCCTGATGCTGCGATCATCCCTTTGTCAGAAATCGCCGCTCCGGGCATTAACGAGGAGGCTTTCTTTCTTGGGTTTCTTGGGCTATAGTTGTGCTGGTTCGCGCTCCCTATGCATCCTCGTTACATGAGGCCTTCCGTCTTCTACCCCGCGCATCGTATGGTGGCCGGAATACAAGTGGCCTTCGGGATTGCCGGGTTAGCCCATTTATACCATAGTCTTAGCGTGGCGGCGGATACCACTGAACCGGGGGTGCATGCTGCCAACTTCCTGATGCATTATTTTACTTCATGGATGGAGATGCACGTGCTCGGGGTCTTTGGCATTCACAAAAGACCTTCGTTTTACGAGAAATGCAAGCTTCCGCGAATTATGCGGCTGGTTGATGCGTCCATCGTGAGTCCGTCACAGCGGGAAGCTAGGGGCTTGCTTCTTCGCCCGCGCACGGTCGGAGATGGTATGTCTTTCACGGACAAAGTCCTGACAATCGGCTAGGAAACTTCCAAGTCGGTGCTAGCATTGCGCGACGTTTTTAAGGACAGGGCCTCCGTGTTGAAAGCCTGGGAGATTCTCTATCTATAGTCCATCAGGCCGGGCTTTCTTGTATTCTGGAAAAATGATGTGGCGCTATTCATGAGATACAACCCCTATCATTTTGCCCAGCAGCTGAGTTATAATCAGGGGGTCCCACTGGAGGCGTTCTTGATAGAACCCGTTGCCACCAAAGAGGGAATACGGGATGCGCTGCATCACTTTATGCTCTTGAATACGGGCTCTCACTTCTTCATTAGGGAGCCGAGTTGCGTCCCAAGGGCCCTCAACATACACGCGGCCTAGTATGAACACACGATGGGTGCTGTTATCAGGGAAGAGAGGCGGCTGCTGCTCGATCGCAAGAATGCGCCCCCTGCCGGTGATCGCAACGTCCCTTTAAAGCGACGGATCGCTGTCCCCCCTCCGCTAAGAAAGGTTGCTGCAGTTGAGCCTCCACGTATGCTAAGACCTACGCGTAGATTGCCCTGTGCTCCTGTGGAGACGGTGGATGTGCCATCGGTGCCCCGTGCTCCCGCGGAGACGGTATGTAGCTTCATCCGAATCTGGCGTGGGCTCGGATATCGGGACTCGCCATCCCAAAGTGCCCACCAAGCGCAAGCTGGTGCTGGCTGCGACTGGAGCTCGCTCACAGAAAAAGAAAAAGAAGTCGATCCTTTCTGTCGACGTTGTACTTGGCCAGGAGACTCACGCTCCTTACGGCGAGGGCCTGAGTGAGTATGGGATAAATGAAGGCTTATTCATGCCGCCAGATGATACTGATCTGGCGGCTGCCATTGCAGCTTCTGAGCAATTGGCCAGCCACGAAGAGGGGTTGGCTATCCTCGCGCGATCAGGTAATCATTAGCTATATTTTTCGCCCTTGCATCGTATTTCTATTATCGTGTTTTGACTGACGCTTTTCCTTCTTTAACAAGCATTTCCACTAAAGAAGCTCTCGCGGCTTCTCTTAAGACTTTTGAGGAAAAGGAAAGACTTCGAGCATCCTTAGGCATCGGTACATTTCGGTTCACCATGTTCCCGCTCCCGTTTCTTATGAGTAATCTGACCCTTTCTTTGTCTTATCGCAAGGACCACAATGCCAATCCCACAAGCTGATGCGAAGATTCTTCCCGGGCCAGGCATCGAAGTCCCAGCCTCCTCAGGGTTTCCAAAAGAGGCTTTACTCAAGCAACCGATGACGGATGCCGTAACGGCTCCAGAGGTAGCTCCTGGCGTAGATGATGACGTCCCATTGACGGAGGTCTTGAGAAGATCAGCTCTCACGGCCCGAACGGAAAGAAAGTGCAGAATGCGTGCAACAAGGGAGCGTAGTGCTGCCTTAGCCACGGGTGCGGGTTCGAGCGCCGCTGCCCCTGCCGCTACTCCTTCAGAGGAGTCCCCGGCTTCCTTGTCTACTGCCTATAGACGAGCAGCACGTGCAGCTCGGGAAGCGGTCGGAAGACCAACCCAAGGTAATGTGACACGGGGTTCCGTTGTCAAAGTTTTAAGTATCAATTCTTATATATTTTATCTTGCAGAGCCGAGTCTTCCCGAAGAGGTGGCGGCGACCGCCGAGCCTGAGGTAGCGGTGGAGGAGGTAGCTGTGATTGCCGAACCCGGGGCGGCGGTAGGCGAGGTGGCTGCAATTGCTGAGCTCGAGGTAGTGACTGGTAAGTCAGTCACGATTGCCGAGCCTGAGATAGCGGTGGAGGAGGTAGCTACAGCCGCCGAGCCCGAGGTGTTGATGGGTGAGACAGCTACAATTGTTGAGCCCGAGGTGGCCGCTCCTTCTCAAGAGTCGGGCACCGCCCCAATCATTGCTCTTTCTACCTGCGACCCTTTGCCATCTCCTAGCGTCGCGAGCGTTACGACGGCTCTGGTAGAGTCAGGGGATGAGGCGACAGGAGGTGAGACCTTCCCGATGGAAGAGGATGGAGTAGTTGCTGTGTCAAGTGACGCCCATGTCGCGGTTCCGACTAGCGACTCACTAGGTAGATTTTGGATCATTGCTTTTCTTTTTATTCTCCAATCTTTTTCAATATTTCCAGACATGGTTTATCTTGTTTCTAATGCAGGTGCGGCTAGTGCTGATGCCTCTCTATCCGAGGCAATGCCATCAGCTACCACCTTGACGGTGACACCTCCTCTACCCTCTCTCATACCATCTCAGATGTTGGAAGGTGCGGATTTGTGACCCATCGGTCTTATTTTTAAGCCGTACAACTTATGTACTGAAGTTGCATTACTGCGTCCTTGCAGGAGTCCTTTTTGACTACCAGTACCAGGTGCTCTACCCACACTTCTCCTTCCTGTCAGAGATTAGTCCGCCTGCCGGTGTCGGTGAGTATCTTTTCTAAACGACGTCCTTTCTTTAACAGGCAGTCGCATTACTGCTAACTCTTCTTTATATTTCTTTTAGCCTTACAAATTGAAGAAGGGAACGAAGCTGTCGTTGCGCTACCAGTACTCCCAGCTCTGCCCCCATGTTGCAGCTGGTATAGTAGACTCTATTTTTTTGTGTATGTATATTCTTTATTTCTCGAGCCGTGATCTGATTGTGATTTATTTTGCAGCAATCACATCGACTCCAGCCTCTTTCGAGTCTCGCATTATGATGCCGGCAGGGCCCTTTTCCAGACGTCCGTCCTCGAAAGGCGCCGCGAATAGTCTGCGCATGCTAAGCGACTATATTGAGGAGCTCGATATGGAGACTCCCACTTCTGCTGCGGATTTTTCCGCGGAGGTTAACCCTATGCTGGCGATGCTTGTGAACTTTCATGGTGAGGGCGTCGTTGAGTCTTGGGTTAATCGCTGCAGGGAAATCGAGGCTTGCCTGCGTGAGCTTAAGCTTAGGCGTCCTGCACCTGAGATTCTGGCTGTGAGCACTCAACGGGCTGCGTGGATCGAGCAGAGCACTTCTTACTTCCGCCATCTTGAACAAGAGGTGGCTTTAAAGAAGAAGGAATGTAAAGAAACTTCAAGCGAATCTGCTCGACTGCATGCTCAGGTTGATGCGAATGCTGCCCAGTTGAAAGTTATCTTTGAAGGCCTTCTGCGATACATTTCTGATGGATTAACACTGAGGCAGAAGCTCGACGTCGTCGAGCGGTATGCACAAGATCGTGAAGCAGCTTAGCGAGCTGCCGAGGAACAACTTTCGTCTTACTTGCAGCAGCGAGCCCAGGTCGAAGCAGAGTTGGCCGCGGCAGCTGATCAAGAAGAGGGGCTGAGGGAAGTGCGCGAGCGGCTGATTGGATTATTGAAAGCGCTTCCTTCTCAATAATTTTTTTTGTACCATTTGTAATTTTGAATAAAATGTATTCGTTCTTTTATTCTTTCATATGATGTATTTTTGTACCCAATTGAATTCATGAATAAAAGATACACATTTTTTTTGCAATGTCTTGTGTCATCTCTCTGCTTTCTTCTTTCTTTTGTTATCAGCATGTCACCTTAGCAAACATGGCCGGCAGATGATAGAATGAGCATCTTGCCTTGGCTTCTTCTAGGGGTAGTGATGGTTTAGGAAGCAGGTTCAGATCTGTTACCTAAGACTTTTTAACTTTATGAGCCGTGAGGGTCTCGTAAAGACTTTTCTCCCTACAAGCCGAGAGGATCTCGTAGGTGTGTTTTCTCCTTAGGAATCGTGAGGATTCCTAAGTGTGTTTTCCCTTATAAGTCGTAAGGATCTTATAAGAGAGTTTTCTTCCTTACGAATCGAGAGGACCCGTAAGTGTTTAGTGGGATAGACATGTAGATGACGTATTTCCGAAACGGGGTCATATGGATGACATATTTCCGTGACGGGGTTATATGGATGACGTATTTCCGAACGGGGTCATGCAGATGACGTATTTCCGAACGGGGTCATGTGGATGACGTATTTCTGAACGGGGTCATGTGGATGACGTATTTCCGAACGGGGTCATGTGGATGACGTATTTCCGAGCGGGGTCATGTTGATGACGTGTTTCCGAGCGGGGTCATGTGGATGACGTATTTCCGAACGGGGTCATATGGATGACGTATTTCCATGACGGGGTCATATGGATGACGTATTTCCGTGACGGGGTCATATGGATGACGTATTTCTGAACGGGGTCATGCGGATGACGTATTTCTGAACGGGGTCATGCGGATGACGTATTTCCGAGCGGGGTCATGCTGATGACGTGTTTCCGAACGGGGTCATGTGGATGACGTGTTTCCGAACGGGATCATGTGGATGACGTATTTCCGAGCGGGGTCATGCTGATGACGTATTTCCAAACGGGGTCATATGGATGACGTGTTTCCGAGCGGGGTCATGTGGATGACGTATTTCCGAACGGGGCCATGCGGATGACGTATTTCCGAACGGGGTCATGCGGATGGTGTTTCCGAATGGGGTCATGTGGATGGTGTTTCCGAACGGGGTCATGTTGATGACGTATTTCCGAACAGGGTCATGTGGATGACATATTTCCGAGCGGGGTCATATGGATGACGTATCGTCTGTTGTAATGAGATGAATATCGGAGTGGTCTCCAGGTTGTCTGTGAGCCGTTAAGATATGGCTTCTTCTTCTGATGGAGCCTGGGGAGGGAAGGCGTGATTCCTTCTTTGTTTGCGCCCCTGGATTGTGTACAGGGATTGATGTAATATTACCTATAGGGCATAAATTTTATATGTTTTTTATTTCCGCAATGCTCTATCATTTCAGCTTTTATATCGCGAAAGTCGCGATTGCCCAATCGTTTTGGCTATTTTTCGCGGTGCCCAAGCATTTCGGCTATTTATTTTATTTTTACTCGCTGATTTTTGTTGCGAGTTGCCCAATCATTTCGGCTATTTTGCATGCATACATTTTTTTTACTCGCTGGTTTTGTTGCAAGTTGCCCCATCATTTCGGCTATTTTGTATGCATGTGTTTGATCGCACGCTTTTGGCGTGTCGGATGTTCAAAGAATTAAAGTATAACCGCGATCAGGACGGTGTCGCTATGCAGCTAGCCGGTTGAGCACGGGTCGGTCCACAGGGAGATGGTGGTATTTTACCTTCTTGTCTTAGACGAGTCAATAAAGAATTTGTGTATGTTTGTTTGATCTAACCTATGTGTTTATTTGCAAGTAAAAAAGTTGTTAAGAAGAAAATACGAGATTGTAAGCTAAAGAAATCCGTACTCAAAACCTTTGAGCCGAGTCTTGACCAATTGAAGCTCGAGCAATCGGCAACAACGTGGATTAGGGGATTTAAGCGCGGTATTCGTGGAATCCGGCTTATTTACCCTTGTCCTTCCGTTCTTGTCTCTTGCTTTCGCGTCCGGCCAAACCGAACGCAACCGGTCGCGGTTAGGAACCACCGTTACCTTGTCAGGGTACGGTGCCTAACGGAGCGCTTGCGTATGGTTTGGGCGGAGTTCAATGGAAAATAACGGGAAAAGGAAAAGAGCAAAGGAATGTTAACTTACAATATCATATGGATTCTTAACAACAACAATAATTACAACATTCACAAAATGAGCAAAAGAGAACAAAAAGAAAAGAACAAAGAAAAGAATACAAGTAATTAAGTGCATGAATATAAATTGCAAGTAATTAAAGTGCATGGAAATAAATTGCAAGTAATAAAAAGCGATAAAAAGAACACGACACTAGGACTCAAGACAAGCATGTGATCAATAGCCAACCCTTAAACTTGCAAGCTCAATGAAGAGGTTGCAAGATCAAGGGAAGGGTAGAGAACGCATGTGAAATGAAGAACTAGTCCCGTGAGAAAATACGACCCTTGAGATCAATAACTAACCCTTAACCATTCAAGCTCAATGAAGAGGTTGAATGATCAAGAGAAAGTAAGAATCTCAAGGGGGAGCGAAACTAACAAGAAAGATAAAAAAAACCCTCATCTTCATTAACATCCACTCAATACTCTCACTACATTTCCATGGAGGAAGAATGAAGAAGAAGAAGAAGAAGAAGAACAAAACTACACAAAAAAGAGGCTAAAGAAAAGCTCTCTTGGTTTGGCTCAGATCTGCTGTATTTATAGGCAGGGAATGGGAACTCTAGGGCAATAATCTGGACCTATAGGAAGTTACAAAAAAGCCCCCAGAAAACGACAAGGAGAAGAGCCAGTACGGCCGCGGATCCGCGGCCTATACCCCATGTTGGCCGCGGATCCGCGGCCATGTGGAGGAGTTGGGTCGTGGGATTTTGGGACATTTCCTGGTTTGATGTTTCCTCGTGTTTGCCAACTTTATACTGTACAAAATCTTCCAGAATATCTCCAGATTTCCTTGTCCAAGATTGCACTCTTTTCTTTACTTTTGACTTTATCTCCCTCGAGCTCCGCGCACCCATTGATTCTTGTGCAGCCCCCCTCATGCTCTGTGCTTGTCCCAGACACAAATGACCACTGTCATATGTCTTGTCTCTGGAACTGGTACTCGGCACTGGACGGATATGGATGACCGGAACCCGGCTTTTATCTGCTGTCAACAGATGTTCTGTATTTGGTGTAACTGTGGAGATTCTGTCTTGATTTGCGATATTTGGACTGAAAACCTGTAATCTGTAAATATGTAACAAACATGGATTAAAAGTACCTACCTATAAACACACGAGCATAAGAATGGGCGGTATAAAATGCAGTATTCTGTTATGAACAGTGTTGGCTCGCTAGCTTCTCGCTGCAAGCCTGGAATTAGACACCAATTTCGGCATCAGCACCGCTACAACTGGGATATTGCCAGGAGCAAATCATCATTTGCCTCTGTCGGTGTTGAACAAAGGTGGCTTAGTAGACAGGGTTAGGATCCTGTCGACTAAGGCTTTTGACTTCATGAGCCGTAAGGGTCTCATAAAGGTATTTCTTCCTGCGAGTCGTGAGGATCTCGTAGGTGTGTTTTCTCCTTAGGAATTGTGAGGATTCTTAAGTGTGTGGTCTCTTATAAGTCAGAAGGATCTTACAAGAGTGTTTTCTCCTTATAAGTCGAGAGGACTTATAAGGGCTGTTCACCGGGTAGACATATCCCTAGTCACGGATGGGACTCTGTTAGGGAAATGTTTATTCGCGCCCGTGGATTGTATACAAGGGTCAGCGTTGAGCAACTTGTAGCGCAGTATCGGAAGTTATGGTGGCTGCTTAAGAACAGGTTCAGATCCCTGTAGCTTAAGAATTTCAAATCTTATGAGCCGTGAGGGTCCCATAAGAGGGTTCTCCTTACGAGTCGTGAGGATCTCGCAAATATAATTTCTCCTTAGGAATCGTGGGGATCCCTAAGTGTGTTTCTCCCTTGTGAGTCGTAAGGATCTCACGCAGGTGGTTCTTCTCACAAGATCGAGAGGACCTTGCAAGTGTCTTTTAACGAGATCGCGCCCTTTCGGGTTTTCACAAAACTCGCCGGTAGCCCTGCTATTTTTACTCACAGAGCCCTTTCGGGTTTTCATCCGTGCCCTTTTTTCTTATGGACATACCTTTTTTTCTCTTTTTTTTTATTTTAACGAGGCTGCGCCCTTTCGGGTTTTCACGAAACTCGCCGGTAGCCTTGCTGTACTCACGGAGCCTTTTCGGGTTTTCATCCGTGCCCATTTTGCTTATGAACATACCGTTTTCTTTCTTCTTTTTTTTATATCAGCTTTGGGATACTGCAATCCACCGTAGAGTTTTAGGACATAGTGTTCCATTGTTAGTTTAAGGATGTTTCGGTCCTTTATTAGTTTAAGGATGTTTCGATTCGTTGTTGGTTTAAGGACGTTTCGGTCCGTTGTTAAGGAAGCCGGCTACTACTTAAAGAGTTTAGGCTTAGGAAGATAGCGAGCGGACATAGTCGTCGTCATCTATCATTGACCTAGGCCGTGACTCGTCAGGCGTAGTACTTTTTTAGGAAGCGACCATTTATTGGTCTGAAGGGCCTTTCGCCATGCATGTTCATGAGTATATAGGCTCCACCCTGGTAGACTTTGTCTATGATATACGGGCCTTCATAGTTTGGCTCGAATTTCCCCCGTTTGGCATGATTGGGGATCATAGGTCTTTTGACCACTAGCATGAGTTCGCCTTGGCGGAAAGTTCTCGGCCTAGTCAATCTTTTGTATGAGCGCGTCATCTTTGCTTTATAAGCTTCCAGATTTTGCTGCGCTATGAGTCGGGTTTCATCAAGGGCGTCGAGCTCCTCAAGCCGAAGGTGAGCATTCTCTTCGTCCGTTAGCTCGTAATGAACTGCCACTCGTAGAGAGGGTAGCTCTATCTCGAGGAGGAGTACCGCCTCTGTACCGAATACCAATGGATATGGCGTTGTGTTCGTGGCCGTTTTAAATGTAGTTCGATACGCCCAGAGAGCTTCATGCAGTCTCTCGTGCCAGTCCTTCTTATTTCGGGACACCGTCTTTTTCACGATCTTCGTCAAGGTCTTGTTAAAAGCCTCAGCTAGACCGTTAGCTCGGGGATTATAGACTGAGGAGTATCTCCGGTCTATGTTATGCTGCTGTGCGAAGCGGCTTATCTTGTGGCTTCTATAGGCTGGCCCGTTATCGGAGATAATCCGTCGTGGAGTTCCAAACCGATAAATGACGTGCGTCTTGAAGAAATGGAGGATATTCTCCATCTTTACTTCCCTCGGTGGTACTGCCTCTGCCTATTTGAAGAAGTAATCAGTTGTCGCCAAAATGAACCGGTGTCCTCTGGACGATGCTGGTTTGATGGGCCCGATTTTGTCAGTCCCCCACATCTCAAACGGCCAGCTAGACACCGTTGGATGTAGTGGATTTGGATGTTGATGGATAAAGTCTCCGTGAGTCTAGCACGAGTAGCATTGCTTCGCATACTCGAGGCTGTCTTGAATCATCGTGGGCCAATAGTAACCCATCCTTTTGATCTTCAGGTTCATCTTCAACCCGGCTTGGTGAGAACCGCAGAGTCCGTCGTGAGTTTCTTGGACGACCCTTCTTGCCTCTTCAAGTTCCAGGCATCTTAGTCATAGAGAATCAAATGATCTCTTATACAGAGTGTCATTGACGAAAGCAAAAGACAAAGCTCGTCTTATAAGCTGATGTCTTGAAGACGCATCTTCAGGTGTTCGACGGGATTTGAAGTAGTCTATAAAGACTTCTCTCCAATCCATAGCCTTTTCCTGGTCTTTTATTTGTAGAGTCGTTTGCTCGGTCGCTCCCTTTATTTCGGATGACTCCGGAGATATTTCTCCCGGTGCGAGAACCCGACGGCTTTGCACAACGATCCTCACGTCATCGAGGTTCTCGTCAGCCGGTTCTTTAGCGAGCTTGGCTAATGCATCTGCTTTGCTATTTTCTGCACGGGGTATGCTTTCCAAGGTGCAGGAAGGAATTTGAGTCAGCAGTCGCTGCACCCTCTCGCCGTACTTTACCAACTCTGGTTTGCACGTCTGATAGTCGCCATTTACTTGACTGACGATCGGTTGGGAGTCTCCGTATATAAGGAGGTTTTCAATTCCCACGTTGATAGCGATCTCGAGACCTGCTATCAAAGCTTCATACTCGGCTTCGTTGTTCATCCTCGGCTCTGTTAAGGAAAAAGCAAATCGCATTATTCCTCCTTGTGGAGTCACGAAGATGAGGCCTACCCCCGATTTGATTATAGGGGTATTTTGTTTGCGCTTCTTCATGGAGGACGCCCCATAAAAATAGAGTTCCCACCGGGTATCACCACCGTCATTCGTGTCAAACGCATGTTCGTGTGGTAGTTCGCAATTCAAAGGAGAATCGGCAGGTATCGGATGCTCAGCGAGGAAGTCGGTGATGGCCTGGCCTTTCACTGCTTTAAGAGGCCGATAAGTTATCGAGAACTCCATCAAGAGCAAGGCCCACTTAGCGAGTTGTCCTGTTAATATGGTCTTTGAAATCAAATATTTGAGGGGATCCACCTTTGATATGAGATGGACCTCATGTGCCAACGCGTAGTGTCTGAGCTTCGTTATTGCGAAGATCAACGCCAGGCAGTGTTTTTCAATGGGAGAGTAATTGCTTTCTTCCCTCCGTAGAACTCGACTCAAATATTAGAGGGCTCTCTCCTTCCCTTGGTCATTCTATTGTGCCCATAGCGCACCTAAAGAACCTTCAAAGGCTGTCATGTACAGAACGAGAGGTTTTCCTTTAACAGGAGCGGCCAGCACTGGCGGATTCTGTAGGTATTGCTTGATTTCATCAAGTGCTTTAGCATTTGTGATCCCAGACGAAAGGGGTTCCCTTCTTCATCAGGTGACTGTAGGGGCGACACTTGCCGGAGAGATTGACTATAAATCGCCGGATATACGTGAGCTTCCCTTGGAGAGACCGCAATTGCTTGAGAGTCCTTGGCGGAGGCATTTCCATGATCTCCTTGATCTTCGACGGGTCTATCTCGATGCCTCGGTGTCGAATGATGAATCCTAGGAACTTGCCCGAGGAAACACCGAACGCGCATTTGAGAGGGTTCATCTTCAAGTTGTACCGAAGGCATTGAAATACGGTCTTCAGATGCTCTAAATGCTCCTCGTATGATTTGCTCTTAACCACGAGGTCGTCGATATAGCATTCGACGACTTCATGTATGAGGTCATCAAAGATCTTCTTCATGGCCCTCTGATAGGTGGCGCCGGCATTCTTTAGGCCGAAGGGCATCACCTTATAGCAGAATATGCCCAAAGGGGTCCGGAAAGCGGTATGTTTCTGGTCCACAGGGTGCATATTTATCTGATTGTATCCTGATGAGCCGTCCATGAAGGAGAAAACTTCATGAGTGGACGTATTGTCTATCATCAGCTCGGTGACTGGTACTGAGAAGTCGTCCTTCGGGCAAGCTTTATTGAGATCCCGAAAGTCTACGCAGATGCGCACCGTCCCATTTTTCTTCATCACTATGACAATGTTAGCGATCCAGTCAGGATATTGAACCTCTTGGATGAAGCCGGAGTCGATTAGCTTTTTGACCTCGGTATTGATGCTCATCTCAAGCTCGAGCCGCATTCTTCTCGGCGCTTGTTTGATCGGCTTGACATCCGGAGATATCGCCAATTTATGCATAGCAATCTCTAGATCTAATCCTGGAATCACGGAATAGTTCCATGCGAAGAAATCTTTATGTTGCATGAGCACGTCCTTTAGCGTAGCCACCCTTTCTTCAGACAATAGCTCACTGACGAATGTCGGCCGCGGGTCAGTTGCCGTCCCCAAATCAATTTTCTTGAGGTTTTCTGCAGTAGTATGTATTCCATCCTCCAGCTCTTTTGGCGCCGGCGGAAATTCTGAGATTACCTCGTCATTATCGTTTTCGAAGAACCAGGGGATTTTATCCATATTCTCAGGTTCTTCTTTTCATAACATTATTACGTGACAGGTACGAGCTCGCTTCCAAGACCGATGTGGATCTGGTTCTACCCTCGTGGATTTGGGTTCATGCTTCTGCGGCGGGGTTACCCTCCAGCTACTAGATAGAGCGAACATGCCTTGCTGATATTGATCTTCGACCCATTTCTGGAAGATGAAGCAGTCTTCAATAGGATGTCCTATTGCCCAATGATACGAGAAATAGTCCGAATGAGAGACTTCGCCTGGTTGCTCAGGGTGCTTGGATTCCGGGAGGATAATAATTTGATGTTTTATGGAAAGATCAAGTATCTTCTTTGTCTTGTCTTGGGCAAAAGAGTATGCTCGACCCATCTTTTTTATAAGAGACGAATCCGGACTGCTCAATTCCTGATCGCGTGGCTTCTTGGACCCTCTTTGTTGTTGTCGAACGCCTTTCCCGTTCTTTGGTTTATTTCTTCCTCTGCGTCGGGCCTTTTGTACAACGGGTTAACAAGGAGGAGCATTTTCATTTTTCACAGCCTCCTGAAGGAGGCGTTGCGTACCGGCTTTCTCGTAGATGGCCATTTCGCGATTATGGTCGTCTCGAACTTTTTGACCTGCTTCTCTTATAAGCTTGTCCATTTGTTCTTCGAACGACGGACTGGGCATTTTCACGGCTGGAGTTCTTTCTGGTTCAGGGTTAGTATCTTCCCACAGAGCATCTCCTTCTTCATCAAAGTCATGTATGACGTAGCAGTCGCGGAGTAGCTCCCGTTTCTTGGATTGAACATACCCAAGTCCGGTCGTTTCCATTCTCCCATTGGGCAATTTTCGTTGAGTTCCAGGAACGTTCCAGATCCTGTTATAGAACCGTGCTTGTCGAGCAGTTTTCTTAAGGGGTACACCTTGGCGTCTCAAGAATCTCCTTAGTCCGTCTGCGTAATATCTGGGCAAACGGATAATCTGGAGCCTGTCAAGTATAGAATCCACGCCATGCCAGATTTCTTTCTCCACTTTGGTTTCCACGGATCGGTAGAATAGGATCGCCTTTTCACCTTCTCGCATAGGAGGGACATAGAACGTCTGCAGCTCTTCCACATTGTAGGTATCAAACGTGTCTAGTTCTTTATGATATTTGGGCGGAACCATAGCAACTTGCAAACTTTGCTATTCATCAGTGAAGGTTTGTATGGATGGCCGGGCAGAGAATACGGCATTGGCCTCATCTTACGAGTCGCTGCCGAAGATCAACATAGGGGCGGACGGTCCCGACTTGCTGTACTGGGGCGGACCAGAATAAACTATCTCTTCCTCCTCCTCGGTATCATTCCTGAAGACCGAAATGGTGGTGATAGATTTGTTCTCCGGTTTGTGACATCTCTCTGTGTCCTCAAAGTCTGGTAAGAAGTATTTTGCATCTCGTACTTGCGGACTTCGTTCACAGAGAACGGGTTTAGCTCTCCTGTCATAGTATACTCAAGACCATCCTTGATGTTTTGTAGAAGGGATGATGTTGTATTCGTGCCGACCGAGCAAAGCATTGTAGCATGTCTTGGCGTCAATGACGTGGAACTTGATGTCCGTGACGAGCAGCCCAAAGCGTAACGTCAGTATCATGGACCCAAGTGTTCGTGATGACTGAGAGTCGAACCCGGAAATGGTGATCTTATCCCAAGCGAGGTGTTGAACACTCACGCAGATTTCCTTTAACACCCTCACGTTAAGGAGGTTGACGGAGGACCCATTGTCGACCAGGATCTTACCTATCTTGATGTCATGACAGTACCCAGAGACATATAGGGGACGGTTGTGCTCGCATGTCCCAAGGAGGAGATCTTCATCGCCGAAGGTGATATCGGCTGTGTGCACTTCTTCCAGCTCGTCTTTCATCTTTTCTTCGGTGAGGAATGCTTGGAATTGCTCGGGCTCTTGCAGTGCCTTGATTAAAGAATCTCTCGCCTCTTTGGATAGCAGAAAGGCGTCGAGAATGCTGAGCTTCGAGGGTATTTTCTTCAAGTGTGCCAGAACGTTGTAATCCACCTTGTTTTTCTTTGGTGGGTCCTTGGCTGTCAGCTCTTTGACGGCTTGGTCATCAAGGATGATATCCTCCGGGATCTTTTCTTTGCCCTTATCTTTTCTGTTTGACCCACTGCTCGAGGGCCCAAGATTCTTTTCAGGCAGCGTACGGTTGCGCAGCTGAATATTTTCACAGGTCTTTGGTTCCTCCACTCTTCCCAAGGTGGACTCTTTAAAGAGAGTACCAAGAGCCATTTCTTCGTCAGAGTCGCTCCCGAAGGTGAGAACTTGCGATCCCCCGGCGTTGACCATGCGACAATTGCCGATAGTTCTTTTACGCTCCTCGGTCATGTTTCTCTTCTCCCGACGAGTTTTGCGTTTCATCTTCTTGAAATGTTGTCGGTGAGCAACATATCCTTGCCACCATCTTTTAAAAGCGTTGCACTCTTCAGTGGGGTGTGTAATCTTTCGATGATACAAGCAGTAGCTGGGATGTGTTTCTGCTTCACCGAGAATGTTTCCTTCGGAGGGTGGCAGCTTCATTCCCATTGATATGGCTTTGGCGAACCTCTTCCTCGTCTTGAACCTGCTTTTGATTGCGGCCGATATACTGTGCTCCGACGGGAGTGTCTCGACTCTTTCGTCCAGTCGCCGGCGTTTGGCCTTTTCAAATATGGTCATCTCACGTTCCCGATCAGCTTTACTTTTCAGAAAAGCTGTATTCATGAATGCATCAATTATTTCATCTGATGGCCCCAGAAGTTCCGGCTCAGGACCTGCCCCAGTTTCTTTGTGCAAGGAGCCTCTTCATCATCTATCAATGAGTGAGAGATCACATAACAACTTGCCACGTAATCTTCAGATTTATCCGACGAGTCTTCTTCATTACCATCATTTCTGTCCTCAAGGACATGGCTGAGGAACTCTTGGAGCGTGATTGGAGTCCGCGCCTTCTGGTTATACTCTTCTAGCGCGTCAATCTGCTTTTGTAGGTCCGTGCGCTTGTCGCCAGGCTTCACGGGCTTCTTGGATTTCTTCTTCTTTTTCGAAGATTTCGACGGCTGGGTGTGCGAGCTTTGGCCATCACCACTGATTTTTGGAGTCGGGCGCGGTTTCAGCATCCCCTCGATGATCTCAGGCTCTAGTGGATTCTTCCATCTAATTTCCGGACATGTATGGAGATCTTTCAGCATTCTTTTTATCTTGGCTGAAAGAGAGACCTCCCATAGAGCTTTCTCTACAAAAGAGCATGATGCCCCCGGTGTATGTGTTTTCTTAGGAGTGTGTAGCCGAGGAGGGTTCACCTTCCAATTCTCAGATAATACGAACTTTCCCTGCTGGTATTGATCTTCTATCCAGCTTTTGAAGATGTAGCAATCCTCGATCGGATGGCCCAACATTCGGTGATAAGGGCAATAGTTAGGATTGCTAATGTCGCCTGGTTGCGCTGGGCGTCTTGGCTCTGGGAGCGTAATGAGCCTGTTGCGGAGTGCAAGCTCGAATAATCTCTTTGTCTTGTCTCGAGGGAACGAGTAAGGGCGACTCATTTTATCTTCGAGAGATCGAGTTCTGTTATTCTGGTGATCAACTGGTCTCGGGCCACCAGGCTGCTGTTGACCATTGGCCATGACGATCGCTTTCCCCTTTCCCCTCTCGTTTCGAGAGTCCGACTTTGGAGGCGATGGTCTATGACCAAACTGGTCCGTTTAGGCCAGTTTGTCGATTAAGGCTTGGAATGTGGTCGGCTTAAAAAACATCATGAATTGTGAAATGGTTGCATGAGGGTCCAAAGTGCCCACAAACATGCCTACCGCTGGCGCTTCTTCAATCCGTTGTTCGCATTTCGACCACAGATTCCGCCATCGGATGGCGTATTGGACCCACGTCTCGCCTGGCTTCACCCTGGCATTGATCAATGCCGTTATCGAGGTGCGTTCACTAGCACTCGCGAATCGCTGGGTGAATAACAACTCCATTTCTGCAAAAGTCTTGACGGAGTCGTTTGGAAGCTCGGAGTACCATTCGAAGGCTGTCTCCGACAAGCTGCCGACGAACTGACGGAGCAAAAGTTTATCATCGCCCCCGGTATTGCCGCAAAGAGCTCTGAACTGGGCGACATGCTGGTGAGGATTGCCTGTCCCCTTGTACACATGGAATTCGGGGATTGTGTATCCCGGCGGGTATTTTATTTGGTCATACCAGCCTGGATACGGTGGCCCAGTTTTAACGACTTGGCCGGCCGCTTCATTCGCCTGGTGAACTCGTATTTGCTGAGCTATATAGTCGTCCAATGCGGCCTTGGAAATGGTTTCCTCCTTGGCTGCTGAGTCAGCCGGAGGAGGATTAGATGTCTCCCCTCTATCGTCTTCAATAATGATCGGAGGGTCTTCAGCTAGAGGATCCGGCTGTAACATCATCCCTACCATGTCTTGGAAGAGAAGCGCCATTTATTTTATGTTGGCAGCTTGTTCTGATGCTTCTCTGTCCTTCTTTTCGAGGACTCTGTGTAGGAAGTCAGCATCAGTTTCTTGTTCGTGACGCTGCTCTGATGATGCTTCCGGGCTTTCTTTTGGCCTGGTAAGTGCGGCCATTGCAGTCAGCATTTCCTGAAGCTTCTGCTGTTGTTCTTGGGCTTTTGTCACGGATCGGGTGAGCAGTCGGTGACCCATAGAAGCGCGGCTATCCTCTTTTCCGGAAGCCATTTAAACGGTATGCACCGTTACGCCCCCAGACTTGGGGTGTTTGGGCTCAGTGCCCTTGACATTTGTCGCAGACATGGGAATTTTCTCCGGCCTTCTCCTCTTATAGGTGGTCGAAGTTGAGGGGGCCGTTGCAGCGGGCACCCAGGAAATTGTCGTCCTTTATGGCTTGCTAGGACGGTTCTCCTCCTGCTGAACCTTCAGCTTCTTCTGTCGGTGAAGATAGTCTTGATCGATCACTGACTGTTGGACATGTCGCCAGACTTTGTAAACTTTGGAGGACAGCCGCAGAGGGGGTTGTTCCGGATTTGCTTCTGTAACATTCTCCACCGGTGGCGGAGATCTTTTCAGTACGGCGGTAGGAGAGTTCCTGCACACCTTGTTTAACAATTCAAAGTTGTTCCCGGTTGGAACAGCAGCGTTGACTTCCACCGTTGGGGCTGGTGGAGTTAGCCCAGAGGGAGAGTTGCCCCCAGCCTTCCTTACTCAGGGCCAGTGGCGACGTCGAGCGTGTCGAGCCGATGGTATTGGTTCGGTGATGGGGATGGCTTTGTATTGCCCCATATCCAAGCGAGGGGCTGTTGCTGGCGTCAGCCTCTTGAAGACTGATGTCCATTGAGAAGCGGTATCCAACAGGTCAAAAACAGACTTCTGAGCAGGGACAGGAACCGTAGTGGGAGTCAGAACAGTCAGTCTTGAAAAAACCGACCCTTTGGTAGGAGAAGCCGCCTTGACGACTTTAGGATCAGGGATGGCTATCCTCTTCGGAACAACCATTTCTGGGATTGCAGGCTTCATCATGGGCCCATATGAACTTTGGCCCAGTCTAGCGAAGACTGAGGCGCTGGAGCTGGACAACCCGTTGAGAGGGGCCGCGGTAGTAGCAAGCCGATCAAAGACCGACTCTTGGGAGCTTCTGGTGTTGGTACAGGGGTGCTGAAGCTCATCGATAGGAGCATGGTCCCAAAGAACAATCCGGTGGTGTCCTGAGTCGCCTGGTCCACTGGCATCGTGAATAAGGAGGCTGCTTGGGGCACGTAGGCTATGCCTCCAGAAGAGGCGGAGCGCGAGTTGCAGTTGCAGTTGGAACACTTCACGCAAGTAGATGCCATTGCTGTTTTGCTTTCTGCTCCAAGCAAGAAACCAAATCTTAGTACCTCAAACCCAAGGGCAACCATATCAAACCGCGATTCGTTCGCGAACACGACACACGAAGTGTGGAGTGGAAAGAGGAAAAGGTCCCACCGGGCGTGCCAGAATCTGTTCCCCGCCGAACAACGGAGACGCGACCGCGTAGGTTCGTCTTTCCTGAAATTCGGGGCAGATGCCAATTGGTGCTATCCGTCCACCTCTCCGAAGATGCTAAGTTGATTTATAGCACCATGTATCGAAGGTTTAAACGGATGTGGCAGATGTAGCGGACTTCGTCAGATTCCCCCTCGTTTGAGGGGTTTTTTATTGTGGGGACGCTTTTTCCTGCAGGCGCAAGCCCCTCCAGTTAATTACGCTACCGCATCGCGGTAACAACTTTCTCCTTCTCCAGATAGTCACTTCGTGTCGTGGGTGTTTGTTTTGTTTGTGGTTGCCCGTGGATTGTATACGGAGACTAATTTATGTTGTCGTCCGTAGGACGTGGATTAGTCCAAATCCGTATCTTCTTAGATTTGGTTTTGGGGTTGTGTTTAAGGATACATTAGTCTCATTTTAGACTAAGATCAACTTAAATGTTTGTTAAGGATACGTTAGTCTAATTTTAGACTAAGATCAACTTAACGGGATCGTTTAGATCCAACAAGAAAGCATTTGGGCTCTATTATTTAGTTTATGGACATCGCGGTCAGTTAGTTTAAGAACAATTATGGTCCAATATTAGTTTAAGGACATTACGGTCCATCGGTAGTTTAAGGACATCTCGGTCCAGGTTAAGGACATCGTAGTCCGTGGGTTTAAAGGGACCCCACAGTCCAGGTTAAGGACATCGTAGTCCATGGGCTTAAGGACCCCACAATCCGGTTTAAAGACATCGTAGTCTATAAAGTTTAAGGACATCGTAGTCCATGAGTTTAAGGACCCCACGGTCCATAGAAATGTGTGGTCATCGGGACCCGTCACCTCTCTGAAGACGTTGAAGGATTACAACGACAAACATCAGAGGAGTAACGAGATGTACCCTCGAACCGGTGTGAATTGTTTGAAAGATCTGTAGCCCAGCTTGGAACTAAGATCTGTTGAGTATTTGTGAGCAGATGGGCTCAGTTCAATATAAGTTGAGGACTTATGGTTAGAATTGGGCTAAGTCCAATTAAAATGTTTAACATTTTTATTCTGGCTATTGAGCCTTTACTTGGGCTCGGCCCTTTTAGTAATGCTAAGAATTAGGTCCTGACATCTTTTATCTTGTATTGAATGCATAGCATTCATCAGAACAAAGTGTGTTCTGACAATGCGCCACGTGGCGCGTCAGGCGCTTTGCGCCGGTTAAAGAGCGTATTGCGCTTCTGTCGAGTAGCGCACACGAAAAGGACACGTGTCGCGCTTAGCGCTAAGCGCCAGTTTATTAGCGCGTTGCGCTTTCAATTTATGAGCGCGTTGCGCTTTCAATTTATGAGCGCGTTGCGTTGGTTTAGGGGCGTGCCAATGAGTGACACGTGGCGCGCTTGGCGCTGAGCGCAATGCGCTATTTCAAAAACGCAAAGCGCAAGTTGCATATGTGGTTGACACGTGGCACGTTTTGGCGCTGAGCATTGATCCAAAGAGTGCAAAAGCGCAGTTCATGAGTACAAGGTACTGTTCAGTAGCGCAAAAAGTATCTGATCAAATTATGATCAGAGAACAAGTTTATATTCTTCTTTTAAAGGAGGCTTTGCCTCAAGATTCAAGAACAAAAGTTCTTGTTTATAAAAGGGCTTAGCCTTTGTAGATCAAGGATCTGTGAATGAAGTAAATACTTCTTTTATATTTTATGATTAGATCTTTTGATCTTTTTCTTTTTATCAAAGACCTTGGTCTTTTGTAGATCTATGATCTTTTAAGAAGATAGTTCTTCTTTTTTTTAATGAGATGATTTCATCTCTGTTGTTCAAGAATTAATTCTTTATCTTGAAGAAATGATCTTCTTTTTCTAAGAGCTTGCTCTTCTTTCTTTGAGCTTTCTCAAAGTTTGTAGGGTTTTTTTCTCTCTCTCAGAATTGAAATTTGGGGCCTTTATATAGGGCAAACTGATCAGTTCAATCAGTTAAGAGATCCTTCTCTGATTGATTTGGGAATATTTTCCACCGTTGGATCTTTTGATCCTGAGGCTTCTGTTTTGCAGAAGATAATTTTCTTGTTTTAATAAAATTAGAAAGATCTTTCCATAACAGAATTTTAATTCTGATTAATTAATAATTTATTATTATTAGATCTTTTGATCTAACGGTGGGGAATTTTTAATTCCAGCGCTGGCGCACCTTGCGCGAGCGCACCTACGTTCGATACGTGGCGCGCAGCGCAACACAACTGCGCTAGCGCACCCGTGTTTGACACGTGGCGCACAGCGCAGTGCGCTGGATCTGTAGCGTTGCTTCAACTTTTGAGTTTTGAAATTTTAAAACAGAGCTTTGCTCTGATTGGGTGTGCGCTGCCTAGGGCGCAGCGCACCTGGTGCTAGCGCGTCTGTGTTTGACACGTGGCGCGCAGCGCGCTTAGCGCTGAATCTGAAGCGTTGCTTCGATTTTTAAATTTTGAATTTTAAAACAGAGCTTTGCTCTGATTGGGGGAAACACCAACCTTGACTGGTAATCTCTTACCCCACGACGCCAAGGATCAAAGCCCTCATCAAGAGGCCACCGAGTAGCTTCCCTGCTCGGTCCATCTTGAGTAGGCAACTCCTTGCCCTCCTGCGCTAAGGATCAAAGCCCTCATCAAGAGGCCACCGAGCAGCAACCCTGCTCGGTCAATCCTTGGCAAGTAATCTCTTACCCAACAACGCCAAGGATCAAAGCCCTTATCAAGAGGCCACCAAGCAGCAACCCTGCTCGGTCCCTCCTTAGCAGGCAACTCCTTGCCCTCCCGCGCTAAGGATCAAAGCCCTTATCAAGAGGCCACCGAGCAGCTTCCCTGCTCGGTCCATCCTGGCTGGTAATCTCTTACCCAACGACGCAAAGGATCAAAGCCCTCATCAAGAGGCAACCGATCAGCAACCTTGCTCGGTCCATCCTCGGCTGGTAATCTCTTACCCAACGATGCCAAGGATCAAAGCCCTCATCAAGAGGCAACCGAGCAGCAACCCTGCTTGGTCCATCCTTAGCAGGCCACTCTATGCCCTCCCACACTAAGAATCAAAGCCCTCATCAAGAGGCAACCGAGCAGCAACCCTGCTCGGTCTATCCTTAGCAGGCCGCTCCATGCCCTCCTGCGTTAAGGATCAAAGCCCTCGTCAAGAGGCTACCGAGCAGCTTCCCTGGTCGGTCCATCCTTAGCTGGTAATCTCTTACCCAACGACGCCAAGGATCAAAGCCCTCATCAAGAGGCCTTCGAGCAGCTTCCCCGCTCGGTCCATCCTTGGATGGTAATCTTTTACACAACGACGCCAAGGATCAAAGCCCTCATCAAGAGGCAACCGAGCAGCAACCCTGCTCGGTCCATCCTTAGCAAGCCGCTCCATGCCCTCTCGCGCTAAGGATCAAAGCCCTCGTCAAGAGACCACCGAGCAGCTTCCCTGCTTGGTTCATCCTTGGCTGGTAATCTCTTACCCAACGACGCCAAGGGTCAAAGCCCTCATCAAGAGGCCACCGAACAGCTTCCCTGCTCGGTCTATCCTTGGATGGTAATCTCTTACCCAACGACGCCAAGGATCAAAGCCCTCATCAAGACGCCACCGAGCAGCTTCCCTGCTCGGTCCATCTTTGGCTGGTAATCTCTTACGCAACGGCGCCAATGATCAAAGCCCTCATCAAGAGGCTACCGAGAAGCTTCCCTGCTCGGTCCATTCTTGGCTGGTAATCTCTTACCCAACGACGCCAAAGATCAAAGCCCTCATCAAGAGGCCATCGAGCAGCTTCCCTGCTCAACTTTCTGCACATATTTACTAAGCAATCCCCACCTCAACTTCAGGGCCATGAAGATACCGACCTTATACCGGTCTTTGCACACTTGGCAAATGGTTGAATTCAACTTGACGGACGATCGCTAGATGAAAAACCGATCTCCGACCTAACGTGTCAAGAAAGCAGTACCGCGCAAATAAAAATTTTACCACAAACAAAGGGAAAATATGTACGCAAAGAACACTGCAAAAAGATTTTATTCACAAAGCCGGAAGTCTTTACAGAGGTATTATGGGCTCCCCAGCCTTACAAAAACGCCCGGAGGCTTACAAAATTTCAGCATAAAAGAAAATAAGGAGGAGGAGAGATTCAGGCATCGGGGCCGGTAAGAACCTTGATGAGCTCTGTATCCACCACCACAACCGGGGTGGCGTCTTGAAGGTCGGCGCCCATCACAGGAGCCTCGGTGCTGGGAGTCGGGGCGACCGACTTCTCCCAACGCTCCCACCAGAGGTCTTTCCCCTGCAGCGCTTCCGGGGGCACTCCCTGCGCCTCATCCCCGAGGGGGTACTCACCCCGGAGCTCGCCGTCAGGAAACTCCGGCATCAGGGCCTTGACGGCGTCGAGGGCCTCATGCCAAACGAGAGCAACGGCTTGAGCCAGGTCAGCGTAGAACTGGTCTGACTTCTTGTAGCTCTCCACCGCCTTTGACGCTCGAAGGTCGGCACGCCTCACTCTTTCCTTCTCCGCCTCGCTCTCCCTCCGGAGGGTATTCGTCGTCTTCTTTAGGGTGGAGACAAGCACCCTGGAATCATCCAGCTTAGCCTCGATGGCTCGGGCGGCCTCTTGGCAGTTGGCGATCTCCCGATCCCCGGCCGCCACCCGGTCTTCGAGGGCGGCGACCCTCTCCATCGCCACTTGCAGCTCCAGCCTAGAGCTCTCCTCTCGTGAGGAGAGCTCGCCCGCGGCCTACATAACCGGGGTAATTTCCTTGTCCTCTATGTTAACGATGAGGGCGCAGTGTTGGAGGACCTGAAGAAAACAAAGGAGGGTCAAACAGAGAAAGGGGCACCCAATATTGCGAACAAAATACTGAATAAAGACCCGAGTGAGGTGCGAACACTAACCTGCACGGCCTCCTGAGCTATGGCCGCCATTTGGGCCCGGAGGGTCCCCCGAGAGATTCTGCCCCTGGCCGACCTTTCCATCTCCGAGAGCAGGATGTTGGCGACAGAAAGCCCCGAGGGCACCTCAAAGCGAAGCTCCCCTTCTTCCACGATGATTGGGATAGTCGGGGAACGGGGCACCGTCCTATGGTACCTCTTGAGGAGAGAAGCAAGAGAACGAGTTCGCCTCCCACCTCCAAATCCCGGGGCTCCTGATCCCGAGTGCGTTTTTGGCTCAGCGCATGGATGGACTCTGGGGCCCGGGACGCGCTTGAGCTCCTGGCTGGAGCGGCCGCCGGTGGAGCCGGAGCTGACGACGGGCGAGAAGGGCCGGCACCTCCGGCCTTCCTCCCCTTCTTCTGTTCGACCAGGGCTGCCCGAAATTTACCCAGGTCCATGGGTTCTGCATAAGACAAAAATACAAAGAAGGAGTCAGCAATGCCAGAAAAATTGGAAGAATACAAAAGTCTAAACAGGTCGTCTAAAAACTCCTAATTTACCCGTGAACTGAGCGATGCTGAGCCCAGCCCAACTGAGGGCCTGCTCAGACAGCAACACATCGGCCGGGGGAGGGGCTCCCACTCCGACACCGCCACCGCGTCGGGATCATTCGACCGCTTCACCCGCGGGCAGTTGGCCCTATGCCACTGGATGGGCACAGGCCAATCCTCATCCTCGGGTGGCCCGATAAACAAAAACTTCTTCTTCCATTCATGGATGGAAGAAGGTACTACGACGATCCCTGACCCGGCAGCACCTCCCCGGTGCTTTCTAAAAGAAATATATACCCAGCTCGGCTCGTCCTTGTGAGTGCCGCGATGGTTTTTATAGCAGAGAGAGGATATGAGAAGGCTCCGACTAAAAGGGATCTGCCGCAATTTCAACCGGACCAGGAACCCGAGGAGAATCCTCCAAGAGCTCTGCACTAACTGGCCCGGGGCTAACTCAAAACAATTTAACGCCGCACTCACCTCGGGGGAGAAGGTCAGGCGCATCCCGGCCCAAAAAGCTTCCAGGTATAAGGCAATCTCCTTGCCCCATACCTGGTCTGCCCTCTCCCCCTCCCCGGCCAGACGAAGCGAGTAGCTGGGAGGGATATGGAAGCGAGCCCGGATGGTGGCAAGCTCGTCCGCATGACTCAGTATGGAAGACGCGTCACGGACGCTCCTGACCTGTGCTCTGGGGACCACCCCCGTCGCACGACCCCGGGTAGCATGACTAACCTTAACTTCCCGGAAGGACTCTGACTCAAACGAGGAAGAGAAAGAGGCAGAAGAGGAAGCTGCAGAAGACCCCCTATACTATACCCGGACTATTTCTACAGACTCCTCGGTAGAAGACATCTAACCTGGTCAAAAGGATGAGTTCTCGGAAGAGAAAAAGTAAGGATCCCGATCTAAAGGGAAGAGCGCCGAGCTAACACGCAAAGGGACGAGAAAATTATGGTGGGGTATGGACCCTGAAGAGGATCCCACCTCTATTTATGGCAGCCGGCGTACACATCCTACGGCGCCGATCGTCTCCTGCCAAAACAACACTTCGCATTCAACAACCATCGGCGCGCCACCTGTCGCACGCGCATTGGGCACGTCCCATCGGGTGCGAGAACACCAGCGGCCCGTCGTGTCAGCCAACCAGCGCCAGACACGTGGGCCGGCGCTTCGACGAACGTACGCAAGAATCGACGCCTCCTCTTTAATGCGGGATCTTTCCCCTGATCTGCTGACGTCACCAAGAAAATACAACTAACTGCCCGGGAATACGCACCGACGATATCTTCAAATAAGATCTTACCCTGGGTGACCGGTCAGACCACTATCGACCCGACCCATGAATGGGTCGAGACGAGAGTGGGGGGGCTAATGATGATGCTCGATACCGGTGATTCCCCAGATCATGACACGTGGCAGATGACGTGTCCCAGGGCTTACAAGAAAGGATCAAGATTGGTACGTTGGAAGCATACACCGGGCCTCCGAGCCGAGGGTGTGCCCGACCTTCGGTGGCCTTCCAGACCACTCCTACGATCACCTTACAAACAACCATCGGCTCGCCTTAGAGCTCTCCCGAACGCTGAGTTCCATCAGCCCTCCAGCTCGCCTCCAAGCTATCGCATATCCAATATGCTTCGGCCTCCCGCTCGTTCCCGAGCCTCCCGCCGAGCTTATATTCCTCGGTCTCATCGACCGACCCACAGCACCGATCACAGGCGTCTCCGCCACAGCTCCGTGAATCTCACCAGACGCGAGATATCCACCGCCCACGATCCCGCGTTCCACGCCACCGCGTTCTCCTATTAACGAGCATATCTCGTCATTAATGGGGAATCCCGCCTTTCACGCAGGCGTAACGCCTGCCCATGGCTGCCACTATATAAACCTCTCTCTCAGACGACTCAGGTAAGCCAACTTGACCCCAATAGGCCGTTACTCTGCCAAAATACCTCGACTAACTTGATCGTCGGAGGGTCCTCGGTGGCACAGCCACCCCGGGACTTCCTTGCAGGTAGCTCGGCCTCAACTATATCAAGCCCACTGAGATCCACACGCATTGAGAGGCAACCCTCAAATCCAATCCCAGTCATCCATCAGCGCTCGCTGCAGATCAACGGAAGGTAACACCTGAAGGAGATCCAGAGATCCATCAGATAGAAAGTTAGGGTTTTGGGTGAAGCTCTCGGCCATAGGGGGAGGGAGGAGGCTCGAGTTCTTATAGGTGGTGAGAGGGAGAGGTTGGAGGTGGTGGGGAGTTGGGTTCGGCCATGGGTGCAGGAGAGGGTCTCGGTTGTGATGGAAGATGGAGGTGTCGAGGTTTGCGGCCTGAGTTTCTTGGTTGTTGCAGGTTGGGAAGGAAGAAGGAGAGGGAAAGAGATGAAGTCGAAGAAAAGGGTGAAGGGCGTCATGGGGGATCCCGAGTTGGCATGAAGAGAGAGGGAAGGAGAACAAGTGAAATGATATTTCTATATTTTCTCTAACATGGATTGAAATAATATATAGATATTAATCTAAATGATAATTAAAGAGTGTGATAATGGTATTGATTGGAAAATCAATTAGGCAGCTGTTGTAACAATTAAAGGCTTGAGTCAATGTGCAAAAAGCAACGGCTCAAAGTAATGGTCTGTTTGGGTGTAGGATATTGAAATTTGGATTCCAAAACAGTAAGGTTGAAAATTTCTGGATTTGGTAATTTATTGTTTGGTTGGTTTTGGATTTCTAGTATTGGATTTGTAGATCCTTATAATATTTGTTTGGTTGGTGAAAAGTAAGTGGGATTTGGATTTGAGTATTTTAGACAGAGATAGATAGAGAGAGGATTATTAAATAAATAAAGTACCACATATCCCATCTAAAAGTACAATGAATAGTGACTAATCCTTGCAAATCCTTAAAAAAATTTAGGATTCAAGAATCCATATTTTGTGATGGGCCCCCCATAAAAATAAAGAATCCTAGAAATCCAAATCCACCAACCAAACACAAAATTATGGAATCCTAGTATTTCACAATCCAAATTCCAAATAATCATGCAACCAAACAGGCCCTAAAGGTGATGAATTTTGTATAACCCTATTAGCATTAATTCGAATAGGGTAACAAAATGCCCAGTTAAAATCTTAACCGGAGGATTATAATAAATGCCAAGCATTACATACACAAATAATTGAAAAGGCATGACCTGGCTAACACCCATCACATGGGCTTGTTGTCTAGGAAAAATATATGGGTCTCGGCTTTGGTAAATAATAGGATAGTAAAAATAGATGGTGAGATAAAATAGAATTAATAAAATAATATACTTAATAGAAAAAAAATTATACGGAAAATACAAAAACAAATAAATACAGTATTGACGGAACGGAGTATGACAACTACATTTCCGTATATCAACTTCAAATCTCCAGTTCACCCATATCCTAACCTTCTCCTCTTTGTTAGACCAGATACAAGAATCCCAAATCGCTTCAAATCTCATCATCGGATATATAAACACCGCTGGTCTAACTTTTTTTGTTGTCAAAATCAATATATTGAACTACTATTTGATTTTGTAATTGGAAGATGAGAAATTTGAATTGAGATATTCTTTCGAGACATCTTTATTAGAGAATCAAAAAGCCTCAGATTAAATATATCAAGGTAAATAAACAAAATTGTTTTCCTTTCATTTCTCGTACTAAGATTCCTTTCCCTAATTCCTTTTTTTGGAATTATTTTGATCGCCAAAGCCATTATTAGATGAATAATATCATTGAGTTATATCGTTGCATATGAGATGATTTTTTTTTTTTTTGGGGTTATATCCATAACCTAATTTTGATATGTTTGAGTATCTGTTTCAGGAATTTAAAGAGATGTTAGTATCAAATTGAAAGATTTCTTAAATCAAGAATGAGGAATAGTCAATAATTAATATTCCTTGCTTAAGTCTCAATTTTTTCTATTTTTATGATTTAAATATATGTTAATTCTTTATGTTCATCTTTTTTATTAATAGGTTTAACCTGATTCAAGCGAAGTTTGAACCCCAACCTCATACTCAACTGTAAGAAGGTTTCATCAATAATGTTTGCATATTTTATATTTTCATTTTTCAGATTTAATAGACTTTGTTTTCCAGTTTCAGTGTAGCAGATTTATGAAAAGGTTCAAAAATATCGAATTACCAACAAGAGTATGATTACTAATTCTTTTGTTTTCCTATTTCACATTCAAAATTAACAATACAAAAATCTAAATGAATTTGAAAGATATTAATTCTTTTTTATTTATTACCTTACTTATAAGCTATATTTAAAAAGTAAGAGAATATTTAATGATAATTTTTGACAAATCTTTAGAGGAATAAAACTTTCTAAAATTTATTTATGACAACAACTATGTGTATGAAAAAGTCCGAAAATAAAAGAAAATCTTTAAAATATTTTTAAAGTTTTAACAGAAAATAAATTCAAAAGAAAAACAAAAAGGTTTAGAAATATTTCAAATATATAAAATTTAAACAATATTTGCAAGATTTAGAAATCCAAACACAAAAAGATTTGCAAGATTTAGAAATATCAAAATAAAATTTATCAGAAGACAGATTTTAAAAAATAATAAATTAAAGTTAAAAATAATCGAAAATGATTTATTTTTAACATTTAAGAATAAAAAATAAAAATATTTACAAACATTTGAAAAGACTATCAAGCCAAAAAAATGAATTAAAAAATCAAAAGATTTTAAAATATTTAGAAATTAGAACTAAAAAACTGTCATATTTGAAAAATAAAAAAATAAAAAAATGCTAAACGATTTAAAAAGTATCTATTTCTTTTTAATACTTCAAATTTTCCCAAAAATAAATTATAAATTTTCAAAAAATTTAGATTAAAAAATCCTAAATAAAAATCTTAAGAGTTTTACTTTTATATCATTTAGCATTTATTATTATTATTTTTCAAATATGACAGTTTTTTAGTTCTAATTTTTAAATCTTTTAATTTTTAATTCATTTTTCGGCTTGATAGTCTTTTCAAATGTTTGTAAATATTTTTATTTTTTATTCTTAAATGTTAAAAATAAATCATTTTCGATTATTTTTAACTTTAATTTATTATTTTTAAAATCCGTCTTCTGATATATTTTATTTTGATATTTCTAAATCTTGCAAATCTTTTTGTGTTTGGATTTCTAAATCTTGCAATTACTGTTAGAATTTTATATATTTGAAATCTTTCTAAACCCTTTTGTTTTTCTTTTGAATTTATTTTCTGTTAAAACTTTAAAAATATTTTAAAGTTTTTCTTTTATTTTCGGACTTTTTCATACACATAGCTGTTGTCATAAATAAATTTTAGAGAGTTTTATTCCTCTAAAGATTTGTCAAAAATTATCATTAAATCTTCTCTTACTTTTTAAATATAGCCTATAAGAAAGGTAATAAATAAAAAAGAATTAATATCTTTCAAATCCATTTAGATTTTTGTATTGTTAATTTTGAATGTGAAATAGGAAAACAAAAGAATAAGATACTTTGAGAATATCTTACTGAATTTTTTATAAAAGACCAACCCCGTTGGATGTCCTGTATGAAGAAAATGAAGCAGTTATAACAAATTCATTTTCAGGTCGAGCCATTTATGAATGGAGCATTGATGGATTAGCAGATAAGTAAATCCATGACACCTTACATCGTATTATGATGTATGCAACAGTCTCAAAAAAGCAAGAAAATTCAGATGTTGATGTTGCAAGGTTTATTTGTTGTGGCTTCACAGGAACCTTAAAAAGGTTGGTTGGATCATTGTTTATTACCACGCAAAAATAGAAATTTTTAGCGCGGCAAAAATGGAGAATAATTCTCTTGTGTCTGACGCTGTTTATACCTTAATCCTTACTATCCTCGATCATTTTACCGGAGATATAAGCGATCAAGCTGAGAAAATAAAAACTTTATTACAGAATCTAAGATGTCCAACATTAATACATTTTAGATAGTATAAAGATATTTGTCTCAGCAGAATTATGCAATTAGAAGATGCAAACAACTCTTATTGGAAAGCCAAATTTATTGATGGTTTACCAAATTTATTCGCTGAAAGAGTTCGAAAACATCTTCGAATGCAGTATGATGGGGTTATACCCTATAACACATTACTTATGGTCGCTTGATAAGCACATGTGTTAAAGAAGTTTTAGCTTTGTGTAATGAAATAAAGTTGATAAACCAATTAATAAGCCAGAGATTAACTGGTAAATACGAATTAGGAGAATTTTGTAACAAATTCGCTATGGAAGATCCGTATAAGGAGCTGAAAGATAAAAGAAGAACGAGAGAATCAGAATCTCATCGTCCTTATTATAAAAAGAGGCCCAAAAGGAAATATCATCCTCCTAAGAATAGAGGGGAGAGGAGAAAAAGAAGATACACCACCAAAGATTTAAGAAATCTGCTTTTTTCAGCCATTTGTTATAAGTGTGGAAAAATTGGTCATTTTGCCAACAAATGTTACACAAAAAGAGAATAAATGAAATTAAAGATGAAGAATTAAGAAAATCGTTATTTAAAATAATGATTAATTCATCAGAATTCTCTTAGTCCGAATCAATAGATTCATCCTTATCAGATGATGAAGATCTACAAGGCACAAAAGAGTGCTCCAGTAAATGTTGTAATATTAACAGAGAAGAAAATTACTGGAAAGTTGTCGTCAATATGAAAAATGGAGTAGTTATATCTGCTTCTAAGATGAAACCGTTTCAAATAGAAATTAAATTTTTAGGTCATAACATTGATAATGGCACCATTGTACCAATTGAAATAAGTATAGAGTTTGCTTCTAAATTTCCAGATTATATTTCTGAAACAAAGCAACTACAAAGATTTTTAGATGCTTTAAATTATGTGGCGGATTATTATAAAAATCTGGTTATTGATGCAGCCATTTTATATAACAGGCTAAAGAAAAATCCTTTGCCTTGGACAGATGAGCATACTTAAGCTGTTCAAAAAATAAAACAAATGGTTCAAAATCTACCGTGCCTTCATATTGCAAATCCTAGTTGGTAAAAGATTGTTGAGACGGATGCCTCCAATATATGATATGGAGGAATTTTAAAACAGGTCGACCCTGGTAATAACAAGAAGATACTTGTTGGATTAACTTCTGAAAAATGGAATCCAGTACAGTTGAATTATTCAACTATCAAGAAAGAAATTCTTTCTATTATTAAATGCATTTATAAATTCCAGGACGATTTATTAAATCAAAAGTTCTTGCTAAAAATAGATGTAGTGCAGCAAAGTCTGTCTTACAAAAGGATGTTAAAAATTTAACATCAAAGCAAATATTTGCTAGATGGCAAGCTGAATTAGCCGTATTTGATTTTGATATAGAATATATTAAAAGCACTGATAACTGTGTTCCTGATTTTCTTACCAGGGAATTTCTACAGGATTCTGCTACCAATGCAGAATTTCTCGAGGGGTCAAGGCCGAGGCCGAGAAAGGGGAAAGAATAATATTTCTAACAACTCCTCTTATGCAAATTGGCTTAAAATGTAAAAGCCAAAAAGATTCGATCTAGAATCAGGCTACTGGCAGATACAGATTAGTGAGTCTGATAAATATAAAACTATTTTTACAGTACCATTCGGGCATTTTGAATGGAATGTTATTCCATTTGGATTAAAAAAAATGCGTCTTCAGAGTTTCAAAATATCATAAACTCTATTTTTAATCTTTATACGGAATTCATCTTATCATATATAGATGATGTTTTAATCTATTCTGATAATATTGATCAGCATTTTAAACATGTGAATATCTTCAAACATCTTATTATAAAGCTATTGTCAATATGAATGGGCTAAGCATCAAAGTAATAAGCAAGGATGACAAGAAAATCATTCTAAAAATCATAGAAGATAATAATATTCAGTCAGAACTAAAATCTAAGTTGGTTGAAGTTCTTCTAAGAGAAGAAAAGGAGAAATCTCCTGTAACTGATAACGTTTATAGGCTCTCAGAAATCTTTAAAAGACAACAACAAAAGGAAGGAAAGCCAGTAACTATTGCAGCTTTACAGAAAGACGTTAATAACCTCAAAACTGAAATAAAAGAGTTAAAAACTCATAATAGAGAAATTATACAAAGAATCTCTGCTATTGAGAATAACGTCATGATACATGGTGAATCTTCTAATGAAGAAGAAAAATTTATTGAAGAAATTACTAGAGAAAGAGAAGTAGTCCCTGATAAATTCTTACAAACTATTGATTTAGTATTAAATCAAAAATGGTATATTAGAATTACTCTAATAGGAATAACGATTTGGTTATACCCAACCTTATAGCTCTCGTTGATGGTGGTGCAAATATAAACTGCATAAAAGAAGGAATTATTCCAATCAAATATTGCAAGAGAACTACTCAGACTTTGAGTACAGCTGATAAAAAGCACTTTAATTACACCATATAAGGTGTCTAATGCAAACATTTGCGATGAAGATATATGTCTTCCTTCTCCGTTCATTATAGTAAAGGAAATATCACAGCATGTGATATTAGGGAACCGTTTTTTAGTAAAATAATGCCTATCAAAAGAATAGACTCACAAGACATTTATAGTCTTTACAAGAGAAAATAAATCTTGTTTCAGTTTATGACTGACCCCATGGTAAAAATCCTAAATGAAGTAAAGGATAATTAACTTAAAAAAAATCAAATAAATTTTATCAAAGAAGAAATAGCTTCTATACAGATAAACAAGCAATTAGATTCTAGTACAACAAAAGCTAGAATAAAAACAAATGAAAAGGAGTTTATAACTCAAACTTGCAGTAACTTTCCTAATGTATTTTGGAAAAGAAAGCAACATATTGTTACTCTTCCTTATACAGAAGATTTTAAAGAAGAAAATATTCCCACCAAGGCTAGACCTTGCCAGATGAATCAAGAATACCTTGAACTCTGTAAAAAAGGAGATTAAAGGTCTCATTGACAAAAATCTTATAAGAAAGTCATCCTCCTCATGGAGTTGCACAACATTTTATGTTAATAATGCTGCCGAACAAGAAAGAGGAGTTTCTCGTCTTGTTATCAATTATAAGCCTTTAAACAAAGTGCTTAAATGGATAAGATATCCTCTCCCTAATAAAAGGGATTTGCTTAACAGAGATTGGCATCTTGGTAGCTCGTAAATCGTTGACAGTCGTGTAATAAAAAATTCAGTGAGATATCCTCAAAGTATAATTCCGAGAAAAATAATCAGTATAGCATGTAATAGAAGGACATCATATTATGCAAGTTATTGCTATCGAAATCTTGAATTAGATCTTTATGTCTACTTCTTCAACAGCGATATCAACAAAAATTGCTCGTAATAAGAGCACACATATGAAGAACTCTAATTTGGTAGAGTATCACTCAGATGAGGAACAGCTGAACAAATGGACCATTCCAAATGTTCCAGCAAAAGAGATATATAATATTGTGACGTTTGATCTCTCGTCCAAATTTTCCATCAAAAGTATGGAAAAAACTCTTTCTGTGGATAGCACAGAACAAACAATTCAACTCCTTTCAGAAAAGGATGTTTATAGGTTTGAAAAGCAATATAAGTACCTTCATATAGGTCTTTTTAATAGCTTTTAAACCTCTTACTCTTCAAGGGCTTAATGCCTCAATTTTAACATCGTTAAGAGATGCAAAATGTTTAATTGGATCCCTTCCCTAATGGGAATCATACAGAGTAGCATTTGCCATGGACCGGTATATTTTTATGTATACCCCAATTTAACCTTGTCTTTGACTTACCCAAATATCCTTAAGGCATTTACCTTAAACTTAAAGACAAATGGTTACAATTTTATGAAAGGGTCAGAGATTATATCGATAGTCTACAGAATTCATTATAAGGTCTTAACTATTATGGCACCAAAAGTTAAGGAAAAAACTGAAAGTGGTAAAACCACTGTAATTGAGACCAATTTATTGTCTTCAGGCATTGCTACTAATAGAATTATAAAATGGGAAGAAATAGACTTTCCTGAATCTTGGGTTATAACTTCTGCAGTACCACCTGCACCCATAATTGATACAGACATCAACCAGATCATATAAACTGATGATGGAAATATTGAGGTAAAATTTGGCTCAAATAATATAGCCAGAATATCATGGAAGCCTTATATGGCTAATACTATCTCTTCCGTTTATAATGGAAGGTCTTTTTCAAGACCTGGCTCCTCTTATAAAGAGATTAAAGGGATAAATATTTCACAAGAAAATATATCCCATCCGATATACGAGAAGGATCATAAAACTTCTCCTACTTCATCAGAGATGAGTTTCCATATCTAAGTTTATGGATTTTACACCTGATAGTTGAGAAAATTTCTTAATAAGAAATTTATGAAGAAAAAGCATGAAGCTTTCAGAAAATGGTTTGCAAAAACATTTTCTAATGATCAAATGTACTTCTATAAAGATCATTATTATAAATATCTTGAAGAAAACCAATGTTTAAGATATTTCACAGATTGGTTTTTAGAATACTTTCTTACAGAACAAGAAAGTAAAATTAATGTTCTTGAAGAACATTATAAACATAGAATCAGAGGCGTCATACGCCCAATCTGAATGGAAAACGCCTAACAAACCGGCAAAGAAAAGTGTTCATAACACTCGAAAAGAAGAAGGATCGTCATCCTTAGCAGGAAATTTCCCTGAACAAAAACAGTCTTATAAAATGACTACTGAAAGTACAGAAGAGGATTATATCCAGAAAACACTTCTGAACAAATTATTTGTCTCGAAGGAGATGATATCTCCAGTATGAACGATCCATGGTCTCTTAAAGAAAAATATATCGAAACCACGACTTATGCTACACCAGCAGGAAAGACAAGACAGGTGTACGAAGCCCTGTTGACAGTTTCCATTTTTATGGACATTAAACACTATTACCCCAATGGAAAAGAGGGGGGAGAAATTATAAATTTCTCTAAGGTCATAATAAAGAAGATCTATAGCCTACAAGAATGGGCTTTACACCCTAATAGAGCCAGATCGTTCAAATTGGGCGATGCAAAATATGAATGCAATTACTGGGATTATATCCAAGCATTTAACAATTTTCTTTATTATGAAAATTCAGAGAGAAAACACTCCTAGTTTATAATGATCAGACCAGATATTATAAAATCTGGTATACCTAATTGGTTTATCTAATGGTGGCAAAAGATGGGGGCAGAATTAAGCATATTGCCCAAAGCCATAATTGATCTTTTTATTCCTTGGATGGAATCTCATCCAAGATTTCATAACACCGATGACACCTCTATCAAAGAAGGGGAAAGTACGTTATACTATTTTATAGAGAACGAAATTCCATTTATATTGAGATGGACGATAATTGCGGAATTAAACAAAATGAATATCCATATTCTATCTCGAAAATTCCTTATAAAATGGTGGGCAGGAATTTTAGAAGAACAAAAAATAGTTGAAATAAAAACAACTATTAAAAATAATAATAATATTCTGGACAATAGGATTAATGTGGAATTTGCCACAGAAAATCCTTTCAGAGAAAGTATCTAAACATATCGGAAGAAGAACTGATGAAACACTGCTTAGAACACATTAAAAAACAGTTCGAGCAGATTTTCGACACTTCAGATACAAGTTCGTCGGTATCCGGCAAGACCACTAAATCAGTGGAAATGAAGGATAATTTCCAAGGCCAGGCCCAAGGTCCAGAAGATTCGAAATCGGCAGATCAGCTATGAGATGACCTCATCGGCTCACCAATGGGCCAAGAAAAAACAGACTCAACATTGGGCCAAAACAAAGAAAAAACCCTAATGAAAAAATAATAAAATTGAGATCCAAAAGGCTCAATAATAAAAGATCCTTCCTAAATAAATAATCATAACCAAAAAATATACGTCTGCAAAAGATTCAAGCACATGATTTTTGGCAGGAGTTCGCCAGTACATAATATTGGAAAACCAGCATGGTTTCGGCTGCAATTATTCAGCACACGACTGTCAACGATTTACGAGCGACCAAGAAATTATAAATTTCTCTAAGGTTATAATAAAGAAGATCTATAGCCCACAAGAATGGGCTTTACACACTAATAGGGCCAGATCGTTCAAATTGGACGATGCAAGATATGAATGCAATTACTGGGATTATATCCAAGCATTTAACAATTTTCTTTATTATGAAAATCCAGGAAGAAAACACTCCTGGTTTATAATGATCAGACCGGATATTATAAAATCTGGTATACCTAATTGGTTCATCTAATGGTGGTAAAAGATGGGGACAAAATTAAGCATATTGCCCAAAGCCATAATTGATCTTTTTATTCCTTGGATGGAATCTCATCCAAGATTTCATAACACCGACGACACCTCTATCAAAGAAGGGGAAAGTACGTTATACTATTTTAGAGAGAACGAAATTCCATTTATATTAAGATGGACGATAATTGCGGAATTAAACAAAATGAATATCCCTGTTCTATCTCGAAAATTCCTTATAAAATAGTGGGCAGGAATTTTAGAAGAACAAAAAATAGTTGAAATAAAAACAATTATTAAAAATAATAATAATATTCTGGACAATAGAATTAATGAGGAAATTACCACAGAAAATCCTATGCACAAATTGAAGATATCCTTTCAGAGAAAGTATCTAAACATATCGGAAGAAGAACTGATGAAACACTGCTTAGAACACATTAAAAAACAGTTCGAGCAGATTTTCGACACTTCAGATACAAGTTCGTCGGTATCCGGCAAGACCACTAAATCAGTGGAAATGAAGGATAATTTCCAAGGCCAGGCCCAAGGTCCAGAAGATTCGAAATCGGCAGATCAGCTATGAGATGACCTCATCGGCTCACCAATGGGCCAAGAAAAAACAGACTCAACATTGGGCCAAAACAAAGAAAAAACCCTAATGAAAAAATAATAAAATTGAGATCCAAAAGGCTCAATAATAAAAGATCCTTCCTAAATAAATAATCATAACCAAAAAATATACGTCTGCAAAAGATTCAAGCACATGATTTTTGGCAGGAGTTCGCCAGTACATAATATTGGAAAACCAGCATGGTTTCGGCTGCAATTATTCAGCACACGACTGTCAACGATTTACGAGCGACCAAGAAATTATAAATTTCTCTAAGGTTATAATAAAGAAGATCTATAGCCCACAAGAATGGGCTTTACACACTAATAGGGCCAGATCGTTCAAATTGGACGATGCAAGATATGAATGCAATTACTGGGATTATATCCAAGCATTTAACAATTTTCTTTATTATGAAAATCCAGGAAGAAAACACTCCTGGTTTATAATGATCAGACCGGATATTATAAAATCTGGTATACCTAATTGGTTCATCTAATGGTGGTAAAAGATGGGGACAAAATTAAGCATATTGCCCAAAGCCATAATTGATCTTTTTATTCCTTGGATGGAATCTCATCCAAGATTTCATAACACCGACGACACCTCTATCAAAGAAGGGGAAAGTACGTTATACTATTTTAGAGAGAACGAAATTCCATTTATATTAAGATGGACGATAATTGCGGAATTAAACAAAATGAATATCCCTGTTCTATCTCGAAAATTCCTTATAAAATAGTGGGCAGGAATTTTAGAAGAACAAAAAATAGTTGAAATAAAAACAATTATTAAAAATAATAATAATATTCTGGACAATAGAATTAATGAGGAAATTACCACAGAAAATCCTATACACAAATTGAAGATATCCTTTTAGAGAAAATATCCAAACATCTCTGAAGAAGAACCGAAGAAACGCTGCTTAGAATACATGAAAAAACAGTTCCAGCAAATTTTCGACACTTCAGATACAAGTTCGTCGGTATCCGACAAGACCACTAAATCAGTGGAAATGAAGGATAATTTCCAAGGCCAGACCCAAGATCCAGAAGAAGATTCGAAATCGGCAGATTAACTATGGGATGGCCTCATGGGCTCACCATTGGGCCAAGAAAAAACGGACTCAAAATTGGGCCAAAACAAAGAAAAAACCCTAATGAAAAAATAATAAAATTGAGATCCAAATGGCTCAATAATAAAAGATCCTTCCTAAATAAATAATCCAAACCAAAAAATATACGACTGCAAAAGATTCAAGCACACGATTATTGGCAGGATTTCGCCAGTACATAGTATTGGAAAACCAGCATGGTTTCGGCTGCAATTATTCAGCACACGACTGTCAACGATTTACGAGCTACCAAGACGCCATTCTCTGGCATAATATGGGATCCCCTACGCGACTTTGATGTCGTTCCATAATAAATTATTCAGAAAGATATTCCCTAAGTAAGTGACTTAGTCTGTCTTTGTTAAAGGTTCTTAGAAAAGAAGCTTTCCCTATGAAGGGTTACACTCCTTAATCCTGCTAATTCCTCCCCAAAGGGTGTTGCAGGAGCTTATTCATAGCTACATAGAACCTTTAATGCCTTACAGAGTCAGTCATCTAAGAAATTTATTTAATTGCTTGGCTTAAAATAACATCATACCTCACAGGCTAATGTATCTCCGTCTTGAAGAAGAAACTGTTTAGTCAATCATAGCTCTGATATCAAAGATACTCACAGATCAATAATAACAAGAAAATATAGAAAAAGATGAGGAAGAAGGAGACTTACTCTAGGCAGTGGAGGCTACGTCTTGAAAAAACTAAAATATTTATTTATCAACTTAGAAACTATTACAAATTATCAGAGAAGATTACAAGAGGAGAAGAGAAGGTTTTGTTTTTTCATTGGTTATCTTTATAGTAGGAGGTTCTACTATAGCAAGAGCTTACGGTTTATTAATCAAGCTTTCAAGAGTAGATTCTACTCCAGTTAATTGATGATCAATAACTTGTATATGAATGTTAGTAAAATTGTTTTGCTTAAAGACCTTTTGTAGTTCTTTTAGTATATTTTCCATTTTGTCATCCACAAGAGGCTTTATAAAAGTTGTTGGCTCTAAATTAGAGGTTGATATTCCAGATAAGCTTAATGGTTATGTTGGAGGATATATAGATCTCGCCGTTTTTATTTATTACCTTTCTTATAAGCTATATTTAAAAATTAAGAGAAGATATAATGATATTTTTTTGACAAATCTTTAGAGGAATAAAACTCTCTAAAATTTATTTATGACAACAACTATGTGTATGAAAAAGTCTGAAAATAAAAGAAAAACTTTAAAATATTTTTAAAGTTTTAACAGAAAATAAATTCAAAAGAAAAACAAAAGGGTTTAGAAAGATTTCAAATATATAAAATTCTAACGGTATTTGCAAGATTTAGAAATCCAAACACAAAAAGATTTGCAAGATTTAGAAATATCAAAATAAAATTTATCAGAAGACAGATTTAAAAAAATAATAAATTAAAGTTAAAAATAATCGAAAATGATTTATTTTTAACATTTAAGAAAAAAATAAAAATATTTACAAACATTTGAAAAGACTATCAAGCCGAAAAATGAATTGAAAAATTAAAAGATCTAAAAATTAGAAAAAAAAACTGTCATATTTGAAAAATAATAATAAAAAAATGCTAAACTATTTAAAAAGGATCTATTTCTTTTTAATACATCAAATTTTCCCAAAAATAAATTATAAATTTTCAAAAAAGTTAGATTAAAAAATCCTAAATAAAAATCTTAAGAGTTTTACAAAGATTTAAGCAAATAGAAATATAATAGGATTTGCAAGAAATAATTGTTTATTTATTATCTTTCTAATTAACTATATACAAAAAGTAAACAAATATTAAAATACAAGGTTTTAAATAGATCTCCGTTTAATAAATAATTAAGAGAATAGAGCCCTCTATGTTTTCTCATATATATTATATAGAATACAATCTAGTGCATATCACGTGCAAAAACCTAGTAATAATAAAAGAAAATAATAGAACAAAAATCGATATAATCTTTACAATTCCTATCCACATCATTTCTAAATAATATATGTGTATAGCAAATGCAAAAAACTAGTTTCCAACTTATCAAATCTACCCAACTGTTTACAATCTACATTAACCTTATTTAAATCCTATTTAAATACGTAAGGATTTCTAAGATCTTTTCAAATAACTTTTTCACGATGTTTTGTGTACGAGCATCCATGTGCAAAACGCTTGCATCTAAAGCTCGGGGCTCACGTGGCAGACCGAGATTAATCCAAATATTAAGTAAAGGTAAAATTTCTTAATTTTGTGAGTGTACATCTCATCATTTCATAACCTGTTTTAAGCAAATGTTTAAAAATAAAATATTTAAACTTTTAAATTTGGAAAATCTTTAAAAATCTCAACAATATTATAGAGTGTTTTTCGTTACCATATTGAGATCGTATGACCTATATGATCCGTTAATCAGAGTTTCGCCAGCCTTAAAGCGATGGATAATTATTGGCAGTTTTGTCACTGTCGAAGTGTGGATGAATTTTACTGACGGACCTTCAGTGTCGGACTCGTCAGCGTTACTGCCAAAATATGGGAGAACTTTACTGAGGGGCAGGTCTTCAGCGTCAGACTCTGTTGGGTTGCTAGGCTCGTCTAGTATGGTTTAAAACGCAGCGGGAGCGGTAATTTTAAAAATCTAGAAAGCATTCGCACCCCAACCAAAGAATCAAACCAAAAAGCTAAACTTACAACTAAACTAGTAAACTAAAACACTAGAGTTGGTGGACTACAACCTTTGTAACGTGTTATCCACCACTCCTTGGACTCCGGCTAGTCTCCACAAAGCCCGGAATAAGCTTGCTCAATGATCTCCTCACCGAAAATGATCCACTTTGAGATAACTCCAACACAAGCTATACCTTTGAATTGATCTCATCAAAATAAAGTAACCCACTGATTAAACTTGCCAGGAATGATTAGTAGGAAATGTAGAATAATTTTTTCACCAATCTCTTCTCTTCTCTTTTCTTTTTTTCATTTGAGAAAAACTCAAGAGAAGAAACCATGGTGATGTGAGTATGAAGAAGATCAAGATGACAACAAGAAAAAACAAGAAAATGAGACATAACCAATGAGTCACCGAAGAAAAAATCTCAAGAATTCTACAACCATCCATTATACATGACCCATTCTCTTTTCATTTCTATCATATAAGTGTTATACTTCCATTTTACATGTATCATTATACATGTCACATTATTTATATCAAATATAAATATTAATAAATAAAAGAAAATAATAAAGCGGGTATGATATTAGTTAATATATAAATATATAAATATATATTTAATTATTAAATCAACACCTGATTTAATAATCCGGTTATTTCATATATATACCGGCTAATATCAATTAACACTCGATTAAAATACGAGTATCAAATACATGTGTTTAACAGAACTCCTGCACGTATCCTTATACGTACCCTACATCGTTTCGCATATGCTGGGAAACTTCTCCGTGGAACTCTAAAAACTCGACAATACACTGACAGTAGATTAGGATCATATCTATAGCCCACGAGCTCGTCAGCGATACTAGCTTCACGTAACGGCTATCCACGTATTGATCGAAAGAAAGTCAACGAGCAAGCTCATCTGAACCCTGCAAAGTCTATAAGTGACATTACCGTATATTCTGGTCTCTTCGTCTAAGAGTATCGCATATCGGGTATAGATTTTGGAATCTGTCAGATCCCAATAAATCGATAAATCATGCGACAGAGGACTCATAACTAACTAGAGATACAACTGATAATACTTATCGGTTTATCTCCACTGTGATGACCATGGACTTATGGCTGTAGTCATGTCCTGCACAACGCGACATCAGCTCCATATACCGGGAGAGACGAATTCCCTCGACCACTCACTACCTCCGCGTGCTTCTGGACTATACCCAACAAAAACCTGTTTGCATGACTGGTTGGTATGAGATTTTACATGTCGTATCTAAGTTTAAAATTAACCGTAATCAAGACGGCGTCGCGTGTAGCTAGCCGTGATGAGTACGAGTCGTCCGTAGGGAGATGGTGCGTTCTAATTTTTTGTTCTCATGAAAGGTCCGAATAAGTTCAATTCTAACCTAAGTATAACATATATATGCAACGAAACGCTTGTTAGAAATAGAAATAGATTTGTTTAAGTTAGGAAAATCTGTACTCGTTCTTTTGTGCCTTACTTGACTTATCGAAGCTGTGGTAATCGACAACAACGTGGATTAGAATGCTTAAACACGGTATTTCGAGAAATCCGGCTTATTGACCCTTGTCCTTCCGTTCTTATCTCTTATCTATCGCCTCCGCCCAAACCAAATGCAACCGGTCACGGTTAAGAATTACCACTACCGTGGTAGGGTAGGATGCCTAACGGAGTGCTTGCATGAGATTTGGGCGAAGTTCAATTAGCAATTCTCAAGCAAAGGAAATGAGTAAAAGAAAAACATAACTTAAATAACCATCATCTTTCCCTAACAAGATACACTATTCACAATTCATAACCAATATCAAAAGAAAGTACAAAAAGCGAAGAGATCAAAATAAACAATACAACTAAATAAATCGCAAGAAAGGAAATTGCAAGTAAATAAGAAGTAAGAAAATACTAAGAACCATATTGCAAAAATAAATGTAATGACTTTATTTTTAATGTACAGAAATTTGTTTAAAGTTAAAGTACCAAATGGAGTATTTGCAACCCTAAGTATGCTATAAGTATTTAATTTGTTTAAGAACAGAAAGAAATAACTTTTAGCTCATTGGTAAAGCCTTGCACTGCTGTGGCATAACCCCTGTGTTCGAATCCCATCAGCCCCATATTATTTTTTATGATTTTTCTTTTAAACTTTTTGGAAGCCCAAAAGTTTACACGTGCAATACACGTAAAAATGAAAAGTCAGATTAATCAAACATGTGGGAATTGTTGTACACATAGCCGAGAACACGTGGCAGCGATCTAAGCACCCAGCCCTACCAAACGACCGGCGAAGATGGGTTTTGGGCCCGCGCCACCGGTTGAAACTGTGGGTAATGCTTCAAAAATTGGAACCTTAACCCTTTGGCCTCCCCCACTACTCCTCTTCTGTTTGTTTTTCCTGCAATTAATCACAGAATTAAAAATCATCATTAAACCAATGTTTTAATGCATTTTAATTCTCATTTTTAATTCTCTAAACCCTAATTCTATCCTATAAATACCACCCCATACATAGCCCTCTCTCTTCTGAAATCCATTGTCAAAACTCCCAAATTTTTCCAAGTCAAATAAATTTTACAAATGGAGTTAGCCAAGGTCAAATTCCAGCGACGATTCGGGAAGATTTCGGTGATCCCACGGCTCCACGAAGCATTCAAAACCTTCCTCCACCTCTCATATCTACCCTAAACTCGTAAGTCTCCTATCCTCTCCTATTTTCCTATTTAAAAAAGATCTCTTTTCAAAACTTATCGGAAGTGGGGTTATTTCGACTGCCGATTTTAATTTTGGTTAAAAACACAACTTTTCTTAATAAACACACATTTATATTGTTACAACTTGTTTAGTAATCATAAACAAACATTTAGAACAAGTTTCAATTCAAAATACAATGTTATACATCTTTTATTTCAATTTTACGGTTAAATACCACAAACTTTCTACTCGACATCTTTCATCATATTTGCTCATATCATCTTCAGAAAACTCACGAGGTAATGACCTATTTCATCACAACCCTCATCATGACATAGCATGATGGCTTTGGAACAGTGTTTTATGGGATAAATATAATTTTACAATAAAATACCTTAAACTAATAAAACCGTATTCTTTAAGATTATTTTAAATTAAATTCCTTGCAATTAAGTCTCTACAACCCATTTTGGGATTCCCGATTTGGATGGTGCGGGTTATCGTACATCCTCGGTACTAGTATAGAGAGATACATACCTCCTCACGGAGCATCCGATCTCGATAGAATTTTTATTACAATTTTTAAGAAAACGTGATTTCTATTTAATAAATAAATTTATTTTAATAATTATTTATAATATTATCAAATTATCTATTTTAAATACATATAATAAATTCCATATTTTCTAAACAAAGGAATCACAAATTTCATGAATATACCATCACAAATCCAAACAAGTCAAATTTACACTAAAATACCATATACTATTCAATCTAGGTTTATATTCACTAGAATACTTCACATTTAAAATTACATCCATGAAAATCCTAAATACGATAAATCAATACTTGAGATTTATTTTGAAATTATATCAAAACTATTTTTCATAAAACCCCCTCAAGTTTATTAATTTACAATAAGAACCCTAGTAAATATAGGTTTAAGCGGGACCAATTCTCTTGAGCTCCAGGGAGCCAGAGAAAGTGGATGCTTATCTATTTAAGGTAGAAAACTAAAACGGGGTTATCAATGGTAATTGGCTTGGAAAATGTCATAAATCCTGCCGTCTATGTGCAGCAGTTGCCGATAACTTCAAAACCTAATTCAGGAATCAACGCTTAAGTGTCTGACTCAGACGAAATCTCAGTCTAATCTGAATACAATTCCAATCTACATACAATTCAAATATAACTCCAATACAACATGAATCCATATGCTGGAACTTGAAATATGAATAAGAGAATACAATCAATATCAACTCCACCTTGGCATTCGTCTCGTTACAGCAGATGCAATGTCAACAATGACGTTCCTTCGTGGTTCATCAGGATGCAGAAGCAACATCAACAAAAGACCTCATGGTCGAAACAAAGCGGAGTGACGGCAAAATCCCAGCTCCACCTCAGCATTCGTCTCGATACAGCAGACACAGTCAAAGCAAACGAAGCAAAGGCCACATTCCTAGCTTCAACGTCTTGACGGTAACTCATATAAAACCGGAAAGACAATCGGAGATCATCTCGCACCAGCGTGGAGTGGTCACCACCTCGACGATCGTCTCAATACAGCAGATGAAATGTCACCCCAGCGTTCTTCCCCTAGCAGGATTCGGACACGCCAAAGCAAACGAAGCGAAGGCCAAATTCCTAGCTTCATGCGTCTTAATGGCAAGTCATATAAAGCCTGAAAGACAATCGGAGATTATCTCGCACCAGCGCGGAGTGGTCACCACCTCGACGATTGTCTCGATACAACAGATGAAATGTCACCCCAGCGTTCTTCCCCCAGCAGGATTCGGACGCGCCAAAGCAAACGAAGCGAAGGCCAAATTCCTAGCTTCAGGGTCTTGACGGCAAGTCATATAAAGCCTGAAAGAAAATCGGAGATCATCTCGCACCAACGCGGAGTGGTCACCACCTCGACGATCGTCTCGATACAACAGATGAAATGTCACCCCAGCGTTCTTTCCCCAGCAGGATTCGGACGCGCCAAAGCAAACGAAGCGAAGGCCAAATTCCTAGCTTCAACGTTTTGACGGTAACTCATATAAAACCGAAAAGACAATCAGAGATCATCCCACATGGAGTGGTCACCACCACGACATTCGTCTCGATACAGCAGACGAGATGTCAACAACAACGTTCTTCCTCCAACAGGATTAGGACACACCAAGCAAACGAAGCGAAGGCCAAATTCCTAGCTTCAGGGTCTTAACGGCAAAGTCATATAAAGCCTGAAAGACAATTGGAGATTATCTCGCACCAGTGTGGAGTGGTCACCATCTCGACGTTCGTCTCGATATAGTAGACGCAACATCACCAAAAGGAGCCACGGCAAAATCCCTAGTTCCAAACCTCGACGGTTCACCAGCAACCTAGAGACAACCATGACATTCGTCTCGATACAGAGGACGCGATGCCAGCAAACGAAGCGAAGGCCAAATTCCTAGCTTCATGCGTCTTAACGGCAAGTCATATAAAGCCTGAAAGACAATCGGAGATTATCTCGCACCAGTGCGGAGTGGTCACCACCTCGACGTTCGTATCGATACAGCAGACGCAACATCACCAAAAGGAGCCACGGCAAAATCCCTAGTTCCGAACCTCGATGGTTCACCAGCAACCTAGAGACAACCATGACATTCGTCTCGATACAGAGGACGCGATGCCAACAAATGAAGCCAAGGCCAAATTCCTAGCTTCAGGGTCTTAACGGCAAGTCATATAAAGCCTGAAAGACTATCGGAGATCATCCCACACCAGCGCGGAGTGGTTATGACTCATCAGGGCTCTCCAAAATGAGCCTAACCTCAAGTAAAAAGCGGCATGGCAAATTCCTAACGCTTGCTGTTCTGACGGTCAAACTGCCAAGGAGGATTGCTTGAAGACGTCTTGTCCAGCCCCCGAAGGGATCAGAGACACGGCAGTCGCAGGGCTACTCGAACAGCACGATTGCCTATCGAGGAATATATCAGCTCATGCGACGGTACGACGGCCAAAACCCTAAGTACCACAGACCCTAACGGACTTCTGTCGTAAAGAGCAGAGGTTAACTGTGATGTTAGGATATTCTTGCGAGATCTGCTCGATTCGTTTCAACTCGTGAGGAAATTGATGTCTTGCGAGAACTTCTCGATTCGTCTCGACTGGTGAGATAAAGCCTTAGGCAGTAGGGATTAAAAAACCTGTTTCCTAAGCACTGGGATCCTGCAAGTCGGCCCAAAATGGTCTCTTGCATACTATCCACGGGTCTCACTCTCCGAAGTCGAATTTCGATAAGGAGGGGAACAACCGCTTACGGGTCCTCTCGACTCATAAGAGGGAAAAATTCTCTTACAAGATCCTTACGACTTATAAGAGAAACACACTTAGGAATCCTCACGACTCCTAAGGAGAAAATACACCTACGAGATCCTCTCGATCCGTAGGGAGAAAAGTCTTTATGAGACCCTCACGGCTCATAAAGTTGAAAAGTCTTAGGTGGCAGATCCTAACCCTGTCTCCTAAGCCATCACTGCCCTGCAAAGAGGTCAAGATGGACCATCTATAAACCACACTTGCCAAAGCTACATGCCACTGAAATGGAGAACTTACTCATAAGCGTATAAACTACTCCACGCCAGAGTAAAACATAAAGAGATAAAATGGTGCGGCTCATGGAGTTAAGGGTTTGGAACTATATCTCTTAAGAGTCAAGATTTGAGTCAATGATAAATGACGACGCTTGTGTCCGCTCGTTATCTTCTCAGATCAAGATCCTGAAAGTTATATACCAATTCGAAACTGGTCTTACGCCATGCATTACTCTGCACTATTTCACCCACGTATATACTTACGTGGGCAAAGTAGTGGGGGGCATTTGTTCCCGCCAAAAATTTCTGCGCAAAAGAGTCCAAGGTATCAAATGGCAGCGATATGCTTAAGGAAATGCGAACCAGTATCTTCCGGGCTGTTTTTTTACAAACTCCCGAATGAGAAATAGATAAATTCTGATGGTATTGAAAGCTTCTCTAAAAACCCTTCGATTTGATATATTATGGGCCTCATAATTCATCCGGGATCAAAAGTTATGAGGAATTACGTGTCCACACGTGATGGACTTTTAAGAACCCGCTGGAGGAGTTAAAAAATATAATAAAAACTCAGAAAAGACTCCAATGGGGCATCACGTGCTCACACGTGACCATGGGTCACGTGCAGACACGTGATGGGCTTTTAAGGCCTCTAAAATAATGAATAGAATTAAATTCTAAAATCTGTTCCCTGATTAAAAATCAGGAATCACGTGCTCACACGTGACCAATGGTCACGTGTTGACACGTGATGGTTAAAACTGAAGCGTAAACAAACAGCTGAAGGAAATACCTCAATGAGGTGTCACGTGCTCACACGTGACCAATGGTCACGTATTGACACATGATGGTTACAACTGAAGCGTAAGCAAACACTGAGAAAAGGACTCAATTGGGGGTCACGTGGCAACACGTGACTGGCTGTAAAAGCCTTGCTGTTCAACAGAATTAAATTTTGAAAAAAAAAAGATCATTTAAATCTTTCGAAATAGAATTAAAATTCTAAAAGCTTCTAAATCTTTCCAAATGGAAAAGGATTATGGGGACCGTTGGATTAAAGATCCAAGGGTGATTAAAAATCACCAATTTATGGAAAAATCTTGGACAAGGAAAGATTTCCCTGAAAATCTCACCATAATAACAAATAGAATATCTTTTGGATTTAAAATCCACGGTGAATAAAATTCACTGAATGATCTAAAGGCCCAGATTAATGATAAATATAAATCAAATCTCTCAACAATCAAATCAAATCTTTCAATGAGAGATTTGCTAAACAAATTGATTCTTTTCCTTCTCCTATAAATAGGAGCCAAGAAGAGAAGAGAAGAGATCTACTTTTTTGGAGAGAAAAAACAGAGAGAGGAGAATTTAATTCTCTGCAAAAGAAAAACCCTAGGTAAGAAAAAAGAGGCTTCAAAAGAGAATTTAATTCTCAAAAGAGTTTAACTCTTACATAAAGAAAAGAACTTAGTTCTTTCTCTGGTTGAGGATCTGCAAAGTGCACATCTCCCCATGAACTGAGGATTTAATTCTCAATGGGTTGAGATCCTGCCATGCAGATCTAAAACACAGAGGAGGAATTGAGTTTTGAGAATTTAATTCTCCCAAACTTTCAGGAATTTAATTTCTCCTAAAACAAAACTAGGGTTTAACCCTAATCAAGAATTTAATTCTTTTACAGATCTGGGAATTTAATTTCTTTAAAAAGAAATCAGGGTTTCACCCTAAATAAGAATTTAATTCTTTCACGATAGGAATTTAATTCCTCCAAAATCATAATTAGGGTTTAACCCTACAAAGAATTCAATTCTTAAAAGATCTCTGTTCATGAAAAGAACTAGGGTCACGTGCCCCCACGTGACCCTTGAAAAGATCCCCTGCAAAGAACTTTGAAGCATCACCTCACGTGTTCCCACGTGATTCCCAAAACGCAGAAAGAAAAAGCAAAGGAAATGAAAGCTTTGGGCGCTCTCACGTGTTATCACGTGACCCCTCAGCAAATGTTTTAACAATTAGCGCACAGAACCCCATCACGTGCCAACACGTGATGCTCTAAAATAAAAATGAAAGTGTTTAACACTTAATGGCAGAACGAAGAAAGGAGTTTCGGCCCAATCTCAGGCACCTCACGTGCCCCACGTTACCTCTGAAGCACAAGGAATAGAAAAGAGCTCTAGGGCGCCCTCACGTGTCACCACGTGACCCCTAGTGAGCATTATAACGCACAGAGCATGGGCTTTCATCACGTGCTCGCACGAGATGGCCGTCAGAACTAAAGTGTTAAACACTTACCTGCAGAATAAAATAAGGGGAATCAGGACGCTTTCATGTGTCCACACGTGACCCCTCTCTCCTTAGTGTTTAACACTAATCTGAAGACTTTGTCCTCAGTGATTAACACTGATTTTCTTAGTGTTTAACACTAATTTGGAAAACTCTATTTGCAGTATTTAACACTGATTTGCATAGTGTTTAACACTAATTTGAAAACTCTATTCCCAGTGTTTAACACTGATTATCTTTTAGTGTTTAACACTAACTTGCTAATCTTATTCCCAGTGTTCAACACTTTTGGTTTCTAGTGTTTAACACTAGCTTCAGCCCAATTGGCTAAGTTTCAGAGGCAAAGCCTCTCCTTCAATGGACCAACAGAGGGTCAATGTTTCAAACATGATTGGACTTAGCCCAAGAAGGCCATAAGTCCTCAATTCAAACTTAACTGGGCCAATGGGCTCATAATATAACTAATTGGTCTGGATTCCAAATTGGACTACAGATCACTTAATCTATCTTGGTTCAAGGGTACATCTCTGAACTCCTCTGATATTTGTCGTTGTAATCCTTCAACGTCTTCAGAGAGGTGACGGGTCCCAACAACCACACATTAATACGGACTGTGGGGTCCTTAAACTCATGGACTAAAGCGTCCTTAAACTAACATTTGTCCCCAAAACGGGAATGATGGACCACTATGTCCCTAAACTGGAAATGGACCACCATGTCCCTAAACTGGCAATGGACCACTATGTCCCTAAACTGGAACAATAGAGCCCCACATGCTCTTTTGTCGGATCTAAACGATCCCGTTTAAGTTGATCTTAGCCTCAAATATGGCTAACGTATCCTTAAACCTTCAAACAGACTTTAGTCCTAAATTGGACTATAGATCCCCCACAATCAACTTCGGTTCAAGGGTACATCTCTGAACTCCTCTGACACCTGTCGTTGTAATCCTTCAACGTCGTCAGAGAGGTGATGGGTCCCGACGACCATACATACAATGGACCACTATGTCCCTAAACTGGAATAATAGAGCCCCAAATGCTCTTTTGTCGGATCTAAACGATCCCGTTAGGTTGATCTTATTCTGAAATGAGACTAACATATCCTTAACAAACGTTTAAGTTGATCTTAGTCTCAAAAGAGGCTAACGTATCCTTAAACCCAAACCTCCAAACCCAAATCTAAGATAATACGGATTTGGACTAGTCCACGCCTTACGGGCGACAACATAACTCAGTCTCCGTATACAATCCACGGGCAACTAAATACAAAACAAACACCCACGACACGAAGTGACCAGCTGGAGAAGGAGAAAGTTGTTACCGTGATGCGGTAGCGTAATTACTGCAGGGGCTTGCGCCTGCAGGGAAGAGCGTCCCCACAATCAAAAACCCCTCAAACGAGAGGGAATCTGACGAAGTCTGCTACATCGGTCGCATCCGTCTAAACCTCCGATACACGGTGCCATAAATCAACTTGGCATCTTCGGAGAGGTGGACGGATAGCACCAATTAGCATCTGCCCCGAATCTCAGGCAAGACGTCCATGTCTTGGCCGCCATTCGGAGGGGAACAGAGTCGCTCCTGGTACCATATTCCGGTGCAGCGATGCAGACGCCAACAAAGTCCCGAAATTCTTCCGGCCCTACGGTCTGGATCATACATCCTGCAAAACCGTATACAATCTACGGGTGTAAAACGATCCCAATCTCTCCCAAGTCCTACCGGCGAGACCACATCCAAAGTCCCACCAGCGATGAAGATCCCAAAAAAAAGGTATGTCCACAAGCAAAATGGGCAAAGATGAAAACCCGAAAGGGCTCCGTGAAGAAAAAAACAGCAGGACTGCCGGCGAGTTTGTGAAAACCCGAAAGGGCGCAAACTCGTGAAAAAGAGATGAAATGCACTCGCAAAGTCCTCTGATTTTGTGAGGAGAAAATTCCCGCGTGAGATCCTTACGACTCACAAAGGAAAAACACACTTGGGGGTCCTCACGACTCCTAAGGAGAAAATGCACATACGGGATCCATACGACTCGTAGGGAGAAAATGCTTTTATGGGACCCTTATGGCCAATAAAATTGAAAAGCCTTAGGTGATAGGGACCTAAACCTGTCTCCTAAGCCATCACTTCCCAACAGGGAAGGGCAAATGATGAGTTGCTCCTGGAATTATTCCAGTGCAGCAATGCAGATGCCGACCAAAACTAAAATCCTCTAATCCGCTCATGACAAATGATGATTCGCTCCTGGTACCATATTCCAGTGTAGCGATACTGATGTCAACACAAATCAAACCAACCAATTCCAATATCGACCGTCCATGTCGTAAAAAGGGCAGTGCAGGCTTCCCACAAATCGGGAACCAAATTGCTCTGGGCCAGGGAAAAGTCTACCACGGACACTCCGTCTCCGAGACGTGTCAAGCGTCGACCATCCATGTCGTAAAAAGGGCAGTGCAGGCTTCCCTCTGTTGGGTTTCCCTTGCACCTAGTCTAGGGTTTGGTAGCATCACTCATGCCACAATAAAATTTAGAGAGGTGCAAAGCAAACAAACCATGAATCTTAACTAGAATATTTAGGGTAACAAGTTTTGTATCACATACAACGAACAATCTATCACTAAGAGTAGAGATTACAACCTTTGTAGTCTCCCTTTGGTGACTCCTTGGACCATTGAGAGTTTGGAACGGATCGCTAGCAACCTTCCAAGTCTACGATGATCCACCCGAAGTCCCTTTACCCAAAGCTCCTTGCTTTACTTGATCCATGGAAGAAGTATAGCAAACACCCTACACAAATAAGCTAGATGTGTGTAGAATGATGAGGTGGTTTGTATTCTCTAATCAAAACCCTTTCTTTTTTACTAACTCACTCAAATGAAAACTCAAGAGAGAGATAAAGAAAAAGATAATGGTGGCTAAGCTTTGAGCTTAAGAGATAAAGATAATGAATGAATGAATTAAGTGAGAAAGAACAATCAATATTAATCCTTCTCACTTCAAACCATGGTTAACAAATATCTAGATATTATTGTGTTGAGTTAAAGTCCAAATGAAATTTAAACCATGGTTTGAATTAGGTCAAAGAATAGTCAAGTTTGGATAATTATTAACCATGATTTAATTTTCATTTCCCTTTAATCCAAAAACAAATATATATATATATATATATATATATATATATATATATATATATATTCGTCAACCATATGAGTCTTGCATTGCCACCATTCAGTGTATCATCAACCATGATACTTTGTATGTATGTATGTGTCCATGCACATCAACATGTGCATACATGCATGCATGCATCTTCTTCAAAGAAAAGAATTTAAATAAAGAATTAAACTAAAAGTCAAATGTTAAATCAACACTTGATTTAACAATCCGATCATATCACATATGACCCGACCAATAGAAAAACGCCCGATTAACATACGGTATCACATACCCGCATTCAATCGGGTCCCGCGCATATCTCATATGCACACCACATCGTTTCGCCTGAGCTAGGAAACTCCTGTGCGGGACTCTAAGACTCGTCAATACGCCGGCAGTAGGTGATGATCATATCAAACACTTACAAGCCGCAAGCGGTCAGCTAAACGTAACGACCACCTGGGTATTGAGCGATCAGAAGAAAACCAGCGAAGTTGTCAAAACTCCCGTCGAGCCAATCAGTAACACTACCGTATAGTCCGGTCTCTTCGTCTCATATGTCGCATATCCAGTCTAGGGATGGTAAACGTCAGACCCCAGTAACCGATATGCCGTGTCGATGTGAGGCTCATAATGGGTCGAGAAACTACTGATAACTCTTACCAGTAGCACTCCATATCAGCCCTGGCCAGGGACTTCCAGTTATAGCCAATCGAACACAGCGCAACATCAATTCCCAATACCGAGAGAGACGAAACCCCTCATATTGCTCATTGCCTCCATGTGATTCGGGACTGCACCTAAAAGTCACCGTTTTGCACGTTCTCTTAAAGTGGTAAGCTGGAAATCAAAGCACGGTGGGAATCACACAAGACTCTATGACGATCTCGGGTTTACAGACTAACCTGTACCAGTGTCACCAGAGAACTGCTATCTGACGATAGGTATAATACCATCTAGGAGTTCTCGGTGAGTCCGTTCAGTGTACTCAGTCTCCACTGAGCACCCGTACACCGTCTTTGATGTCGAACACCAATGGATATGGGATCATCCATCGCCCATCATATGGGTCAAGATGCGTATACGCTAGTCTACTCTGGTGTATCAATGCCCTGTCTCGATACACTCTCGACTAGGAACAATTATAGGATGTGCTTTTGGACTACCCTTGCCCCACTAGTATGATCTGCATCATAATCCCAGTAGTCGAGTACATATCCTAAGGGCTTTATCAACATGTGAGATCAAAACTGTAAACCAATACAAGTCAATATGTTAAGACAAAGTAAGACTAGATAGCATACTATCATATAGAGCAAGAAAGTCATCTCTATATATATCCAAGCATCTACTATAATATGCATCATATGTACAACAATGGCCTCTAGGGCATATATACAACTAACAATCTCCCACTTGCACTAAAGCTAGCTGGTGTAGTATCCCATACCCAACATCCCGAAGAGTCTTTCAAATTGTATATGGGGTATGGCTATCATGAGTGGATCCGCTGTGTTATCCTTCGTGTCAACTCTCCTGACCTTGAACTCGTGGCGATCAACTATCTCCCGGATCAGGTGATACCGCCTCAGAATATGTCTGTACTTCTGATGGGACCTGGGTTCCTTGGCCGAAACCACGGCTCCATTGTTATCACAATACAAAGGTATTGGATGCTCAATGGACAGAACCACACCAAGTTCAGTGATGAACTTCTTCATCCAGACAGCCTCTTTGGCATCATCGTTGGCAGCGATATATTCAGCCTCCATCATCGAGTCTGCCATGGTTTCTTGCTTGGAACGCTTCCAACAAACCGCCCCTCCATTTAGGGTAAAGACAAATCCCGACTGCGACTTAAAGTCGTCCTTATCACTTTGGAAACTCGAATCGGTAAAGGACTCCACTTGGAGTTCTCCGTTACCATACACCAAGAACATCTCCTTAGTCCTTCTCAAGTACTTGAGAATGTTCTTCACAGCTGTCCAGTGACTCTCTCCTGGATCTGCTTGATATCTACTCACTACACTTAGTGAGTATGCTATATCGGGTCTGGTACATAACATCGCGTACATGATGGAGCCTACTGCCGAAGCATAAGGTATCCCTTGCATGCGAGCTCTCTCCAAATCAGTCTTAGGAGATATCTCTTTGGAGAGAGTGAGTCCAGAGATCGTGGGTTGGTTCCCACGCTTGGATTCTTCTATACTAAACCCTTTTAGTACGGTGTCAATGTACCTGGATTGGGACAATCCCAGTATCCTTTTAGATCTATCTCTATAGATCCTAATCCCTAAAATGCAGGAGACATCACCTAGATCTTTCGTTGAGAATTTATGTGATAAGAAGAGCTTGACCGAGTGCAGCATAGGAACATCATTTCCTATCAAGAGTATGTCATCCACGTACAATATGAGGAAGACAACCTTACTCTCTGCAACCTTCTTGTAAATACAAGGTTCATCTACGTTTTTGATGAAGTCAAACTCTTTGACTACAACATCAAAACAGATGTTCCAACTTCGCAATGCCTGCTTTAACCCATAGATGGATTTAAGCAGCTTGCACACCTTTCCACTGCTCCCACTATTTACGAAACCCTCTGGCTGAGTCATGTACACACACTCCTCTAAATCACCATTTAGAAAGGCGGTCTTAACATCCATCTGCCAGATTTCGTAGTCATGGTATGCAGCAATGGCAAGTAAGATCCGGATGGACTTAAGTATAGCCACTGGAGAAAAAGTTTCGTCATAATCCACACCTGGTTGTTGACGAAAACCCTTTGCAACAAGTTTAGCTTTGAAAGTCTCAACTTTTCCATCTACACCAAGTTTCTTCTTAAAGATCCATTTGCTCCCGATGGGTTTTACCCCTTCAGGAGCAACTTCCAAAGTCCATACTTTGTTGGTGTACATGGATTCCATCTCAGATCGCATTGCATCCAGCCACTTCACAGAGTCCCCACTCGTGATGGCCTGCTCGAAGCTAGTCTGGTCATCATCTTCCATGATGCAATCCTCGCTCCCACCATCTATGAGAAAACCGTAGTATCTCTCTGGTGGATGAGGAACCCTACTAGATCGACGGAGCGGCTGAGGTTCGTCGGGAACTACTGAATCCTCTGATTCAACCAAATTTTCTGTCGTAGTTTGTATAGCTGGAATCTCTTCCAGTTCTACCTCCTTGCCACTAATTTCTTTTTCAAGAAATTCCATTTCTAAAAAGGTGACATGTAGAGAAACGAACACCTTTTTTTCCTCGGTGTGGTAAAAGATATACACGCGCGAATGTTTGGGATATCCAATAAACTTACACAGAAATACCCTGCGTCGAGCTTGTCTGGATTCTGTGTTTTCACATATGCCGGACAACCCCATATCTTAACATTATTAAGATATGGTCTCTTTCCTTTCCATATCTCATATGGAGTGGTTGGCACAGATTTGGTGGGAACCATATTCAATAGGTCTGCAGCTATTTCCAGTGCATATCCCCAAAAGGAAATAGACAACTCAGCATGCTCATCATAGAGTGCACCATATCTAATAGGGTGCGATTCCTCCGCTCCGATACACCGTTGTGTTGTGGTGTATAAGGAGGAGTAAGCTGAGAGAGAATCTCATTCTCTTTTAGATAGTTCAGGAACTCATTGCTCAAGTATTCTCCTCCTCGATCTGATCGAAGGATCTTAATACTTTTGCCCGTTTGGTTCTCTACTTCGTTCTTATATTCTCTGAATTTCTCAAAAACTTCAGACTTGTGTTTCAATAGGAACACATGTCCGTATCTTGAGAGATCGTCAGTGAATGTAATGAAGTATGAGGAACCGTCCCTGGCATGTGTAGACATGGGACCACATAAATCACTATGTATCAGTCCCAAGAGTTCCGTAACTCTTTCTCCGTGTCCACTAAATGGAGTTTTGGTCATCTTGCCTTTGAGACATGACTGGAAAGTGTCATAGAATGAAAATTCGAACGGATTCAAATATCCATCCTTATGTAACTTAGCTAGTCGTGTCGCATTGATATGACCTAGTCTACAATACCATAAGAAGGATTCATCCATTTCTGAACTCTTCCTCTTGTGTGTGTTTTGTACATTAAGAACCGTAGTTTGATTCAGAATGTATATGCCATTACTTAACGAGCCTGATCCAATCAACTTTTGATTCAGGAAAATGTTCATAACATTATCCTATACTACAAAATTAAATCCTTTTTACTCAATAAAGAAACTGATATAATATTGCATATCAGGGTCGGAATGTAATAACACTCGTTCAGAATCAATGTATTACCATTTGGTAACACAAGGTGATATTCGCCAACTGCTTTAGCTGCAACATTTGCACCATTCCCTACTTTTCTGGAATGATCACCCTCTCCCAGTTCCTTACCTTTTCGTATCCCATGTAACATATTACATATGTGGGATCCTGATCCGGTATCTAATACCCAAGACGTAGAGTGAACTGAGAAATAGTTCTCGATAACTAACACACCCGAAGAAGATGCATCAGCATGCTTTTTCTCCGTTTGGGCTGCGTGAGAATCCGGATATTCTCCTATTCCCTGCTCTGTCTTATAAAAATTATAAGAAAGAACGGGGACAACGTTCCCCTGCTCAGTATAATAAGCGGGTTCAGTTAATACATCCATATTATTATCTTGATTAAGGCCTGACATGGTCGCTACCTGGAGAGAGAAAGAAGAAAACATTTTAGCGTATGCTCTTGCAAGATTAGATTGGTTATTATCTTATCTAATCAGGATGGCTCCCACTATTTTCATCAAATCTTCCTTCAAACCCTAAAAGGTAAGACTAGCCAGGATTAATTACACTTTACAAGTTCGCCAATCTTTCGGACAGGCCAGTGTTGGTACTTTGAGGGAGGTTCCTCGTGCTTTCGCACGGACCTAATTAAAGTAAACCTCGTTTTCTCAGAGGCATAACCCCGTTAACACCTTTCTAGACACTTACTTGATCGGCTAATTGTCATGTGTAAAACTCTCTCAGGAGTAACTCTTACTCACAGTGGGTATCAGAATCCAACTATCTTATAGAAGGTATGCAATCTCATTGCAAATTTCAACTCTTGAAATTCCCGATAATGCTTTTGCCCCTAGCGTGCTATGACCTTGACGCAGACCAACAAACCATAGTCCGCTAGTCAAGTTCAACACGTCATTTGCTAATTGAATTAAACCCACACGCACGACCTTTGACGCAGGCCAACAAAGTCGTACGACTACCCTAGTCCAATCTCATCTTATATTGCAAATAAGCACTAATTAGCTACCGCACACTACGCCTTGACGCAGGCCAACAAACGTAGCACGAATACTAAGTTGTATCTATCTGAAATGACGGAGGGCTACGCAAGTTTTTCAGAAAACCATGAGCGTAAAAAACTCGATATCATTGTAGAAACAAGTGATTTTGAAAAAGGAGTGTTTTTGAGTCTTTTTCTAGTTTCTCTAAAGTGGTCACCCCGGTGAAGGGATCTCGGCTCTTTCCTTATCGAATAAGGTGCAGGATATTTCAAAAATACCGCTATGCAAAGCAAGAATTATAGAAGCAATCAAAAACTAAACCGAGTGAGTTGTAGCATCTGCTAGTTTTTCTAAAGAGGTCACTCCCGGTGAAGGGATCTCGGCTCTTTCCTTATCGAATAAGGTGTTTGTTCCCGTCAAAAATTTCTGCACAAAAGAGCCCAAGGTATCAAATGGCAGCGATACGCTTAAGAAAATGCGAATCAGTATTTTACAGGCTGTATTTTGACAAACTCCCGAATGATAAATAGCTAAATTCTGATGGTATCGAAAGCATCTCGAAAAAGCCTTCGATTTGATATATTATGGGTCTCATAATTCATCCGGGATCAAAAGTTATGAGCAAATATGCTATGCACGTGTAATCTAAAGAAGAAAATGCGAACCAATATTTTCCGGGCTATATATTGACAAACTTCCAAATGAGAAACAACTAATTTCTGATGTTATGGAAAGTATCTCGAAAAAGCCTTCGATTTGATATATTATGGGCCTTATAATTCATCCGGGATCAAAAGTTATGAGGCATCACGTGCCCACACGTGACTGGGCATCACGTGCAGACACGTGACCATTTACAGGCAAAGCCTGTAGGCACTGAATAAAATAAATAATTGGAAATAATTAATTAGTGGAGTCACGTGCCAACAAGTGATAGGCTCTTAAACTCTCTGAAACAATAGGATTAAATTATAATTAAGTAATTAATCAGTTGGGTCACGTGCCAACAAGTGATGGGTTCCCGAGCCCTCTAAACCAATAGAATTAAATTCTAATTAATTGGTCAATCAGTAAGATCACGTGCTAACACGTGATAGGATCTTTAACATTCTGAACTAATAGAATTAAATTCTAATTAAGGGAAATCAAAAACCCTAGTTGGAAAAATATTTCCCTAGATCTTTCCAAACAAAAATATTGTGCTCTGTAAAGTGGAGCACTGTTGGATTAAAAATCCAATGGTGATTAAAAATCACCAATTTATTGAAAGATTCTATACAAGGAAAGATTTCCCTGAAATTTGCCAGGAATAACAGATAAAAGATGTTTTGGATTAAAAATTCAATGGTGAATAAAATTCACTGAGTAATCTAAAAGATCATGTTGGTTACAAAATCAATTAAAATCTTTCAATGAAAGATTGACTAAACAAACCGATTCTTTTCTTTCTCCTATAAATAAGAGCCAAAAAGAGAAGAGGAAAAAAAACAACAGAGAGAAAAAAGAGAGGAGAATTTAATTCTCCAGAGAGAAAAGAAGGTTTCTTGAGAAAAGAAAGAAATATTAGGTGAGAGATCTAAGCTCCATAAAACAAAAGAGAATTGAATTCTCAATTTAAGAGTTTAACTTTTCTGAATAAGAACTTAGTTCTTCTTTCGGTTGAAGATCTGCAGAAGCAGATCTCCCCACAAGTTGAGAATTTAATTCTCATCGGGGAGATTCTGCCATGCAGATCCAAAACTTAGAGGGAGAATTGAGTTTAAGGAATTTAATTCCCCCAAATTCATAAGAATTTAATTTCTCCAAATGAAACTAGGGTTTAATTCTACATAAGAATTTAATTCTTCCAAACTCATAGGAATTTAATTCCTCCAAATGAAACTAGGGTTTAACCCTACAAAAGAATTTAATTCTTCCATATACATAGGAATTTAATTCCTCAAAACAAAATCAGGGTTTAACCCTACCAAAGAATTTAATTCTCAAACAAAGGACTTAAATTATCCATGCACGTAAACCTGGTCACGTGGCAACACGTGACCCTTCCTTCAATGATCAGAAAAGAACGAATGAGACATGGTCACGTGCCCCCACGTGCCCCCTAAACAGATTTCTCAAAATGAGAAAGAAAAACCTTGGAGGCAATGCCTCACGTGCTCACACGTGACCCTCAAAACTAAAGGGAATAAAGCCAAAGGCAATACTGATTTAGGGCGCCTCACGTGTCCCCACGTGACCCCTGACAAACACCTCTTTAAAAAAGAAAAGATGGAAAGAACTGAAGGATTAAAATCCAACGCATGGGCGCCCTCACGTGTCCCCACGTGACCCTTAGCAAATCCCTTCAATATCCAGTGCATGGATGCCCATCACGTGCCCGCACGTGATGGCCTAGAAGATTGAAAGTGTTTAACACTTATTTAAATATTCTGAGAATAAAATAAAGGAAGCTTAGCCCAATCCTAGGGCGCCTCACGTGAGCGCTTCATCTTTTTAGTGTTTAACACTATTTTAAGCACTGCATCCTTAGTATTTAACACTATTTTATGTGCATCACGTGGGAACACGTGACCTCCAGATATGTGCTAGTGTTTAACACTATTTTTAAACCGGTCTTAGCCTAAGTGGCTAAATCTTCCAGAGGCAGTACCCCTTTCTTTTGACTGAGCCTCAAACACACTTTTGTCTTCCAAAATTGATCATCTCTTATGACTGCCCAGCACTCAATAAAAGACAAAATATGGTCAGAACACAGACCCATGTTTAGCATTGTTAAATAATGGGGAGCTGAGCCCAAACAAATGATCAACAGTCCAAACAAAGGTCTAACATTTCATACCTAATTGGACTTAGCCCAAGTTGGCCATAAGTCCTCAATTCACATTTAACTGAGCCCATGTGCTCATAATCCAATTAATTGATCTTAGTCCCATAGTGGACTACAGATTTCCCAATCAACATTGGTTCAAGGGTATATATCTTCACTCCTATGATATTTGTCGTTGTAATCCTTCAACGTCTTCAGAGAGGTGACGGGTCCTGATAACCAATCATTCCACGGACTGTGGGGTCTGTTGGATACAGTGCCCTCTAAGTCAATTATTGGATCGCAGATACGTGATTGCAATGATTGAGGGAGGACCTATACCGATATGAAAGTCTTGCTCGAGATGATAGTATGCTATCTGGTTTGTCTTTATCATTGTATACATGCTTTAGTTCTCTATTGCATGTTGATAGAGCCCATAGGATTCTTGCTTGACTGCCAGTAGTATGATGGCGATCATATACGTGGGAGCTGGGGTCTGTAAGCACATCCTTAAAGTGTCCCTAGTCGTAGGAGTTTCGAGACTGGGCATCGATACTCCAGAGTAGACTAGTGTATATAGTCGAGACCCCGACGAGGGGCGGTGGCTGGTCTCACAAGCCATTGGTGTCAGTTGGTTCACCTAAGATGTATACAGTTGCCCATTGAGTACACTGGACAGGACTCGCCGGGAACATGCTAGTTGGTATTATATATATCGTCAGATAGAAGTTCCCTGGAAACATGTGTACAGGTTAGTTTGTCGACCTGAGATCGTCATTTGTCTCGTATGAGTTCCCACTGTGCTTTGATTTCTACCCTACCACGCTCAAAGGAGACGTGCAAACAGGTATTTTTTTGGTATAGTCCCGAGCCACATGGAGGCAGTGAGCGGATCGTCGGGGATTCGTCTCTCCCAGTATTGGGGGTTGATGTCGCACAGTGCACGGGTGGCCATCACTAGAAATCCTCGGCCGAGCTAGTGGAGAATTACTGATTTGGATCAGTAGTTTCTCAGGAGGTGATGGGCTTCATACCGACACGAATTATCGCGTTATTAGGGGTCTGACTTTATCCACACCCCTAGACTCTATATGCGATACTCTTAGACGAACGGACCGGACTGTACGGATATTGTCACTGTCAGGCTCAGTAGGATTTCTGGATGAGTTCGCTCGTCAGCTTCCCTTCCAATCAATACATAGGCAACCGTTACGTACAGCTTGTACCTCTGACGTGCTAGTGGTTATACCCAGTGCCAGTGTGTTGATGAGTCATTAGAGTCCCCCACAGACCGTTTCCCAAGTTCGGGCGAAACGTTGTAGAGGCCGTATGGTTTTATGGCAGGATTCGGAAAATGCACGTGCGTTTTCGCACGTGTCATTTTTCGGGCAGATAATACTGGTAGGCTTTGGTTTAAGCCAGATCCCAGTATTATACTGTGTAGATATAATATCTTTATCTCAGTTGCATTTGTATTCGGTCGTAATACAAATACGGGTATGTTTATACTGTTACGGGGTTATCCTGAAATTCGTTTCGGGATCACTTTTGGAAGTTGCCAGTTTCCAGTTTTTTATCGGCCGTATTTAACATTCGGTTAAATACGGATTTATCTTTTCTTCATGAGGGTGAATCATGAGGTGAGTCATGAGTGAGCTTCTAGAAGATGGTGAGGTGTTATGTGAGGTGGCTTAGTGCATTTATTGTTTTATGCAAGGTGGATTTTGCATTAATGAGATTTTGTAATGCTTATGATATTTTGATTAAGATCTTTTGCTTTATGGTCACCTTCCCCCTCCTACACTCACCTCCCCCTCATCTATAAGTGGCCGGCCCCCTCTCATGTGAGAGATATAGTTGTTGTTTTGAAAAGATTATTGTTTTGGATTCATGGAAATTAGATAGCTTTATTTCTCATTTCACCCGATCCAAAAGGCAACTTCATTAACCGTTCGTCCATAGCTTTGGACGTAACGAGACAAAGTGTTCTACTCATTCTCTAAATCAATCTTGGTCATCTCTTTTAGCAAACTTGATGATCGAGTTGCCTCGGTTCAGAGGCGGGAGCCCGTTTAAAGATCCGTCGACGTGGTGCCACCTGGACGAGAAGATTGGAGATCGAGGAGATCGGAGCAGCCGTAACAAAGCGTGGGATGATGGTTGCAGACCGAAGGACTCGGATCATTCAGTATAACATTTCTACCCACTTTGTAGTTTGTTAGTTTAGCTTTAATGGCAGATCCGGATTATAGTACGCGATAGCGCCAGTTGTAAAAGTTTTTGTTCCGCATTTGGCGTCTGTTAGACGGCCGAGGCGCTACCGTGTACTTACAGTGGTATCAGAGACTCACCATTAAGCTTTACTAACTTGTGCTAACGCGTTTAAAAGATCGATCGAACAGAATTTCCGAAACTACTTTTTTCTGTATAAAAGTTTCTGCCGATTTAAAACTGGGTCTAAAAATTATTTTGAGCATCACAGAAAAACAAGCAGGCTTTTATAAGAATACTGGTGAAATTTCGTGGCCCAACTCAACAGTAACGCCGCGGATCCGCGGCCCAAACATGAGTTTAGCCGCGGATCCGCCGCCGTTTTGTGAGTGTGGTAATCCAATTTTCTACAGTATGTTCTACACAGTGAATTGTGGTTTTTGGTACTGTTCTTTTAGGCCCAGATTTTATTACGGTACAGCAGATGTACGTGGGGCCCACTTCGGGAAGTTTTGTCGATCGAAATTTTAAACTTGTTAGTATGCAGTACTTATATTATATCTCTAACCGGGAATGTCATTCGAGCGGTAAACCGCGTCTAATTGCTATAGTTCTTTTAGACGGGTTTGCAAACGTGACATTCGCGTTGATGTTCTGTGTTGTGCTGTGATGTTGCGGATTTATCGTGGTGGATAGCAGGATGCAATGATAGTGCAGTTTGGATTTATTTGTACATTTGATATTGCGGGGCGAGCGTCCAACATGTGGACTGCCGTCACTGCCTGTTGTATAATATTCTTTTGGGGCACGACCGGGTTGAGGTCGATATACCTGTTGTACATATTTTATTTTCTGTACCAGGTTTACCCCACGACGGAGTGCACGGATAGCCGAGTTCTGGAGGGAAACGGGTCTGTATCTCATGGCTTTGAGAGGCAGAGGGGCCTCACTCTAGAATTGGCAGACTATTCGCCGCACTCGTAGGGGGTACAGGTTGACCCAAGGAGGGGTGCTCAAGTTACCGGATTCCGTGAAGTGCCGGGTGGTCCATTCATTTATGCTGTAGGGGGCTGCCTCGCTTCAGGTTTTGGCGGGTAACTTGCAGCACCCGTAGGGGTCTAGGTTTCATTGCACAGGCTATCCATACGACCAGGGGAACGTCGGGTTTCAGTAGCGGCTCTGTGAAACCCGGGGATCCCAGATTATCTGTATTGTTCTGTGATGCTTATTACTTTTCTGTAATGTTGCATATTATCACGCCTGGAGCGATTATTGTATATTGGTATATATACTATTAGATGTTGTATATGTTTTACACCCGCGCTAGTCCAGGCCCCGCTCTGTCGTTAGTTAAGTAACCTAACGGGTGATGACGGGACCCGGTGGCGAATGCGGATGGCATATACGTACATTATATTTTCGTTCTTTTCTGGTGTGATTGATTGATGGGACTGCATTGATTCTGATCAATGCAAAGTAAAACAAACCTATATTTGATGTTGTTGGAACAAAATTTAAAAAGGTGTTATTATAAAGATGCTTCTTTTTGTTTTGCATAGTGATATTCAGTTGGAATATCCTGCACCTCATTCGACGAGGCAAGGGCCGAGATCCCTTCACCGGGAGTGACCCCTTGGGCAGAAGTTTACGTCAAGGTAATAACTTCAATATAGTCGATTACAAGTTGCTTTGCATCGCGGTATTCAGTTGGAATATCCTGCACCTCATTCCACGAGGAAAAAGCCGAGATCCCTTCACCGGGAGTGACCTCTTTAGCAAAAGGTTTTCGCCACTACATTTTTATAAAAAGCTATCAGGTTCCTTCAGCGATATCAAGTTCATTACGTTAAAGGTTTTTCGCCAAAACCAACCGTAGCCCTCCGTCATTTCTTTTGGGTATCCAGTAGTATTCAAGCTATGTATTTTGACCAATACCAAGGCATAGTGTTTGGTAGCTGCTGGGTATTCATCTGTTGCATAGATAGATGAGTTGGTTTGGGACAGTCGTTTTGCCATTTTGGCCAACGTCAAGGGCATGTGCGGGTGGGTTCAAATTGACCTGGATAGTGACGGGTAAAACTTGGCATGTGACTTATGATATTTTGACCAACGCCAAGGTCACAGGAGCATGGGGCAAAAATCATATCGGGAGTTTCAAACATACAGGAAACTTGCCAGGCATGCGCATACCTTCTGGAGTGTAATAACTTGAGTGGCTTCCATCAAGTTATCATGCGATGATAGTTGGATCCCGATTCTCACTGATGAGTCGGTTTACTCTTCGGGTGATCCCGACTAATTCTTCTTTCAGGTTTGGAGGAGAATTTGAGATTACAGTGGGAGGTTTCCTGATTAGATAAAGTGATAACCATTCTGATCTAGGTTAGAGTGCACGCAGAGTGTTTCTTTTCTCTCTCTCTTTGGCAGCGACCTTTGACCGACCCTAGACTATGACTCAGTGACCAAGTTAACCGAACCTTCTTAAAATACTGGCTTTTGGATTGTCTATGATGCATAAGTCATTGCCGCTCCTTCTTTTACCCTTTGAATTTCTCAGAACACCCCGTATTACTACGGACATCCACTTCCATTGGATAGATCCATCGTATGGTTATATACGAACTCGAAGGGACTTATTCGAGGATAGATCTAGGTTCAGGAGAAATAGAATTGGTTTATTCAGTTGTCTTTTATTATCACCTTATCTCAAGTTGCGAGGGCTCCTTGGTTTAGGAGAGTACACCTATTACGCTTACCGGATAGTCTTCTTCCAAACCATAGGCTGGTGCCGAAAGGTAGGGAAGGAAGAAAACCAATTAGCTTAAGTAGGGTGTGCAGAAGGTAATATGTAAAGACAAGATAAAGGGATTAGAAAGAGGGCAAAGTAAATTGCGACTGTTGTCATTCACGACCAAACCACGTACTTCATCGCCACTCCTATTTCACCTTTGCTTTTTTCCCAGTTCAGGAGAAATAGAATAAGGTATTATTCAGCTGTCTTTTATCATCACCTTCTTTCAAGTTGCGAGTACTCCTAGGTTGAGGAGGGTACATCTATTATGCTTACTGGATAGTCTTCTTCCAAACCATAAGCTGGTGCCGAACGGTAGGGAAGGAAGAAAACCATTTAGCCTAACGATGGTGTACAGAAAGTAATGAATAAAGACAAATAAAGGAATTTGGAGAGATGGCAATAAAATATACGGTTAAAGTCATGAATTGTATTATGGAAGAGGCATTATTAAGAATACTAGGATACCCCTACGAAACATTTTCATGTTTCAGTGCATTGTTAAAGGAAAACTGGTTTCCCGATTAGATACTTACTCCAGGATATGCATTTACCAGGTTTTATTCTCATATCTGTATGGTTTTACAGATAATGAGTGGGAGTAGGTTATTGAGAATAAGGTGATCATCCTCATTATATCGGAATTCGTTGTAATTGGTGATATTTGAGGAAGTCGCCTGGGTTATTGCCGGCAGGCATGGATTTGGTTTTGAGTATCCGTTGTTGTGAACCAATTTCAAAATGATATATCTGTATGTTTATTTTTATAAAGTGAGATATAACTTTTTGATATTATGTCGATGACATTTACCCATATCAGTTGGCGATTGGGTAAGGAGCATTGAACAGCGGAGTAGTTCTTAACCATAAGTACAGTTTTCAACCTACGACGCACAGGTTTTGAGTTATTCAACTCAGCGGACTTATACAGAGTATTGTATGTTGTCCAGTGTCCGTCAAGATAAAGGGGTTGGTCCTCGTACTATGTTCTATTTACTTGTAACTTCTCTATTTTTTAGACAAGTGTTTCGTAGAAATACGATGTCTAAGTTTTGAGAAGTTGTGGGTATAAGAATAAAGTAGAGAACCAAATGTCACAAGTATCGGGATTTTTCAAAGAGATCGAAGATGTAGATTCTTGTGATTGGTATTCAGTTGATAGTAATGGTTTTGAGAAACTTGTTTCTCTTTCAGGTTACTCATAATTGGATGAATTCCTAAGTCGAGTAATGTTGATTAGCCTCTCTCCATTAAGTTGATATACACTGGAGACAGCTGCATGATTTGAATCTGGTTCCAATTAAATTAGTGTCTCTATTTCTATATAGAATGGTTCATATCTTAACGATGTTAAGATACGGAGAGTTGTCCAGCTTATGCTTAAAACCAGACACTGGATAAATCAAGGCACGTTTCTGTAATAGAAGTTTGTGGGTTGACCCTGGCTTTGATGAGGGTTAACTTTCTACCATCTGGAAGATCAATAGTGATATTGTTCTTGACTCGCCACAGTTTTAGTAAAATGGATTTTTTCAGAAAACAGTAATGGTAGTATGGTAGAACTGGAAGTGATTTTAGAACCGCAAACGATTACGGAAAATTTAATATGACCTATATATTCAATCAGGTTTGACATTCCATTAGCCACTCCGCAGATATGGTGGGTAACCTCAGACACCCGAGAGGTACTCCGGTACCTCAAGGACGGTGACAGGGAGGTTCTTGTTTACCCAGATTTGACACTACTGTTGTTCCAGACTGTGAGACCCGGCATGAGGATAAGTATAGCGTCGTTCTAAACTAGCTTTAGAAGTACACGTATATATTATTCTGCCAGAGGGTTGTCGTAGTCAGTGGGAGCAGCGGAAGCATAGTGGGCAAGTACCTTATGTCTATTTATAGGCTTGAGCAGATATAGCGGAGATAAGATCATCTAATTTTGATGTGACAGTCATGGGTTTGACTTCATCAGAATAGGGGATGGATCTGTTAAGAAGGTAGTAGGGTGTGATGTCCTGGCATTTGGATGACATACACAGAGTAGGAAGTAAAATTCCTATACTACGATCGGTTGTACTGTGGTAGTCACACAGTTGTTTCTCCAGACAGGATATGAATATAATATTTGACATTCTGGTTTCTAGATCTACGGTTTTAGATCTAGAATTGGGTAGTTTCCCAATTTGGGTACTTTGACAGTATTCTAATGGTATTTAAAATAGATGACTCCTGGTATGGTGGTGTACCTGCAGATGATGGAGTCACCCTCTCTAAAGGTGTCTTATAGACTAAAGGTGTAACAACCATAATTTTCTTATACACTTTTTTCTATACAAAAATTTTTCAAATATTTTTTTTTCAAAAATCCACAAATGGGTATTTTAGCCTGAGCACAAGATATAGGTAATTGTTTTGTTTTTTAATTACAAGCTACAAGAATGTAATAACTCCATTTTTAGTGTACAAGAAATTACTTTAAATTTAATGTATACTTGGAGTATTTACTCTTGCTGCTGTCATTTTAAGTAATTAAATAACACAATAATTACAAAAAAGAGCTTGTAGCTCATTGGTAATACCTTGCACTGCTGAACCAAGCCATCAGAGTTCGAATCCCATGCCCCACATTATTTTTAGATTATTTTTCTTTTAAAATTCTTGGAAGCCCAACAGTCCACAGGCCGTAACTCCCAAAAGTTGAACTGAACCCTAAAAAGTGAGTATACCAGGAGCTACGTCAGAGGACCCCGCACGCAATGACCACCGGACTCGGCCGGACGGCCGAGTCCCCAAAACGAAAGTTGCATCTTTTGGCATTCTATAACCCCCTGTTTACTCCATTTTAATGGATCGGTTCCCTAATTTTAATTACACCCTATTTACTATAAATTTTAATGATTTTTCTTTAATTTTTACAATTTTTTAAAATAAAAACCTTTCACCTACCCTACCCTAGCCTACCCTATAAATAGACACCCCTACCCCCTACCCACTCATTCCAAAACACTAGGTTTACTCTCTCGAAATTTTCATAAGAAGGGTGTGCTTTGAAACCAAGTTCACGGCGAAGCGCTGACGAAATTCCAGCGACGTCTTTTGAAACAACCGGCGATGAAACAACACCTCAGCCACTCACCTAGTTCCTCTATACTCTTTAGTATAGATCGAAACCTGTAAGTCCCATTCTTCCCTTCTTTCTACTTCTCAAAAAATACGAACTTACGAAACCCGACGGAAATCGGAACAAATCGATTTCCGATTCGGTTTTTCTATAAAACCTCACCTGTCACCAATTCCATAATACCTAAACTTATTCATGTTGACTATTAATCACCTAACAACTAATTTGGATAAAGTTTCTCACATGAAATGATAACTTTTGCAATATCGTATATTTTTTCACTTTAATACCATAATATTTATTTTTCTTCTTCTAATCAATTCAATCATTCCTAAACATCTTCATCTTGACCATTAAACTTGTAAAAATCAATTTGAATAAGTTTTCACACATGAAATGATAACCTTTTCAATTTACCGTATTTTTCACTTTAATACCATGAAGTTTCAATTTCACATTTAACCCCTTAACCTTAATATACATTTAAAATAGAGCACGAGGTAATGACCTACCTCCATACACACGCAAATACAACCCTAAAATGATATCATCAAAACTTAGAATACGATAAAACGAAATTTTCATTAAAATACCAAAATCTTCATAAAATCATTCTTAAAGGTTTTAGATTTGTTACACTTTTAAGTAAATATTTCTTACTAGGAAAATACGATAAGTTGTGTACATCGATCGTTTATCTAAACTGACTTTGTGGTGTCTAGACAAGTGTGTCTAAGGCAAGTGGTTACTTAATTAGGGCCACTACTTGTAGTGGAGAGCCTCCCACTTACCTGGCACTTACCTGGACGCAATTGGCAGTGAAGAGGCGATTTGAGACTTCTAACGACTTGTCGTTTATACCATTTAGAAATAGGCTAGTTGGCTTAGAAAACCCTAGAATCTAAAATACGGAAAACTACACTTTGCAAATAAATACCTTTTATTTTATAAAACCGTTTTCTAAAAGATTAGTATTTTACAATCTTTGCAAAGCGCCGCTACAACCCATGTTTGGGGAACCCGTTCGGGATCGTGCGGTTTATCGCGCACCCTCGGGCTAGTAGTGCGAGATTCAGACCTCCGCAAAGAGCATTCGGTCTCGAAAGGTTTAAAATACGACATCTTAAGAAAATGAGATTTTTGAAATATAAAATATTTATTAAAACTATTTTTGTATAATCATATGTATATCTATCTATTTTATTATAATATAAATATTCCACCTTTTTTCTAAAATCATAATAATAGATTTTACACTAAAATACCATGAACTTCAAATAACCAAAACTAGGATATGCTCACTAGAAATGTCACAATATAAAATTCACCCTCATTACAACCCTAAAGACGAGTAATAAATACTTGAGGTGTATTTTGAAAAGTATATAGAAGTATTTTTACATAAAACCCCCTCAAGTTTTATAAATTACCCTAAGGACCCTAGCAGTTATAAGACTTCGTTTCACATTTCTGATTGTCTGACTCGGGTTTGAGTCTGATCAATCTGACTTGAATATGATTCAAGTCAATCTATAATCTACAAGTTTCCAATTCAATATGAACACATGAATCCATGAATACAATTTACCATTTTATACAATCTGGCTGAACCGAACCATGGATATATATTCCTATGATTCTCAGTATTCCATTTACATGACTCTACAGTTATAACCATTTCCTGATATCATGGTTTCGGTCAGTCAGTCAATCAATCATACAATCAACACAATTTATAATACAAACAAGACATCGCGGGGTTTAAGGGGTAGACTGGTACGGAAGGTGTTAAAGGTGGCACGAGACGGTAAGATTGATACACCTAACATGAATCAGTTGCCGTTGTTCCGGGTTGTATAACGGAGCCTTGTACTTCCATTTGCCCTGGTCTCTGGCATACTGAGACCCCTCTCGTATACACTGGCATCCTTCTGTACCAAGCTACAACAAGAGCGTTAACACAATACTACAATAATATAACAATGTAATACAACTGTAACAGCCACTCTCTCCCTCTCTCTCGTACTCTCTATCTATTCTCCTCTTATCTTTGGGACTTACCGAGCGACCTGTTCGCTGACGACATTCTATTTCTTTCTTCTTTGAATGTCGTCAGGTGGTTTGGACCCGGCAGAGATCGAGCCATCTGCAGAAGACTTGGAGCAGTTTGTCGAAGATCCAGCACTTTAGTTCATTGTACACTTTTCCATTCAGTACTTTACATTCCTGTTATGCCACTGTTTAGGCATCTTTTTATTTCAGTTGTATTTCCTTTCATGTATTGTACAAAGAATGTTAATAAATAAAAGTTGTTGTTCTTTTACATTTTGTCTCTTGTGTACTTATTTTATATTTCTTATATACGCTTAGCGTATGTACTTCTGAGTATATACGTAGCGGACCTCGTCGCGCCCACTTCGCTGTACACTGGGAGGCGGGGCGTGACAAAAGGGGAGAGGGATGTGCATGATTGGCAGATCACTAGCTTAGGCAATTGAGTCAATCATGAGATGTCAAGTAACACACCAGATGTTATTTATGCATAAGTTGCGATAAGTTTATATTAATCTAATCCTGAAGAAACATAAGGAAACAGTTTTAGAACATGAGTGCATGATCTACGGATTTGATGACGGCAGCCTCCTTCGGGAGACGGTTATCATTCCAGGCTTCCAAGGTGACCTGGATGACAGAGTGATTGTTAGAGTTATAGTTTTCCTTCTGACGAGGGACAGTATTATGGACAGGAGGTCCAAGAGGATACTGTGGAAGGCATGGTGCTGGATACTGATTAGGTTCAGTGATCACTACAGTCTAAGAAATTTAGATTTGGAGTTCATTTATGAACTAGGTCCCATCAGATATCCAGATATATTCTAAGACAGGTATTACTCGATTCGGGAGATGGCTTTCTCCGCGAACTTGAGACTAAGAGAGACATAGAAAGAAACATCAGGGCGGATCCACTCACTGAGGCTATGAGTATGCGACATCGCAATAATAGCCTTAAGTGCAAGTGGGAGATTGTTGGATATAGTGCCCTCTAAGTCAATTATTGGATCGCAAATACGTGATTGCAATGATTGAGGGAGGACCTATACCGATATGAAATTCTTGCTCGAGATGATAGTATGCTATCTGATTTGTCTTTATCATTGTATACATACTTTAGTTCTCTATTGCATGTTGATAGAGCCCATAGGATTCTTGCTTGACTGCCAGCAGTATGATGGCGATCATATACGTGGGAGCTGGGGGTCTGTAAGCACATCCTTAAAGTGTCCCTAGTCGTAGGAGTTTCGAGACTGGGCATCGATACTCCAGAGTAGACTAGTGTATACAGTCGAGACCCCAACGAGGGGCGGTGGCCGGTCTCACAAGCCATTGGTGTCAGTTGGTTCACCTAAGATGTATACAGGTGCTCATTGAGTACACCGGACAGGACTCGCCGGGAACATGCTAGTTGGTATTATATATATCGTCAGATAGCAGTTCCCTGGTGACATGTGTACAGGTTAGTTTGTCGATCTGAGATCGTCATTTGTCTCGTGTGAGTTCCCACTGTGCTTTGATTTCTACCCTACCACGCTCAAAGGAGACGTGCAAACAGGTATTTTTTGGGTACAGTCCCGAGCCACATGGAGGCAGTGAGCGGATCGTCGGGGATTCGTCTCTCCCGGTATTGGGGGTTGATGTCGCACAGTGCACGGGTGGACATCACTAGAAATCCTTGGCCGAGGTAGTGGAGAATTACTGATCTGGATCAGTAGTTTCTCAGGAGGTGATGGGCTTCATACCAACACGAATTATCGCGTTATTAGGGGTCTGACTTTATCCACCCCCTAGACTCGATATGCGATACTCTTAGACGAGCGGACTGGATTGTACGGATATTGTCACTGTCAGGCTCAGTAGGGTTTCTGGATGAGTTCGCTCGTCAGCTTCCCTTCCAATCAATACATAGGCAACCGTTACGTACAGCTTGTACCTCTGACGTGCTGGTGGTTATACCCAGTGCCAGTGTGTTGATGAGTCATTAGAGTCCCCCACAGACCGTTTCCCAAGTTCGAGTGAAATGTTGTAGAGGCCGTATGGTTTTATGGCAGGGTTCGGAAAATGCACGTGCATTTTCGCACGTGTCATTTTTCGGGCAGATAATACTGGTAGGCTTTGGTTTAAGCCGGATCCCAGTATTATACTGTGTAGATATAATATCTTTGTTTCAGTTGCATTTGTATTCGGTCATAATACAAATGCGGGTATGTTTATACTGTTACGGGGTTATCTTGAAATTCGTTTCGGGATCACTTTTGGAAGTTGCCAGTTTCCAGTTTTCTATCGGCTGTATTTAACATTCGGTTAAATACCGATTTATCTTTTCTTCATGAGGGTGAGTCATGAGGTGAGTCATGAGTGAGCTTCTAGAAGATGGTGAGGTGTTATGTGAGGTGGCTTAGTGCATCTATTGTTTTATGCAAGGTGGATTTTGCATTAATGAGATTTTGTAATGCTTAGGATATTTTGATTAAGATCTTTTGCTTTATGGTCACCTTCCCCCTCCTACACTCACCTCCGCCTCATCTATAAGTGGCCTGCCCCCTCTCATGTGAGAGATATGGTTGTTGTTTTGAAAAGATTATTGTTTTGGATTCATGGAAATTAGATAGCCTCATTTCTCATTTCACCCGATCCAAAAAGCAACTTCATTAACCGTTCGTCCATAGCTTTGGACGTAACGAGACAAAGTGTTCTACTCATTCTCTACATCAATATTGGTCATCTCTTTTAGCAAACTTGATGATCGAGTTGCCTCGGTTCAGAGGCGGGAGCCCGTTTAAAGATCCGTCGACGTGGTGCCACCTGGACGAGAAGACTGGAGATCGAGGAGATCGGAGCAGCCGCAACAAAGCGTGGGATGATGGTTGAAGACCGAAGGAATCGGATCGTTCGGTATAACATTTCTACCCACTTTGTAGTTTGTTAGTTTAGCTTTAATGGCAGATCCGGGTTATAGTACGTGATAGCGCCAGTTGTAAAAGTTTTTGTTCCGCATTTGGCATCTGTTAGACGGCCGAGGCGCTACCGTGTACTTACAGGGTCCTTAAGCCTATGGACTATGATGTCCTTAACCTCGGAGTGTGGGGTCCTTAAGCCCATGGACTATGATGTCCTTAACCTCGGACTGTGGGGTCCCTTTAAACCCATGGACTATGATGTCCTTAACCTTGGACTGCAGGGTCCTTATGCCCATGGACTATGATGTCCTTAATCTCGAACTGTGGGGTCCTTAAGCCCATAGACTATGATGTCCTTAACCTCGGACTGTGGGGTCCCTTTAAACCCATGGACTATGATGTCCTTAACCTTGGACCACGATGTCCTTAAACTGGTAATTGACCGCAAAGTCCCTAAACTAAAACAATAGTGCCCAAATGCTCTTTTGTTGGATCTAAATGATCCTGTTAAGTAGATCTTAGTCTAAAATTAGACTAACGTATCCTTAACAAATGGTTAAGTTGACCTTAGTCTAAAATTAGACTAATGTGTTTTTAACAAACCGTTAAGTTGATTTTAGTCTAAAATTGGACTAACGTGTCCTTATCGGATCACTAAGGCCGACTTTCGTCCCTAACGTTAAGTTGATCTTAGTCTCAAATGAGACTAACGTATCCTTAGACCCAACTCCAAACCTAAATATAAGAAGATACAAATTTGGACTAATCCACGCCCTACGGGCGACAACATAAATTAGTCTCTGTATACAATCCACGGGAAACAAAAAACAAAGCAAACACCCACGACACGAAGTGGCCATCTGGAGAAGGAGAAAGTTGTTACCGCGATGCGCTAGCGTAATTAACTGCAGGGGCTTGCGCCTGCAGGGAAGAGTGTCCCCACAATCAAAAAACCCCTCAATGAGGGGGAATCTGACGAAGTCTACTACATCGGCCACATCCGTTTAAACCTTCGATACATGGTGTCATAAATCAACTTGGTATATTCGGAGAGGTGGACGGATAGCACCAATTAGCATCTGCCCTCGAAGTTCAGGCCGGACGTCCCAACGTCCCGGTCGCGTCTTTCAGCGGAGAACAGATTCTGGCATACCTGGTGGGACCCTTTTTCCTCTTTCCACTCCACACTTCGTGTGTCGTGTTCGCGAATGAATCGCGGTTTAATATGGTTGCCCTTGGGTTCGAGGTACTAAGATTTGGTTTTGCTCCCGTGTAGAAAAGAGAAAATCAATGGCCTCTAACTGCTCCAGCTGCAACTGCAACTCCATTCCGCTTCATCCGGAGGAGTAACCTACGGGCCCCAACCGGCCTCCCTATTCAAGATGCCAGTGGAGCAAGTAACTCAGGCCACCACTGGGCTGTTCTTTGGGACCATGATCCCACCGATGAGATTCAATACCGCTGCTGTCGCAAGAAGCCCCAAAGAAGTCGGTCTTTGATCGACTTACCACTGCCGCGGCCCTTCTCAACGGGTCGCCCAAATCCAATGCCTCAGTTTTCAACAGACTAGGACAGAATGCCAACAAGCCCGCCATATCTGAAGCAGCCATCCCAAACCGGATAGCCATCCCGGCTCAAGCGGACGAAATTATCAGAGAGGCTTCTTCTGCCAAGAAGTCAGTCTTCACAAGGCTGGCCATTCCGGCTCCTGCTCCAGGCGAAGTCCTCAAAGCTTCTTCCCCTGCCCAGAGGTCTGTCTTTGACAGATTGGACATTGCTTCTCAATGGATATCGGTCTTTAAGAGGCTGACGCCGGCGACAACTCTTCGCCAAAACAGGGGGCATGATGAAACCACCCCCATAGCTGAGCCAACCCCATCTGCACGACATGCTCGCCGTCGTCACTGGCGCCGAATAAGGAAGGCTGGGGGCAGCTCCCCTTCTGGACTGACTCCGCCAGCTCCCATGGTGGAAATTGATGCTGCTGTTCCGACCGGGAACAACATCGAACCGCTTAGGAGGGTTCGTAAGAACTCTCTAACTGCTGTGCTGAAAAGATCTCCTCCACCTATGGAGAGTGCCCCAAAGGCCAAGCTGGAGCAGCCCCCTCAGCAGTTATCCTCTAAAATCTACAAGGTCTGGCGTCAAGTCTAAGACTCGGTGATTGATCAAGATTACCCCCGCCGACAGAAAAAGGTAAAAGTTCAGCGAGAAGAGGATCACCCTGTCAAACCACATAAAAAGATAGCTATTTGGGTGCCCACTGCAGCGGCCCCCTCAACTTCGACCACTCACAAGAGGAGAAAGCTGGAGAAAATTCCGGTGTCTGCGGCGAATCGCAAGAACATAGAATCTAAACGCCCCAAGTCTGGGGGCATGGTGGTGCACACCATATTTATGGCATCCGGAAAAGAGGATAGCCGTATCTCTACAGGTCATCGACCGCTTAGGCGATCAGTGACTAGGGCTCAGGAGCAACAACAACAAAAGCTCTAAGAAATGCTGACTGCAACGGCCGCACTCATCGAGCCGAAAGAAAATCCAGAGATCTCAGAGCAGCGTCAGGAACAAGAAACCGATGCTGAATTCCTCCGAAGAATGCTCGAGAGGAAAGAAAAAGAGGCCGCAGAACAGGTGGCCAACATAAAAAGAATGGCTCTTTTGTTCCAAGACATGGCTGGGATGATATTACAGCCGGAACCTCCAGCTGAAGACCCCCCGATTATCATTGAAGACGACAGAGGAGAGACATCGAACCCTCCTCAGGCTCTTTCAGCAGCCAAGGAGGAGACCATCTCCAAAGCCGCTCTGGATGAGTACATCGCTCAGCAAATACGAGCTCATCAGGCGAGCAAAACGGCCGGGCAAATCGTTAAGATTGGACGACCCTATCCGGGCTGGTATGACCAAATAAAGTACCCGCCGGGATACACGATCCCCCAATTCCATGTATATAAGGGAAATCCCCACCAGCATGTCGCCCAGTTCAGGGCTCTATGTGGCAACACTGGAGGTGACGATAAACTACTGCTTCGCCAATTCGTCGGCAGCTTGTCGGAGACAGCATTCGAGTGGTATTCTGAATTCCCGAATGACTATGTTAAAACATTTGCAGAGATGGAGCTGCTATTTACCCAACGTTTCGCAAGCGCTAGCGAACGCACCCCAATCACAGCATTGATCAATGCCAGGGTGAAGTCGGGCGAAACATGGGTGCAGTACGCGATACGGTGGCGGAATCTATGGTCGAAGTGCGAGCAATGCATAGAAGAGGCTCCTGCAGTAGGCATGTTTATGGGAACCCTCGATCCGTAGGCGACCATATCCCAATTCATGATGTTCTTCAAGCCGACCACCTTCCAGGCCTTAATTGACAAGCTAGCCCAAATGGACCAAATGGGCCATAAGCTGTCCTCGTCGAAAACGGAGCTTCGAAACTAAAGGGGTAAAGGGAAAGCTATCTTCATCGCCAACGCTTAATAACAAACGAGTGGCCTGAGACCGGTTGTTCGCCAAAGCAATAAGCGGCAATCCCTCGATGAGAAGTTGAGACGTCCTTACTCGTTTCCCCAGGATAAAACAAGGAAACTGTTTGAACTGGCAGTGCGCAATGAGCTCATCACTCTACCGGAGTCAAGATACTCAACGCGACCGAATGACGTCAACGATCCTAATTACTGCCCCTACCACCGAGTATTGGGCCATTCGATCGAAGACTTCTACGTCTTCAAAAACTGGGTTGAAGACCAACACCAACAGGGCAAGTTCGCGCTATCCGAAAACTGGAAGGTGAATCCGCCATAACAGCACACTCCTAAAAAGGTGGACACACCGGGGGCATCGTGCTCTTTTATAGAAGAAGCTCCATGGGAGGTTGCTCTTTAAGCCAAGATGAAAATAATGTTGAAGGATCTTCACACATGCCCGGCAATCAGGTGGAAAATCCCGCTAGAGCCTGAGATCATTGAGGGAATGCTAAAACCGCGCCCGATGCCGAGAATTGGTAGCGATGGTCAAAACGTTCAGGCCCAGCCGTCAAAATCTTCAAAGAAGAAGAAAAATCCCGTGAAGCCTGATGACAAGTGCACGGATCTGCAAAAGCATATTGCCGCGCTGGAGGAATATAACCAGAAGGCGCGGACCCCGGTCACACTCCAAGAATTTCTCAACAATATCCTTGAGAGCGAAGGTAACGACAATAACGACGGGGATGCCTCGTCATTAGAATCTGAGGACTATGTGGTAAGTTGCCACATGATCTCTCACTCGGCGTTAACTAACGAAGAAGCTCACTCGGCGATAGAGGACAGCATAAAAGAGCTGGGGGCAGGATCGAAGCCAAAACCCTTGGAGCCGTCTGACGAGATGATCGACTTGCTATTGAACGAAGCCCGTCAGAAAAGCAAAGCCAATCGAAAGCACGAACTGGTTATATTCGAAAAAGCCAAACACCGACGACTGGATGAAAAGGTCGAGACACCCCAACCGGATTGAAGTATACCTATCGCCAGCAAAAGCAAGCTTAAAGTAAGGAAACGATTCGCTAGGGCCCTGTCAATAAAAATGAAGTTGCCCTCTTTCAGAGGAAATTCTCCTAGCGGTATACATCTTGATAAAGCGGACATACATCCTAGCTTCTGCTTATACCATCAGAGGATTGCACACCCTATCGAGGAGTGCATAGCCTTTAAAAACTGGTGGCAGGGATATGCTGCCCACCGACAACACGTTCAATGAGTGAAGCGCAAGGCTCGTCGGGAACAGAAACGCACGACAAATCGGCGTAAAAGAGCTGCTGGCAACTGTCACATAGTCGACACCAAGGGATCGCAAGTTATCACCTTTGGAAGCGACTCTGACGAAGAAATCGCCCTCAGCCCTCTCTTCAAGGAATCCACCCCCGACACAAAAATGCGAAGATTTACGAGAAAATCTAGCTGCGTAATCGTACGTTGCCCGAAAAATCTTCGACCTATGAACAAATGACCGAAACATCGTTAAACTACTACCAACCCGTGGCATCTTCAGGCTGACGTGGTAAAAAAAAAGGTACGTCCATAAGCGAAATGGGCACGGATGAAAACCCGAAAGGGCTCCGTGAGTAAAAACAGCGGCACTACCGGCGAGTTTTGTGAAAACTCGAAAGGGCGCAATCTCGTCAAAAGACACTTGCAAGGTCCTCTCGACTCTGTAAGGAGAAACCACCTGCGTGAGATCCTTACGACTCACAAAGGAGAAACACACTTAGGGATCCCCACGAGTCCTAAGGAGAAATTACACTTACGAGATCCTCACGACTCGTAAGGAGAACCCTCTTATGAGACCCTCACAACTCGAAAGATTCAAAAAGCCTTAAGCTATAGAGATCTAAACCTGTTCTTATGCAGTCATACACCCTGATTTTGCCCTACAAGCGGTTCAATATTAACCCTTGTATACAATCCACGGACACGAATGAACATTTCCCTAACAGAGTCCCACCAGCGACTAGGGATATGCTCACACGGTGAACAAACACTTGAAGGTCCTCCCGACTTGCAAGGAGAAAACACTCTTGTAAGATCCTTACGACTTATAAGAGAACACACACTTAGGAATCCTCACGATTCCTAAGGAGAAAACGCACCTACGAGATCCTCACGACTCGTAGGGAAAAACACCTTTATGAGACCCTTACGGCTCATGAAGTCAAAAGCCTTAGTCGACGGGATCCTAACCCTGTTTGCTAAGCCACCTTTGTTCGACATCGACAGAGGCAAATGATGATTCGCTCCTGGCAATATCCCAGTTATAGCGATGCCGATGCCTAAATCGGTATCAAATTCCAAGTCTTTTCATTGAAAATGATGATTCGCTCCTAGTAATATTCCAGTCGCAGCGATGCTGATGCTGAGATTGGCACCAAATTCCAAGTTCCACACTCGTGATAAAAAATCAGCGAGCCAAAAATGCATATGAAATAGCCAAAATGATGGGGCAACCTGCAATAAAATCAGCAAGTAAAAATGTATGCATACAAAAACAGCCGAAATGATTGGGCAACTCACAATAAAAAGAGCGAGTAAAAAGAAAAATAGCCGAAATGATTGGGCACCGTGAAAAATAGCCGAAATGATTGGGCAATCGTGATTTTCGCGATGCAAAAAGCTGAAATGATAAAGCATCGCGGAAAGAATTTAAAAAAATGAAAGAATGAAACTTCTTGCCCTGCAGGTGAGGTCACATTGACCCCTGTATACAATCCATGGGTACAAACAAGAAGGGAACCATATCGTCCCACCAGGCTTCGTCGAAGCGAAGCCAAATCTCGACGGTTCATAGACAACCTAAACACAATCTCGACATTCGTTGCAATATTGCAGACACAATGTCAACAAACGAAGTGAAGGAAGATCCCTAGCTTCAGGGTCTCGACGTCAACATCGACAACTTAGAGATCAACACCGGCGTTCTTCCTCCCTCCAATCGGATGCAGACGCAACATCAACAAACGGAGCCACGACAAAGCCCCTTAGTTCCAAATCTCAACGGTTCACAGATAGCCTAGAGGCTACCCCGGAACCATGGCAAAGTCCCCTAGTTCCAAATCTCGATGGTTCACAGACAGTCTAGAGATCACCAACGGCGTTTCTCCTTACTCCAGCAGGATGCAGATGCGAAGTCAACAACAACCCCAGGGTCAAACCAACGGAACCATGGCAAAGTCCCCTAGTTCCAAATCTCGACGGTTCATAGACAGCCTAGATGTCACGCCCCGCTTTCCAAAATACGGAAAACGAGGGATGACTAGGCCAGCCATGCTCCTACGGTCAAGGAATCATCCCGCCGTAGTCACACTTCGACTTCTAGCATTACATGGTAATCAGTAAATAAAGCACAGTAGTAAAGGAAATTACATCACTAAATTATTACATTAAAATCCATTGTTCACAAATTACAAATAACAAGAACAGTTACTAACCAAGTTCAATTTCACGATCTCTTTTATGGAAAGCAGTAAAGAAAGAAAGTACACCAGACTATATCTCCGTAAACTCGAAAGATAGATCCGTCTCCTGCGCTGGTCCTTCCACGGGATCTGAGCATGCATACTCAGGTCGTTAGAGCGACACAATAACAATATTATTATAATAAGATGAAACAGGTAAAAGAGGTAATGATAGTGAAAGTACAATGCGAGCAATCACTATGTCACTATATGATGAAAAATATGATCTGTGTCCCTATCGGTCTCTAGGTCATGTTTGAAATCGCATAGTGGAAAGGAGGATCATGTTTAACAGGAGTCTCATACATACCCGAGACAACGGCCCACATGCCCGGGACATAACCCTGTCAGCCGGGTCGCTAGATCCTCCCTAATATATATATCGCTGCTCGAATGATCATCCTCTAAAACACGGTCCCGCTAAATATGATTCTCTTTCCACTTCGATTTCCCCTTTATCCCCAGGTTTACACTATTTATGATCTTGATTTAGTCGTGTACAAGTATACCAATGGCACGGTTTTATCACTGTTCACTGTATCAATCACTGTCACGAATATTCACTTCCCATTGGTGTACTCGTCACTCCTAAACCAATATCAATCACGCACGATAATGCAATGTCCACTGACTCTAACACGCACTAACACTAAGTATATGGCAAATTGGGTATGATATATGTATGTATGCCATTAACAAGCTAAGTATGTTATGAACCAATGTGCTCGTCATTAACTTACAAAAATTGCATAAATTCATATGTTTAGAATTAAATGAAATGATACAAATATGATAAATAGAACACTCAGTCATCAATTCATCAAAATTAGTTTCAGTTCAATCGGGTTTCCGGTATTCAAGATACAGCTGTTTCATTTTAAGTGCTCGCGGCTGAAAATTCAGTTTCTGAACTGAACGTCCGTTTCGCGACACAAATTGCACCCAGTTGGGTTCAGAATTTAGCAATGCTACAGTTGAATATAATCTAGGGTTTTCAATGGGGTATTCAACGCAATAGACGGATCCTCAATCATGTCTGTACGTAGAAAGTTATACACAGTTTAACATTAGTATGTCACTTCTAAATCTGTTCTGGACTGTTATACGTTCTGCCCTTTTTATATACAAATTAAATAGCAAACGGCAATGAAACGGAATGAAACCACTTGTTTTGTTTATCAAACAGATCCATCTTTAATCCACTGTAGAGTTCCGTAACATACGAATTCAGGAAACAAAGTGACACACATTTTGGGACAGTAAACAGTAATCAGAGTCGCTCTGGACTGCAGTCCAGAGTCGCACTCCGATCTAAATATCATCGCAGTTGCAGTACATAAAACATTAGAAGCTTACATAGAGTTAAAGTTCATCGAGTCGGCTTCGATTTAAGCCCTCGAACTCATCTTTACAGTATGTACATAATTTACAGTGATTTTAATAAGTTTCAGATACGGGAAATTTCTAGTTTTATCGGTATATTTGGGGGTATTCATTTTAGTCACTAACATTCGTATTTTCCAGTAAGATTTTTACAGGATAATCATCACTACAAGAGCCAACACAGAAAATTTAATTCCGTCAACTTAGGCAAGTATTATCATTGGGGCCTAGCATCGAACACATATGTCACTAAATTTTATCGGGAAAAGGAATTTCATAACTTATCCATTTGAATTTGAAATACGAGTAGATTAGCATGTAGCAAGTAAATTACTTTCCTAAAAATGTCTCGGGGTTGCACGGTAGCAGCGGCGTCACGAACGCGCGACGAACGGCGTGAATCGATTTGCGCGAGATTGGCTCGCGATACGGATTTGATGTCGGAGTTGCCCGGAGCCGTTGCACGGTCACTGGAAGTTGAAGGGTGCTCAGTGATCCTCTGCGAGTACACAGGGGTCGACGACGGTCGTCGGCGGCGCTCCGGCGATGACAACAGTGGTGCTCAAGATTTGGGTTTTTTGGGTTAGGGTGTTTTTTGAAGAGAGAGAGAGATATTAGGGGCTCGGGGCTGTCGTGATGGAGATGAGGATGGGGAGAAGAGAGTGTAGAGGTCGACGACGTGATGGGAAGATCGCCGGCGTCGAGGGTGCAGGGTGGTGGTCGAGCTCGGTGCAGTGGGTTCGGGTGTGTAGGGGGTTGGGTGTGCAAGGCTGGAGGCGATGGGGGTAGTGTAGGTAGCTCTGTTGGTGGAGAGGAGTGAGCGAGGAAGAATGGTGAGGGGTTGCAGTCGGCGGTGGGGCGAGGGGAGTTGGGTGCTCGGTGGGTTTTCTATGGGTGGAGAGGGGTGAGGAATTTTGAAAGTGAGAATGATGAGGGAGATAGGGGATACGAGGGGAGAAGATTGAGAGGATCGCGAGGGTAACGGCAAGGCATGGCGTGGGCGCGGGCGCGATCTGCGGCGAAGGAGGCGGATCGCGAATTGAAGAGGAGGTAGCCGTTGGGGAAGAAGGAGGGATTTGAAGCGGGTCGGGTCGGCGCGGGTGTGGGTTTAGGGAGTTGGTCTGTTAGGTTGCTGGGATTGGAGAAAAAAAAAGTTAATTAATTTATTGGGGAAAAAGAATGGGCCGAATGTTGGCTGCGCTGAAGAGATGGGTAAGGGCTAGGAATATAAAGAATTCTAATTTAATGTTTTATTTTGGGCCAGAGGAAAATTTTGGGGGATGGGCTGACGTTTATTTAAATTGCTTTAAGTTTAGAAGTTTTGCTTTAATTTTAGGTTTGGTCTTATTGGTTTTAAATCTTGGGTTTTGACTTTTAGGGTTTGGGAAACTTTTAAATATTGGAATTTAAGCAAACAATTTCCCTACAAAATTTTACGAGTGGAAAAGAAAAGGACAATTCGGGAATTTAGGAAAAATAGAAAACTTTTATTGAGATGAGAACGGGGATTTACATCATACCCCCCTTACAGAAATTTCGTCCTCGAAATTTAATAAGAATACAAAGAAACAATGTACTAAACAAAGAGATGTGGATAACGAGCACGGATATCTTCCTCCCACTCCCAGGTGGATTCTCCTGGGGAACGACCGCCCCAAGACACTCGGACTAACGGAATGACCTTATTCTTCAGCACTTTCTCTCTGCGGTCGAGGATGGTAGTGGGTTGTTCTTCGTATGACAGATCGGTACCCAAAACTAGCTCCGAATAGTCCAGGACATGGTTCTCATCCCGAACATAACGTTGCAACTGTGACACGTGGAAGGTATTGTGCGCACCAGCTAGCGATGGAGGCAAGGCAAGTCGATAGGCCACCTCTCCTACTCGCTCTAGAACCTCAAAAAGTCCGATAAAATGGGGACTGAGCTTTCCCCGGCCTCCGAACCTGATAACTCCACGGGTAGGGGAAATCTTCAAGAACACGTGATCTCCGACTTTGAATTCTAGTGCCCTCCTGCTGATATCTGCCCAACTCTTCTGTCGATCCTGAGCCGTCTTAATACGCTGCCTGATCATTTGGACCTTGTCGACTGTCTGAACAATGAGTTCGGGGCCCAGTAATCTTCGTTCTCCCACATCATTCCAACATACTGGGGATCGACACTTCCGCCCGTAAAGTGCTTCAAAAGGAGCCATCTGAATACTACCCTGATAACTATTGTTATACGAGAACTCGACTAGATGCAGATGGTCCTCCCAGGAACCCTGAAAGTCCAACATACAGGCTTTCAACATATCCTCGAGCGTCTGAATCGTACGCTCGGATTGTCCATCCGACTGCGGGTGATACGCTGTGCTGAATTTGAGGCGGGTACCCAAGCTCTCTTGTAAGCTCTTCCAAAAGTGCGACAAGAATCTGGTGTCCCGGTCTGACACAATGCTGACTGGAACACCGTGAAGTCGTACAATCTCCTGCATATATCTCTCTGCCAGTGATTCTGTCGACTGTCCCACTCGGAATGGTATGAAGTGTGCAGCTTTTGTGAGGCGATCGACGATAACCCAAATGGCGTTATTGCCCCTAGGGCTCCGTGGTAAGGCCGTCACAAAATCCATGGTAATGTGCTCCCACTTCCATTCTGGTATCGGCAGTTGTTGTAATAATCCTGCTGTCCTCTGATGCTCCGCCTTCACCTGCTGGCATACCAAGCATCTGGATACGAACCTTGCAATTTCCCGCTTCATTCCGTTCCACCAAAAATGCTGCTTTAGGTCCTGATACATTTTTGTACCTCCCGGATGCACAGAATAAGCTGAACTGTGTGCTTCAGCTAAAACTTCTTCTCGAACATCTCCCTTGGGTACGCAGAGTCTGCTACCAAATCTCAGAGAGCCATCTTCATGTATAATCAAATCTATTCTCAGTCCGGCTTCCACTTGCTCTCTGAACTTTTGCAATCGGGGATCATCCGCTTGTGCAATCTTGATGCGATCCACCAGGGAAGATTGCACCTGTAGTTGCCAAAGTTGACTGAGTGCGTTCGGCGTAACGACTTCAAGCTCGAGTCTCTGAAAGTCCTCAATAATGTTCCTCTGACCGGTCAACATCATGACCGCTGGCTTGCGACTGAGTGCATCTGGTACAACATTCACCTTCCCCGGGTGATACTGAAGGTCCAAGTCATAATCTGCCATCAGTTCTAGCCATCGGCGCTGCCTCATATTTAGTTCCTTCTGAGTGAAAACGTACTTCAAACTTTTATGATCTGTGTACACCTCCACTTTCTCACCCAATAGATAGTGCCTCCAAATCTTCAACGCAAAGACTACCGCAGCTAACTCCAAGTCATGCGTAGGGTAGTTCTTCTCGTGGTTTCTCAGTTGTCGAGAGGCGTAAGCAACCACTCGGCCGTGCTGCATTACAGCCTAAACCCTTCCCTGAGGCATCACTGTGTATCACCAAACCACCGGAATCATCTGGTACTGTAAGAATAGGCGTCGTGGTTAACTTCTGCTTCAGTGTGTCAAATGCCTGAGTGCACTCCTCTGTCCACGTAAACGGTACGTCCTTCCGTGTCAGCCTCGTCAATGGTTCAGCGATTCTTGAGAAATCTTGGACGAATCTCCGATAATAACCTGCCAATCCCATAGAAATCCTGATCTCGGCCACTGACTTCGGCGTTGGCCAATCTCTGACAGGTTCTATCTTTGCCAGGTCTACCGAGATGCCTTCGCCCGAAACAACATGTCCCAAAAACTAAACCTTGTCGAGCCAGAATTCACACTTGCTTAGCTTCGTATACAGCTTCTCTTCCCGAAGAATTTGTAGAACCGTGCGCAAATGTTCAGCGTGCTCTTCCCGGGTCTTCGAGTAGACAAGTATATCGTCGATAAACACAACGACAAATGTGTCTAAGTACTTTGCGAACACCCTGTTCATCAAGTCCATGAATATTGCTGGGGCATTGGTAACACCGAACGGCATCACAAGGAACTCGTAATGTCCGTATCGGGTCCTAAAAGCCGTCTTGCATACATCCTCGGCTGCTACTCTGATTTGGTGATATTCAGAACGGAGGTCCAACTTCGAGAATACCTTGGCTCCACTTAGCTGATCGAATAAGTCATCAATGCGCGGGATTGGGTACTTGTTCTTTATTGTGACCTTATTCAGCTCCCGAAAATCTATACACATTCGCAGCGATCCATCCTTCTTCTTTACTAATAGAACTGGTGCACCCCACGGTGAAGCGCTCGGCCGAATAAATCCCTTCTCCAATAGCTCTTTAATTTGCTTCTTCAATTCCGTCAACTCAATTGGTGTCATTCTGTATGGGGCTTTGGATACTGGGGCCGTACCTGGAGTCAAATCGATCGAGAACTCCAAGATTCGAGGAGGTGGTAGACCTGGTAGATCTTCAGGAAATACATCCAGAAAGTCCCATACAATTATTGGGACTGGGCTCTCATCAATCTCCATAGCTGTCAGCTCCTTGGGCTTGGCTCTGTACTTGGTTGGCTCTAAAGATTCGCTTCCGCCCTCGAAAATAAACTCCGGGTGATTGGGAATGCGGAAGATCATATTCCTTGCACGACAATCGATAACTGCATGGAAAGTGCTCATCCAATCCATCCCGAGAATTGCGTCGTAACTGCCTGTCCCAATCAGAAGGAAATTCGCATAGAATTCCCTGCCACACACTACAACCGGGCATGATCTACATTCTCGACTAGATATTATAATGCCATTACCCGTATGTATTTCCCATCCCTTGGTTAGTGGTTTATGTGGTATGGAGTGTGTATCAGTGAAATGCTCAGACAAGAAACAATGCGATGCTCCAGAATCAAATAGTACTCTAGCTGGCAAGGAATGTACGAGTAGAGTACCTGTAACCACGTCTCCTGACGCCTCTGCCTGCTCGGCGGTCAAGGTGAAAGCCCGTCCCTGACCGCGACCTGTAAAGGGTTGCCTCTGCTCCTGTGGCCTCTGTTGCGATGATCCAGAACCTCCCAGTATCTCTGCTCGCTCAGGGCAACCGCTAATCCTGTGCTGACTGGATCCGCAAATCAAGCACTGTCCCTTGGCACGACGACAGTCCTTCTGCGTATGCCCACCTCTACCGCAATAGCCGCAAACTACGCTCTGTCTCTGGGGGCGATGCTGTGGTACGAACGGGCGCTTCATTTGTGTCGTTCCAGGCCTGTGAACCGGTATGGCTCCTCGAGAAGGTGCGTGGGTACGTGCTGGAACGACTGGGGGTCTCCTGAACTTGTTAATCAATTGCTCCTGAACTCTCACCGCGTTGAGTCCCTGTGCGAAATTCTGCAAATCCAGTGATGCAATCAACTGCTGCAACTCGAAATCTAGCCTTTGAAGGAAGCGTCTGGCCCTGGTGGCCTCTGAGATGACCATGTATGGAGCAAAACGGCTCAGACGGTTGAACTCTGCCGCATATACGTCCACTGGGCGTCCATTCTGCTTCAAAAGAATAAACCTTTCCTCCATTTCTGCCTTGGCTGTGGAAGGAAAATAATGATCTAGGAAGCACTCCTTAAATTTGCCCCATTCAATCGGCCCGTCTAGCCTGCTTTCTTCCACCGACCACCATGTACGGGCTTCATCTTCCAATTGGAATTTTATCACGTCCATCCTATCTTTCTCTAGAACCCTGGCGTCTGTCAGTAAGTTCTCCATGTTCACCAGCCATTGCTCGGCCTCAAGGGGTTCAGCTAGCCCTGTGAATGCAGCTGGATGCAACCGTCGGAAGTCTGATACGGTACCAGCCCTAGCATGATAAGCTGGTGGGATAGCGCTCTCGGGGGCGGTAATGAGTGCGGAGGGTCCTCCTGCGGCGGTAATCGCCCTGAGTCCCTCAGCGAGTAAATCTGTCTTCCTCTCCTGAGCTTCCGCGAGAGAGGCCAGTGCACTAAGTATTCTTTCCGTGCGGTCCTGAGAGCTGGAATCCAAGGAGGGGTCGTTCGGGGACGTCATATCACTGGAAGATTCAAAAGAATAAGATCAGATTCAAGGATGAAAAATCAAGAGTAGTGAAACGAGAATAACGTAATACAGTATAGTTAATGTTATCCCTTGATACTAAACACGGCTCTGATACCAACTAAACCATGTCACGCCCCGCTTCCCAAAATACGGAAAACGAGGGATGACTAGGCCAGCCATGCTCCTACGGTCAAGGAATCATCCCGCCGTAGTCACACTTCGGTTTCTAGCATTACATGGTAATCAGTAAATAAAGTACAGTAGTAAAGGAAATTACATCACTAAATTATTACATTAAAATCCATTGTTCACAAATTACAAATAACAAGAACAGTTACTAACCAAGTTCAATTTCACGATCTCTTTTATGGAAAGCAGTAAAGAAAGAAAGTACACCAGGCTATATCTCCGTGAACTCGAAAGATAGATTCGTCTCCTGCGCTGGTCCTTCCACGGGATCTGAGCATGCATACTCAGGTCGTCAGAGCGACACAATAACAATATTATTATAATAAGATGAAACAGGTAAAAGAGGTAATAATAGTGAAAGTACAATGCGAGTAATCACTATGTCACTATATGATGCAAAATATGATCTGTGTCCCTATCGGTCTCTAGGTCATGTTTGAAATCGCATAGTGGAAAGGAGGATCATATTTAACAGGAGTCTCGTACATACCCGAGACAACGGCCCACATGCCGGGGACATAACCCTGTCAGCCGGATCGCTAGATCCTCCCTAATATATATATCGCTGCTCGAATGATCATCCTCTAAAACACGGTCCCGCTAAATACGATTCTCTTTCCACTTTGATTTCCACTTTATCCCCAAGTTTACACTATTTATGATCTTGATTTAGTCGTGTACAAGTATACCAATGGCACGGTTTTATCACTGTTCACTGCATCAATCACTGTCACGAATATTCACTTCCCATTGGTGTACTCGTCACTCCTAAACCAATATCAATCATGCATGATAATGCAATGTCCACTGACTCTAACACGCACTAACACTAAGTATATGACAAATGGGGTATGATATATGTATGTATGCCATTAACAAGCTAAGTATGTTATGAACCAATGTTCTTGTCATTAACTTACAAAAATTGCATAAATTCGTATGTTTAGAATTCAACGAAATGATACAAATATGATAAATAGCACACTCAGTCAAAAATTCATCAAAATTAGTTTCAGTTCAATCGGGTTTCCGGTATTCAAGATACAGCTGTTTCATTTTAAGTGCTCGCGGCTGAAAATTCAGTTTCTGAACTGAACGTCCGTTTCGCGACATGAATTGCACCCAGTTGGGTTCAGAATTTAGCGATGCTACAGTTTAATAGAATCTAGGGTTTTCAATGGGGTATTCAAACCAATAGACGGATCCTCAATCGTGTCTGTACGTCGAAAGTTATACACAGTTTAACATTAGTATGTCACTTCTGAATCTGTTCTGGACTGTTATACGTTCTGCCCTTTTTATTTACAAATTAAATAGCAAACGGCAATGAAACGGAATGAAACCACTTGTTTTGTCTATCTAAAAGATCCATATTTAATCCACTGCAGAGTTCCGTAACAAACGAATTCAGGAAACAAAGTGACACACATTTTGGGACAGTAAACAGTAATCAGAGTCGCTCTGGACTGCAGTCCAGAGTCGCACTCCGATCTAAATATCGTCGCAGTTACAGTACAGAAAACATTAGAAGCTTACATAGAGTTAAAGTTCGTCGAGTCGGCTTCTATTTAAGCCCTCGAACGCATCTTTCCAGTATGTACATAATTTACAGTGATTTTAATCATTTTCAGATACGGGAAATTTCTAGTTTTATCGGTATATTTGGGGGTAGTCATTTTAGTCACTAACATTCGTATTTTCCAGTAAGATTTTTACAGGATAATCATCACTACAAGAGCCAACACAGACAATTTAATTCCGTCAACTTAGGCAAGTATTTTCATTGGGGCCTGGCATCGAACACATATGTCACTAAATTTTATCGGGAAAAGGAATTTCATAACTTATCCGTTTGAATTTGAAATACGAGTAGATTAGCATGTAGCAAGTAAATTACTTGCCTGAAAACGTCTCGGGGTTGCACGGCAGCAGCGGCGTCACGAACGCGCGACGAACGGCGTGAATCGATTTGCGCGAGATTGGCTCGCGATACGGATTTGATGTCGGAGTTGCTCGGAGCTGTTGTACGGTCACTGGAAGTTGAGGGGTGCTCAGTGGTCCTCTGCGAGTGCACAGGGGTCGATGACGGTCGGCGGCGGCGCTCCGGCGATGGCAACAGTGGAGCTCAAGATTTGGGTTTTTTGGGTTAGGGTGTTTTTTGAAGAGAGAGAGAGAGAGATATATTAGGGGCTCGGGGCTGTCGTGATGGAGATGAGGATGGGGAGAAGAGAGTGTAGAGGTCGACGACGTGATGGGGAGATCGCCGGTGTCGAGGGTGCAGGGTGGTGATCGAGCTCGATGCAGTGGGTTCGGGTGTGTAGGGGGTTGGGTGTGCAAGGCTGGAGGCGAAGGGGGTAGTGTAGGGAGCTCTGTTGGTGGAAAGGAGTGAGCGAGGGAGAATAGTGAGGGGTTGCAGTCGTCGCCATCGGCGGTGGGGCGAGGGGAGTTGGGTGCTCGGTGGGTTTTCTGTGGGTGGAGAGGGGTGAGGAATTTTGAAAGTGAGAATGATGAGAGAGATAGGGGATACGAGGGGAGAAGATTGAGGGGATCGCGAGGGTAACGGCAAGGCATGGCGTGGGCGCGGGCGCAATCTGCGGCGAAGGAGGCAGATCGCGAATTGAAGAGGAGGTAGCCGTTGGGGAAGAAGGAGGGATTTGAAGCGGGTCGGGTCGGCGCGGGTGTGGGTTTAGGGAGTTGGGCTGTTAGGTTGCTAGGCTTGGAGAAAAAAAAAGTTAATTAATTTATTGGGGAAAAAGAGTGGGCCGAATGTTGGCTGGGCTGAAGAGATGGGTAAGGGCTGGGAATATAAAGAATTCTAATTTAATGTTTTAGTTTGGGCCAGAGGAAAATTTTGGGGGATGGGCTGACGTTTATTTAAATTGCTTTAAGTTTAGAAGTTTTGCTTTAATTTTAGGTTTGGTCTTAATTGATTTTAAATCTTGGGTTTTGACTTTTAGGGTTTGGGAAACTTTTAAATATTGGAATTTAAGCAAACAATTTCCCTACAAAATTTTACGAGTGGAAAAGAAAAGGACAATTCGGGAATTTAGGAAAAATAGAAAACTTTTATTGAGATGGGAACGGGGATTTACTCTAGAGATCACCAACGTCGTTTCTCCTCACTCCAGTAGGATGCAGATGCGACGTCAACAGCCGACCTCAGAGTCGCAACAAAGCGGGGCCATGGCAAAGTCCCTAGTTCCAAATCTCAATGGCCACATCTACGACTCGAAGATCAACAACGGTGTGCCTCCTCATTCCAGCAGGACACAGATGCTACACCATCAATCGGAGCCATGACAAAGTCCCCAGTTCCAAGACTCTACGGTTCACAGACCTGGAGTCATCCAATGAACCCGTCTCGGAATCAAGTCAACTCAAAAACCTCGATTCAGGGAAATTAGCGTCCTTGACGAGAGCATCTCGATTCGAGTCGACCCGCAAGGAAAGCAGTGTCTTTGCAGGAATACCTCGATTCGTTTCAACTCCGAGGAAATCAGTGTCCATGGAAAAAACCTCGATTCAGGGAAATCAACGTCCTTAACGAGAGCATGTCAATTCGCGTCGACCTGCAGAGACATTAGCGTCTTTGCAGGAACATCTCAATTCGTGCCTGTCCGGGGAAATCAGTGTCCTTGGCAAAAAAATCTCGATTCAGGGAAATCAGCGTCCTTGACGAGAGCATCTCGATTCGCATCGACCCGCAGAGAAATCAGCGTCTTTGCAGGAATACCTCGATTCGTCTCAACCCCAGGGAAATCAGTGTCCTTGGCAACCTCCTCGATTCAGGAAAATCAACGTCCTTGACGAGAGCATCTCAATTCGTGTCGACCCGCAGAGAAATCAGCGTCTTTGCAAGAATACCTCGATTCGTCTCAACTCCATGGAAATCAGTGTTCTTGGCAAAAACCTCGATTCAGGGAAATCGGCGTCCTTGACGAGAGCATCTCGATTTGCGTCGACCCGCAGAGAAATCAGTGTCTTTGCAGGAATATCTCGATTCGTCTCAACCCCAGGGAAATCAGTGTCCTTGGCAAAACTTCGATTCAGGGAAATCAGTGTCCTTGGCGAGAGCACCTCGATTCGCGTCGACCCGCAAAGAAATCAGTGTCTTTACAGGAATACCTCGATTCGTTTCGACTCCAGAGAAATCAATGTCCTTGGCAAAACCTCGATTCAAGGAAATCGGCGTCCTTGACAAGAGCATCATGATTCACGTCAACCCGCAGTGAAATCAGTGTCTTTGCAGGAATACCTCAATTCGTCTCAACTCTAGGAAAATCAGTATCCTTGGCAAAACCTCGATTCAGGGAAATCAGCGTCCTTGAAAAGAGCATCATGATTCGCGTCTACCTGCAGAGAAATCAGTGTCTTTGCAGGAATGCCTCGATTCGTCTCAACTCCGAGGAAATCAGTGTCCTTGGCAAAAACCTCGATTCAGGGAAATCAACGTCCTTGACGAGAGCATCTCGATTCGCATCGACCTGCAGAGAAATCAGCGTCTTTGCAGGTACCTCGATTCATCTCAACTCCGAGGAAATCAGTGTCATTGGTAAAAACCTCGATTCAGGGAAATCAGCGTCCTTGACGAGAGCACCTCGATTCGCGTCAACCCGCAGAGAAATCAGTGTATTTGCAGGAATACCTCGATTCGTTTCGAATCCAGGGAAATCAGTGTCCTTGGAAAATACCTCGATTCAGGGAAATCAGCGTCCTTGACGAGAACATCTCGATTCGTACCGACCCGCAGAGAAATCAGTGTCTCTGCAGGAATATACGATGTCAGCAAAGCGGAGCCGCGGCAAAGTTCCCAGTTCCATGACTCGGCGGTGCACAGACAAACCAAAGTCAACCCTCGACCTCCCTGTTGAGGCAATGCTTTGACTCAGGAGTAGGTCAACTCATCAATCACTTACGAGTCCTCTCGACTTGTAAGGAATAAAATTCTCTTGTGAGCTTCATCCCAAAAAATGGATTCCAACCTCTCCCTATCGGAGGAGCTTCATCATTCCATCCAGCCTCTCCTGACTCTCTTTTTCGGATTCCGAGGATGAGCCGGCCGATCCTAACAGAATTTATGAGGAGCCGGACGACGAAGCAACCACAGGATGATCCCAATCTCTTTTTAGTAATAGATCTTTTTGATATGTCTCGGCTGTGGCGACTGTGTCATTCACTTCACAATCAAGAGCATTGAGAGGTCTGCGATGCGAGATGCGTTCTCGTTTTCTTGCTGGGAGAGGTCTCATCCTTACGACTCTCAAGAGAAAACACACTTAGGAATCCTCACGATTCCTAAGGAGAAAATACACCTACGAGATCCTCTCAACTCTTAGGGAGAAAAGCTTTTGTGAGACCCTCACGGCTCATAAAGTTGAAAAGTCTTAGGCAGCAGATCTGAACCTGTTTCCTAAGCCATCGCTTCTTATCTCGATTCAGGGAAATCAGCGTCCTTGGTGAGAACCTCTCGATTCGTTTCAACCCGCAAGGAAATCAGTGTCTTTGCGAGAATCTCTCGATTCGTCTCAACTTGCGGGAAAATTAGTGTCCCTACGCATAAAGAAAATTCTCTTGTGGGATCCTTACGATTCTCAGAAGAAAACACACTTAGGATTCCTCATGACTCCTAAGAAGAAAAACACCTACGAGATCCTCACGACTCGTAGGGAGAAAAGCATTTGTGAGACCCTCACGGCTCATAAAGTTGGAAAGTCTTAGGCAACAGATCCTAACCCTATTTCCTAAGCCATCGCTATCTTATAAAGAATTCAAGATGAACTGTTATCTACCATCTATGGGCCACACTTGCCAAAGCTACATGCCACTGAAATTGAGAAATTACTCATGAGCATATAAACTACTTCACGCCAGAGTAAAATATAAATAAATAGAAGGGTGCGGCTCATGGAGCTGAGGGTTTGGAACTATATCCCTTAAGAGTCGAGATTTGAGTCAATGATAAATGGCGACGCTTGTGTCCGCTCGTTATCTTCTCAGATCAAGATTCTGAAAATTATATACCAACCAGAAACTGGTCATACGCTATGAATAACTCTGCACTACTTCACCCACGTACATACTTATGTGGGCAAAGTAGTGGGGAGTATTTGTTCTTACCAAAAATTTCTGCAAAAAAGAACCCAAGCTATCAAATGGTAGCGATACACTTAAGAAAATGCGAACCGGTATTTTACGGGCTGTATTTTGACAAACACCCAAATGAGAAATAGCTAAATTCTAATGGTATCAAAAGCATCTCGAAAAATCCTTCGATTTGATATATTATGGGCCTCATAATTCATCCGGAATCAAAAGTTATGAGCAAATATACTATGCACGTGTAATCTAAGGAAGAAAATGCGAATCAGTATTTTCCGGGCTATATATTGACAAACTCCTGAATGAGAAACAGCCAAATTATGATGATATCGAAAGCATCTCGAAAAAGCCTTCGATTTGATATATTATGGGCTTCATAATTCATCCGGGATCAAAAATTATGAGTCATCACGTGCCCACACGTGACCGGGCATCACGTGCAGACACGTGACCATTTACAGGCAAAGCCTGTAGACACTGAATAAAATAAATAATTGAAAATAATTAATTAGTGGGGTCACGTGCCAACAAGTGATAGGCTCTTAAACCCTCTGAAACAATAGAATTAAATTAATCAGTGGGGTCACGTGCCAACACGTGATGGGTTCCTGAGCCCTCTAAACCAATAGAATTAAATTCTAATTAATTGGTCAATCAGTGGGGTCACGTGATAACACGTGATAGGCTCTTAAACCTTCTGAACTAATAGAATTAAATTCTAATTAAGGGAAATCAAAAACCCTAGTTGGAAAAATATTTCCCTAGATCTTTCCAAACAAAAAGACTGTGCTCTATAAAGTGGAGCACCGTTGGATTAAAAATCTAATGGTGATTAAAAATCACCAATTTATTGAAAGAATCTATACAAGGAAAGATTTCCCTGAAATTTGCCAGGAATAACAGATAAAAGATGTTTTGGATTAAAAATCCAATGGTGAATAAAATTCACTGAGTGATCTAAAAGATCATGTTGGTTACAAAATCAATTAAAATCTTTCAATGAAAGATTGACTAAACAAACTGATTCTTTTCTTTCTCCTATAAATAGGAGCCAAGAAGAGAAGAGGAAAAAAAACAACAGAGAGAAAAAAGAGAGGAGAATTTAATTCTCCAGAGAGAAAAGAAGGTTTCTTGAGAAAAGAAAGAAATCCTAGGTGAGAGATCTAAGCTCCATAAAACAAAAGAGAATTTAATTATCAATTTAAGAGTTTAACTCTTCTGAATAAGAACTTAGTTCTTCTTTCGGTTGAAGATCTGCAGAAGCAGATCTCCCCACAAGTTGAGAATTTAATTCTCATCAGGGAGATTCTGCCATGCAGATCCAAAACTTAGAGGGAGAATTGAGTTTAAAGAATTTAATTCCTTCAAATTCATAGGAATTTAATTCCTCCAAATGAAACTAGGGTTTAACCCTACATAAGAATTTAATTCCTCCAAATGAAACTAGGGTTTAACCCTACATAAGAATTTAATTCTTCCAAATTCATAGAAATTTAATTCCTCCAAATGAAACTAGGGTTTAACCCTACAAAAGAATTTAATTCTTCCATATACATAGGAATTTAATTTCTCAAAACAAAATCAGGGTTTAACCCTACCAAAGAATTTAATTCTCAAACAAAGGACTTAAATTATCCATGCACGTAAACTTGGTCACGTGGTAACACGTGACCCTTCCTTCAATGATCAGAAAAGAACGAATGAGACATGGCCGCGTGCCCCCACGTGACCCCTAAACAGATTTCTCAAAATGAGAAAGAAAAAGATTGGAGGCAATGCCTCACGTGCTCATACGTGACCCTTAAAACTAAAGGGAATAAAGCCAAAGGCAATACTGATTTAGGGCGCTTCACGTGTCCCCACGTGACCCCTGACAAACAACTCTTTAAAAAAGAGAAGATGGAAAGAACCGAAGGGTTAAAATCCAACGCATGGGCGCCCTCACGTGTCCCCACGTGACCCCTAGCAAATCCCTTCAATATCCAGTGCATGGATGCCCATCACGTGCCCACACGTGATGGCCTGGAAGATTGAAAGTGTTTAACACTTATTTAAATATTCTGAGAATAAAATAAAGGAAGCTTAGCCCAATCCTAGGGCGCCTCACGTGTCCTCATGTGAGCGCTTCATCTTTTTAGTGTTTAGCATTATTTTAAGCACTGCATCCTTAGTGTTTAACACTATTTTATGTGCATCACGTGGGAACACGTGACCGCCAGATATGTGCTAGTGTTTAACACTATTTTTAAACCAGTCTTAGCCTAAGTTGGCTAAATCTTCCAGAGGCAGTACCCCTTTCTTTTGACTGAGCCCCAAACACACTTTTGTCTTCCAAAATTGATCATCTCATATGAGTGCTCAGTACTCAATAAAAGACAAAATATGGTCAGAACCCAGACCCATGTTTAGCATTGTTAAATAATGGGGAGCTGAGCCCAGACAAATGATCAACAGTCCAAACAAAGGTCTAACATTTCAGACCTAATTGGACTTAGCCCAAGTTGGTCATAAGTCCTCAATTCAGATTTAACTGAGCGCATGTGCTCATAATCCAATTAATTGATCTTAGTCCCACATTGGGCTACAGATTTCCCAATCAACATTGGTTCAAGGGTACATCTCTTTACTTCTCTAATATTTGTCGTTGTAATCTTTCAACGTTTTCAGAGAGGTGACGGGTGTTAGTGTATATGCCCTAGAGGCCATTACTATATCATACTAGCTTGTATATTACTTGAATTGAAGCTTGGGATATTCACAGTTGTATATACAATCTTGCTCGAAATGGTAGTATGCTACTTGGTTTGTCTCTGCTTTAATATGTGCATGTGTTTCTTTTAGCATATCGCTGATATACATATTAGTAGAGCCCTTAGGATCTTTGCTTGATTACCAGCGTTGTGATGGCGCTCACACTCGTGGGAGCTGGGTGATCTATAAGCACATCCTTATACAGGTCCCTAGTCGTTGGACTATCGAGACAGGGCATCGATACTCCAGAGTAGACTAGCGTATGCGCTTCTCATCCCAGTGTGGGAGACGGTCTGTCCCACAGCCGTCAGTACGTCGTACTTGAGATAGTATGCGGGTGCTCGTTAGGTTACGAGTACACTGGACAGGACTCGTCGGGAACTGTTGGTTGGTATTATACCTATCGTCAGTTATCAGTTCCCAGGTGACATGAGTACAGCTTAGTCCGCTGACTTGACACTGTCACTTCGCCTCGAGTGTGTTCCCACTGCACTTTGATTACTACCCTACCACGGCTCAAAGGAGTCGTGCAAACAGGTAGTTTTTGGGTGCAGTCCCGAAGCACTTGGAGGCAGTGACGGTTAGACAGGATTCGTCTCTCCCGGTATTGGGGGTTGACATTGCGCTGTGTCCAGGAGAGCCATTACACGAGTAGTCCCTGACCAGGGCAAGCGAGATATACTGGTAGGTTTTCAGTATTATCTCAGGGTGTTCTGGGCTACACTCCGACATGACTTGTACCGCTATTAGGGGACTGACGTTCACCGCCCCCCTAGGCCCGCCATGCGATGTATCAGACGAACAGACCGGACTGTACGGAGACTGTCACATACAGGCTCAGTAGGAGTTCAGATGGGGTTACCTCGTCAGTCTTCTTATTGACATCTACCTGGGGACCGTTACGTACAGCTAGTGCCGCTTGCGGTCTGTGGTTAAACCCACTGCCAGCGTAGTGTCGAGTCTTTAGAGTCCCACACAGAGAGCTATTCGCCTTTAGGCAACATGAGTAGAGGTCGCATAGTTTTGCGACAGGGTTCGTTCACATCCGTGCACTTGTGCACGTTTGCTGTCCGGACAGCTTATACTAGCGGGCTTTGGTTTAAGCCGGATCCTAGTATATGATTTGAGATTGGTTTTATCTCTTTGTATTCGTGTTCCTCGGATCACGAATACGGGTGCGTATGCACAGTTGCTTGAGACAGAGGGAGAGGACTTTGATTAGGGTTAATGACTATTGTCATTTTATTAACCCTAATGCTTATGTGTGTATTATGGTTAATTGATATTAGTTTAAATAATTGTGCATGGTTATGGTTGTTGACCATTTGACCTCCTTGACTTGTTGACCTAGGTTGACACTTTGACCATCATCATTTCATTTGGAAGATGCTCTTTGATCCTTGCAAATTGCATTAAAAATGAAATGATAATATTCATGTCTTGATTAACCATGACAATTATCTAGCTAATTATCTAATTACAATAATTCACACATATATGTGAGAATGCTTCATATTTTCTCTCATTCTATTATTTCCTTTCTCTCTCTTGTTCTTCCTCTCCCTCAAGCTCTCCCCTCTCATGTGTTGAGAAACACTTGAGCTTGAGAAAAACCTCTTCTTGATAATCTCTACTCTCATCTAGGGTTCAAGGATTAGCACTTCTTGCACCCTAGTTACTTCTAGCTTGGAGTTGAAGCCAAAGGTTGAGGCTTTCAGGTGGATCTTTCTTCGACGTGAGAAGACGACAAAGGTGACCTCTTTCCACTACTCCAAGGAGCAAGGAGAGAAGGACATAAAGCCCTAGGTATAACCTTTCTAACACTTAGCTAGTTTCTAGTTAGCTTTAGCTTGTTTTTGTTTAGCAAAGATCCTTCTTTGTCTAGTCCATGTTGCCTAAGTTGATAAAAATTTGATTTTTATTCCGTTTTCCACCTCCCCGCAAGTACCGGGGTGGGCAACGTGGACTTACAGTGGTATCAGAGCCTAACTAAACATAAACTAGCTAGGTAGTAAAGTGTATGGAAGTTCGAATCGGAAAAATCGCAAAACCGAGTTTTCAAAACCCAAACTTTCTGTTAAAATTTTTTCTGTTCAAAATGAAATAAATCATACTCCAAAAATCATCTCAGGGTTTTGTGAAGAAAGCCACCAAAAACGATCCAGAGATTCGACCAAAGAGCCGCGGTTCCGCGGCAATAGCAAGCTATTGCCGCGCAACCGCGGCCGTTTTGGCTCAGCTCTAGGTCGAGTTTGGTGCAGTGTTTTTCTGGCTTGGTTTTGGGATTTTTTAAGATGGTTTATATGTGCCCAGATTTTCCAGAATAGAAATTTGTTTTTGGGGGCCTATAAATCCGTATTTTTATCGAACTTCACTACGCTTTGACTATAAGGGTTATATCTGTGATGTTTATATGTATTGAACGTCGGCTAATCGCTATATGTCGATTAGTCGGGGTTATACATATCTGTGATCTGTTTTTAATGATGGTATGTGTATATGAATGTGTTGGATTGTCGCGGGTGAATAGCCGGGGTGGATGTGAGATGAGTGTTTCTTTTTCTTTCATTCATTGTAATATGTAAATTGATGTAATATTATTTGTATGGCCGCACAACCGGGTCGGGGTTGTAGCCGTCATTGTATAATTCTTTTTACTGTTTTTGCTCCTAGGATAGACCCATGGAGGGGGTGCACAAACTACCGGGTATCTCGAAGTGCCGAGTGGCCTACTCACGGTGGTGAGGGAGGTTGCTTCGCTTCGGGTACTTGGCGGGTAGTTTGCCGCACCCGTAGGGGTCTTGGGTGGGGTATTGGCTATTCACCGCGACCGTGTAATCCGCTTTTCGTTGCAGGCTCGAACGGATTGCGGATTCCTAGTATATCCAATGTATTCATCTGTGATCTGTAATATCTATCATTGCTATATATTTATATATGATAACTATTTAGGCGTTGCTTATGTTTTACAGCCGCGCTAGCCCAGCCCTCGCTCTGTCGTTAGTTAAGTAACCTAACGGGTGATGACGGGGCCCCGTGGCGAATGCGAATGGCATAAGCGTACGTCATATTTTGGTTGTTTTCTGCAATGGTAGGATTAAATGATAGGACGCATTAAAAGAACTAATGCAAGAAAATAAACCAAGTAAAAGTCGATTGGAACACTTTGAAAACCACTCGGTTCTTTTCAAAACTAAACTTTTAAACGCGGAGCTTGAACCACTCCTTTTAAAAGCTATCTCGTTCCATCGATTATATCAAGTTCACTACGTTCACGGTTTCGCCAAAACCATTCGTAGCCCTCCGTCATTCCACATGAATGGTCAAAAAGTATTCAAGCTATGTATTTTGGCCAAAGTCAAGGTATAGTGATTGGTAGCTATTGGGTATTCATGTGCAGCATAGATAGATACGTTGGTTTGGGACAGTCGTGCTGCCATTTTGGCCAAAGTCAAGGGTAGGTACGGGTGGGTCCAAATTAACCAGGAGAATGACGGGTAGAACTTGACATGCGACTTATGATATTTTGGCCAAAGTCAAGGTCATAAGAGCATGGGGCAAAAATCCACATCGGGAGTTTCATAAGTACTGAAACTTGCTAGCGCTGCATACCATTTGGAGTGTGATAATTCTAGTAGGATTCCTTCGGTTTTATCACGCGATGATATTTGGATCCCGATCCTACTGTGAGTATATGCTACTCCTCGGGAAAACTCTCACTTAACGATCAATGCTATAAACTTAGTAGGTGTCTAGAAAGGTGTTAGCGGGGCTACGCCCACAGGGAAAAGAGGTTACTTAATTAAGGAACTTCGCGAAAGCGTTGGAAAACCTCTCTCGAAGTACCGACACTGGCCTGGCTGAACGGTTAAGCAAGTATTGTACGGTGAGATTGACCCTGACTAATCTTTTCTTTACGGTTTGAGAAGGGATCGAGAGACAGTGGGAGCCATCATGTTTAGACAAACTAAAAACCACTCTAAACTTGCAAGAGCATCATGCTAAAGTGTTTCTTTTCTCTCTCCTAATTGCAGCGACCATTCAATATGACCGGACTTAAGTTATTACTAGATAAAAACATATTGACAGGGCCAAACTACAAAGATTGGCTCAGGAATGTCAAGATGGCAATCACTTACGACAAGTTGGGGGATGTCCTTACCACCAAAGCTCCCCCTGTCCCAGGTCCCAAAACTAGTGTCGCGGATAGGGAAATCCGTAAGACATGGGAAATAGATTGCGCGAAGGCCAAATGCCTCGTACTTGCCTCGATGGACAATGGACATCAGAGGAGGCACGAGAATATAGACCTAGAGTCCATATTTCTTCATACAAAAGAACTGTATGGAGAGCAGTCTCGTATCACAAGATACGAAGTGTCGAAGAAGTTGTTTTCGGCAAGGTTGGCCGTCGGATCATCGGTAGCGGAACACGTGCTTAAGATGATTGGCTACATAGAGGAGCTCGCGGACCTTGGGACTACGTTGGAGAATGAACTCTATACTGATTTGATTCTCCAGTCCCTTCCTTCCACTTACGCCCAGTTTATTCTTAACTTCAACATGCAAGGAAAGGAGGTTGAACTTTCCGAACTTCTGAACATGTTGAGGAGTGCTGAGGGCACCCTACAGAAGGGTAGGGAGACATCCACTTTGTATGTAGGAGGATCTTCCTCTTCTAGGTCCAGGGCGAAAGCCAAGGGCAAGAAGAAGAAAGCCCCCGCCAAACCAAGAGGCGGTGTCAGTAAAGTGGATACGAAGGGAAAAGGAAAAGCAACAAAGGTAGCGGGAAAGCTGGTGGGGAAGGAAGAATGCTTCTATTGTCATAAAAGTGGTCACTGGAAACAGGATTGCAAGGCTTGGAAGGCCAGAACACAGGATTTGAAGCGAGTTGCAGCTTCAGCTTCAGGTGTGTATGTTATTGAAAACTGTCTATCAATAAACTCTACATCCTGGGTATTGGATACCGGGTCAGGATCTCATATCTGTAATTCTTTGCAGGCGTTGAGAAAGCGTAGAGTTTTGAAGGCAGGTGACATGACCCTCAGAGTTGCAAACGGTGCTAGCATGGATGCTAAGGCCGTGGGGGACTATCACCTGGGATTGTCGAATGGACACTTTTTGGTTTTGCGTAGTTGTTATTATGTACCAAATGCAACCTGTAATATCATTTCTGTATCTTTATTATCTAAAGAAGGTTATGAATTTGCATTTGTAAGTAATGTAGTGAACATTCACCTTAATCAAGTTTGATTGGGTCAGGTACATTGAACAACGGTATATACGTATTAAACCAACCACAGATTTTCAATGTCCAGAATACACACAAAAGAAAGTCTCCAGATATCAATAAAACTTTCTTATGGCATTGTAGACTGGGTCACATCAATGAGAGAAGGTTGACTAAGTTACATGCAGAAGGATATTTGGATCCGTTCGAATATCAATCGTATGCAACTTGTCAATCCTGTCTCAAAGGAAAGATGACAAAGACTCCGTTTACTGGACACGGAGTAAGAGCGAGCGAGCTCTTGGGACTCGTACACAGCGACGTGTGCGGTCCAATGTCTACACATGCGCGAAGCGGTTATTCTTACTTCATTACTTTTACGGATGACTTTTCAAGGTACGGTTATGTCTTCTTAATGAAACATAAATCCAAGGCTTTTGAAAAATTCCAGGAATATAAGAATGAAGTAGAAAAACAAACAGGCAAAAGTATCAAGGCACTGAGATCTGATCGAGGTGGTGAATACTTGAGTGCCGAGTTCCTGGGTTACTTAAAAGAGAATGGAATTCTCTCTCAGCTTACTCTTCCATACACTCCGCAACATAACGGTGTATCGGAGAGACGGAACCGAACCCTATTAGATATGGTACGGTCCATGATGAGTAACGCTGAGTTGCCGCGATCGTTCTGGGGATATGCGCTAGAATCAGCTGCATACCTTTTGAACCGAGTTCCAACTAAGACTGTGCCTACTACACCATATCAGATGTGGTGTGGGAAGAGACCCTATCTTAATCACATTAAGACATGGGGATGTCCAGCTTTTGTAAAAAAGCAGCATGCGGACAAGCTCGAGGCACGCTCAGTACAGTGCAAGTTTGTGGGATATCCAAAGAACTCCAAGGGATATTTCTTCTATTGCGAAGAGCAACAAAAGGTGTTTATTTCTCGCCATGCCCACTTTCTAGAACACCGGTTCATAGAAAAAGAATTAAGTGGGAGCACAATAGAACTGGAAGAAATTCCAGAACCACGAGCTATTACTGAAAGCTTAGTAGAACCAGAGGGTTCGAAAGATCAGGACATTCCCACGCCACTCCGCAGGAGTAGTAGGCAGTCTCATCCGCCCGAGAGATACTACGGTTTTCTCATTGACGGGGATAGAGAGGATTGCATCATAGATTGTGATGAGCCTACTAGCTTCCAGCAAGCCATTCAGAACGTCGACTCGGTAAAATCGCTGGATGCAATGCGGACCGAAATGGAGTCCATGTACACCAACAAAGTATGGACGTTGGACATTGCTCCAGATGGGATAAAACCCGTAGGATGCAAGTGGATCTTCAAAAGAAAGATTGGTGTAGATGGACAGGTTGAGACCTATAAAGCTAGACTGGTAGCAAAGGGTTTTCGTCAGCGATCTGGTTTGGACTATGACAAAACCTTTTCTCCAGTAGCTATGCTGAAATCCATTCGGATCCTTCTTGCCATTGCTGCCTTCCACGATTATGAGATTTGGCAGATGGACGTAAAGACAGCCTTTCTAAATGGACATTTAGAGGAGTGTGTCTATATAGAACAGCCAGAGGGTTTCATTCAGAGTGGGAGCAGCGGAAAGGTGTGCAAGTTGCTTATGTCCATTTATGGACTAAAGCAGGCATCGCGGAGTTAGAACATCTGTTTTGATGAGACGGTCAAGGAATTTGGCTTTATCAAAAATCCAGATGAACCATGCATCTATTGTAGATTTATAGCGAGAACTGTAGTATTCCTCGTTTTATACGTGGATGACATTCTCTTAATAGGAAATGACATTCCTATGCTACAATCTGTCAAGGGGTTCTTGTCACACAGGTTCTCCATGAAAGACCTGGGTGATGCCTCATACATTCTGGGTATCCGGATCTACCGTGACAGATCCAAGAGGATATTAGGACTTTCACAGTCCAGGTACATCGACACCATACTGAAGAGATTCAATATGGAAGATTCCAAGCGCGGTAATCTACTGGCTTGTCACGGGATCACCCTCTCCAAAGAGATGTCTCCCAAGACTGATTTGGAGAGGGATAGCATGTCTGTCATACCCTACGCTTCTGCGGTAGGCTCTATAATGTATGCGATGTTGTGTACCAGACCGGATGTGGCTTTTGCACTGAGTGTGGTAAGCAGGTATCAGTCAAACCCTGGGGAGAAACATTGGATAGCAGTAAAGAACATTCTTAAGTACCTGAGAAGGACTAAGGAGATGTTCTTGGTGTATGGCGGAAAAGACCTCCAGATTGAGGCCTTTGCTGACTCCAGCTTCCAGAGTGACAAGGATGATTCCAAGTCCATGTCGGGTTTTGTCTTTACCCTCAATGGAGGGGCGGTGTGTTGGAAGAGCTCCAAACAGGAAACCGTTGCTGACTCGACTATGGAAGCGGAATACATCGCTGCATCTGATGCCGCAAAAGAAGCTGTCTGGATGAGAAAGTTCTTGAGAGAACTTCAGGTGGTTCCGTCCATTGTTGACCCAATACCTCTGTATTGCGACAACAACGGGGCTATAGCTTTAGCGAAGGAACTCAGGTCCCATCAGAAATCCAGACACATCTTGAGGCGGTATCACCTGATCAGGGAGATCGTGGATCGCCAGGAGATCGAGGTTCGGAGGGTTGCTTCAGAAGATAACACAGCAGATCCATTCACCAAGGCCTTGCCCCAGACTCAGTTCGAGCGGCTGATCGAGATGATAGGTCTTCGATACGCCAGTACATGGCCTTAGTGCAAGTGGGAGATTGTTAGTGTATATGCCCTATAGGCCATTACTGTATCATACTAGCTTGTATATTACTTGATGGAAGCTTGGGATATTCACAGTTGTATATACAATCTTGCTCGAAATGGTAGTATGCTACTTGGTTTGTCTCTGCTTTAATATGTGCATGTGTTTCTTTTAGCATATCGCTGATATACATATTAGTAGAGCCCTTAGGATCTTTGCTTGATTACCAGCGTTGTGATGGCGCTCACACTCGTGGGAGCTGGGTGATCTATAAGCACATCCTTATACAGGTCCCTAGTCGTTGGACTATCGAGACAGGGCATCGATACTCCGGAGTAGACTAGCGTATGCGCTTCTCATCCCAGTGTGGGAGACGGTCTGTCCCACAGCCGTCAGTACGTCGTACTTGAGATAGTATGCGGGTGCTCGTTAGGTTACGAGTACACTGGACAGGACTCGTCGGGAACTGTTGGTTGGTATTATACCTATCGTCAGTTATCAGTTCCCAGGTGACATGAGTACAGCTTAGTCCGCTGACTTGACACTGTCACTTCGCCTCGAGTGTGTTCCCACTGCACTTTGATTACTACCCTACCACGGCTCAAAGGAGTCGTGCAAACAGGTAGTTTTTGGGTGCAGTCCCGAAGCACTTGGAGGCAGTGACGGTTAGACAGGATTCGTCTCTCCCGGTATTGGGGGTTGACATCGCGCTGTGTCCAGGAGAGCCATTACACGAGTAGTCCCTGGCCAGGGCAAGCGAGATATACTGGTAGGTTTCCAGTGTTATCTCAGGGTGTTCTGGGCTACACTCCGACACGACTTGTACCGCTATTAGGGGACTGACGTTCACCGCCCCCCTAGGTCCGCCATGCGATGTATCAGACGAACAGACCGGACTGTATGGAGACTGTCACATACAGGCTCAGTAGGAGTTCAGATGGGGTTACCTCGTCAGTCTTCTTATCGACATCTACCTGGGGACCGTTACGTACAGCTAGTGCCGCTTGCGGTCTGTGGTTAAACCCACTGCCAGCGTAGTGTCGAGTCTTTAGAGTCCCACACAGAGAGCTATTCGCCTTTAGGCAAAATGAGTAGAGGTCGCATAGTTTTGCGACAGGGTTCGTTCACATCCGTGCACTTGTGCACGTTTGCTGTCCGGATAGCTTATACTAGCGGGCTTTGGTTTAAGCCGGATCCTAGTATATGATTTGAGATTAGTTTTATCTCTTTGTATTCGTGTTCCTCGGATCACGAATACGGGTGCGTATGCACAGTTGCTTGAGACAGAGGGAGAGGACTTTGATTAGGGTTAATGACTATTGTCATTTTATTAACCCTAATGCTTATGTGTGTATTATGGTTAATTGATATTAGTTTAAATAATTGTGCATGGTTATGGTTGTTGACCATTTGACCTCCTTGACTTGTTTACCTAGGTTGACACTTTGACCATCATCATTTCATTTGGAAGATGCTCTTTGATCCTTGCAAATTGCATTAAAAATGAAATGATAATGGTCATGTCTTGATTAACCATGACAATTATCTAGATAATTATCTAATTACAATAATTCACACATATATGTGAGAATGCTTCATATTTTCTCTCATTGTATTATTTCCTTTCTCTCTCTTGTTCTTCCTCTCCCTCAAGCTCTCCCCTCTCATGTGTTGAGAAACACTTGAGCTTGAGAAAAACCTCTTCTTGATAATCTCTACTCTCATCTAGGGTTCAAGGATTAGCACTTCTTGCACCCTAGTTACTTCTAGCTTGGAGTTGAAGCCAAAGGTTGAGGCTTTCGGGTGGATCTTTCTTCGACGTGAGAAGACGACAAAGGTGACCTCTTTCCACTACTCCAAGGAGCAAGGAGAGAAGGACATAAAGCCCTAGGTATAACCTTTCTAACACTTAGCTAGTTTCTAGTTAGCTTTAGCTTGTTTTTGTTTAGCAAAGATCCTTCTTTGTCTAGTCCATGTTGCCTAAGTTGATAAAAATTTGATTTTTATTCCGTTTTCCGCCTCCCCGCAAGTACCGGGGTGGGCAACGTGGACTTACAACGGGTCCCGATAACCAATCATTCCACGGACTGCGGGGTCCTTAAGCCCATGGACTATGATGTCCTTAATCTCGGACTGCGGGGTCCTTAAGCCTATGGACTATGATGTCCTTAACCTCGGACTGTGGGGTCCCTTTAAACCCATGAACTATGATGTCCTTAACCTCGGACTGTGGGGTCCTTAAGCCCATGGATTATGATGTCCTTAACCTCGGACTGTGGGGTCCTTAAGCCCATGGACTATGATGTCCTTAACCTCGGACTGTGGGGTCCCTTTAAACCCACGAACTATGATGTCCTTAACCTTGGACCACGATGTCCTTAAACTGGTAATTGAACGTAAAGTCCCTAAACTAAAACAATAGAGCCCAAATGCTCTTTTGTTGGATCTAAGTGATCCTGTTAAGTAGATCTTAGTCTAAAATTAGACTAACGTATCCTTAACAAATAGTTAAGTTGACCTTAGCCTAAAATTAGACTAATGTGTCCTGAACAAACCGTTAAGTTGATCTTAGTCTAAAATTAGACTAACGTATCCTTAACTAACGTTTAAGTTGATCTTAGTCTCAAATGAGACTAACGTATCCTTAAACCCAACCCCAAACCCAAATCTAAGAAGATACGGATTTGGACTAATCCACGCCCTACGGGCGACAACATAAATTAGTCTCCGTATACAATCCACGGGCAACCAAAAACAAAACAAACACCCACGACACGAAGTGACCATCTGGAGAAGGAGAAAGTTGTTACCGCGATGCGGTAGCGTAATTAACTACAGGGGCTTACGCCTGCAGGGAAGAGCGTCCCCACAATCAAAAAACCCCTCAATGAGGGGGAATCTGACGAAGTCTGCTACATCGGCCGCATCCGTTTAAACCTTCGATACATTGTGTCATAAATCAACTTGGCATTTTCGGAGAGGTGGACGGATAGCACCAATTAGCATCTTCCCTCGAAGTTCTGGCCGGACGTCCCAACGTCCCCGTCGCGTCTTTCGGCGGAGAACAGTGCTGGATATTCTACAAGGAATACCACTATGCAAAGGAAAAACTAGAGCTACCCTTTTTATAAATTTGATTCTACAACATCTTTTAGGTTTCTTTTCCTTTCATTAATCTTATTAATGAATCCCATCATTTAAGCTTCCTAAGTATCACAGAAGAAAACGAAAATACAACGTACGCTTATGCCATCCGCATTCGCCACAGTGTCCCGTTATGCACCGTTATGTTACTTAACTAACGGCAAATCGGGACGGGACTAGCGCGGGTGTAAAACATAAGCAACGTTTATTATATATCATATATACAATAATAAAGCATTTGTCCCATGCATATAATATGATCACATCACAGTATATCAGCAGCAAAAGAAATATATGAAATATTAGATATACTAGGAGGTCCGTGTTTTATTTTGAGCCTTTATAAAACACGGATTCCACGGTCGCGATGAATAGCCAAACCCGCATCCCTAGACCCCTACGAGAGCGGCAAGTAACGCTGCCAATTCTAGGATTAGGAGACCCGGTCTCGACTCCTCGAGATGGCCTCCCACTGGACCCTAGAACCCGGTTACTTGTGCTACCCTTCTTAGGTCCATCCTAATGCGGAAAAGTAAATAATATACAATGGTGACATCATCCTCAACCCGGAAGTGCCCCAATAAAGAATATTACATACAATGAATTTTACATGAATGAAAATAAAAACCCTCATCTCACATAAAACCCCCGGCTATTCAAAACACGACGATCCAATGTAACATATCACACACATAATATCTCATATCATCAACGTAAGCAAGTATGCGTATTCCGATTGTCGTTGATGTATAGCAACGAAATTGGAGATACCCCACATACTACACTTACGGTCGCAGAAAAGAATACTGAAAAACTACAACATTTGGAATCCACAATCACCTTAAACATCGTAAACCCGAAATATCGCATATTATGGATTTCATGCCTAACTCTATGAATTCCACATGTTGTATCACATTACAGATATATCAAGACAATGTTTAACATTTCGATCTAATCAATATACACTCATAAATTACCCCGTGAGCTCAACACTTGAGCAAAGTCAAAAATACTCAAAAACCGTGCCACGGTGTCCATGGACTAGCCGTAGAAGGAGTTAACCAATGCCTCACCTATGACATCACGGAACTACGGCTAATCCTGGGGTTCGATCGCGGTTCCGTGGGCATAGAATCGAGTTAAAGTTAGTATGTTCTTCTAGAGGGTCCTTTAGGGTACTTGCATGATTTTACGAATACAATCAACTAAGGAAAATCACAACACCTGGAAATTTCAGCGGGGTACAAAATGTGGTGTTCGAAGTTTGTTCGAACTGCTAAACATTGTCAAGGTTACCAATACAGTGTTAAATTATACGACTACGACAGACTACGAATTAGCCCTTGTTAAAAATAATCATCACATGAAAATTTAGGCTAAGCAAACAATACCAGAAACCCCAATTCCTACAGTACAGAGCACAAGTGAAATACGAAGCCCAGAGGAGCACAAATGGCCGGCGACGTCGGAAAATTGAAGGTGGGGCTCGGCCAAAATCCGAGCTTAGGGGCTCATGTTTCACCTGTGTTCCTAGTGCATTACATACAGTCTTCTGCAGTTGCTAAAATAATTTTTAAACGACTTTTTAAAAAAATTCCAGAGAGCAAAATTAGGGTTTCGTAATACCGTATTTTCGGAGTCGATTTCGTTTTCGTAATTGTATTAACACTGTGTCTAAAATTCTATCTTGGCTCTAATACCACTATTGGGTTTCCCTTGCACCTAGTCTAGGGTTTGGTAGCATCACTCAGACCACAATAAAATTTAGAGAGGTGCAAAGCAAACAAACCATGAATCTTAACTAGAATATTTAGGGTAATAAGTTTTGTATCACATACAAAGAACAATCTATAACTAAGAGTAGAGATTACAACCTTTGTAGTCTCCCTTTGGTGACTCCTTGGACCTTTAAGAGTTTGGAACGGATCGCTAGCAACCTTCCAAGTCCACGATGATCCACCCGAAGTCCCTTTGCCTAAAGCTCCTTGCTTTACTTGATCCATGGAAGAAGTATAGCAAACACCATACATAAATGGGCTAGATGTGTATAGAATGATGAGGTGGTTTGTATTCTTTAATCAAAACCCTTTCTTTTTTACGAACTCACTCAAATGAAAACTCAAGAGAGAGAGGAAGAAGAAGATAATGGTGGCTAAGCTTTGAGCTCAAGAGATAAAGATAATGAATGAATGAATTAAGTGAGAAAGAATAATCAATATTAATCATTCTTACTTCAAACCATGGTTAACAAATATCTAGACATTATTGTGTTGAGTTAAAGTCCAAATGAAATTTAAACCATGGTTTGAATTAGGTCAAAGAACAGTCAAGTTTGGATAATTATCAACCATGATTTAATTTTCATTTCCCTTTAATCCAAAAACAAATATATATATATATATATATATATATATATATATATATTAGTTAACCATGTGAGTCTTGCATTGCCACCATTTAGTGTATCATCAACCATGATACTTTGTATGTATGTATGTATGTGTCCATGCACATCAACATGTGCATACATGCATGCATACATCTTCTTCAAAGAAAAGGGTTTAAATAAAGAATTAAACTAAAAGTCAAATGTTAAATCAACACTTGATTTAACAATCCGGTCATATCACATATGACCCGACCAATAGAAAAACGCCCGATTAACATACGGTATCACATACTTGCATTCAATCGGGTCCCGCGGATATCTCATATGCACACCACATCATTTCGCCTGAGCTAGGAAACTCCTGTGTGGGACTCTAAGACTCGTCAATACGCCGGCAGTAGGCGATGATCATATCAAACACCTACAAGCCGCAAGCGGTCAGCTAAATGTAACGGCCACCCGGGTATTGAGCGATCAGAAGAAAACCAGCGAAGCTGTCAAAACTCCCGTCGAGCCAATCAGTAACACTACCGTACAGTCCGGTCTCTTTGTCTCATATGTCGCATATCCAGTTTAGGGGTGGTAAACGTCAGACCCTAGTAACCGATAAGTTGTGTCGATATGAGGCTCATAATAGGTCGAGAAACTACTGATAACTCTTACCAGTAGCACTCCATATAAGCCCTGGCCAGGGACTTCCAGTTATAGCCAATCGAACACAACGCAACATCAACTCCCAATACCGGGAGACATGAAACTCCTCCTATCGCTCATTGCCTCCATGTGATTCGGGACTGTACCCAAAAGCCACCGTTTTGCACGTTCTCTTGAACGTGGTAAGGTGGAAATCAAAGCATAGTGAGAATCACACAAGACTCTATGACGTCTCGGGTCTACAGACTAACCTGTACCAGTGTCACCAGAGAACTACTATCTGACGATAGGTATAATACCATCTAGGAGATCTCGGCGAGTCCGTTCAGTGTATCCAGTCTCCACTGAGCATCCGTACACCATCTTTGATGTCAAACACCAATGGATATGGGATCATCCATCGCCCATCATATGGGTCAAAATGCATATACGCTAGTCTACTCAGGTGTATCGATGCCCTGTCTCGATATACTCTCGACTATGAACAATTATAGGATGTACTCTTGGACTACCCTGGCCCCACTAGTATGATCTGCATCATAATCCCAGTAGTCTAGTATATATCCTAAGGGCTTAATCAACATGTGAGAGCAAGACTATAAACCAATACAAGTCAACATGTTAAGACAAAGTAAAACCAGATAGCATACTATTATATCGAGCAAGAAAGTCCTCTCTATATATATCCAAGCATCCACTATAATATATATCATTGTACAACAATGGCCTCTAGGGCATATATACAACTAACACCCTCAAATCGGGAACCAAATCGCTCCGGACCAGGGAAAAGTCTACCACGGACACTCCGTCTCGGAGGCGCGTCAAGCGTCGACCGTCCATGTCGTAAAAAGGGCAGTGCAGGCTTCCCACAAATTGGAAACCAAATCGCTCCGGGCCAGGAAAAAGTCTACCACGGACACTGTCTCGGAGACGCATCAAGCGTCGACCGTCCATGTCGTAAAAAGGGCAGTGCAAGCTTTCCACAAATCGGGAACCAAATCGCTTCGGGCCAGGGAAAAGTCTACCACGGACACTCCGTCTCGGAGACGCGTCAAGCATCGACCGTCCATGTCGTAAAAAGGGCAGCGCAGGTTTCCCAAAAATCGGGAACCAAATCGCTCCGGGCTAGGGAAAAATCTACCACGGACACTCCGTCTCGGAGACGCGTCAAGCGTCGACCGTCCATGTCGTAAAAAGGGCAGTGCAGGCTTCCCACAAATCGGGAACCAAATCGCTCCGGGCCAGGGAAAAGTCTAACACGGACACTCCATCTCGGAGACGTGTCAAGCGTTGACCGTACATGTCGTAAAAATGGCAGTGCAGGATTCCCACAAATCGGGAACCAAATCGCTCCGGGCCAGGGAAAAATCTACCACGGACACTCCGTCTCGGAGACGCGTCGACCGTCCATGTCGTAAAATGGGCAGTGCAAGCTTCCCACAAATCGGGAAGCAAATCTCTCCAGGCCAGGGAAAAGTCTACCACGGACACTGCGTCTCGGAGACGCGTCAAGCGTCAACCGTCCATGTCGTAAAAAGGGCAGTTCAGGCTTCCCACAAATCGGGAAGCAAATCGCTCCGGGTCAGGGAAAAGTCTACCACGGACACTCCGTCTCGGAGACGCGTCAAGCGTCGACCGTCCATGTTGTAAAAAAGGCAGTGCAGGCTTCCCACAAATTAGGAACCAAATCGCTCCGGGCCAGGAAAATGTCTACTGTTCCCTGATTAAAAATCAGGAAAAGATTCAGAAGAGGCATCACGTGCTCACACGTGACCAGTGGTCACATGTTGGCACGTGATAGTCAAGCAGCGGCACAGAGCATATTTGTTCTCTAATTAAAAGTCAAGAGGAAGCTTCAGAACAGGCATCACGCGCTCACACGTGACCAGTGGTCACGTGTTGGCACGTGATGGTCAAGCAGCGGCACAGAGCACATTTTTTCTCTAATTAAAAGTCAAGAAGAAGATTCAGAAGAGGCATCACGTGCTCACACGTGACCAGTGATCATGTGTTAGCACGTGATGGTTAAGCAGCGGCACAGAGCATATTTGTTCTCTAATTAAAAGTCAAGAAGAAGCTTCAGAAGAGGCATCACGTGCTTACACGTGACCAGTGATCACGTGTTGGCACGTGATGGTTAAGCAGCGGCCAGAGAACAGAGCGAAGAAGAAGAGAAGCCCATTCCAGGGGTCACGTGCCTACACGTGACCAGGGGTCACGTGGCCACACGTGACCAGGGGTCACGTGGCCACACGTGACCAGGGGTCACGTGACCGGCTTTAAAATCCTTATTCTTTGACAGAATTAAATTCTGAGGGAAGATCTTTCAAATCTTTCCAAAATGAAAAAGGAGTATCTGAAACCGTTGGATTAAAAATCTAAAGGTGATTAAATATCACCAATTTATGGAAAAATCTTGGACTTGGAAAGATTTCCCCCTAAATCTAACTGAAATAACAAAGAGATACTTTGGATTTAAAATCTAATGGTGAATAAAATTCACCCAACAATCTAAAGGCCCAGATTAATGATAAATATAAATCAAATCTCTCAATGAACAAATCAAATCTCTCAATGAGAGATTTACCAAGCAGATTGATTCTTTTCCTTCTCCTATAAATAGGAGCCAAGAAAAGAAGAGGGGGGATCTTTGGACCTTTTCTTTTGATACACACAGAGAGAGATATAGAGCCTTTGATTCTCTGCAAAAGGAAAACCTTAGGTAAGAAAAGAAAAGGGAGGCTTCAAAAGAGAATTTAATTCTCAAAAGAGTTTAACTCTTATATAAAGAAAAGAACTTAGTTCTTTCTCTGGTGGAGGATCTGCAAAGTGCACATCTCCCCATGAATTGAGAATTTAATTCTTATTGGGTTGAGATCCTGCCATTCAGATCTAAAACACAGAGGAGGAACTGAGTTTTGAGAATTTAATTCTCACAAAATGATAGGAATTTAATTCCTTTGAGATAAAATTAGGGTTTAACCCTATGTTATAGGAATTTAATTCCTTCAAAATGAACAGAACTAGGGTTTAACCCTAATTGAGAACATAATTCTCTCATACTCACAGGAATTTAATTCCCTTAAAAAAAAGAAATTAGGGTTTAACCCTATTTAAGAATATAATTCTTCAGAAGAAAACAAGAATTTAATTCCTCTAAAATTTGTTGTTAGGGTTTAACCCTATGAAAAATTTAATTCTTAAAAGATGAACAGATCTTTAAAACATGCAAAGAACCAGAGTCACGTGCTACCACGTGACCCCTGCAAAGATCCACAGAAAAGAACTTTGAAGCAACACCTCACGTGTTACCACGTGACTCCTGAAAAGATCCATAAAAAAGAACTTTGAAGCAATGCCTCACATGCCCCACGTGATCTCTAAAGCACACAGAGAAAAAGGCAAAAGAAACAGAAAAGAGCTCTAGGGCGCCCTCACGTGTCAACACGTGACCCCTAATGAACATTCTAACAGATCAAAGCGTGAGCCCCCATCACGTTCCCACACGTGATGGCTTTCAGAATTAAAAGTGTTAAACACTCATCTGTAGAACAAAATAAAGGGAAGCAGGGCGCTCTCACGTGCTACCACGTGACCCCTTGGCTGAAGCTCTAACTGATGAACGCCCAAATTCTCATCACGTGACAGCACGTGATACTTCAAAGTATTCAATACTTTTGACTGAATAAAATAAGGGGAATCAGGGCGCTCTCACGTGTCCACACGTGACCCCTCTCTCCTTAGTGTTTAACACTGGTCTGGAGATTTTATCCCCAGTGTTTAACACTGATTTTCTTAGTGTTTAACAGTGATTGGAAAACTCTATTTGCAGTGTTTAACACTGATTTGCTTAGTGTTTAACACTAATTTGAAAACTCTGTTCCCAGTGTTCAACACTGATCATATTTTAGTGTTTAACACTAACTTGTTAATTTTATTCCCAGTGTTCAACACTGTTGGTCTCTAGTGTTTAACACTACTTTTAGCCCAATTGGCTATGTTTCCAGATGCAAAGACTCTCCTTCAATGAACCAACAGAGGGCCAATATCCCAAACATGATTGGACTTAGCACAAGCTGGCCATAAGTCCTCAATTCAAACTTAACTGGGCCAATGGGCTCATAATATAATAATTGATCTTAGCTTCCAAATTGGACTACAGATCACTTAATTTACCTTGGTTTAAGGGTACATCTCTTCACTTCTTTGATACTTGGCGTTGTAATTCCTCAACGTCTTCAAAGAGGTGACGGGTCCCGATGACCATACATTGATACGGACTGTGGGGTCCTTAAACTCATGGACTATGAGGTCCTTAACCTTGACCGTAATGTCTTAAAACTAAACGTCGGACTGTGGGATCCTTAAACCCATGGACTATGAGGTCCTTAACCTTGACCAGAATGTCTTAAAACTAACAACGGACTATGACGTCCTTAACCTTGACCGTGATGTCTTAAAACTAACATCGGACTGTGGAGTCCTTAAATCCATGGACTACGACGTCTTGATCGCAACGTCTTAAAACTAATACTGGACCGCAATGTTCTTAAACTACCTATTGACCGCAATGTCACTAAACTAAACAACAGGGCTCCCCTAATCGCTCTCTTGTCGGATCTAAACGATCCCGTTAAGTCGATCTTAGTCTCAAACGAGGCTAACGTATCCTTAAACTCAAACCCCCAAACCAAAATCTAAGATAATACGGATTTGGACTAGTCCACGCCCTACGAGCGACGATATAACTCAGTCTCCGTATACAAACCACGGGCAACCAAACATAAAACAAACACACACGACACGAAGTGACCATCTGGAGAGGGAGAAAGTTGTTACCGCAACGCGGTAGCGTAATTAACTGCAGGGGCTTGCGCCTGCAGGGAAAAGCGTCCCCACAATCAAAAACCCCTCAAGCGAGGGGGAATCTGACGAAGTCTGCTACATCGGACGCATCCGTTTAGACCTTCGATATATGGTGCCATAAATCAATTTGGCATCTTTGAAGTGGTAGACGGATAGCACCAATTAGCATATGCCCCGAATTTCAGGCAAGACGGTCCGTCTTGGCCGCCTTTCGGAAGGGAACAGATTCTGGCACGCCCGGTGGGATCTTTTCCTCTTTCCACTCCACACTTCGTGTGTCGTGATTCGCGAACCAATCACGGTTCGCTAATGGTTGCCCTTGGGTTTCGAAGTACTAAGATTTGGTGTTTCGTTTGCTGCAGAAAGCAAAAGGATCAATGGCTGGCAATTGCTCAAGCTGCTCCAACTGCAAAAGCAATCGACGCTCCGCCTCACCTGGAAGTGTAGCCTATGGACCGCAGGCTGCTTCCCTGTTTACTATGCCTGTGGAACAAGTGACTCAAGCTACCACCGGTCTGTTCTTTGGGACCATGCTCCCGCTGGTGAACGTTAACATCCCAATGCCCGTACCGGAAGCTTCAAAGAGGTTGGTCTTTGATCGACTTGCCACTCCCAAAGCCCCTCTCAACAGGTCGTACAACTCTTCAGTCTTCACCAGACTGAACCTGAACTCTGATGGGCCCGCCAAGAAGCCCATAATACCTGAAGTGGCCATCCCAAAGAAGACAGCTGCTCCCGAAGTCATCAAGGCGGCTTCTCCTCCCAGAGGGTCGTTCTTCGCGAGACTGACTACCCCCATTCCCGCTCCCGCTCAGAAATCTGTTTTTGACCGGATGGACGTAGCTTCTCAACGAACGTCAGTCTTCAAGAGGTTGACACTGGCAGCAGCCCCTCACCTGAACAGAGGGCAAGACAAAGCCGTCGCTGAACCAATCCCAACATTTCGACATGCTCGACGTCGTCATTGGCGCCAAGTAAGGGAGGCCGGGGGCAACTCTCCCTCAGGGCTAACTCCACCGGCTCTAGCGGTGGAAGTTAACGCTGCTGTTCCAACCGGGAACAGCTTTGAGCTGCTAAACAGGGTACGCAGAAATTCACCGACCGCGATTCTCAAAAAATCCCCTCCACCTGCGGAGAATGTTATAGAAACAAAGCCGGAGCAGCCTCCTCAACGGCTATCCTCCAAAATTTATAAACTCTGGTGGAAGGTTCAAGACTCGGTAATTGACTAAGATCACTCTCGTCAACAGAAAAGGGCGAAGATGCAGGAAGAAAAGAACCGTCGTGTCAAACAAAAAAGGACGACAGCCACTTGGGTGCCTGCTGCAACGGCTCCCTCCACGTCGACTACTCAAAAGAGAAGAAGGCCGGATAGAGTCCCCACTCCTGCAGCAAATGTCAAGGACAATAAGCCTAAACGCCCTAAGTCTGGGGGCATGATGGTGCATACGGTATATGGGCGTTGGGAAAGGAGGACAACCGTACATCCACGGGTCATAGACCGCTTACACGGTCAGTGACCAAAGCTCAGGAGCAACAGCAGAAGCTCCAAGAAATGATGAACGCAATGGCCACACTCACTGGGCCGAAAGAAAGCCCCGAAGCGTCATCTGATCAACGCCAGGAGCAAGAAACTGACGCTGAATTCCTTCGCAGGATATTGGAGAAAAAGGATAAAGAGGCTGCCGAACAAGCAGCCAATATACAACGAATGGCCCTCCTGTTCCAGGATATGGTGGGAATGATGATCCAACAAGATTCTCCTGCTGAAGATCCTCCAATCGTTCTTGAAGACGACAGGGGAGAAACGTCAAATCCTCCACCTGCTCTGTCAACAGCCAAGGAGGAAACAATCTCCAAAGCTGACCTAGATGAATATATAGCTCAGTAGATATGGGTTCACCAGGCGACTGAGGCAGCTGGTCAAATTGTCAGAACAGGGTGACCATATCCGAGCTGGTATGATCAGATCAAGTACCCGCCGGGCTATACAATACCGAAATTTCATGTCTATAAGGGGACGGTCAATCCCCACCAGCATGTTGCCCAGTTTAGGGCACTTTGCAGCAATACCAACGGTGATGATAAATTATTGCTTCGCCAGTTTATCGGTAGCTTATCAGAAACGACGTTCGAGTGGTACTCTGAGCTCCCAAACGACTCTATTAAAACATTTGCGGAAATGGAGTTGCTATTCACTCAGCGATTCGCGAGCGCCAGCGAACGTACCCCGATAACGGCATTGATTAATGCCAGGGTGAAACCAGGCGAGACGTTGGTCCAGTACGCTATACGCTGGCGAAACTTGTGGTCGAAATGCGAACAACGCATTGAGGAGGCGCCCGCGGTGGGCATGTTCGTGGGTACCCTAGATCCTCATGCAACTATCTCACAGTTCATGATGTTTTTTAAGCCAACCACGTTCCAGGCTTTGATCGACAAGTTGGACCAAATGGATCAGATGGGTCACAGACCGTCTCCCCCGAAGCCAGAACCTCGGAATGACAAGGGTAAAGGGAAGGCAACCTTCGTTGCGAACGCTCAGCAGCAACCCAGTGCCCCAAAGCTGGCGGATCAGCTGGAAGAAAGACGGCGGTATTACAATGAGAAAATGAAGCGCCCCTACTCCTTCCCACGGGATAAGACGAAGAGGCTATTCGAGATGGCAATACGCAACAGGCTTATCAACTTGCCAAACCCAAGGCGACCGCCGCAACCCAGTGAGGTGAATAACCCCAACTACTGCCCTTACCATCAAACGGTAAGCCATCCGATTGAGAATTGTTTCGTCTTCAAAGGATGGATTGAAGATCAATACCTACAGGGCAAGTTTGCGCTGTCCGAGAAGTGGAAGGTGAACCCGCCCCAACCTCACACTGCTAAGAAGACGGACACACGGGGGGCAACTTGTTCTTTCGTTGAAGAAGCTCCATAGGAAATCGTGCTTTCAGCAAAAACCAAGAGGATGTTGAACGATCTTAAAACATGCCCGGCGATCAGGTGGAAGAACCCGCTGGAACCCCAGATCATTGAAGGGATGCTGAAGCCGCGCCCAACTCCGAAGATCAGTGGTGATGGCCCGGCACTCACAACCAGCCGTCGAAATCTTCAAAGAAAAAGAAGAAGAAAGCTAAGAAGCCCGTGAAGCCTGGCAACAAGCGCACGGAATTACAAAAGAAGATTGACGCGCTGGAGGAATCTAACCAGAAAGCATGGACTCCCATCACACCCCAAGAGTTCCTCAACCACGTCTTTCAAGAGGAAGATGAAAGGGAGAGTTTATCGGATGAATCCGAGGGATACGTGGCGAGTCGTAATGTGATCTCCCACTCGTTTACCGACGATGAAAAAACTCCTGGACTAAGAAACTGGGGGCAGATCCTGAACCGGAGCTTGTGTGGCCGACAGATAAAATGATCGATGCCTTTCTAGACGAGACTCGTTTGAAAAGTAAAGCCGACCAGGAGCGTGAGATGGCCGCATCAGAAGGAGCCAAACGCAGGCGACTAAACGAAAGAGTCGAAGCACTCCCTCCAGATCGAAAGACACACGACGCGGATAAAAACATATTCAAGACGAGGAAAAGTTTTGCCAAAGCCATGTCAATGGGAATGAAACTACCACACTCGGAAGAAAACACGTTCGATGGGGAGGAGAGGCACCCTAATTACTGCTCATATCATCGGAAGATTTCACACCCCACTAAGGAGTGCGACGCTTTTAAGACATGGTGGCAGGGATATGCTGCTCATCGGCAACATTTTAAGCGAATGAAACGCAGAGCTCGTCGGGAGCAGAAAAGCACGACCGAAGGACACAAAAGAACTACCAGTAGCTATTATATGGTCAACGCCGGGGAATCGCAAGTGCTCACATTCAGGAGCGATTCTGACGAGGAGCTGGCTTTTAGCCCCCTCTTTAAAGAGTCCACCTCGGGAAAAGAGGAAGAACCAGAGGCCTGCGAAAACATTCATCTACGCAATCGCACGCTTCCCGAAAAGAACCTCGGACCCGCAACTAGAAAAGATAAAGGAAAGGAAAAGGTCGCTGAGGATATCGCCTTAGATTACCAAGTTATGAAAGAGCTGACTGCCAAGGACCCGCCTAAGAAGAGTAAGGTGGACTACAACATCCTAGCGCACCTGAGGAAGTTACCTTCGCAGCTCAGCATTCTCGACGCCCTCTTACTATCAAAAGAAGCAAGAGATTCATTGATCAAGGCGCTGCAAGAGCCAGAGCAATTCTAAGCTTTCTTCGCCGAAGAAAAGATGAAGGATGAATTGAAAGAAGTGCACACGGCCGATATCACTTTCGGTGACGAAGACCTGCTCCTTGGGACGTGCGACCACAACCGTCCCCTATACGTCTTTGGATATTGCCACGATATAAAGATAGGCAAAATCCTGGTTGACAATGGGTCTTCCGTTAATATCCTCAACGTGCGGGTGTTAAAGGAAATCTGCATGAGCGTCCAGCACCTTGCTCGGGACAAGATCACCATCTCCGGGTTCGACTCCCAATCATCAAGAACTCTTGGGTCTGTGATACTGACGCTACGCTTTGGGCTGCTCGTCACGGACATTAAGTTCCACGTCATAGACGCCAAGACTTGTTACAGTGCTCTGCTCGGCCGACCTTGGTTACACGAGTACAACATCATCCCGTCTACACAACATCAGTGTATGAAGTATTTCAAGGATGGTCTCGAGTATACCGTAACAGGTGAGCTAAACCCATTCTCCGTGAACGAAGTCCGCAAATACGAAGATGCAAAGTACTTTTTGTCAGATTTCGAGGACACAGAGAGGTGTCGAAAACCGGAGAACAAAGCCGTCGCCACCATTCCTGTTTTGGGGAGTGATACCGAAGAAGAAGAAGAAAAGATAGTTTATACTGGGCCATCTCGACACAACAACCCGAGACCGTCCGCCCCCATACTGATCTTCGGAAGCAACTCGGAAGATGAGGTTAATGCCGTATTCTCCAGTCGGCCGTCAATACAAGCATCCCATGGCAATGATCGGAGTTTGCAAATTACCATGATTCTGCGGGAGCACTACAAAGACCTTGATGCACTTGAAGCTTACAATGTGCGGGACCTGTAGACATTTTACGTCCCTCCCAAGAGAAAGGGTGAAAAGGCGATCCTGTTCTTCCGGTCCACGGAAACAAGAGTAGAGAAAGAAATCTGGCACGGCGCGGATTCTACACTTGACAGGCTCCAACCCATTCGTTTGCCCAGATATTACACAAACGGGCTGAAAAGGCTATTGAAGCGCCAAGGGGTACCCTTAAAACAGACTATTCGACAAGCTTGATTCTATAACAGGATTTGGGATGTCCCCGGGACTCAGCGCAAGTTGCCCAACGGGAAAATAGAAACGCTTGGGCTCGGATATGTGAGATCCGGGAAACGAGAACGAGGCCGCGGTAGCTATGCCGTATATAACTTCGATGAAGAAGAGGACGCCCTGTCGGGAAACGCCGACCTCTTATCAAAACTAGATCCCGCAATCAAAGTGCCGAGTCCGTCATTTGAAGAGCGAATGGACAAGCTTATCAGGAAAGCGGGTCAAAAAGCTCGGGACGACCATAACCGCGAAATGGCCATCTACGAGAAAGCCAGGACGCAACGTCTTCTTCAACAGGCTGCCAAAGACGAAAATACTCCTCCCTGTCAACCTGTTGTGCAAAAGGCCCGACGCAGAAGTAAAAACAAGTCAAAGAGCAGAAAAGGCGTTCGACAGTGACAAAGCGGGACCGAGAAGTCACGCGATCGGAAATCGAGCGGTCCAGATTTGTCCCTTATGAAAAAGATGAGTCAGGCATACTCTTTTCCTCAGAATAAAACATGGAAGACTGCTTCACCTTCAAGAACTGGGTCGAAGACTAATCCGGGCTATTGCTCTTATCACCGAGCCATAGGACACCCTATCGAAGACTGCTTCACCTTCAAGAACTGGGTCGAAGACTAATACCAGCAAGGCAGATTTGCTCTATCCGATAGCTGGAGGGTAACGCTGCCACAAAAGCATGAACCCAAAGCCACAAGAGCAGAACCAGATCCACATCGGTCTTGGAAGCGAGCTCGTACCTGTCGTATGATAACAGTATCAAAAGAAGAGCCCGAGAATATGGATGACTTTCCCTGGTGCTTCGAAAACAGCGATGACGAGGAAATCTCAGAATTTCCACCAGCGCCGAAAGAACTGGAAGATGGCATACATACTACTACAGACAACCTCAGGAAAATTGAGCTGGGAACGACGAACGACCCGCGACCGACATTCGTCAGCGAGTTGCTATCTGAAGAAAGGGAGGCCGCGTTAAAATACGTGCTTATGCAGCATAGAGATTGCTTCGCATGGAACTATTCTGAAATGCCAGGACTAGATCCAGAAATAGCTGTCCACAAATTGGCGATATCCCCAGACATTAAGCCAGTCAAACAGGCGCCGAGAAGAATGCGACTCGAGCTTGAGATGAGCATCAACGCCGAAGTTAAGAAGCTGATCGATTCTGGGTTTATCCAAGAAGTTCAATATCCTGACTGGATCGCCAACATCGTCCCGGTAATGAAGAAAAATGGGACAGTGAGCATATGCGTGGATTTCCGGGATCTCAATAAAGCTTGCCCGAAGGACGATTTCCCAGTACCGGTAACCGAGCTGATGATAGATAACACGTCCGCTCATGAGGTTTTCTCTTTCATGGACGGCTCATCAGGGTACAATCAGATAAAGATGCATCCCGAAGACCAGAAGCATACCGCTTTTCGGACCCCTTTGGGAATATTCTGCTACAAGGTGATGCCCTTCGGTCTAAAGAACGCCGGTGCCACCTATCAAAGGGCCATGACGAAGATCTTCGATGACCTCATACATGAAATCGTCGAATGTTATATCGACGACCTCGCCGTGAAAAGCAAATCATACGAGGAACATCTCGAGCATCTGAAGACTGTATTTCAACCGGCAATAAAACTTGAAGATGAACCCTCTCAAATGCGCGTTCGGGGTGTCCTCAGGCAAATTCCTAGGATTCATTGTCCGAAACCGAGGCATTGAGATAGATCCGTCGAAGATCAAGGCGATCATGGAAATGCCACCGCCAAGGACTCTCAAACAATTGCGGTCTCTCCAGGGGAAGCTCGCGTACATCCGGCGATTTATAGCCAACCATTCAGGCAAATGCCGCCCCTGCAGTCACCTTATGAAGAAGGGAACCCCGTTCGTCTGGGACCAAAAATTCCAAAGCGCGCTAGACGAGATCAAGCAATACCTGTAGAACCCGCCAGTGTTGGCTGCTCCGGTTAAGGGAAAGCCCCTCATTCTTTATACAACCGCCCTCGAAGGTTCCTTAGGCGCATTATGGGCGCAAGAGAACGATCAAGGGAAAGAAAGAGCACTCTATTACTTAAGTCGAGTTCTACTGGGGGCAGAAAGCAACTACTCCCCCATTGAAAAACACTGCCTGGCGTTGATCTTTGCGATAACCAAGCTCAGGCACTATGCGTTGGCGCATGAAGTCCTTCCCATATCGAAGGTGGACCCCCTTAAGTATTTAATGTCGAAGGCCATACTGACTGGTCGACTCGTTAAATGGGCCCTGCTCTTGATGGAGTTCTCGATAACATATCAGCCTCTCAAGGCAGTGAAAGGCCAGGCCATCACCGACTTCCTCGCCGAGCATCCGATACCGGCCGATTCCCCTCTGAATTGTGAACTTCTAGACGAACACGTGTTTGATGCGATCGACGGTGGTAATATCCGATGGGAGCTTTATTTTGATGGAGCATCTTCCGTGAAGAAGCCCAAACAAAGCACCCCTATAATCAAATCAGGGGTGGGTCTCATCTTCGTAACTCCACAGGGAGGGATAATGTGCTTTGCTTTCTCCTTGACAGAGCCGAGGACGAACAACGAGGCTGAATACGAAGCTTTGATAGCAGGCTTCGAGATCGCCATCGACATGGGAATTGAAAACCTCCTTATATACGGAGATTCCCAACTGGTCATCAATCAAGTAAATGGCGATTACCAAACATGCAAGCCAGAGCTGGTAAAGTATGGCGAGAGAGTACAGCGACTACTAACTCAAATCCCCTCCTACACCTTGGAAAGCATACCGCGTGCCGAAAATAGCAAAGCGGATGCATTAGCCAAGCTCGCTAAAGAACTGGCTAATGAGAACCTCGATGACGTCAGGATTGTGGTACAAAGCCGTCGAGTACTTGCCCCTGCAGAAATATCTCCGGAATCACCCGAAGAAAGGGGAGCAACTGAGCAGACAGCCCTGCAAATAAATGACCAAGCGAAGGTTGGAGATTGGAGGGAATTCTTCATAGACTACTTCGAATCCCGTCGAACGCATGAAGATGCGTCCTCAAGACATCAGCTTGTGAAACGAGCTCTGTCCTTCGCCTTCGTCAATAATACTCTGTACAAGAGGTCATTTGACTCTCTATGGTTGAGATGCCTGGGACCTGACGAAGCGAAAAGAGTCGTTCAGGAAGTTCACGACGGACTCTGCGGTTCTCACCAAGCAGGCCCGAAGATGAAGCTGAAGATCAAACGAATGGGTTATTATTGGCCCACAATGATCCAGGACTGCCTCGAGTATGCGAAGTAATGCCACTCGTGCCAGATCCATAGGGGCTTTATCCATCAGCATCCAAATCCTCTACATCCAACGGTGGTTAGTTGGCCGTTCAAAATGTGGGGAACTGACATAATCGGCCCCATCGAACCAGCATCATCCAGGGGACATCGTTTCATCCTGGCGACGACTGATTACTTCTCCAAATGGGCAGAAGCAGTACCGTTAAGGGAAGTGAAGACGGAAAATATTCTCCATTTCTTCAAGACGCACGTCATTTGTCGGTTTGGAACTCCGCGACGGATCATTTCCGATAACGGGCCAGCCTACAGAAGCCACAAGATTAGTCGCTTCGCGCAGCAACACAACTTAGACTGGAGATATTCCTCAGTTTATAATCCACGGGCTAACGGTTTAGCTGAGGCTTTCAACAAAACCTTGACAAAGATCGTGAAGAAGACGGTGTCCCGAAACAAAAAGGACTGGCACGAGAGACTGCAAGAAGCTCTTTAGGCATATCGAACTATGTTCAAAACGGCCACGAACACAACGCCATATGCATTGGTATTCGGTACAGAAGCGGTACTCCCCCTCGAGATAGAGTTACCCTCTCTACGAGTGGCGGTCCACTATGAGCTGACGGACGAAGAAAATGCTCACCTTCGGCTTGAGGAGCTTGATGCCCTCGATGAGACCCGGCTCATAGCGCAACAAAATCTGGAGGATTACAAAGCAAAGATGACGCGCTCATACGAAAGATTGACCAGGCCGAGGACGTTCCGCCAAGGCGAACTCGTGCTAATGGTCAAAAGACCTATGATCCCCAATCACGCCAAACGGGGAAAATTCGAGCCAAACTATGAAGGCCCGTATATCATAGACAAGGTCTACCAGGGTGGAGCGTATCTACTCATGGATATGCACAGTGAAAGACCTTTCAGGCCAGTGAATGGTCGCTTCCTGAAGAAATACTACGCTTAACGGGTCAAGGCCTAGGTCAATGATAGATGATGACGACTATGTCCGCTCGCTATCTTCCTAAACCCGAACTCTAAGTAGTAAGCATCATCCTTTACAACGGACCGAAACGTCCTTAAACTAACGGCGGACCGAAACGTCCTTAAACTAACGGTGGATCGAAACGTCCTTAAACTAACGGTGGACCGAAACGTCCTTAAACTAACAACGGACCACTATATCCTAAAACTGGCTGTTGACCGAGATGTCGATAAACTACGGTGGATTGCAGCATCTCAAAGCCGATATAAAAAAAATAAAAAATAAAAATAAAAACGGTATGTCCATAAGCAAAATGGGCACGGATGAAAACCCGAAAGGGCTCCGTGAGTAAAAACAGCAGGGCTGCCGCGAGTGTTTGTGAAAACCCGAAAGGGCGCAACCTCGTTAAAGGGCACTTGCAGGGTCCACACGACCTTGTAAGGAGAAACCACCCGCGTGAGATCCTTACGACTCACAAGGGAGCAACACACTTAGGAGTCCTCACGATTCCTAAGGAGAAATTACACTTGCGAGATCCTCACGACTCATAAGGAGAACTCTCTTATGGGACCCTCACGGCTCATAGGATTTGAAAGTCTTAAGTCACAGAGACCTAAACCTGTGCTTAAGCAACCCCCACAACCTTCAATTTATGCCCTACAAGTGGCTCAATACTGACCCTTGTATACAATCCATGGGCGCGAATAAACATTTCCCTAACCAAGTCCCATCCATGACTAGGGATATGTTCATATGGCGAACAACCCTTGTAAGCCCTCTCGACTTATAAGGAGAAGACCCTTTTGTAAGATCCTTATGACTTGCAAGAGGACATGCACTTAGGAATCCTCCCGATTCCCAAGGAGAAAACACACCTGCAAGATCCTCACGACTTGTAGGGAGAAATACCTTTGTGAGACCCTTACGGCTCATGAAGTCAAAAGCCTTAGTCGACAGGACACTTAACCCTATTTACTAAGCCACATTTGTTCAACATCGACAGAGGCAAATGATGATTCGCTCCTGGCAACATCCCAGTTGTAGCGGTGCTGATGCCGAAATCGGTGTCTAAAATCCAAGCTTGCAGCGAAAAGGCTAGCGAGCCACACAGGCATACGAAATAGCCGAAATGATGGGGCAACTTGCAATAAAAAGTAGCAAGTAAAAATGTATGCATGAAAAATAGCCGAAATGATTGGGCAACTCGCAATAAAAAGCAGCGAGTAAAAACAAAATAAATAGCCGAAATGATTGGGCACCGCGAAAAATAGCCGAAATGATTGGGCAATCGCGACCTTCGCGATATAAAGCTGAAATGATAGAGCATCGCGGAAAATGAAATAAAATAAAAATGAAATTTACGCCCTACAGGTGATGTTACATCTATCCCTGTATACAATCCAGGGGCGCAAACAAAAAAGAGATCATACTCCTCCTCGCCTAGGTTTCATCAGAAGAAGAGGCCAAATCTCAATGAGCCGCAGATAGCCTAGAGATCATCTCGACGTTCGTCTCGTTGCAGCGGACACAATATCAAGCAAAGCGGAACAGCGGCAACTCCCAGTTCCATGACTCGGCGATGTACTCCCACTGAGAGTCAAATCCCAACTCCGTGAAATGCGGATATAATCAACAAAATTCCTGGTCTCGTGGAACGCGGATAACGTCACTCTGTGAACCCGTGTGAAGCATCCAGAGCGGAGCCTGGTCCTCGCCGAACACGGCAGTGAACCCGTGGGAAGCATCTAGAGCAAAATTCCTGGTCTCGTGGAACGCAGATAACGTCACTCTTTGACCCCGTGGAAAACGTCCAGAGCGGATCCTGGTCCTCGCAGAGCACGGCAGTGAACCCGTGTGAAGCATCCAGAGCGGAGCCTAGTCCTCGCCGAGCACGGCAGTGAACCCGTGTGAAGCATCTAGAGCAAAATTCCTGGTCACGTGGAATGCGGATAACGTCACTCTTTGACCCCGTAGGAAATGTCCAGAGTGGATCCTGGTCCTCGCAGAGCACGGCAGTGAACCCGTGTGAAGCATCCAGAGCGGAGCCTAGTCCTCGCCGAGCACGGCAGTGAACCCGTGTGAAGCATCTAGAGCAAAATTCCTGGTTATGTGGAACGTGGATAACGTCACTCTTTGACCCCGTTGAAAACGTCCAGAGCGGATCCTGGTCCTCGCAGAGCACGGCAGTGAACCCGTGTGAAGCATCCAGAGCGGAGCCTGGTCCTCGCAGAACACGGCAGTGAACACGTGGAAAGCATCCAGAGCAAAATTTCTGGTCACGTGGAACGCGGATAACGTCATTCTTTGACCCCGTGGGAAACGTCCAGAGCGGATCCTGGTCCTCGCAGAGCACGGCAGTGAACCCGTGTGAAGCATCCAGAGCGGAGCCTAGTCCTCGCCGAGCACGGCAGTGAACCCGTGTGAAGCATCTAGAGCAAAATTCCTGGTTACGTGAAACGCGGATAACGTCACTCTTTGACCCCGTGGAAAACGTCCAGAGCGGATCCTGGTCCTCGCAGAGCACGGCAGTGAACCCGTGTGAAGCATCCAGAGCGGAGCCTGGTCCTCGCCGAACAGGGCAGTGAACCCGTGAGAAGCATCCGGAGCAAAATTCTTGGTCACGTGGAACGCGGATAACGTCACTCTTTGACCCCGTGGAAAACGTCCAGAGCGGATCCTGGTCCTCGCAGAGCACGGCAGTGAACCCGTGTGAAGCATCCAGAGTGGAGCCTGGTCCTCGCAGAACACGGCAGTGAACCCGTGGAAAGCATCCAGAGCAAAATTCCTGGTCACGTGGAACGCGGATAACTTCACTCTTTGACCCCGTGGGAAACGTCCAGAGCGGATCCTGGTCCTGCAGAGCACGGCAGTGAACCCGTGTGAAGCATCCAGAGCGGAGCCTAGTCCTCGCCGAGCACGGCAGTGAACCCATGTGAAGCATCTAGAGCAAAATTCCTGGTTACGTGGAACACGGATAACGTCACTCTTTGACCCCGTGGAAAACGCCCAGAGCGGATCCTGGTCCTCGCAGAGCACGGCAGTGAACCCATGTGAAGCATCCAGAGCGGAGCCTGGTCCTCGCCGAACACGGCAGTGAACCCGTGGGAAGCATCCAGAGAAAAATTCCTGGTTACGTGGAACGTGGATAACGTCACTCTTTGACCCCGCGGAAAATGCCCAGAGCGGAGCCTGGTCCTCGCCAAGCACGGTAGTGAACCCGTGTGAAGCATCCAGAGCAAACACCGGACTGTGGAGTCCTTAAAATCCACGGACTATGATGTCCTTAACCTCGACCGTAATGTCTTAAAACTAACGATCAACCATGATGATTCTAGACAGATTTTACCTTGGTTAAAGGGTACATCTCTTCACTCCTTTGATATTTGGCATTGTAATTCCTCAACGTCTTCAAAGAGGTGACGGGTCCCAATAACCACACATTTCGTGGACTGTGGAGTCCTTAAATCCACGGACTATGAGGTCCTTAACCTTGACCGCGATGTCTTAAAACTAACATCGGACTGTGGGGTCCTTAAATCCACGGACTATGAGGTCCTTAAACTTGACCGTGATATCTTAAAACTAACATTGGACTGTGGAGTCCTTAAATCCACGAACTATGAGGTCCTTAACCTTGACCGTGATGTCTTAAAACTAACATCAGACTGTGGAGTCCTTAAATCCACGGACTATGAGGTCCTTAACCTTGACCGTGATGTCTTAAAACTAACATCGGACTGTGGAGTCCTTAAATCCACGGACTATGAGGTCCTTAACCTTGACCGTGATGTCTTAAAACTAACATTGGACTGTGGAGTCCTTAAATCCACGGACTATGACGTCCTTAACCTTGACCGTGATGTCTTAAAACTAACATCGGACTGTGGAGTCCTTAAATCCATGGACTATGAGGTCCTTAACCTTGACCGTGATGTCTTAAAACTAACATGGGACTGTGGAGTCCTTAAATCCATGGACTATGAGGTCTTTAACTTTGACCGTGATGTCTTAAAACTAACATCGGACTGTGGAGTCCTTAAATCCACGGACTATGACGTCCTTAACCTTGACCGTGATGTCTTAAAACTAACATCGGACTGTGGAGTCCTTAAATCCACGGATGACCGTGATGTTTTAAAACTAACATTGGACTGTGGAGTCCTTAAATCCACGGACTACGAGGTCCTTAACCTTGACCGTGATGTCTTAAAACTAACATTGGACTGTGGAGTCCTTAAACCCACGGACTATGAGGTCCAAAACCTTGACCGCGATGTCTTTAAACTACGATACCCTGGAAACCATCCCAAACCAACCCCTGACCCCGTGAAATACGGATAAGGGTGACCGCACCCAGCACTTATGGGTCCTCACGACCTGCAAGGAAGAAAACTCTCTTGTGAGATCCTTACGACTCCCAAGGGAAAACCCGCTTAAGAATCCTCACGATTCTTAAGAAGAACTTACACTTACAGGATCCTCTTGACCTGTAGGGAGAAAAACTCTTATGAGACCCCCGCGGCTCATAAAGCTCAAAAGTCTTAGGAGGCATATCTTAACCCTGAATTCTAAGCCATCGCTACCCTGCAAGTAGGCCAAGATAAATTGTCCATAGAACAAGTTCAATTGAGAGGGACACACCATTAAAAAAATATATGTCTTTATTCATGAAACAAAATGGATACTAAGTACAATTCATGAAAGAACTAAAAGAAAATACTCCCGTTCAAGAGTATGTACAAAAAGAAAGGAAAAGATACAAGTTTTTTAAGCCGGCGGGCGATTTAGCAATTTTTCTAGCTCATCCTGCTTTTGCTGGGCCATAGCTTCATGATTCAGGATCGCCAGAAGACGAGCCTCTGCCTGAGCCTGCTAGGCCTGATATGAGACAAGCCGACCTTCGAGCTCCTTCTCGGTAGCTTTGTGGGCCTCGACTCTTTCGTGAGTAAACTCGGCGGCCTTGTCAATGGCCACTACCTCCTTGATGGCCTCTTGAAGCACTCGCCAGAGTTCATACGCTTTGTTGGCCTTGCCGGTAAGATTAGCTTGAAGCTCGCTCAGCGCCTTAGAAGCCAGCTCCCTCTCTGAGAATTTGCGGCCGAGCCTCTTCTCGCATGATGCCATGTTTGCCGCACATCGTGCTATCAGCCCCCGCAACTCCGCCTTTGCAGCCACGGCCTCCGAAGAAAGGCGGGAACACTTAAGGGAATGCAAGCAAGCCTCCACCTGCCGACATAACTCCATCCAGACTCGCACCACCTCTTCGCTATGGTATGTGGCAAGAAAAGGAAGAGAACCGTTAGCTTCAGCGGCAAATGCTTCAGCTGTGGTTACGCTGCCATCACGAAGCTCCTCGATCAAAGACGATAAGGAGACAAGGCTTAACTGGGCCAAGCGCTCTGAGGCTCGCAAAGCATAGGGGCCGGGCGGCATAGCGATACGCGATTCCAGCGCTATGGAGGCTGGCAGGGCTGTTCGGATTTGAAAAATGTCAGTAAAACTCTTAAGCAAAAGAACAAATGGGACTATATTTAAATGTCACTTACCTACGGTCATGCAAGTAGGAGCTGAAGGTTCCCCTGGCCCTTCAACGACCTCCACCTCGTCATCGGCCTCCAAAACTGTAAAAGACATCAATGTCATTTCGCAGAATAGCAACAATGCTATAATAAAAAATGGCGAACGACGCTAACCTTTCCCAGAGGAAAGGACGATGTGCTGAGGAGAGATCGCCTGCGGAGCTGCCATCTCCAGCAGACGATGAAACGATTGCCAGGGAGACAAATCAGCGATAGAGGCCGCCAGCCCGTGCAATTCTGAGAAAACAAAAAAGTTCAGACAACAGAAAGATTGCTAATTTAAAATGTAGAAGGTTACCTTCAACACTCCTCCCGTTCTGAGTCGGGGGGATGGCGGCTTCAACGGCCTCCGCCATGATCTTCGGCTCCAGCAAAGGGAGGGTAGTCCCGACCACCTCTCATCCGGCCTCTGGGCCGCCCGCAGGAAAAGTCATTGGGGAGGCAACCCCCAAAGGAGCTTCTACCAAAGGAGCAAGCGCTCCGTGATCAGGAACCGCCACTGGAGGCTCTATGGCAAGAGGAACAGCATTGTCAGCCCCCTCCACATCGAGTAAGGCTGTATCGGGAATGTCAACAGGCTCTAGCTGCAACATGCCCGTAGGGACCTCCCCCATCGCCGAGGACTCTGCACAATCCGCACAAGAATAAGAATACATATATACGGGCATAAGCAATCTGAAAAACTGCGAAGAAGTATAAAAAACATACCAATGCACAGGGAAGCCCTCAATATGGCTTCTTCAAGCCGGTGCTCCTTCTAAAGGAGGCGTGCTCCCCGGGGTTCGAGGGTGGACTCATGGCTACCGGTCCATAAGGAGAGCGCGTCCGCAGCATCCTCCGAAACGGCCTGCTTCAGAGCCCTTTCACCCCACTCCTCCAAGAGGCCGATAAACCGCCGCCGGATCCATGAGGGGTCTTCATAGAAGATCACGGCAGGATAGGGTTTCTTCGGAACCCTTGTGTTCTGAGACTCATCTTTAGAACGTCTTATGGCCTCAGCCAATTGTGCGGCCTCCTCAGCAGCCGATCCCGGGAAGAGAAGACCAGCGTCCGACCCTCGCACGACCAACGGCTCATCTGGAAGTATGGGCTCAGACTCCGTTAAAGAATCAAGTAGGTTGGTGGCCACCCTCCTCCGCCTCTTAGATCCAGAACCGGCCGCCGAAGACGACCATTTCTTCCCCTCCCCCCCGAAGCCTTGGTGCGGCGGCGGCCCACGTCACCTTCAACACCCTCATCCCTATTACCCTCGCTTGGTGCCACAACCAAGGATGCCACCGCCATTGTCGATGCCAAGGGGGGCGAGGCTGCCTCAGGTGTTGGCGCTGTTACCGGAGCCCGTCTACCCCACCACCGAGTACCCGGGGGCATACCAGCTGTTGGAGTAAGATCCATCCCCGACTCCCCCGGAATAAGCGCGATGCCGGTATCCCTCAGAGGAAAGCGGACCGGGGCGCGCGGTCGCAGCGTAGCTCCCGTGGCCGGAACCTGAGTAGGGGCACCATGACCAAGAAGCACTTTTCTTTCCTCAAGAATAATTGGGTTGACTCGATGGAGATACCAACCCGTGAACGATCCCACGCATCGGGGCATGTACTCACCATCGGGGATCATGAACTGAGAACCCGTGTTCAGCCTCACAAAATGATGGGCGGCATCTCGAACGGCCTCGAGCGAAGGAACCGACGCGACTATGAAAGACTCAAACGGGACACCCTGATCATAACCAAACTGCCGGGCAAAGCGGTGCGGATTGTACCGCATGAAGAGGGCCGCGCTATCCTGACGGAATACCAGGTAACCCGGTCTGATTGCGTATAAGCGCGCGGCCTCCCGGGGCTTCAAAGAAGGCGCGTTATCTATCGACCGGTCCCAAAGCGGCTGGGCTGAACCCGCGAAAGAAGATAAGACCCGATCATTAAAAACCAACCGGCCAGCAGTAGCGTAAGGAGAAATCAACGCTCGAATAGCCCCGAATTGAGTCGGGTCAGCGGCAGAAGCATCCACCAATCGCATAAGCCTCGGGAAGGTATACGCGTCGTAGAATGCGGGCCTTTGATGCATAGCAAAAGCACCCAAGATGTGCATTTCGATCTAAGACGTAAAGTAGTGAAGCGAGAAATTTACCACATCTACGCCAGGGCTGGAAGTATTAGCTGCAGCGCCCAACCCGTGATAGAGATGCACCAATGTTGGGATGCCAATGGCCAGCCACATTCCCTCAGCTATGTGGTGAGCCGGATAGATGACCGAAGCTCTCATAAAGCGATGATGCATAGGGATGATAAACCAGCTGAGCCAGACACTGATAAACCCAACGAAGAACGTCTCCTCATCCATGCCGGGAGCTACGATGGATTCGAAGGACATCGGCGACATTATGGGGATGTAGTACTGCGGTAGATCCGATTCATTGGTCGGCAGCTTCTTTGGACCAAACCCAAAGGGGTCTTTAATATTTGCGAACTTCGGAGCTGCCTTCGACAAGACGCCCTCGCGAAGGAAACATGCAATGAAGCTCTTAAAAGTAACGCCCTGCTCCTCAGATTCGGTGAATAATCGATCAAAGATACCTAGCACATTGATCAAGCTGGGACGCTTATGGTGGACGACGTTCTCGGCAGACAAGCCGTCAAGCGGTGCAGGCTCGGGTTCAAAAACGTATTCATCAGAGGGAAGCAACTCCTCATAAAGTGTCCCTCAAATTGGCAGCCCCGAGATCTCATAAAACTCCCCCAAAGAGATCGAAACCTCTCTGTCCCCCAGAAGAAAAGTGTTGGTGGCGAGATTCCATTGATTTAAGAACGCCTTAACCCACCAGACATGCGGGGATTGAAATGGAAGAGCGATACATATATTGACTGGTAAAGCCCAACCTTCTGCAGCCGCGCACGATGGGTAGCAAGGATGTAGCGAGCCCAGAGGAGGTAGGCCGTGGGGTGTCGAGGAGTGAGCCCTATCTTATAAATCTGTCCCCATGGGTGGGCCTCATCCTGACAAATGCGTCATCCCAGGATATCTATAGTGGGGACGAGATGGTTCGGGATACCGGTTGTTGAAGGCTCGAGCCATCCCGTTGGAGTCCAATTTGGCATCTCCACAGCGAAAACCGTCCTCGGAGGGTCCATCGGCAAGAACGGAAAAGTAGGCTCCGTCGGCACTTCACAGAGGAAACTCCGGCGACCTCGGATGATATGACTGTACCAAGTTCCCCATAGAAGTAAGCTGGTGCAGTTCGGGTCATGAGCCCGGATCATCGCCATCGCTTCCTCGTCGGATGGTGATTGAGGAAAAGCGGCCTCCGAACGAGTGAAGGGAAAGCACGGAACAGAAGCCATCGCACCTGAAATCAAATAAAGGAAACTGTCAAAAGCAAAGCCAGCAATATATATATATATATATATGAGCATAACTATATATATGAAGACAGTTGAAGAAAGCGACATCAGACTCTTTTTATGGGGCCATTGGCTACAAAACACATGGGCCCCACAGAATCAGATTGACGGCTCGTTAATAATGAAGCCAAGCAATTATAATGAGACAAAGGGAATATTCTCATTAAATAAACAGGGGACTTCAAGTAACCCTACACACTCCCTTAAAAGACAAATCCATCTTGGGCTCTGTGATGAATCAAACAGAATCAAGGGAATTAAATTCCCAAAGACCAACAGTGCAAACTGTTTTTGGATTGTGAAGAGGATGACTCAAGGCAAGAAAACCCATGAAGTTCTCTAGGAAGAACTTAGTTCTTCAGAGGAATTAAATTCCTTTTTGAAAAAGGGAATTAAATTCCTAGAAATTTTGTTTCAGAGCCAGAGCACCTTGGGATGGAATTAAATTCCATGGAAAACAACCGACATTATCATCTTCCTTAAAAATTAGAAAAGCCCTAAGAGATCTACAGTTTGAAAATTAGATGGGTCTCTGTTCTTGTTGATGAACTTGAAGAAAAATGGGTTCATGTTAAAAGGGGTGAAACCCTTGATGTGGATTTAAAATCCAGAGAGTTTTTTTTAAATGAAGGTTCTTCGATCGTTCAATATCATTACCTGAAAGGAAAAGTCTTTCTTGAATAGAGTTAAACTCTGAAAATTTTTCAAGGCAGAGAACTAAGCTCTGGAAAAAGAGAATTAAATTCTCAAGAGAAGGAAGTTCTCAAAGGAGGAAGATGAGCAAAGTGGAGGCTCTTCTGAAAAGACATGGGCATTTATAGGATGGGATGGAAAACGTTTCATCTACCCTACTCCCAAAGCAGATCCGACGGTCACAAAAGTGACAGCGTTGCACTCACGTGCAGACATGTGAGAACAACGCTGTGGGGGCATTTGTTCCCTGATTAAAAATCAGGAAAAGATTCAGAAGAGGCATCACGTGCTCACACGTGACCAGTGGTCACGTGTTGGCACGTAATAGTCAAGCAGCGGCACAGAGCATATTTGTTCTCTAATTAAAAGTCAAGAGGAAGCTTCAGAACAGGCATCGCGTGCTCACACGTGACCAGTGGTCACGTGTTAACACGTGATGGTCAAGCAGCGGCACAGAGCATATTTGTTCTCTAATTAAAAGTCAAGAAGAAGATTCAGAAGAGGCATCACGTGCTCACACGTGACCAGTGATCACGTGTTGGCACGTGATGGTTAAGCAGCGGCACAGAGCATATTTGTTCTCTAATTAAAAGTCAAGAAGAAGCTTCAGAAGAGGCATCACGTGCTCACACGTGACCAGTGGTCACGTGTTGGCACGTGATGGTTAAAGCAGCGGCCAGAGAACAGAGCACAGAAGAAGAGAAGCCCATTCCAGGGGTCACGTGCCAACACGTGACCAGGGGTCACGTGCCTACACGTGACCAGAGGTCACGTGGCCACACATGACCGGTTTTAAAAGCCTTATTCTTTGACAGAATTAAATTCTGAGGGAAGATCTTTCAAATCTTTCCAAAATGAAAAAGGAGTATCTGAAACCGTTGGATTAAAAATCTAAAGGTGATTAAATATCACTAATTTATGGAAAAATCTTGGACTTGGAAAGATTTCCCCCTAAATCTAACCGAAATAATAAAGAGATATCTTTGGATTTAAAATCCAATGGTGAATAAAATTCACCCAACAATCTAAAGGCCCAGATTAATGATAAATATAAATCAAATTTCTCAATGAGAGATTTACCAAACAGATTGATTCTTTTCCTTCTCCTATAAATAGGAACCAAGAAAAGAAGAGGGGGGCCTTTGGACCTTTTCTTTTGATACACAGAGAGAGATATAGAGCCTTTGATTCTCTGCAAAAGGAAAACCTTAGGTAAGAAAAGAAAAGGGAGGCTTCAAAAGAGAATTTAATTCTCAAAAGAGTTTAACTCTTATATAAAGAAAAGAACTTAGTTCTTTCTCTGGTGGAGGATCTGCAAAGTGCACATCTCCCCATGAATTGAGAATTTAATTCTCATTGGGTTGAGATCCTGCCATGCAGATCTAAAACACAGAGGAGGAACTGAGTTTTGAGAATTTAATTCTCACAAAATGATAGGAATTCAATTCCTTTGAGATAAAATTAGGGTTTAACCCTATGATATAGGAATTTAATTCCTTCAAAATGAACAGAACTAGGGTTTAACCCTAATTGAGAACATAATTCTCTCAAACTCACAGGAATTTAATTCCCTTAAAAAAAAGAAATTAGGGTTTAACCCTATTTAAGAATATAATTCTTCAGAAGAAAACAGGAACTTAATTCCTCTAAAGTTTGTTGTTAGGGTTTAACCCTATGAAGAATTTAATTCTTAAAAGAAGAACAGATCTTTAAAACATGCAAAGAACCAGAGTCACGTGCTACCACGTGACCCCTGCAAAGATCCACAGAAAAGAACTTTGAAGCAACACCTCACGTGTTACCACGTGACTCCTGCAAAGATCCATAAAAAAGAACTTTGAGGCAATGCCTCACGTGCCCCATGTGATCTCTAAAGCACACAGAGAAAAAGGCAAAAGAAACAGAAAAGAGCCCTAGGGCGCCCTCACGTGTCAACACGTGACCCCTAATGAATATTCTAACAGATCAAAGCATGATCCCCCATCACGTGCCCACACGTGATGGCTTTCAGAATTAAAAGTGTTAAACACTCATCTGTAGAACAAAATAAAGGGAAGCAGGGCGCTCTCACGTGCTACCATGTGACCCCTTGGCTGAAGCTCTAACAGATGAAAGCCCAAATTCTCATCACATGACAGCACGTGATACTTCAAAGTATTCAATACTTTTGACTGAATAAAATAAGGGGAATCAGAGCGCTCTCACGTGTCCACACGTGACCCCTCTCTCCTTAGTGTTTAACACTGGTCTGGAGATTTTATCTCCAGTGTTTAACACTGATTTTCTTAGTGTTTAACACTGATTGGAAAACTCTATTTGCAGTGTTTAACACTGATTTGCTTAGTGTTTAACACTAATTTGAAAACTCTGTTCCCAGTGTTCAACACTGATCATCTTTTAGTGTTTAACACTAACTTGTTAATCTTATTCCCAGTGTTCAACATTGTTGGTCTCTAGTGTTTAACACTAGCTTTAGCCCAATTGGCTAAGTTTCCAGAGGCAAAGCCTCACCTTCAATGAACCAACAGAGGGCCAATATCCCAAACATGATTGGACTTAACCCAAGCTGGCCATAAGTCCTCAATTCAAACTTAACTGGGCCAATGGGCTCATAATATAATAATTGATCTTAGCTTCCAAATTGGACTACAGATCACTTAATCTACCTTCGTTTAAGGGTACATCTCTTCACTTCTTTGATAATTGTAATTCCTCAACGTCTTCAAAGAGGTGACGGGTCCCGATGACCAAACATTGATACGGACTGTGGGGTCCTTAAACTCATAGACTATGAGGTCCTTAACCTTGACCGTAATGTCTTAAAACTAAACGCCGGACTATGGGATCCTTAAACCCATGGACTATGAGGTCCTTAACCTTGACCGGAATTTCTTAAGCCTAACAACGGACTATGACGTCCTTAACCTTGACCGTGATGTCTTAAAACTAACATCGGACTGTGGAGTCTTTAAATCCACGGACTACGACATCCTTAACCTTGACGGCAACGTCTTAAAACTAACACTGGACCGCAATGTCCTTAAACTACCTATTGACCGCAATCTCACTAAACTAAACAACAGGGCTCCCCTAATCGCTCTCTTGTCGGATCTAAACGATCCCGTTAAGTCGATCTTAGTCTCAAACGAGGCTAACGTATCCTTAAACCCAAACCCCCAAACCCAAATCTAAGATAATACGGATTTGGACTAGTCCACGCCCTACGGGCGACGACATAACTCAGTCTTCATATACAATCCACGGGCAACCAAATACAAAACAAACACACATGACACGAAGTGACCATCTGGAGAAGGAGAAAGTTGTTACCGCAACACGGTAGCGTAATTAACTGCAGGGGATTGCGCCTGCAGGGAAGAGCGTCCCCACAATCAAAAACCCCTCAAGCGAGGGGGAATCTGACGAAGTCTGCTACATCGGACGCATCCGTTTAAACCTTCAATACATGGTGCCATAAATCAATTTGGCATCTTCGGAGAGGTAGACGGATAGCACCAATTAGCATCTGCCCCGAATTTCAGGCAAAACAGTCCGTCTTGACCGTCTTTCGGAGGGGAACATCTACCATGGACACTCCATCTCGGAGACGCGTCAAGCGTCGACCGTCCATTTCGTTAAAAGGGTAGTGCAGGCTTCCCACAAATTGGGAACCAAATCGCTCCGGGCCAGGGAAAAATCTACCACGGACACTCCGTCTCGGAGACGCATCAAGCGTCGACCGTCCATGTCGTAAAAAGGGCAGTGCAAACTTCCCACAAATCGGGAACCAAATGGCTCCGGGCCAGGAAAATGTCTACCACGGACACTCCATCTCGGAGACGCGTCAAGCATCGACTGTCCATGTCGTAAAAAGGGCAGTGCAGGCTTCCCACAAATCGGGAACCAAATCGCTCCGGGCCAAGGAAAAGACTACCACGGACACTCTGTCTCGAAGACGCGTCAAGCGTCTACTGTCCATGTCGTAAAAGGGAAGTGCAGGCTTCCCACAAATCGGGAACCAAATCGCTCTGAGCCAGGGAAAAGTCTACCACGGACACTCCGTCTCGGAGACGCGTCAAGCGTTGACTGTCCATGTCTTAAAAAGTACAGTGCAGGCTTCCCACAAATCGGGAACCAAATCGCTCCGGGCAAGGGAAAATTTTACCACGGACACTCCGTCTCGGAGATGCGTCAAGCGTCGACCGTCCATGTCGTAAAAAGGGAAGTGCAGGCTTCTCACAAATCGGGAACCAAATCGCTCCGGGCCAGGAAAAAGTCTACCACGGACACTCTGTCTCGGAGACGCGTCAAGTGTCGACCGTCCATGTCGTAAAAAGGGCAGTGCAGGCTTCCCACAAATCGGGAACCAAATCGCTCCGGGCCTGGGAAAAGTCTACCACGGACACTCCGTCTCGGAGACGCGTCAAGCGTCGACCGTCGATGTCGTAAAAAGGGCAGTGTAGGCTTCCCACAAATCGGACCAAATCTCTCCGGGTCAGGGAAAAGTCTACCACGAACACTCCTTGTCGGAGACGCGTCAAGCGTCGACCATCCATGTCGTAAAAAGGGCAGTGCAGGCTTCCCACAAATCGGGAACCAAATCGCTCTGGGCCAGGGAAACGTCTACCACGGACACTCCGTCTCGGAGATGTGTCAAGTATCGACCGTCTATGTCGTAAAAAGGGCAGTACAGGCTTCCCACAAATCGGGAACCAAATCGCTCCGGGCCAGGGAAAAGTCTAATACGGACACTCCGTCTCGTAGACGCGTCAAGCGTCGACCGTCCATGTCGTAAAAAGGGCAGTGCATCCCAAAAAGTGGGAACCAAAGCAAGTCACCTCCACGCGAAAGAAGATCCATCAATTTCATGCACACGACCCACATATATGGTGTGCATTTATTGATGGGGGCACTTTGTTGGGGTCGAAAATTGTACCCCGGTTCACCAAGTCAAAGTCAATGTCAACCCCCAGCCACGTGGGCCCAAGCCCAGATCAAGTGGGTTCATGACCGAGTCGAGCCCGAACATGAAGCGGCCGGCCTCACCCATGCCAAAATAAAAATCATGTAATAAATAATTTTGATATAATTTTTTATGCATGAATGTAAGCAAAATGGGCATAAAGCCAAATTTTTGTAAAGTTCATGGCTTATGTGCAAAAGAAATGAGCACATAGGGCATGGGATGGGCAAAATACCATTTTGTAAAGCCCAAGAGGCTATATGTAAATGTGTAAGCCTATATAAAGCAACATGATGGTGAATAAAGCATATACTTTTCATTCTCTCAAACTCTAGGGTTTTTTGAGCCTCCTTCTCCTTCCTCAAGATTCTAAATCTTCATTCCATTTTCAATTAAATCAAGAGTTTTACTCTTCATTTTCCAAAAATAAATAGTTTTCCACCACAAAACCCACCAAAGCGAGCTCGGATCTTCCATTAGATCTCGGAAAGGGGAGACTTTTTTAGTCTCACCCCCTCTTGTTCTCCAAGATCCGGCCGACAAAAGAGGAGGAAGGAGTCCCATCTCCTGAGATCCCATTTTAGGAAAGATTCAAGGCCCATGGGAGAAGAAAGGGGTCCCCTTGAGCATTTACAAGGATTTCTTGGAGTTTAACTCCACAAATCAAAGTTCCTGGGAGTTTAACTCTATGAAAAATAAGAAGGAAAAAGTCTTTCTTGTCAGGAGTTCAACTCCAAAAGTCAAATCGGGAGCACAGCTCCCAGTGCAGGGACCAAGTCCCTTCTGCTGCTGACGCCCAGCGCCCGCGTGCCAGGCACGAGGGGTGCTGGCGCTCTGGCGCCCGGCGCCCGCGTGCCAGGCACGTGGGGTGCTGGCGCTCTGCCCCACGCGTCCTTTAGGCGCTTTTCCCCTTTTATTTTTATTTTTTATATATATGTATACACACACACACATACTCCACAACACTGTCCCCGTTAGAAAAAATTTCTAACGGGACGCTGCCCCGCAAGGGGGCTGCTAGCCTCCTTGACCCCCAGTCCGCTATCCGGGTAGCGGGACCCCCGTAAAAACTCTACGGGGCCCCCGATATATCCAAAACCCCTTCAAAACACAAAACTGCACATTGAGTTCGCATGACCAGTTTGACCCGTCAATTGGAGGTTCTCTCGCTCCAAAGGCGAGGGGTAATTAACGGCAGCTTCATACGCGGCTACCGGATATTCGGATCCCCACAATCATTAAACCCCCGCCTACTCTAGGCAGGAAAAATCTGTAGTACGCCTGACAAGCGCGCGCGTATTCCCATCTCAATGGGGTGACGAAAAACACCCTACACACACCTTTTTGTTACCCATCACATGCCCACTTGCCTCATCCACTTGCACAAGTCATGATTCTTGTGTGCCTACTTGCGCTAGGCCGTCCCACCATAGTTCATGCATCAAAGAGGTTTTTGTTCACATTTGTATTGTTGCATTATGCTTGATAAAAAATGTGTACACTTGTTTGTTGCAAAAAAAAACTCTTTGAATATTGATCGGTTTTCTGTTCTGGTTGCAATATCGACTCATAAATATCGTATCCATGCGTTTGAGTGTATTTCTAGTGTTTTGTCATGAATACCTGTAATCTATATTTATTGAGCAGACACGGGTTAATAGTACCGATATATCACAAAATTGATAATGAATGAGCGGTATTGAAATGCAGTTTTTCGTAATGAACAAATACTCCTAAACTTATCTTTTACTCGTCCCAAGCAAAACAAAATCCTAACCTCATTTTTACAGAGAACGCAATTGCACTAATCCCGTGCAACAAACTGTTAAACCTCTAGATGTCCCTAGTAGGAGGAGTGCTGTCTCCTGAGAATTTTCAGCGGATTACACCCACAAAATCCCGTCAAGCTAGTTTTGTAAAATAACTGTCAATTCTAATTATAAGGGTTAACTTTAAAGTTTGAAATTCTATTATCCTAAATTAGAAATATCGAACCCAAATTTTTCATACCTCACTTCTCATTTAACTTAAAATTCTATATGTCTTTACGTGCGGTGCAAAATTGCGTCGTTATATTTCAAAAAGTCTGATTAGAGTCATAATATCACAAAATAAAGACTGGATAAAACTTCAAAATGATCACACAAGTTTTATAAAGAGTTAAATTTTTCTCAAGTTTCGTTTTCCAGTTAGGTTTCAAATTAAGAATTTCTATCTTCTTTAACAGGAAACTGAGTCTTATTTTTCACTCCACATTTTACTTGTTTTCGTTTCATACACACTTTCGTGAACGTGCAATAGTCTTTATCATAGGATAAAACCTTCATATCTCCGTTAAAAATATTTTTATAAAAACTTGTCTTATGTCAAGATTATTCTCACACAAAGAACCATTAGGAATTTTAATTCAGAGAAAACACTTGCTTGACTTTGTTTTTAAAAATGGACTTTCTAGGCTTCTTAGCGAGCTTTGGGCCAATACACCCAAACCAGTCGGTTTTAGGGTATTAGATGTAGAGACACCCTGGCGGACTTAATTACTCAAGTTATCTAGGTCCTAAAACAAAAAAGACTCATTTTAGCGTAAAAATCATAACAATTCAATGCGAACGGAGATATAGCCAGTTGTTCAATTCTTTTCAAGATAACAGACGTATTTGTGTAGATAAGGTGTGTAATCGCTCCAAACAAGTTCCAGATAGGTTATTTTTCAGACTTTGGTTTCTTATTAAGGTTTTAATAATATCCCTTTATATTCACTTCGCTTTACAAACTATTCTTGATATTATTTATTTCAGAACAGATTTATTTAATCCTAAAATAATAGTTTATCAATTTAAAAGTCTTAAGACATATCAGACTTGTCATCTAATTTTCAAAACTCATGACACGTGTAGTGTGATGCAAAAACGTATATTAGTTACGGTTAAATTCAAAGGAGGGTTGTCTTTCAGGTTTTCAAAATTTAAGAATAGGATTTAGTTGGTCCTATTTTATCAAACTAAACCATCAGAGTTTCGAATCTATGTTCTCCCACTAGCTAATCTTGACGATAAAGTTTTTATGTTTTTTGGAAAATTTTCTGATTTTTATGGGTTTTCGAATATGTATGCAAATGCAGAATATACAAATGAATGCCAAAGATAGAAATGCTTACCGAGCACACCCCCAAATTTCCCCCACTGTCATGCTAGACTAAAATGGTCAAAATTGTTGAGGGGTCAAAATAGTCGGTTTTCTTTTTTATTATAACAGAAAAAAGAAAACAAAATATGTATACACAAAAGCCCCCCAAACTTAAGTGAAACAATGTTTCCACTGTTAAGTGTTGAAGTTCAAAGTTGGGGGAGGGAACAAATTCAATCTATCAAAAGCCTTACACAGGCCAAAAGTTAAAGCAACCATTCAAAAATTCTATTGTGATTAGCCTAGAGTTGGTGAAAGAATACGGAGAGGAAAAAAACGAAGAATACGTGAGACCGTGTGTGGATGAGAGTGGTATACAGTCTCGGTAGATGAAGAGATGAACAGAAGGGAGAAAGAAATGGAGTGCGAACTTGAAATTAAAAATTGATTGAATAAATTAGTACAGTCTGTAGTGATTTGAAACTGGAATTGTTTAACAGCACTAATTTATCAATACTATGAGAAATGGGGTCAAACCTTTCAAGATTCGCAAGAAAATATGAGCCGACCGAATTTAGTAAACCAGATGAAGGAAATGAAGGTATCAAGGGGTCTTGTGGTAGAGTAACGATGGAGGAAAGTAACCGAGGAATGGTATCAGTCAGAAGCAAAGGAGGATGTTCACAGTCAGTGGAAGGGACATGATGAATCGGAAAATCCGACTCATCCCACAAAACGTGCATTCATCCAAATCTTCATCAATAAACTCAAGATGTAAATAGGGTGCAGGAGAAACAGTTAAAGGTTCAGGGTGATGTCCATACGGTTCTGAAAGAAAGTGTTGAACTGGTGAGAAAAACTCATTCAAATTTGTAGGTTGATCATTGAAATCATCCCCAATATCGATATCCTCAATCAAGTTAAACGTAAAGTTTTCAAACATCTCAACAAAATCATGGTTTTCAATCGATTGGATTTCTAGATTGGGGATGTATAGATCAAAGGGAGTGGTATCGGTTTCACTTGAAAGGGACCCTTCACCATTGGGTAAATCAAACACTACGTAGCCGTACAACTCATTAAACATTTTATCTTCGATTGGTGAATCAGTTAGGATACTCAATAGATTTTTGGAACTGGAGTTGTGGAAATTAATAGGGAATGGGTAGGCTTGATTTTGAAGGGTAGATTGCGCACTTTCACTATTTAAATCATCAAATTGCACTATTGCCACATCATACATGGGAAAATTTTGAGCTAGTTGGGAACTAGCTGCTGGTTCATAAGGTTGTATGAGGGTGGCCATGGATTCATTTAATTCCTCCATTTGTCGGCACGAACCTACCCAAAATTCTTCTAGTGATTGTTCCAGAATAAACATGGGTTGCGAAGGAGTTTCAGTAAAAAGTTCAAATTCGTTCGGATACACGAAACTCCCAAATTGATGTTAAGAGGCAATGTCTAGTAAGGGTGTGAAAGTTGGGCAGGATTGATAGGAATCGAATGGTTGTGTGGAATAGGGAGGATTATGATCAACATCTGGATAGGAAGATGGTAGGAATTGTTGTCCTAAAGAGTTCAGAGTAGTGAAAAGCATGAAATATCGGCTACGGGATTGTGCAATACGTTCAGCAATAGACATTGGTTTAGAGTTGCCATGTTACCCTCAGAAGGGGTATCAACATAAGAAGGGGTGAAAATTTGAAAAGGTTGATATGACGTGGATTGTGATGTCCAAGTGGTATTTCTAGAAGCGTCTATCCGATCTTCCAAAGAGATTTTTGGGATGGATGGATCATTTGACGTTCTACCAAAACAAGAGCCGTATAAAGAAATATCTGGCTGAGGGTAGCAAAGTTCGGCAAGAGTTGGACGATGTGGGATACCCATGATATGACAAGAAGAAGAAATGATGAAAAAAGGTTGTGAGGTTTTTTTTTTGTTTTGTGTTAGTTATCAACAAAAGAATGAAATATACACACAAAAGGTAAAAAAACAATCATAACACAAATACCACACACCTAATCGGTGTAGGGTTCACCTAGGTCAACTAGACCTGCTTAAGAACTTGATTGTCGAAGTAAAACTATGTCAAGAAACAGACTCAAGATATACTGATCACGAGGCCAAGTAAGTGTAGAGATAAGGAGAGATTTTCCAACGCTTTCACGAAGTTCCTTAATTAGAATAATCCTTTCTCTTTTAGCGGTTGCACGGTGGACACTTTGCCTAGTCATCCCGTGAATGATATACCGTTGAGCGGTGTTCTAAACACAGTCAACTTCTTTAATGAGCATGAAGTCCTTAAAGGCTTAAACTCTAGTTTCTTTTTAAAAATTTTGCGGGTAAACATTATGCTCAATTTCGTGATTTGTGGGCCACGGAAAAGGTGATGGAATTCTTTACCGTATGTTGTGGGGTTCGCTTGCTCTTAAGTCCGTAATAAAGAATGCAATGCACAATTCAATGAAAAAGTTGTTCAAAATATCAAACAATTGTTTTTTATGTTTAAGCGTGGCGCTGCAACAAATACGGGTTAGTCACTTTTAGCGTTTGACAGTGAACTTGCAAAGAATCCTACAAAGATAGAATAGTGGACGCGTCGGATTTTTGAAAGAAGATGTTAGGAAATACGTACCGATGTATTTTGGGTTAAGAAACCCCCATTGAATTGAATCTGATTAGCTTGAAAAGTTCGCTTACGCGGGGCAAACTATCCGTATCTTTGGCACTGTACTTCACTATCACCTTATACTTGAATGTATGCTTTGCTCCACACGATCGCATTTCGCAATTTCTTAAAATCTGAAATGTCGGAAAAACGGATATTTAGTGCAAAAAAGCGATATGAGTGCCCAAACTCCTGCATACTAAAAATTATGAAAACCAAACAATAAAAATGGGATAATAATAGAATAATGGATCCAAGAACAAAAATTTGGAGAAAACAGAGAAGTATTGGCTGGCGGTAGCGGGAAATGTGAATAAACCACCAGTCGACTATTTGAATTGGGGCTCCATCTTTCTGCAGTGTTCCCTATGTTCTAGTATTGTCCCGATATTGTAGTTTAATTTTTATAATTAGTCTCAGAGTGTTAGCACGTCCAAATAACAGAGAACAAAATATCAAAACGTTAAATTTTTGTTTTGGTTTTTTTTTCAAATTTTTCGATTTTTAATTTGTTTTTCAGAATAATGTTAGAGTTATGCACAAGATATACACAAGTTAACCCGAAATCATAAGAATAAAAAACGTTACCGTCTTCCCGGCAACGGCGCTATTTGGTTGGTATGAGATTTTACGTGTCGTGTCTAAGTTTAAAGTTAACCGCAATCAAGACGGCGTCGCGTGTAGCTAGCCGTGATGAGTACGGTTCGTCCGCAGAGAGATGGTGTGTTCTAAATTCTTGTTCTCCCGAGTTAAGCCGAAGGTTTGAATAAGTTCAATTCTAGCCTAAGTGTAACGTATATATGCAACGAAATTCTTGTTAGGAATAGAGATAGGTTTGTTTAAATTAGGAAAATCCGTACTCGTTCTTTTGTGCCTTACTTGACTTATCGAAACTGTGGTAATCAGCAACAACGTGGATTAGGGTGCCTAAACACGGTATTTCGAGAAATCCGGTTTATTGACCCTTGTCCTTCCGTTCCTATCTCTTATCCATCGCCTCCGGCCAAACCAAACGCAACCGGTCACAGTTAGGGATTACCTCTACCGTGGTAGGGTAGGGTGCCTAGCGGAGCGCTTGCGTGAGTTTTGGATGGAGTTCGATTAGCAATTCTTGGGCAAAGGAAATGAGTAAAATAAAAACATAATTTAAATAACCATTCTCTTTCCCTAATAAAATACACTATTCACAGTTCATAACCAACATCAAAAAAAGTTCAAAAAGAGAAGATATCAAAGAAAACAATACAACTAAATAAATTGCAAGAAAGGAAATTGCAAGTAAATAAGAAGTAAAAAAAAATACTAAGAACCATATTACAAAAATAAAGCTTCATTCAAGTTCAAAATGGGAGTACAAGATAATGAACTCAAATACTAAAATCTAACCTTGCAAGCTCAGTTAAGAGCTTGCAAGATGAGATAAAAGTAAAGAGCTCAAGACTAAACCTATCTATTATGTACAAGAACTAAAACAAAAATGTAGAGTGAATATTGAAACTTGGATAAAAGTAGGACAAAATATCTTCATTGGCTTGCTCTCTATTCTGGTATTTATAAGCACAAAATTAACAAAAATAAAATTAAAATTAGATGATGTGATAACATAAAATGATCAAAAGAAAGTTGGAGCACTTTGGAGTTGGTGGGACCGGCGGTGGCGGCTATTTAGGGGTTTCTGCTGGTTTTCTATTGAATGTTTGGGCTTGTATTTTTGTGGTAATCTTGTGTTCTCTCCATGATCTCATTAGTATTGTTTGATTTTTTTATAAACACTTGGATATTGATCTGTAGATTTGGAAGGAAATTGTAACTTTAAATCACATCACACCTTTTTGCTTCACTCATCACACACCCACTTACCTCATCCACTTGCATAAGTCATGATTCTTGTGTGCCCACTTGTGCTAGACTGTCCCACCATGGTTCATGCATCAAAAGAAGTTTGTGTTCATACTTGTATTGTTGCATTATGCTTGATAAAAAAATGTGTACACTTATTTGTTGCAAAATGAAACTCTTTGAATATTGATTGGTTTTCTGTTCTGGTTGCAGTGTCGACTCAAAAATGTCATATCCATGTGTTTGAGTGTGTTTTCAGTGTTTTGTCATGAATACCTGTAATCTGTATTTATTGAGAAGACACGGGTTAATAGTACTGATATATCACAAATTGATAATGAATGAGCGGTATTGAAATGCAGTTTTTCGTGATGAACAATGACTCCTTTGAGACATGATAGGATAAAAGTCTAAGTATAGTGGGAACACACATGAGACACTATGGAGATCTCAGGTCCTGGGGACTACCCTGTATTCATGTCACCAGAGAACTGCTACCTGACATTAGTATATTACCAACTAGGAGTTCTCGGTGAGTTCGTCTAGTGTAACTCATCCAATGAGCACTTGTATACAATCCTTGATGCCAAACACCAATAGCTGCAGGATCAGCTATCGGCCTCTAACCAGGTCAGGAAACGTACATACCAGTCTAAACTGGAGTACCGATGCCTAGTCTCGATACTGCTACGACTAGGGACATTTAAGGATGCGCTTATCAACTAATCAGGCCCCACTAGTATGATCTCCATCATCATCCTGGTGGTCAAGCAAAATCCTAAGGCTTTATCTCATGTATAAACGATACGTGAAAGTAAATAAAACACATCACATAAAAGATAAGACAAAACAGATAGCATACTACCATCTCAAGTAAGATTGTTCTTTCATATAGATCCTCCTTCAATTACAATATTTGCCTTGAGGGCACATATATCGAACAATCTCCCACTTGCACTTAAGGCCAGTTATTGCGGTATCTCATACCTAACTTCTGTACTAACAGTTTCATAAGCTGTGTTCGAGAACTAGCCTCAATGTGTAGACCCGGCATAGTGCATCTCTCCGTTTCTCTCTGAATCTCAACTTCGCGGTGATCAAATATCTTCCGAACCGAGTGATACTTGCCTTAGTATTTGCTTGGATATTATTTTACCGATTTGCAGCATAAGAACATCACTTCCTATCATGAGTATGTCATCCACAAATCATATGAGGAAACTGATAATACTCCATACTAGCTTCTTACAAATACTAGATTCATCTCTCATTTTGATGAAGTCAAACGCTTTGACCGTATCATCAAAACAGATGACCCTTCTCCACTATGCCTGCTTTAGTCTAAAAATAGACTTAAGCAATTTGCACGCTTACCGCTGCTCCCACTGACTAAGATAACCCTCTAACAGAGTCATATACACGTACACTTCTAAATCTAATTTAGAAAGACGTTATAGTCATCCGCATGCCAGATTTCATAGTCATGTAAGACAACATTGGCAAGTTTTATCCGTGTGTACTTCAGTATAGACACTGAAGTAATAGTTTCATCACAATCCACATCGGTTATTTGATGAAAACCATTTACACAAGTATAGTCTTATTAGGTCAGTACCTTTCCATTTGTACCAATCTCGAAAGATCCACTTGCTCCTAATGGGTTTTATCCCTTCAGGAGAACCCAACAAAGTTCATACTTTGTTGCAGTGCATGGAGTCTAACTAGAATAACTCGGCATTCAGCCATCATTCGGAAGTTACCACTTCTCATGGCCTGCTGATATAGTAGGGTCATCACCATATGATGCGAGCCTCCCTATCACCTTCAACGAGTACTTCTTAGGTGGCTGAGGTCACCTATCAAATCTGTGGAGTAGGCTAAGGTTTGTCAAGGTCAAATGAATCTTCAGCTTCTACTAAATCTTCAGTAATCGTTTATGGTTTTGAAATCGCTTCCAGTTCTACCATACTCCCGCTAATTTCTTATGCAAGAAATTCCTTTTCTAAAAATGTGGCGTGTCGAGAACAAAACAATTTTTGATCCCGAAAATGATAGAAAGTCAACCCTTCGTCAATGCCCGGGATTACCCACAAACAACCATTACTGAAATATGCCTTGAGTTTATCCGAATTCTGGTTTTAAGTATAAGCCGGACAACTCAACATCTTAACAATCTTAAGATGATCACCTATTCTATATCACATATAGAATTTGAGGCACTGATTTATGTGGAACCAGTATCAATCGATATGCATTTATTTCTAGTGCATCCCTTAATTGAAAATGGCGAGTTAGCATTACAAATCATGGAGCGCATCCATGGATGAGCAATTAGAGAGAGAATCAAATTCTCGATTATATTACTATAGAATACCTCGCATAAGTATCCATATTTTCGAACACTGAATCTTGATACTTCCAACATTTGGTTCTCTACTTTATTCCTTTATTTTATGAGCTTCTCAAAATCTTTAGACTTTGCATTTCAATAAGAATGCGTGGCTAAAACCAGAGAACTCATAAGAAAACGGAACGAAATATGAGTACCAACCCCTTATCCGTGCGGACACCAGACAACATACATCATCAAGTATAAGCCCTATGAGTTCACCGACTCATACTCTGTGTGTTGTAATTTGAAAATTTTATTTTGGTTAAGAATGTACATTATGTTGTTCAATACATCTAACCCAATTATCAAATGATAAAGGCTAAAATTCATAACATAATTTTTTGAAATTTATATCGCACTTTATTAAATAAAGAGACGTATATATCAGTTTTTAAAAGTTGGTGTATAATAACAGATATTCAAAACCAAAAGTTTGCTTAAAGGCAAAACCAGGTGATTTCCCCAATAGCAAAATTGCTCTGATATCTGACATTAAGGATCAAATCACCTTTTCAATAATCTAATCCTTCTCGGTTTCTATAATAACTTACATATGTGGAATGTTAATCCGGTATCTATATACTCAGGAATCAGAATTAATTGGAAAACAGTTTCGATTACAATCATATAGAATATATGAAACATCAAAATGTTTTTAGGGGTGGCCTGGTATTCCTAGTAATACCTCTTTCACTGCCAAGAGTCATAATAGTAGTTGCATTTTCCTTTCCGCTCGTTTCGACCCCTTTTGGATGTCTCTCTTTCTTGCCTTATGTATACTGGACTTATGCTAGTTCGTTTTCTTCTTACCCTTCCTTTCAGCTCCAGCATTAGGATTGGAAGAAGACTATCCAACAAACGTAATTGGTATATTCTCCTTATTTAAGAAAGCCTCAAACTTGAGATAAGGTGAAGAGGAGAAACAAATGAATTTTATCATATACAATTCACTTTCTCCAGAACATGCGGCCATTCTCGACTGAAACAATTTCTTCAAATTTGTAACTAACTATACGATGACCTTCCAACCAATATAGATCTCTATATCAGATACAGAGTATTCTGAAGGAAGCAAAAGAGAAAGTGGGAGGGGTAAGGACATATGCGACTATGTCGTGAAATAGGGCAGTCATGACATTCCAAAGCCATAGATTGTAAAAAGGTTCAATTAACTTAATTTACGAGTTTTTTAGTTTGAGGTTGGTCTTAGATCGCTGCCAGAGAGACAGAAAAGAAACACTTGTCGTGCACTCTATCAAAATTAGATTGGAATATTTATCTAATAAGGATGGCTCCCACTGTTCCGTCGAATTCTCTTTCAAACCCTAAAAGGAGAATTAGCCGGGGTCATCTGAAAATCTCTCTGGAGTAACAATTACTCATAGTAGGAATCGTGATCCATACTATCATGGCATGGTAATCTTGACAGAGACCAACAAGTCACCCAACTGCATAGAAGGTATGCAATCTCATTGCAAGTATCAACACTTGAAACTCCCGATATCGGTTTTTACCCCTGACGACCTATGACCTTGACGAAGGCCAACAAACCACATGCCGCTAGTCAAGTTCTACACGTCATTTCGTGATCAACTCGAACCCACCCGCATAGGCCCTTGACGAAGGCCAATAAAGCCATGCGACTGTCCTGGCTAATCGCATCACTATGCTAACAGAAAGACATCACTTAGCTACCATACACTGCGCCTTGACGGAGATCAACAAACGCAGCACGAATACTAAGTACCCTGCTTCCTTAAATGACAGAGGCTACAGATGGTTTTGAAGAAAACCTTTAACGTAATGAACGTGATGTCATCGTAGGAACCTTGTGGTTTTGTAAATTTATAGTTATGTAGACTATTGCTTAAGTGTGCATTCTCCGTGAAGAGATCAGGGCTCTTACCTCATAGAATGAGGTGCGGGATATTCCTAACTGAATACCTCGATGCAAATTAAAAGACTACGGCTATTCAACTTGCAAATTTATAGTAACACAATCTTTTGCCAAAGAGGTCACTCCTTATGAAGGGATCTAGGTTCTTTCCTCGTAGAATGAGGTGCGGGATATTCCTAACCGAATATCTCTATGCAAAACAAAAGATTCGGCTATAACACCACAATAGTTAATATTTGGTTTCTATAACGTGTTTTAGGTTTATTATCTTTGCATTAATTCAAATCAATGCAACCCCGTCAACATTACCAAGCATCTTCTCATACAATCTCAGAAAAATATGAAAAGATAATAGAATGCATATATACGCCATCTGCATTCGCCACGAGACCCCGGGTCTTCACCGTAAGGTCACTTAACTTATGACAAGGCGGGGGCAGGGCTAGCACGGGTGCAAAACATATATATATATATATATATATATATATATATATATATATATATATATCATCGCAGGCAGATAATCAATATTACAGGTAAACGATAAACATCATCATAGGCACTCACATCACAAGCAAGTAATGAACATCACAGAATAGGAATGGTCGGATCACCTAAGAATCCCGCATTTCATTCGAGCCACAAACGAAACGCGACATTCCCCGGTTGCGTGAATAGTTGTGCGCAGCTACAACCAAACCCTTACGAGTGCGACAAGCTACCAGGCAACTCAAGAAACAAGGCAACCTAGTATCATCATCATGAGTGGGCCACCCAACACTTTCTCGAATCCGGTGACTTGAGAACTCCTTCATGGGTCTATCCTAAACCTGTATTATACAACGATGACAATGATCGCAACCTGATCGTGTCTCGACATATAATAATACATCAATCGGTGGTTGCGGCCACATGTAAACCACAACGTCCCAAAATAAAGAATATACTTATAGCGGAAACGTTGGTCACATGTTGGAGTTCGTCCCGAACAAATGAATATACAAGATGGCTACAAATATGAATGGAAATAACACTTATCGCAACTTCATACTTCTGCACGTAGGCTATTCATTTCACGACAACCCAAAACCAAACCATACACACCAACATCTCAGACTCACTTGTGTAACCCTGTTGAATTGATCACATCAATTCGTCGGTGTTAAACACCGCGTATCGCATACGCCGACGTGTTAAACCAATTAAACATTTTAACCTCCTTAACTCATCACCTATAGCAAAAAAATCACAAAAACGTCGAGACAAAAACCGTTAATTCAACGCTTGAAAAAACACTAATCACTCCGACATAGAAAAATCGTTAATTCGCGCGTATCACATACGCCGATGATACAACTATATTAAACACTTTAATCCGATTTATACCATCGCAAATAGCTAATGAATCAAACAACTTTCTAAGTCGAAATGAAGAATTCAAAAATTGAAAACACTATCATTTCGACACTAAATCGGCACATTTTGGCTCGGAAACGTGTCGAAACGAACTCGAAACGCGCCGAAACTTTGCGTGGACCTCTGGAAAAAAAAAATAATGTCGAATGAGAGGAGGATAAGTGGTGGGACGACCCTACAACATCTTTACGGTGGCCTAGGGCTCTCCCAGACCCGAGAGCACCCTTAAGGTGCTCTTGGGTCACCAACCTCCCCCGAGAGCACTCTTTGGTGCTCCCGGGTGGGGTTGGTACCCTATTACCCTCTTCTCATCGTCATTACACCATATAGAACAATTCTAAGTAGCCCGGGCATGACAAATTTGAGCTGAAAAGAAACGATTTAAGTTCAAATTTGAAAACAAGTGAACACTTCACATTGATTCAAAGGTTTTGGATTTCAAATTGGCCAAAAACAAGTTGTAGTCTTTTGGTATGGCTCCGATACCACTGTTAGGTTGCTAGGCTCATCTAGTAGGGTTTAAAGTGCGGTGGAAGCAATAATTGTAAATCTAGAAAGCATTAGCATCCCAACCCAAGAATCAAACCAAAAAGATAAATTTGCAACTAAACAAGTAAGCTCAAATACTATAGTTGGTGGACTACAATCTTTGTAGCGCGTTAGCCATCTCTCCTTGGACTCCGGTTAGTCTCCACGAAGTTCGAAACATGGTTGGTCGATGATCTCCTCGCCAAAGATGATCCATCTTGAGATAACTCCAACACAAGCTATAGTTTTAAATTGATCTCATCAAAATGAAACAACCCACTAATTAAACTTGCCAAGAATGATTAGTAGAAGATGTAAAATAATTTGTTCACTAATTTCTTCTCTTCTCTTCTCTTTTCTTCACTTGATAAAAACTCAAGAGAAGAAACCATGGTGATGTGAGTATGAAGAAGATCAAGATGAGAACAAGAAAAAACAAGAAAATGAGTCATAACCAATCAGTCACCAAGGAAAAAATCTCAAGAATTCTACAACCGTCCGTTATACATGACTCATTCTCTTTTCATTTCTATCATATAAGTCTCATACTCCCATTTACATGTATCGTCATTCATTTCACATTAGTTATATCAAATATAAATATTAATGAAGAGAAGAAAATAATAAAGTGAGTATGATATTAGTTAATATATAAATATATCAATATATAAATATATATATTTAATTATTAAATCAACACTTGATTTAATAATCCGGTTATATCGTATATATACCGGCTAATATCAATTAACACCCAATTAAAATACGTGTATCAAATACACGTGTTTAATCGAACTCCTGCACGTATCCCTATACGTGCCCTATATCTTTTCTAATGTGCTAAGAAACCTCTGTGTGAGACTCTAAAGACTGGAAAATATGCTGATAGTAGGTTAAGATCATATCCATAGCCCACAAACACGTCAGCGGTACTAGCTATACGTAATGGCTACCTAGATATTGATCGAAAGAAGGTCAACGAGTAAACTCATCTGAACCCTGCAAAGTTTATCGATGGTATTACCGTACAGTCCGGTCTCTTCGTCTAAGAGTATCGCATATCAGATCTAGGGTTTGGAATCTGGCAGACACTAATAACTCGATAAGTCGTGCGACAGAGGACTCATAACCAACCGGAGATACAACTGATAAAACTTATCAGTTTATCTCTACTGCGATAGCCATCGAATTGTAGTTATATTCATGTCTTGCACAGCGCGACATCAACTCGCAATATCGGGAGAGACGAATACCCTCGACCGCTTACCGCCTCCACGTGCTTCGGGACTATACCCAATAAAAACCTGTTTGCATGACTCTTTTGAGCCGTGGTAGGGTAGAAGTCTAAGTATAGTGGAAACACACATGAGTCACTATGGCAATCTTACGTCCTAGAGACTACTCTGTACTCATATCACCAGAGAACTGCTACCAGACATTAGTATATTACCAATTAGGAGTTCTCGGTGAGTCTGTCCAGTGTAACTCATCCAATGAGCAACTGTATACGATTCTCGATATCAAATACCAATAGTTGCAGGATCAGCTATTGCTCTCCAACCGGATCAGAAAACTGTTAGTGTTTATGCCCTAGAGGCCATTACTGTATCATACTAGTTTGTATATTACTTAATGGAAGCTTGGGATATTCGCAGTTGTATTGATAGTCTTGCTAAAAATGGTAGTATGCTACTTGGTTTGTGTCTACTTTAATATGTGCATATGTTTCTTTTGACGTATTGCTTATACATATTAGTAGAGCCCTTAGGATCTTTGCTTGATTACCAGTGTTGTGATGGCAGTCACACTAGTGGGGGCCGGATAGTCAATAAGCAACATCCTATACAGGTCCCTGGTCGTAGGATTATCGAGATAGGGCATCGATACTCCGGAGTAGACTGGTGTGTACGCTTCTCATTCCAGTTGGGGAGATGGTCTGTCCCACAGCCATCAGTACGTTGTACTGGAGATAGTATGTAGGTGCTCGTTAGGTTACGGGTATACCGGACAGGACTCGCCGGGAACTGCAGGTTGGATTTATATCCATAGTCAGATAGCAGTTCCCAGGTGACATGAGTACAACTTAGTCCGTTGACTTGACACTGCTACTTCGTCTCCGGTGTGTTCCCACTGTTCTTAGATTACTACCCTACCACGGCTCAAAGGAGTCGTGCAAACAGGTAGTAGTTGGGTGCAGTCCCGAAGCACTTGGAGGAAGTGGCGGTTAGACAGGATTCGTCTCTCCCGGTATTGGGCGTTGATATCGCGCTGTGTATGGAGAGCCATTACGCAAAGTCCCTGGCCAGGGCAAGCGAGATTTACTGGTGGCTTCCAGTAGTTTCTCAAGATGTAATGGGCTTCACTCCGACACGCTTATACTGCTATTAGGGGTCTGACGTTTACCGCCCCCCTAGGCCCGATATGCGATAGTCTTAGACGAACAGACCAGACTGTACGGAGATTGTCACATCAGACTCAGTTGGAGTTTGGATGGGTTTACTCATCGTCCTTCTTATCGACATCTACCTGGGGACCGTTACGTACAGCTAGTACCGCTTGCGGCCTGTGGTTAAACCCACTGCCAGTGTAGTGTCAAGCCTTTAGAATCCCACACAGAGAGTTTCCCTGCACCGGGCAAAAGGTGTAGAGGCCGTATGGTTTTACGGCAGGGCCGCAATCACTTACGTACACTTGTGCACGTATTATGATCGGGCAGATAATGCTAGCGGGCTTTGGTTTAAACCAGATTCTAGTATTATACATATGGATTTATTCAGTCAAAGATTATCCGTGTTTTTTGGAAATACGGATGGGAGGGGCAGTCTCGTAATTTATCGGGAGCTTCTAGAAGAAGATGACTCATTTGTTTTTATTTTCTTTATGGATTAAACACAAATGAGGTGGAGAGATGAGTTGTAAATTTTCATTAAATGCTTAATGACTCATGAGGTGATTCACCGTTTAGAATTAAATGAAGCTTACAAGATATTTCTAGATATTTATCAAAGAGATATTTGTATGCTTGATATTATTCTTTCATGAGTTATTATTCATTTCATTATCACAAAAGCTTTCTCTCTCCTCACTTCTTCATCTTCTTCCTCAAACCCTAAAAGCTCTCATGAGTTGAGAAACCTAGGGTTTAAATGACTAAGTAATCCATCTAATTACTGTACACCCTCTAGGACTTCTAGATTAGCAATCTAGAAGTCGTAGTTATCTCAGATTCGAGATAGGAGCTCGGACTATAGACTCTCGGGTGGATCGTCTTTGACTCGAGGAGGCAGTTGAGATATAGACGTTCCATAGAGCCTACGAGGCGTGGAGGATAGCGATGAAGACCCGAAGGACAAGTAACGTGAGGTATAACTTCGAATCCGAGTAGTTAAACATTTCGTAGTTTGCTAGTAATGGTTTAGATACGATCCGTGCGCTCAAGTCCATGTTACGAAGTTTTGATAATTGTTTTTCATATATTCCGCCTCCCCGCAAGCTCGTGGGGTGTGTGACATGGACTTACAAAAACGTACACACTAGTCTAAACTGGAATACCGACACCCAGTCTAGATACTCCTACGACCAAGGACATTTAAGGATGTGCTTATCGACTAATCAGGCCCCACTAGTATGATCTCCATCATCGTCCTTATAGTCAAGCAAAATCCTAGTGCTTTATCTCATATCTAAACGATACTTGATAGTAAATAAAACGCATCATACGAAAAATAAAGACAAACCAGATAGTATACTATCATCTCGAGTAAGATTGTTCTCTCGTATAAGTCCTCCTTCAATTGCAATAATTTCCTTGACGGCACCTATATCCAACAGACTCATCGGTGTCGCTGCTAAAATGCGGGCGCACTCGAGGATTTTTGGTTTTAAAGATGACGGCTAGCTCAGACTTGTCCTCGGAATTCAGCGTCATTTCATCCTCTGCCAGTTGAGGATTAACATCTTAAAGGTTCATGAAGTACCGAGAATTCTCGTACCGGACTTCGTGTACAATGAATGGCTGTATATCTCCGTCAATGCGTTTTTCTTTACCATATTTGGTTTACTTCATGCATTGATAGAGAGTTGATAGAACAATGCCATAATCATGAAGCCATGGTCGTCTCAAGAGAACCTTGTATGATGTATCGGCGTCGATAACGTAGATCTTCGCCTCTGTTTGCAATTCTCTGAACTTGATCTGCAAAGTCACGGACCCTAAGACCTGCTGGCAGTTCTGGTTGAAGCCCTGGATGATAATCCTTTCCTTTGATAGGTCCCGAACATCCAACGATAAACTCTTCAGAGTCTGGAAGTTCATTATGTTTACCGAGAATCCCGGATCAATCAATATATGATTAATCTTGTCTCCTTCGCTATATCGTGTTACATAGATTGGCTTGTTATGCTCGGCTGTCCCTAGTAGCAGGTCTTCGTCCTTAAATCCGACCGAAGCAGTATGTAGAGTGTACATGGTTTCTTTTATATTGATTTCTGCGAAGCAAGTCTGGTACCATTCAGGGTTTTATAGAGCGTAAATGAGAACATGTGTAAGATCCCTTGTTATTCAAACACACATTCTTTAGGTGTATTATTTGAAGAAAAATGAAAAATAAATAAATAAATCTAAATCATCATCTTGTTTTCAACTCCAAAAAGGAATTCAATTTTATAAATTGGTTAAGGTTTTTTCATGATGATTCAAGAAAAAAGAAGCAGCTGGTTTTTGCTAACAAGAGTTTGTACTTCGTAGCACAAGAAATCCTGATAAGTTCAATTGTTCAAAAGTTGAAACCAACAAAAAGTAGTAGCGCTTTTCTCTAAAAGCTTTTTCTAATAGGCATCCATTTATTAAGCAGTTAGTCATTTGACACTTGAGTCAAATATATATGTATAATATTTAATGTCATTTACTTAAACGGATTCGTTCATAGGGTTTGGAATGTCATTTACTTAAACGGATTCGTTCATAGGGTCGGATCAAAATCCAAACCCTTGCAAAACAAATTGAGTCAGGTTATCTACACTGATAAATTTGACGTGGAGAATACACTGATAAATTTAACTTTTCATTAACATTACAACCAAACTTACAATTGTTGTCGAATTTAGTATGATCGTAAGATGTACGTCATGAAATATTTCTATTTCGTGTAATACTTGATGCAATGTTGCTTCTAGAACTATCTGTTAATTAGGATTTTGGTGTTATTTATCTCGAACTAGGAAATTTTTGCTTAATTAAGCAGCTTTATTACTTGTGTATTTGATTAACTTGCTTAACATTTTATTTGTCAAAATAAGATAGTTTAATTGCCAGAGCGAAAATCACATTCCAATGCTCATGACTTGACTTGTTGCACATATGTCTAAAGTTTGATCAGCAAAAATATATATGAAGTTTCCTTTTATGGTTCATAGCTTCGGTAACGGTTCCTTTGTAAGGTATAATAGCTAGCCAATGTAGCATTGTCATTCTTGTTATGACACTTGAGGTTGCATTCGTGTGAAACACAAATCATATAAAATTTGGTCACTGTCATACACTCTTCAAACGTCTCCTCAATCTATCTATTACTCTAAATACAAAGTTGGATTGGTCAAGCAATCTTTTGCAAGTCAAAACACTATTTTTGGTACTTACTCTTTTGCCCTTTCCCTTATCGATTTTTATTTCTATGTACTTTTCTCTTCTTCATTTCCAAAAGTCCAATCAAAAGAATAAAGAAAAAATTATTTGTAAGCTATGTCTTTTTTAAATTATTTGGTTTTTATTTGTTTTATTTTATTAGGCTAAAAAGTTATTTCTCAAGAATTTTCCATAATTAAACCCAAGTAAAAAATTATTTTTTTTTATTTTAATCTTTGAGAAATGCTCATGTGGTTGAGTTTGTATTTGTGAATTTTAAATCGAAATAACACCAAAACATGGTATTTTCATGGATGTCGTCATTGTTCTTGATATCTACTAACAAATCAGAAAGGATATAGTACTTATGTTAAAAAAATACCAACAGTTTTTGTGCAATCGTTAAATGCTATTAAGATCAATTTGTCATATAATATTTCTTATAAAAAAGATAGTGCATTGCTTACATGTTAAGTTGTAAATTTATTGAGATTCATTTATAGAAAAATCATATTTGTATCTAAATAACAAAAAGAAACTAACAAGCATATATCATTTTTCAAACATAAATGAAAACATATCTAAAAAAAATTGTATCTTTTCCTCAAATATAACAAAAAATAATATTCGATATTCGATCATCTTTGATCCCACCCGTAACGCATGGGATCATTCTAGATTTATAAGTAGAAGAGATACAGCTTATTCTATTTCACGGTCTTATAGAGACTTAGATCGAGAACAACGTTATGGAGTGCATCCGCATCGAAGGGATTCGGATCCTCTCCATTGCTGATGTATGAAGAGTCAAATGGAAATTTTGAGCCATTGATTTTCGCCCGATGGCTGAGATGCATTGAACGGAAAATAATGATGGGCTCACTGAGATAACTCGCATCCCATGGCACATTAATCTCCTTTTCATCTATTTTCTTCTACCACAGGAAAAGTACTTTGGCAAAAAAAAAAACACCAGATTAAAAAAAATTCGCCTGAAAGAAAATTGATACAAAGAATCGATCAATTTTTATCGTTGGCTCCACCTCCTAGTGTTTCTATTAATCTCAATCTATCAACATTATCTTATTTTGATGATTTAAATTGTAAATTTATGCATCAAATTTGAATTAGACTTTTAATCTAGTGAATCTATTAAGAGAATATAACGCATAATGTTATTTTTTGTTCTGTTATCGCAGTTGTTTATAACTTGGTACAGAATATACCAGTGTATACGAGAGAAGTCCCACTATTCTGGAGACTAAGGTATACGAAGCACAAGGAACCATTAAGTTATGGTACAACAGTAATGGATATTCAGGTTGGGTGTATTAAAGTGACCGTCTCGTGCCAATTCTAAACCATTCCGTACCGGTCTACCCCTTTAAAAACATCGTATTGTATTTTGTATTGATTGCATTATTTTGTTATAAATGGATGACTTGCCGAAATCATGATATCATGTAAACAGAATGGATATAAATGAATTGTCATGTAATCAGAGTATATCCATGATTCAGTTCAGTCAATATAAATTGAATTCTGATATAAATGGATTCATATTGTATTGTAATTATACTTGAATTGAATTCAAGTCAAATTGATTTCATATTAGATGGAGACTCTGTCTGAGTCGGACACTTTTGAAAAGAAATTGAAGCCCTGAATTAGTTTTGATATTATCGGTAACTGCTGCACATGAACGGCAGGATTTGTGTCTTTTTCCAAGACAATTACCGTGTTGATAACACCATTGTTAGATTGTCTATCTTAGATATGAAAGCACCCATATTCTCCGGCTTCCTGAGGCTCAAGAGAACCGGTCCCGCTTAAACCTATATTTACTAGGGTCCTTATTGTAATTTAGTATAACTTGAGGGGGTTTTATATAAAAATAGTTTTGATGTATTTTCAAAATACACCTCAAGTGTCTAATTATCATCTTTAGGGTTTTCATAGATGTAGTATTTATAAAATGAAATTTTCTAGTGAGTAGAACCTAGATTTTATTGTATATGGTTTTTTAATGAAATATTGGAATTTGTATTGAATTGTAATGGTAGTTTCATAAAATTTATGATTCCTTTGATTTAGAAAATATGGAATATATATATTGTATACTTAAACTAGATATTTTTATAGTGTGTGTGTGTGTGTGTGTGTAAATTTTATTTATTATGTAGAAATCTCATTTTTCTTAAAAATTGCATTAAAAATTCCATCGAGATCGAATGCTCCTTGCGGAGGTCTGCATCCCGCTCTACTAGGCCCGAGGATGTGCGATAAGCTGCACCATCCCGATCGGGGTTCCACAAAATGGGTTGTAGAGGCGTATTTGTGTGGAATTAAATAACACACTTTTTAAAGAAAACGGTTTTTGAATGTTTAAGGTATTTAAATGTAAATTCGTATTTTCCTATAAACTAATGTCCCAAGAGTTATCATGCTATGTCAAAAATGTGTATAGTGATGAGATAGGTCATTACCTCGTGAGTTTTCTAAAAGTACTAGGCTAAAATATTAAATAAAAACCGTATGTAAACATGATAGTATTTTACTGTAAAGGTAAAATAGAAATTGCAATACTTATTATTTTGAGATAAAAATTGTTCTAATGTCTTTATTTATATTTGTTGATCATTATGAGGGAATATGGTATTGTATTGTTTAAGAAAAATACAGTTTTTAAAGAAAAACAAATCGGAAGTCGAAATAACTCCGCTTCTAACGAGTTTTGAAAATATACTGTTTTAGAATAAAGATAGAGAAGGGGAGTGGGGAATTACTAATTATAAAGGAAGAGGGGAGAAAGAGAAATCTTTCGGGACCATCGGGGCGTCGTTTCGTCGCCGGAATCTTCCCGAAACGTCGTCGGAACTTCGCCCCTTGCTAACTCCACTTATACAAATTGAGACATGGAAATTTTAGAGAGTTTTTGTAATGAAATTCTGAATGAGGAGAGGTGAAATATGGTGTGGTATTTATAGAGAAAATTATGGTTTAGGATAATGAAGAATAGAATTAAAATGTGGATTAATGCCCATTTTTAATTCTATGGAAATGTGCAGAGAAATCAAACAGCATGGAGGTAGAGGATAGGCTAAGGGGTGCTGGGGTTAAAATCTTGGAGCATCCCCTATGGGTATGCCCGTCGGTGCCGGTCCCCATCACACGTCTCGCCAGTCTAAGTCCGGTGGAATGGGCTTGGATTCATGCCACATGTCGGGGCCTATATAAATATCATTTCCCATGTGTTTGTTTTTTTTGTTACCTTTCATTTTACGTGTAGTGCACGTGCAAACTTTTGAATTTCTAAAAGTTTAAAAGAAAAATTAACAAAAAGATAATGTGGCTAATGGGATTCGAACACAGGGGTTACGTCACAGCAGTGCAAGTTTTTACCAATGAGCTACAAGTGCTTTCTTGTTGTTCAAAAGGAATTCAAATACTTATAGCATACACATGATTGCAAATACTCTATTTGTAGATTAATTTTTAAACAAATTTCTGTATACTGAAAAATGAGATGTTGCAATTACAACTAGACACCTATACATTTTATACTAGCATTTTAATTTATAAAGAGAAACACTTTAACATGGGATTTACCGACATCACAAGTTGGACATGAAGGAGGCATGATAAGGAGGCCAAGATTCGATTAGTGTAAGAAAGGAGAAAGGACTTACTAGTTCTTACAATACAGTATAACAATTGTATTTCCGATTGCGATAAAATCCTCGACCGATGCAAGACTTCGAGGGTTGAGAGGAGGCTGGTGTACTTCAAAGGATTTTAGAGGGAAAGGGTTTGAGGAGGAGGAAGAAAAGAGGAAGAGGACCATATAAATAGTGATGTTACGGTCATCATAATTCTAATTGATTTTGAATTTATTTTTGGAGATAAAAAAGTGGAATTGAAAGGTCTCATTTGTAGCTTATGAGAGGTTTTTTTTGAAAAAAGTTTTAATAAAAATAATAATAACAAGATTCAGGGTTCAATCCTACAATCTCTAAATAATACCACAACATCTCAACCAATGGGATACTTATGTATGTTCTCTCAAAAGATCAAAAGTAAATAATTTTAAAAATAAACGGAATGAATCATTTCCTTACACTAATTCTTTTTAAATAAAACAAATTATCTTTTCAAAATTTTCCTTTAAATACAAAATTGAATAAATTCATTTTATTCAAAATCAAAAAATTAATCTTTTAAAATAGTCTTCCAAAAACCCTCTTTTTTACAAAACAAATCATTTCGAAACAATTTTATTTAATTAAAAACGGTATGGTAAAAATATGGTCGTTACACTTAACTAATCCTAAATTTAAATCAAATTTCAACAACCATAACATAGGGAGCACTTGGCTATTTCAATGGCGGGATGATGGTGAACTTTCTGGTAAGGCCGCATCCGACGTTCTAAACCGAAAGGTTAGTTGATGAGGCTCGATATCGGTGACTCTCCAGATACTGACATATTGCAGATGACGTGTCCTAGAACCTACAAGAAGGGATCAAGAACTTCAGTTGGGATCACACCTCGGGCCTCCGGCCCGAGGAGTCTCCCGGCCTTTAGTGACCTTCCAGACCTCCCCCGGCTCGCTTCCAAGCTATCACGGAACCAAGATGCCTCGGCCTCCCGCTCGTGCCCGAGCCTCCCGCCGAGCTCATCTTCCTCGGTCTCACCCAGACCGACCCACAGTGCTGATCACAGGCGCCTATGCCACGGCTCCACGAATCTAGCCATGCACGAGATATCCGCCTCCCATGATCCCCCGTTCCACGCCATCACGATCCCCCATTAACGAGCATGTCTCGTCATTAATGCGGGATCCCGCCTATCACGCGGGCGTGACGCCAAGGGCGTAACGGCCGGCGTGAATCTCATACCCGCCTGCCTATTGCTGCCGCTATATAAACCCCTCTATCAGACGATCGAGGTAAGCCATTTTTACTCCACTAGGCCGTTACTCTGCCAAAATACCTCGTCTAACTTGATCATCGGAGGGTCCTCAGTGGCACAACCACCCCGGGACTTCTTTGTAGGTAGCTCGGACACAACCACTTAAAACCCATTGAGATCCACACGCTCCAGAAGTCAACCCTCCAACCCAATCTCAGCCGTCCATCAGCGCTCCCAGCAGATCAACGGAAGATAACATCTGAAAAAGATCCAGACATCCATCAGTTGGCGCCGTCTGTGGGAAAATCATCGTTCCACTCAAACAAAAGTTCATCTTCCGATCTCGTCTACATGGCAAGCGGTCACCGCGACGACCCATTGATCACCAGCCGTCGGCCTCCCCACAGAGGAGACGAGAGAGAATCCCCTCCCCCACCGAACGCCATTCACGCCCTATTCGCTCAGATAGACTGACTCATGTCCGTCGTGGATGCGCCCGTCCGTGTCCAAGAGGCCGGGAAAGCTCCCCAGGTCTCCGCTCCCCCCTCACCGCGGGACCGGGACCCCTACAGAGGGAGAGAAGACTCTGCCCGCGTTGGCCCGAGCGACCATCGCCTCGCTGTCTCCGGCAACCGCAGATCCCCCGGGCCGACATATTCAATGACCCGGTGGGCGCCGCACAGCTTAACCCCGAGGTCTTACGTCAGAGAGCCTCGCCCCAAGCCCCATCATGCCCATGTCCCTCCCAAGGAGGTGTCGGTCAGCTCGTCTGCACCCAGGCATGACCGGCACCCCCTCCATCGACGGGGTCGCGCACACGGGACTCGCCACGGCAGCTCGAAAACGACCTCGCCAGGGTACCTGAGAAACCTCATTGAGCGGAACCAGGGTCGTGGCCAGCAGAGGTCTCCGGCAGCAGAGGCCGAAAATCAGAATGTGCCGATTCATTTGGGTACCACAGCCGACTCGACGCCCTCGAGAAGAAGATCGAAGGTATGCATCGGGAAGGTCGTCATTCGAGCGACGAGGCTAAATACTCCGCCGACTTGCTCACAAAACCCTTCACTGAGGAACTACTCACCGTCCATGTCTCCTTCCGGAACAAGCCCCCGAAGGTTTCACTCTTCGACGGGAAGTCCGATCCGAAGGACCACTTGGACGCGTTCACGGCCGGAATGAGTTTCCAGGACTGTTCCGACGCCGCCCAATGCCGTGCTTTCCTGGCCACTCTCATCCGCTCAGGACGAGACTGGTTCCGAGGACTTACACCACGCTCAATCTCAACCTTCGATGAGCTGGCCACCCAATTCCTTGGCCACTTCGTCGGGAACAGATGGCAAAAGCGAACCGTCGACCATCTCTTCACAATAAAGAGCGGGGACAAAGAAACCTTCAAAGGGTACGTCACCCGCTTCTACAATGCCCTCCTCGAAGTCCCAGAACACCGGGATGAGACGGTCATTACGGCACTTAGGTCGGGTCTTAGGCACAAGGAGTGGTTACGCTCCTTTGCATTAGCGCAACCTAAGACCATGGCCGAGCTGAAGGCCTGGACAGAACGTGAGATCCATCTTAAATCCGAGGTGAACGCCAATTTGCCCCGAACAGAACAAACTGATGTCAAGAAAAAGGCCCGAGAAGAGAAAAAGAAGGTTGAGCGGCCGAAGCACTACTCCCCGAAGTTTCAGGAGTACACCCCGCTCAACGTCTCCCAGACGGTACTACTGGAGGAGGCTAAGGGCGAGAGGTTCTTCAAACTCCCCCCAGTCTCAAACAGGGCGGCAAAGCGCACCCGGGGCCCTTTCTGCGGTTTCCACAGATCGCAGGGCTACTCCACTGAGAACTGCAAGCAGCTCCGAGACTACATCGAGGAGCTCATCCGCTCAGGGCACCTGGCAACATACTTGCGAGACAAATGGCAACGTCCCCCTCCTGGCGAATTGACGATCGGTCAGATCATGGCCATATCAACGGGGGGTACGGCTAAGACCGTCGAGGCTCATCGCCCCTCACCGACCGAGGAGACTGGGGACCACCCGAGGAAGAAGGCCAAAGCAACCGAGCCGATCGTTTTTACCAACGAGGATCTCCACGGTATATCCCTGCCCCACAATGACCCGCTGGTGATTACTGCTCGGGTCCACCACTACGAGGTGCAGAGAATATTGGTCGACTCTGGAAGCTCGGCAAACATTCTATTTTATGACTGCTTCCTGCGTATGGGACTTTCCCCGTTGGACCTAAGGCCGACCACCCACGTCCTGTCAGGATTCACCAACCACTCCATCCCGGCGGAAGGAGTAGTCACTCTCCAGTTTAACATCGGGGAGGTCGGCCGTATGCGCACTATGCCTGTAGAATTCATCGTAGCGAGAGTCCCGTCGGCCTACAACATCCTCCTCGGCCGCCCTACGTTGAACTCTCTCAGGGCCCAGATATCGACCTTCCACCTGGCGATGAAATTCCAGCTCGACCAGGGCGGGATAGGTTGGGCCCACGGTGACCAACGGACTGCAAAGGTTTGCTTCACCGCAACATCTTCGTCTGAGCTGCCAAACAACGATGTCAAGGGCGAGGGTGACATCAAGGGCTCTCTGGACACTCGAGACGAGCAAAAGGAGGTCCGAGGGACCCCGGTGGAGCCACTGACAGAGGTTCCCCTCGTAGAAGGGGACGACGAGCGAACCATTTAGATTGGGTCGCTTTTAACTGGGGCTCGGCGAGACGGCCTCATTGGTTTCCTCAGAAGAAACTCTGACATGTTCGCCTGGGCACCTGCTGACATGCCTAGGATCGACCCCAAAATCATATCTCACAAGCTCGGGGTAGATCCTTGTTCCCCTCCGAACGGCGGCGCGCAGGACTGCGATGTCCTGGCGCTGAGATTCGGGGCAGATGCTAATTGGTGCGATCCGTCCACCTCTCCGAAGATGCCAAGTTGATTTATGGCACCATGTATCGAAGGTTTAGACGGATGCGTCCGATGTAGCAGACTTCGTCAGATTCCCCCTCGTTTGAGGGGTTTTTGATTGTGGGGACGCTCTTCCCTGCAGGCGCAAGCCCCTGCAGTTAATTACGCTACCGCATTGCGGTAACAACTTTCTCCTTCTCTAGATGGTCACTTCGTGTCGTGGGTTTTTGTATTTTGTTGCCCGTGGATTGTTTACGGAGACTGAGTTATGTCGTCGCCCGTAGGGCGTAGACTAGTCCAAATCCGTATTATCTTAGATTTGGGTTTGGGGGTTTGGTTTGAGGATACGTCAGCCATACTTGAGGCTAAGATCAACTCAAACGTTTGTTAAGGATACGTTAGTCTAACTTTGAGACTAAGATCAACTTAACGGGATCGTTTAGATCCAACAAAGGAGCGTTTGGGCTCTATTGTTCCAGTTTAGGGACATAGTGGTCCATCGTATGTATGGCTGTTGGGACCCATCACCTCTCTAACGACGTTGAAGGATTACAACGACGGATGTCAGAAGAGTTCAGAGATGTACCCTCGAGCCAGAGTTAATTGGGGGGATTCATAGTCCAGTCTGTTTGAAGGTTTAAGGATACGTTAGCCATCTTTAAGGCTAAGATCAACTTAAACGGGACCGTTTAGATCCGACAAAAGAGCATGCGGGGCTCTATTGTTCTAGTTTAAGGACATTGCGGTCCATGGGTAGTTTAAGGACGTTGCGGTCCATGGGTAGTTTAAGGACATTGCGGTCCAGTATGTGCTCTGGATGCTTCACACGGGTTCACTGCCGTGCTTAGCGAGGACCAGGCTCCGCTCTGGACATTTTCCGCGGGGTCAAAGAGTGACGTTATCCGCATTCCACGTAACCAGGAATTTTGCACTAGATGCTTCACACGGGTTCACTGCCGCGCTCGGCGAGGACTAGGCTCCACTCTGGATGCTTCACACGGGTTCACTGCCGTGCTCTGCGAGGACCAGGATCCGCTCTAGACGTTTTCCACGGGGTCAAAGAGTGACATTATCCGCGTTCCACGTAACCAGGAATTTTGCACTAGACACGGGTTTAAGGACCCCACGGTCCATATCAATGTGTGGTCGTCGGGACCCGTCACCTCTTTGAAGACATTGAGGGATTACAATGCCAAATATCAAAGGAGTGAAGAGATGTACCCTAGAACCGGAGTGGATTAAATAGTCCTTGGCCCAATTTGGGATCAAGACCAATTAATTATATTATGAGCCCATTAGCCCAGTTGATTACGAATTGAGGACTTATGGCCAGCTTGGGCTAAGTCCAATCAGGAGAGGCTTTGCCTCTATCCATTTAGCCAATTAGGCCAAAGCCTAGTGTTAAACACTACATAGCAATCAGTGTTGAACACTGGGAATGAGGTTGACAAGTTAGTGTTTAACACTAAAAGATAATTGGTGTTGAACACCAGCAACAAGGCTTTTCAAATTAGTGTTAAACACTAAAACAGATCAGTATCAAACACTGGCAACAGAGATCTCAAATTAGTGTTAAACACTAAGGTAGTCAGTGTTGAACACTGCAAATAAAGTTTTTTGATTAGTGTTGAACACTAAGGCCCAACAGTGTTTTAACACTGGGTTCGAGAGTTTCAATTTAGTGTTAAACACTAAGGCAAGAGGGGTCACGTGGCGACACGTGAGAGCGCCCTCCCTTCATTTGTTCTTCTGAGACTATTGCATCTTTTAGAGCATCACGTGCCATCACGTGACGGGCATTCAAATGCTTATACGTTAAAGCTTCTTCCTAGGGTCACGTGGGTCACGTGGGGCACTACTTCAAGGGGCTTTCTGTAGCTCTTTTGAGGGGGTCACGTGGTGACACGTGACCCTGCCTCTATGTATGTTGTTTAGAGAATCTGTTAATCTTTTCCAGGAATTAAATTCCTCGTAGGGTTAAACCCTGACAGTAATTTCAGAGGAATTAAATTCCTACTTCCTTTTGAAGATTTATATTCTGAATAGAGTTGGACTCTGAATTTTCTGTAGGAATTAAATTCCTCATACATGTGAAGAACTAAATAGGGTTAAACCCTAATAAAAGCTTTTAAGGAATTAAATTCCCACTTTCTGTTAAGTTATGATCAAGGGAATTAAATTCCCGCTGTTCCAACAGAACTAGGTTCTTAATTAGGGTTAAACCCTGTTTCTTTTTGTTCTGAAGGAATTAAATTCCCATAACACAGGGTCAAGCCCTAGTTTTATTTTAAAGGAATTAAATTCCTATAGTTCTGTGAGAATTAAATTCTCGTGCTTCCATTCCCTCTCTATGTTTTGGATCTGCATGGCAGGATCTCGACCCATTGAGAATTAAATTCTCAACCTCAAGGGGAGATGTGCACTTTGCAGATCCTCTATCAAAGAGAGAAGAAATATGTTCTTCTGTTTTATATATCAGAGTTAAACTCTGTTGAGAATTAAATTCTCTTTCTTTCAAGGAGCCTTCCCTTTCTTACCTAGGGTTTTCTTTTGCAGAAGATCCAAGTTCCTCGAAGTATCAAGGCTCTCTCTCTTTTCTTCCCTCTGCATGTATCTGTCTCTATATCTCTGTATATCCCTGTGTCTCTTGGCTCCTATTTATAGGAGAAGCAGCCGAATCAATTAGTTTTTTGACGAATCTTCATTGAGAGGTTTGATTTGCATCCATCATTCGTTTTTGACCTTTGGATTATTGAGTGAATTTTATTCACCATTGGATTTCAAGTCCCGGGGTTCCCCTTTGTTATTTCGGTTAGATTTAGAGGGGAAATCTTTCCAAATCCGAGATTTTCCCATAGATAAATAATTTTCAATCATCTTTAAATCCTTAATTCGATTGGTCCCAGATAATCGCTTTCCTTTGAAAAGATTCGAATCTCCTTCAGAATTTAATTCTGTCAACGAAATGGGCTTTGAAAGCCGGTCACGTGTGACCACGTGACCCATGGTCACGTGTGGGCACATGACCCCCTTTGGAATGAGCCTTCTTCTTTCTTTCTGCGCTCTGTCTTCTGGTTGCTGCTTAACCGTCACGTGCCGCTACGTGACCCCTGGTCACGTGCGAGCACGTGACCCTTGTCTGAACTCTTTTTCTTGATTTAACTGGAGAACAATTCTGATGTTTTGATCGTCACGTGCCGACACGTGACCCTGGTCACGTTGGAGCACGTGACCTCTTCTGAAGCTTTTTCCTTGATTTGATCAGGAAGCATTGGGTCTTTGCTGCTGGCTTTTAAATGTCACGTGCCGACACGTGACCCAGGTCACGTGGGAGCACGTGACCCTTACTGAAGCCCCTCTCTTTGATGTAGTTGGGAAACTGAACTTGCTTTGCCGATACTTTTGGGTGTCACGTGCCAACACGTGACTGCTGGTCACGTGTAAGCACGTGACCCTCTTCTGAAGCCTTTTCCATAAGCTTTCCTGATTTTAAATCAGGAAACAAACCCCCACAGCGTTGTTCTCACGTGTCAGCACGTGAGTGCAACGCTGTCACCTTTTGTGACCGTTGGATTCCTTTAGGGATTTGGGGAGATGAAGCGTTTCCATCGCCTTCTATAAATACCACTGTCTCTTCATAGGAGCCTTCACTTTGCTCACCTTCTTCTTGTGAGAACTTTTTCTGAGAATTTAATTCTCTTCTTCCAGAGCTTAGTTCTCTGTCTTAAAATATTTTCAGAGTTTAACTCTGTTTTAAAGGGATTCTTCCTCCTCAGGTAATGGTAATCGAAGCACCTTCGTTTTGACAAAACTCTCTGGATTTTAAATCCATATCAAGGGTTTCACAAAGAACCCATTTTTCTTCAAGTACTTTAACCAAAATATGAGACCACTTAACCTCCCACAGTAGATCTCTTAGGGTTTAGATGATCCTTAGGGAGATGATGATGGCGGTTCAAATCCATGGAATTTAATTCCATTCAAAAATGTTTCTGGGAATTTAATTCCCTTTTCTTAATAAGGAATTTAATTCCAATGAAGAACTCGATTTCTTCACACAGAGGCTTCCTGGGGTCTCTTGGCCCGAGGTTGTTCTTCTGCAATTAATGAAATGGTGGTTTTGTAATGATTCTCATGACCTTTATTTCAGGTATCATGGATGCCCATCTGTATGGTCTTGACGAGATCATTTCCTATGGGAATATTCGTGCACTGGGCCGCAGTCAGAACCAGGAGTTCACCGATGCTCAATGTGCCGAGATCATGAGCCGCTTTGACGAGTACAACCATCGGCTACTCCCCCGTCGCTCTTCTCTTCTGAGGCTGATCGTGCTGGCGATCAGGGAGGCTCTCCCTTTATTCTGTGCTGGTGTGCCGCTTGGGGCATTGGACGCCGCCGAGGATAAAGTACACTCGGTGTATCTGATGCACTTGATCTCAAAGAGAAGGCGGGATAATCTCATTGATCTCCTGCATCAGATTTTTCAGCAATCAGCCATACTTGCCGCCTACCGGAGGGTAGAGGACATCCGCGGGGACCCCGATGCTTGTGATCGTGAGAGGAAGCATACTCGGGAGGTTCGAAATGCTTGGAAGATCTTGAATAAAGTTAATTTTGAGTTTCTCAACCCATGCCCCGCATCTGAAGTTTTACCATTGTAAATGTGTCCTCTATATTTTGTATAAACCTCTTGAAGTATGAGTGACAAGTTTTATTATGTCTTTCTATGTTTGCACGTCTTTTCTCTGGGATTTTATCATTTTGCTACTGTTGTTGTTTGTGCTTTTAATATGCAGGGTACTACTCCATACATTTTCTTTTAAGTGTACATCAGGTTTTAGGCCTCACGTGTTCTGCACGTGGGGTCCCTTGATGGGGTTGTTCACAAAATTTTCCCATGCCGTATTTTCAGTGCACAATATCAGACGCAGAAAAAGGGGCCTTGGAAATAGTTCCATCTCCTTGATTTTCGATGCCTTTCCTTTTTTTTGGGCCTTGGAAATAGCTTCACCATGCAAGATCTTCCGCGCACAGCACTTAATGCACTTCTTTATATTCTTGAGGCCATAGCATATTTTCTCCTCACAGAGAAATTCATTCCCATATTGACGTGATTTAATTTGAGGAGTATCTGAGTGTTATGGCCTGCAACCGTCTACACGCTCGTCGACAGCCATGGGAAGTGCCTATCGAGGAGATGATCCCCCGCTTTGCTGCTCGGTTAGTGGATCCACTTCTTACCGACGACGAATGCGACTCAGCCATGCATGAACTCTCGATCCGTAAGGGGTCCCCCCTTCCGATGGGTTCCCTCTGGCTCCGGATGATCCTCACGGCCGTGCTTGCCGACATTCCTCCTCACCCGGCAGAGATGACCCTGGCGATGCTTGATGCGGCGGAAGAAAAGCTCGAGGGCTTTCATGAGGCGTGCCTGATTACTCAGGCTTTGAAGGACTGCTCAATTCATCTGCTGAGTGAGATAAGAGCCCGACGGGCTGTTATGTCTGCTTTTGCAGATGGCCATGGTGCCAATCGATGGGAAGCGACTTCTCGTGAGAACCGTCGCTTTGATGTGTTGGAGAGAGCAGAGAGAGAGATGGAGAACCTTGTTCTTTGTTTTGTTAACCCTTGTATTTCTGATCCCTTGTTTGGTGATCTTTTCCGTTAGCGTAGAACATTTTTAAATTAGTCCCTCCTTTTCTACGCTTTATGCCGAAATGCCATGTAGGCTTGGTGCTGGCATGTACGCTTCCGCTTGCATAAATAAACTTCATATTCTTCTCATGAGAATTTGCTTTAGTTGCAAATGCTATTATCACTTTCCTTTCTTGTTGCCTTTCACGTCAGGTGATGTGAGCGCGTTTTAGATCGATTATTCCCGTCGACTGGAAGCCCATTTATACGGTCTTGTAAATGTCTTGTTTCCAAGGCCGCGGTCACGAAAGCGAGCTTACGTGGCCTGCTAGAGCGACACGTAGCGAACATATTGTTGTGCGAGAAAAGGGCTCGGCCGTAAATTTTTGGAAAGGGCATTGGCTTCTAAGGCGCTGAGCGAGCTTCAGGCCAGCCTCACAGCCAAGGCCAACAAAGCATACGAACTCTGGCGGGTGCTTCAGGAGTCCACAAATGAGGTGGTGGCTCTCGATAAAGCTGCCATGTTCACTCGTGAGAGGGTCGAGGCTCATAAAGCAACCGAGAAAGAGCTCGAAGCTCGGCTTGCTTCGTATCAGGCTCAGCAAGCTCAAGCGGAGGCTCGTCTTTTGGAGATCTTGCGTCATGAAGCCGTGGTCCAACAAAAGCAGGATGAGCTGATCAAGCTGCTGAATCGCCCGCCGGCTTGAAACATTTGTATCTTTTCCTTCCTTTTTGTACATACTCATGAATGAGAGTATTTTCTTTTTGTTTCTTTCATGAATTGTACTTTGTACCCATTTTGGTTTATGAATAAAAGATACATTTTTCTTCTCAATGATGTGTCTCCTTTTCATTGAATGTATTCTGCAGATATTCTATCTTGATCTCCTTACAGGACAGCAATGGCTCAGGACTCAGGGTTAAGATCTGCTTCCTAAGGCTTTTGCATCTTATGAGCCACGAGGGTCTCATAAAGAGTTTTTCTCCCTACAGGTCGAGAGGATCCCATAGGTGTGAGTTCTTCTTAAGAATCGTGAGGATTCTTAAAAGGGTTTTCCCTTGAGAGTCGTAAGGATCTCACAAGAGAGTTTTTCTTCCTTACAGGTCGTGAGGACTTGTAAGTGTTGGATGCGGTCACCCTTGTCCGTGTTCTACGGAATTAGGGGTTTCTCCAGGTATTGTAGTTTAAAGACGTCGCGGTCAAGGTTAAGGACCTCATAGTCCGTGGATTTAGGAACTCCACAGTCCGATGTTAGTTTTAAGACATCACGGTCAAGGTTAAGGACCTCATAGTCCGTGGATTTAGGGACTCCACAATCCAATGTGTGGTTGTAGGGACCCGTCACCTCTTTGAAGACGTTGAGGAATTACAACGCCAGGCATCAAAGGAGTGAAGAGATGTACCCTTAAACCAAGGCAAAATCTATAAGGAATCGGGGTGGTTGATCGTTAGTTTTAAGAAATCACGGTCGAGGTTAAGGACGTCATAGTCCGTGGATTTTAAGGACTCCACAGTCCGGTATTTGCTCTGGATGCTTCACACGGGTTCACTGCCGTGCTTGGCGAGGACCAGGCTCCGCTCTGGACGTTTTCCGCGGGGTCAAAGAGTGACGTTATCCGCGTTCCACGTAACCAGGAATTTTGCACTAGATGCTTCACACGGGTTCACTGCCGCGCTCGGCGAGGACTAGGCTCCGCTCTGGATGCTTCACACGGGTTCACTGCCGTGCTCTGCGAGGACCAGGATCCGCTCTGGACGTTTTCCACGGGGTCAAAGAGTGACGTTATCCGCGTTCCACGTGACCAGGAATTTTGCACTAGATGCTTCACACGGGTTCACTGCCGTGCTCGGCGAGGACTAGGCTCCGCTCTGGACGTTTTCCACGGGGTCAAAGAGTAACATTATCCGCGTTCCACGTGACCAGGAATTTTGCACTAGATGCTTCACACGGGTTCACTGCCGTGCTCGGCGAGGACTAGGCTCCGCTCTGGACGTTTTCCACGGGGTCAAAGAGTGACATTATCCGCGTTCCACGTGACCAGGAATTTTGCACTAGATGCTTCACACGGGTTCACTGCCGTGCTCGGCGAGGAATAGGCTCCGCTCTGGACGTTTTCCACGGGGTCAAAGAGTGACATTATCCGCGTTCTACGTGACCAGGAATTTTGCACTAGATGCTTAACACGGGTTCACTGCCGTGCTCGGCGAGGACTAGGCTCCGCTCTGGATGTTTTCCACGGGGTCAAAGAGTGACATTATCCGCGTTCCACGTAACCAGGAATTTTGCACTAGATGCTTCACACGGGTTCACTGCCGTGCTCGGCGAGGACTAGGCTCCGCTCTGGATGCTTCACACGGGTTCACTGCCGTGCTCTGCGAGGACCAGGATCCGCTCTGGACATTTTCCACGGGGTCAAAGAGTGACATTATCCGCGTTCCACGTAACCAGGAATTTTGCTGAATATATCCGCATTTCACGGGATGGAGGTTTGACTGTTGGCGATATGTATACCACCGAGCCATGAAACTGGGAGTTGCCGCTGTTCCGCTTAGCTTGAAGTTGTGTCCGTTGTTACGAGGCGAATGTTGGGCTGATCTCTAGGTCGCTTGTGGCCCGTCGAGCTTTAGCTTCTTTCTTTGGTGAAACCTGGGGGAGGGAGGTATGTTCCCTTTTTGTTTATGCCATTGGATTGTATACAGGGTGTGATAGAACATCACCTGTAAGGCATACATTTTATTTTTATTTTATTTCTTTTTCCGCGATGCTCTATCGTTTCAGCTTTTATATCGCGAAGGTCGCGATTGCCCCATCATTTCGGCTATTTTCCGCGGTGCCCAATCATTTCGGCTATTTATTTATTTTCTACTCGCTGCTTTTTATTGCGAGTTGCCCCATCATTTCGGCTATTTTTTATGCCTTCATTTTTACTTGCTGCTTTTTATTGCAAGTTGCCCCATCATTTCGGCTATTTTGTAGGCATGTGTGGCTTGCTAGCTTTTTCGCCGCAAGCTTGGATTTTGGACACCGATTTCGGCATCAGCACCGCTGCAACTGGGATGTTGCCAGGAGCGAATCATCATTTGCTTCTGTCGATATTGAACAAAGGTGGCTTAGTAAACAGGGTTAAGGGTCCTGTCGACCAAGGCTTTTGACTTCGTGAGCCGTAAGGGTCTCACAAAGGTATTTCTCCCTACAAGTCGTGAGGATCTTGCAGGTGTATTTTCTCCTTAGGGATCGTGAGGATTCCTAAGTGTATGTTCCTATGTAGGTCGTAAGGATCCTACAAGAGGGTTTTCTCCTTATAAGTCGAGAGGAATTATAAGGGTTGTTCACCATGTGGGCATATCCCTAGTCACGGGTGGGACTTTGCTGGGGAAATGTTTTTTCGCGCCCGTGGATTGTATACAAGGGTCAGTATTGAGCCTCTTGTAGGGCAATATCGAAGGTTGTGGAGGATTTGCTTAAGAACAGGTTTAGGTTTCTGTAACTTAAGACTTTCAAATCTCATGAGCCGTGAGGGTCCCATAAGAGAATTCTCCTTACGAGTCGTGAGGATCTCGTAAGTGTATTTTCTCCTTAGGAATCGTGAGGATCCCTAAGTGTGTTGCCCCTTTGTGAGTCGTAAGGATCTCACGCAGGTGGTTTCTCCTTACAAGGTCGAGAGGACCCTACAAGTGTCTTTTAACGAGGTTGCGCCCTTTCGGGTTTTCACAAACACTCGCCGGTAGTCCTGCTGTTTTTACTCACGGAGCCCTTTCGGGTTTTCATCCGTGCCCATTTTGCTTATGGACATACCGTTTTTTTTTAAAGAATTCTTTTTCACTTTTTTTTTACAAGGTCGCGCCCTTTCGGGTTTTCACGTACGCTTGCCGGCAGCCCTGCTGTTTTTACTCACGGAGCCCTTTCGGGTTTTCATCCGTGCCCATTTTGCTTATGGACATACCGTCTCTTTTTTTATTCTTTTTCATACATATTTTTTTATTTTTTCTTTCTCTCTCCTCTTTTTTTTTATCTCGTCAGCCTAAAGATGCTGCGGTAGTAGTTTTAGGGACGTTTCGGTCCGTCGTTAGTTTAAGGACGTTTCGGTCCGTCGATAGTTTAAGGACGTTTCGGTCCGTCGTTAGTTTAAGGACGTTTCGGTCCGTCGTTAGTTTAAGGACGTTTCGGTCCGTCGTTATGGGAAGGACGGCTGCTGCTTGTAAAGTCTGAGCCTAGAAAGATAGTGAGCGGACATAGTCGTCGTCATCTATCATTGACCCAGGCTGTGGCTTATTAAGCGTAGTATTTCTTTAAGAAGCGGCCGTTTATTGGCCTGAAAGGCCTTTCACCGTGCATGTCCATGAGTAGGTAGGCTCCACCCTGGTAGACCTTGTCTATGATGTACGGGCCTTCATAGTTTGGCTCAAATTTTCCCCGCTTGGCACGATTGGGGATCATAGGTCTTTTGACCACTAGTACGAGTTCGCCTTGGCGGAATGTCCTCGGCCTGGTCAATCTTTCGTACGAGCGCGTCATCTTTGCTTTGTAGGCCTCTAGATGTTGTTGCGCTATGAGCCGGGTTTCGTCAAGGGCATCAAGCTCCTCAAGCCGAAGGTGAGCATTTTCTTCGTTCGTCAGCTCGTGGTGGACTGCTACTCGTAGAGAGGGTAACTCTATCTCGAGGGGGAGCACTGCTTCCGTCCCAAATACCAACGCGTACGGCGTTGTGTTCGTGGCCGTCTTGAATGTAGTTCGATAAGCCCAAAGGGCTTCTTACAGCCTTTCGTGCCAGTATCTCTTATTCCTGGAAACGGTCTTTTTTATGATCTTCGTCAATGTCTTATTGAAGGCCTCGGCCAGACCGTTAGCTCGTGGATTGTAAACCGAAGAATATCTCCAGTCTATATTGTGCTGCTGTGCGAAGCGGCTAATCTTATGGCTTCGGTAGGCCGGCCCGTTATCGGAGATAATCCGCCGTGGAGTTCCGAACCGATAGATGACGTGCGTCTTGAAGAAATGGAGGATATTCTCCGTCTTCACTTCCCTCAGTGGTACTGCTTCTGCCCATTTGGAGAAGTAATCAGTTGTCGCCAGGATAAAACGGTGTCCCCGGGATGATGTTGGCTCAATGGGGCCGACTATGTCAGTCCCCCACATTTCGAATGGCCAACTAGCCACCGTTGGGTGCAGTGGATTCGGATGTTGGTGGATGAAGTCTCCATGAATCTGGCATGAGTGGCATTGCTTCGCGTACTCGAGGCAGTCCTGGATCATCGTGGGCCAGTAGTAACCCATCCGTTTAATTTTTAACTTCATCTTTGGGCCTGCTTGGTGAGAACCGCAAAGTCCGTCATGAACTTCCTGAATGACTCTTTCTGCTTCGTCAGGTCCTAAGCATCTCAGCCATAGAGAATCAAATGATCTTTTGTATAGAATATCGTTGACGAAAGCGAAAGATAGAGCTCGTTTCATGAGCTGATGTCTTGAGGACGCTTCTTTGGGCATTCGGTGGGACTTAAAGTAGTCTATGAAGACTTCCCTCCAGTCCTCGGCCTTCTCATGGTCTTTTATTTGTAGGGTCGTCTGCTCAGTCGCTCCCTTTTCTTCGCATGATTCCGGAGATATTTCTGCCGGGGCGAGCACTCGACGGCTTTGTACCACGATTCTGACGTCATCGAGGTTCTCGTCAGCCAGTTCTTTAGCAAGTTTAGCCAACGCGTCTGCTTTGCTGTTTTCCGCGCGCGGTATGTTCTCTAAAGTATAGGAGGGAATTTGGGTCAATAGTTGTTGCATCTTTTCGCCGTACCTCACCAACTCCGGCTTGCACGTTTGGTAGTCACCATTTACTTGACTAACGACCAGCTGAGAATCCCCGTATATAAGGAGGTCTTCAATTCCCATGTCGATGGCGATTTCGAGGCCTGCTATCAGAGCTTCGTATTCAGCTTCATTGTTTGTCCTCGGCTCTGTTAAGGAGAAGGCGAAGCGCATTATCCCTCCTTGTGGAGTTGCAAAGACGAGGCCTATCCCCGATTTGGTCATTGGGATACCTTGTTTCTGTTTCTTTACGGAGGACGCTCCATCGAAATAGAGTTCCCATCGGGTGCTTCCGCCGCTAATCGCATCAAATGCATGCTCGTCCGGCAAATCACAGTTCAGAGGAGAATCGGCCGGTATCGGGTGCTCAGCGAGGAAGTCGGCAATGGCCTGGCCTTTCACTGCCTTGAGAGGTTGATACGTTATCGAGAACTCCATCAAGAGCAGGGCCCACTTACCGAGTCGTCCCGTCAATATGGCTTTCGACATCAAGTACTTAAGGGGATCCACTTTTGAAATGAGGCGGACTTCATGTGCCAACGCATAGTGCCTGAGCTTTGTTATCGCGAAGATTAACGCCAAGCAATGTTTTTCAATGGGAGAGTAGTTGCTTTCTGCCCCCAGTAGAACTCGACTTAAGTAATAGAGTGCCCTCTCTTTCCCCTGATCGTTCTCTTGTGCCCATAACGCGCCCAAGGAACCTTCGAGGGCGGTCGTATAAAGAATGAGGGGTTTTCCCTTGACCGGCGCGGCCAACACCGGAGGGTTCTGCAGGTACTGCTTGATCTCGTCTAGTGCACCTTGACATTTGTGATCCCAAGCGAATGGAGTTCCCTTTTTCATCAGGTGACTGTAAGGACGGCATTTGCCAGAAAGATTAGCGATAAACCGCCGGATGTATGCGAGCTTCCCCTGGAGAGACCGCAACTGCTTGAGGGTTCTTGGCGGAGGCATTTCCATGATCGCTTTAATCTTTGACGGATCTATCTCAATACCTCGGTGTCGAACGATGAATCCCAGGAATTTGCCCGAGGAGACTCCAAACGCGCATTTGAGGGGATTCATTTTCAAATTATATTGCCGAAGGCGTCGAAATACAGTCTCCAGATGCTTTAAATGATCTTCGTATGACATGCTCTTTACTACGAGGTCATCGATATAGCACTCGACGACGTCGTGTATGAGGTCATCAAAGATCTTTGTCATGGCCCTTTGATAGGTAGCGCCAGCGTTCTTTAGACCAAAGGGCATAACCCTGTAGCAGAATATACCCAAAGGGGTGCGGAAAGCGGTGTGCTTCTGGTCTTCGGGATGCATCTTTATCTGATTGTATCCTGACGAACCATCCATAAAGGAGAAAACCTCGTGAGTGGATGTGTTATCTATCATTAGCTCGGTTACTGGTACTGGGAAATCGTCCTTTGGACAGGCTTTATTGAGATCCCTGAAATCCACGCATATGCGTACCGTCCCATTCTTCTTCATTACCGGGACGATATTGGCGATCCAGTCGGGATATTGGACTTCTTGGATAAATCCAGAATCGATCAGCTTCTTGACTTCGGCGTTGATGCTCATCTCAAGCTCGAGTCGCATCCTCCTTGGCGCCTGCTTGACTGGCTTGATATCTGGGGATATTGCTAATCTATGCACAGCAATCTCCGGATCTAATCCTGGCATCTCGGAGTAGTTCCACGCGAAGCAGTCTTTATGCCGTAGAAGCACGTTCTTTAACGCAGCCACCCTCTCTTCGGATAACAGCTCGCTGACAAATGTCGGTCGCGGGTCGTCTGCCGCTCCCAACTCAATCTTCTTGAGGTTATCTGCGGTAGTATGTATACCATCTTCCAGTTCTTTCGGAGCGGGCGGAAATTCTGAGATCACCTCATCATCGCTGTTCTCAAAGCACCGGGGAAGGTCATCTACATTCTCGGGCTCTTCTCCTAATATCGTAATCGTATAACAAGTGCGAACCCGCTCCCCGGACTGAGGTGGACCCGGTTCTGCTCTTGCGGCCTTGGGTTCATGCTTTTGTGGCGGCGTTACCCTCCAGCCGTCGGATAAAGCGAATCTGCCCCGTTGGTACTGGTCCTCGACCCAGTTCTTGAAGGTGAAGCAGTCTTCGGTAGGATGTCCTATGACTTGGTGATAAGAGCAATAACTCATATGAGAAGCCTTGTTAGCTTGCTCAGGATGTCTAGACTCTGGAAGCGCGATCATTTGATGTTTTATAGCGAGCTTGAGTAACTTCTCCGTCTTGTCTCGGGGGAAGGAGTACGCTCGGCTCATCTTCTTCATGAGGGACAAATCTGAGCCGTGCAACACCCGACCACGTAACCCTCTAATCCTGCGTCGTTGTTGTCGGCTCCTCTTTCCGCTTCTTGCTTTATTTCCGTCTCTGCGTCGGGCCTTTCGTACAACGGATTGACGAGGATAAGTGTCTTTGTCTTTTGCAGCATGTTGAAATAGACGTTGCGTCCTAGCCTTCTCGTAGATGGCCATTTCGCGGTTGTGGTCTTCCCGAGCTTTCTGACCCACTTTCCTGATAGGCTTGCCCATTCGTTCCTCAAACGACGGACTCGGCGCTTTAATCGCGGGGTCTAGTTTTGATGGGGGGTTGGCATCTCTTGACAGGGCGTCCTCCTCTTCATCAAAGGTATATATAGCGCAGCTGCTGTGAGCCCGTTTCCGTTTTCCGGCTCTTGCGTATCCAAGCCCGAGTGTTTCCATCTTCCCGTTGGGCAATTTGCGTTGAGTCCCGGGGACATCCCAAATCCTGTTGTAGAACCGAGCCTGCCGAACAGTATGTTTTAAGGGTACTCCTTGGCGCTTCAATAGCTTCTTTAATCCATTTGTATAGTATCTGGGCAGACGGATGGGTTGGAGCCTGTCAAGTGTAGCATCCGTGCCATGCCAGATCTCTTTCTCTATTTTCGACTCTGAGGATCGGTAAAATAGGATCACCTTCTCACCCTTTTGCCTGGGAGGGACGTAAAATGTTTGCAGGTCCTGCACATTATTAGCCTGAAGCGTGTCGAGATCCTTGTAGTGTTCTCGCGGTACCATGGTGTTTTGCAAACTATGGTCATCGCCAGGGGGTGCTTGTATTGACAGCCGATTGGAGAACACGGCATTAACTTCATCTTCTGAATCACTTCCGAAGACCAACATGGGGGCGGGCGTCCCCAGGTTGTTGCGTTGAGATGGCCCTGCATAAACTATCTCTTCCTCTTCTTCGGTATCGCTCCCGAAAACAGGGATGGTGGCGGCGGTTTTGTTTTCCGGGTTGCGACACCTTTCTGTATCCTCGAAATCTGGCAAAAAGTACTTCGCATCTTCGTATTTGCGGACTTCGTTCATGGAAAATGGGTTTAACTCACCTGTTACGGTATACTCGAAACCATCCTTAAAGTACTTCATACACTGATGTTGTGTAGAAGGGATGATGTTGTATTCGTGTAACCAAGGACGACCGAGCAAGGCGTTGTAGCAGGTCTTGGCGTCAATGACATGGAATTTGATGTCTGTGACAAGAAGTCCAAAGCGTAATGTTAGTATCACAGATCCGAGAGTCCGTGACGATTGTGAATCGAAACCGGAGATAGTAATTTTGTCACGAGCAAGGTGTTGCACACTCATGCAGATTTCCTTCAACACCCGAACATTAAGGAGATTGACGGAGGATCCATTATCCACTAGGATCTTGCCTATCTTGATATCATGGCAGTATCCGGAGACATATAGGGGACGGTTGTGGTCGCACGTCCCGAGAAGGAGGTCTTCATCACCGAAAGTGATGTCGGCCGTATGCACTTCCTCCAGTTCATCCTTCATCTTTTCAGTGGCGAGGAAGGCTTGGAATTGCTCAGGTTCTTGTAACGCCTTAATTAGTGAGTCTCGCGCTTCTTTTGATAATAGGAGGGCATCGAGAATGCTAAGCTGAGAAGGTAGCTTCCTTAGGTGCGCGAGGATGTTATAGTCCACCTTACCCTTCCTAGAAGGGTCTTTGGCAACCAGCTCTCTCATGACTTGGTCATCTAAAGTGATATCTTCAGTGACCTTTTCCTTTCCCTTATCCTTTCTACTTACGGGCCCGAGATTCTTTTCTGGGAGTGTGCGATTGCGCAGCTGAATGTTCTCGCAGATCTCCGATTTCTCCTCTTTCCCTAAAACGGGTTCTTTGAAGAGAGGGCCCAGAGCGATTTCTTCATCAGAGTCGCTCCCAAAGGTGAGAACTTGTGACCCCCTGGCGTTTATCATGTAACAGTTGCCAGTAGTTCTGTCGTGCCCATCGATAGTACTTCTTCGCTCCCGACGGCTCTTGCGTTTCATGCGCTTAACATGTTGCCGACGAGCAACATATCCTTGCCACCATATCTTAAAGGCGTCGCACTCCTCTGTGGGGTGTGATATTTTCCGGTGATATGCGCAATAATCAGGGTGCCTCTCCACCCCATCGTGTGTGTTTCCTTCCGAGGGCGGTAGCTTCATCCCCATTGACATGGCTTTGGCAAACCTTTTTCTCGTCTTGAATATCTTCTTGTCTACTTCGGATGCCTTTCGCTCTGGCGGAGGTAGTTCAACTCTTCCGTTCAGTCGCCTGCATTTGGTTCCTTCTGACGCTGCCATCTCACGCTCCTGATCCGTTTTACTTTTTAGACGAATCTCGTCTAGAAAAGCGTCGATCATTTCGTCTGTTGGCCATGCACGCTCTGGTACAGGCTCTGCCTCCAGCTTCTTAGTGCCAGGAGTTTTCTCATCATCGGTAAATGAGTGGGAGATTACGTTACAACTCGCCACATATCTTTCGGATTCATCCGACGAGCTCTCTCCATCATCTTCCTCTTGAAAGATGTGGTTGAGAAACTCTTGCAGTGTGACAGGAGTTCGCGCCTTTTGATTGTACTCTTCCAGTGCGTCGATTTGCTTCTGCAAGTTCGTGTGCTCGTTTCCAGGCTTCACGGACTTCTTGGATTTCTTCTTCTTTTTCTTCGAAGATTTTGACGATTGGGCGTGAGTATTTGGGCTCTTATCGCGAGTCTTTGTAGTTGGGCCGCGCCTTAGCATCCCTTCGATAATTTGAGGTTCAAGAGGGTCCTTCCATTCGATCACAGGGCACGCATGAAGGTCTCTCAGCATTCTTTTGGTTTTAGTTGATAGCACGACCTCCCATGGAGCTTCTTCAATAAAGGAGCAGGTTGCCCCCGGTGTATCTGCTTTCTTAGGAGTATGCGGTTGTGGTGGGTTCACCTTCCACTTTTCGGACAGTACAAACTTCCCCTGGAGGTATTGATCTTCAATCCATCCTTTGAAGACGAAGCAATCTTCAATCGGATGGCCTACCGTTTGATGGTAAGGGCAATAGTTAGGGTTATTCACCTCGGTGGGTTGCGGCAGTCGCCTTGGATTTGGTAGGCTTATAAGTCTGTTGCGTATTGCCAGCTCGAATAACCGTTTCGTCTTGTCTCGTGGGAACGAGTAGGGACGCTTCATCTTCTTATTATAATACCGACGTCTTTCCTCCAGTTGATCTGCCGGTTTCGGGGCGTTAAGTTGCTGTTGGGCATTCGCAACAAAGGTTGCCCTTCCTTTACCCTTGTCGTTCCGAGGTTCCGACTTCGGGGGAGGTGGTCTATGACCCATCTGGTCCATCTGAGCCAACTTGTCGATTAAAGCCTGGAATGTGGTTGGCTTAAAGAACATCATAAACTGGGAGATAGTTGCGTGGGGGTCTAGGGTTCCTACGAACATGCCCACTGCGGGTGCCTCCTCAATGCGTTGTTCACATCTCGACCACAAGTTCCGCCAGCGTATAGCATACTGGACCCAGGTTTCGCCTGGTTTTACCCTGGCGTTAATCAGTGCAGTTATTGGAGTGCGTTCGCTGGCACTTGCAAATTGCTGAGTGAATAACAACTCCATTTCAGCGAACGTTTTGATAGAATCGTTCGGGAGTTCCGAATACCATTCGAACGCAGTTTCTGATAAGCTGCCCACGAACTGGCAGAGCAACAGTTTATCATCACCGCCGGTGTTACCGCAGAGGGCCCGGAACTGGGCGACATGTTGATGGGGGTTGCCGGTCCCCTTGTACACGTGGAATTTTGGTATCGTATAGCCTTGCGGGTATTTGATTTGGTTGTACCAGCTTGGATACGGCCGCCCCGTTTTCACGACTTGACCAGCTGCCTCAGTCGCGTGATGAACCCGGATTTGCTAGGCTATGTAGTCAACCAATTCCACCTTAGAGATTGCCTCCTCCTTGGCCGTTGAGAGGGTTGGTGGTGGATTTGACGTTTCTCCTCGGTCGTCTTCAAGAACGATTGGGGGATCCTCGGCGGGTAAGTCCTGCTGGATCATCATTCCTATCATATCTTGGAAGAGAAGGCCCATACGTTGTATGTTGGCCGCTTGTTCAGCAGCCTCTTTGTCCTTTTTCTCCAGTATCCGGCGAAGGAATTCAGTGTCGGTTTCTTCCTCCTGGCGCGCGTCTGAGGACGTTTCTGGGTTTTCTTTTGGCCCGGTAAGTGCGGCCATAGCATCATCATTTCCTGAAGCTTTTGTTGCTGCTCCTGGGCCTTCGTCACGGATCGGGTTAGCGGTCGGTGGCCCGTAGAAGTGCGGCTTTCCTCCTTTCCAGAGGCCATGTAAACAGTGTGCACCACCATGCCCCCAGACTTAGGGCGTCTGGGCTCAGTGCTTTTAGCCGTTGTTGCATGCTGGGGGGTCTTCTCTGGCCTCCTCCTTTTATGAGCCAGTTGATCAACAGCCTTTTGGGGTTTAGCCTGGTGACCAGCTTCCGGTTGGATTTTCAGCTTCTTGTGCTGGCGGGAGAAGTTTGGATCGATGATCGAGTCTCGGGCCTGCCGCCAAACCTTATAGATTTTGGAAGACAGCCGTTGAGGAGATCGGGGCTGTTCGAGTTTTATTTCCACAACCTTTTTTAATGGGGGAGGAGACCTCTTCAGCACTGCAGTAGGAGAATTCCTTCGCACCTTATTTAGCATTTCGAAGCTGTTCCCAGTTGGAACAGCAGCATTAACTTCCGCCACCGGGGCTGATGGAGTCAACTCGGAGGGGGAGTTGCCCCCAGCCTTCCTTACTCGGCGCCAATAGCGACGTCGAGCGTGTCGAGCGGACGGCGTAGGGTCAGCGGTAAGAATGGTTTCGTCTTGCCCCCTGTCTGGGTGGGGGGTCACTGTTGGTATTAGCCTGTCAAAGACCGATGTCCTTTGGGCAGCGGGAGCGGGAGCTGAAGCCGTCAATCTTGTAAAGACCGACCTTTTGGCCGGAGAAGCTGCCTTGACGACTTCGGGGGTAGGAGCGGCCATTTTCTTAGAAGCAGCCTTCTCTGAGATTGTAGGCCCCATGATGAGTTCGCAGGATTTCTGGCCCAATCTAGAGAAGACCGAGGCGTTGACGTTGGGCGACTCGTTGAGAGGAGCCGCGGCAGGGGTAAGACGATCAAAGACCGACTTCTTGAGAGCTTCCGTTGTCAGCACTGGAGCGATGAAGCTTGTCGGCGGGAGCATGGTCCCAAAGAACAATCCTGTGGTGGCGCGAGTGACCTGTTCCACGGGCATTGTGAATAGCGAAGCAGCTTGGGGTCCGTAGGCTATACCTCCTGGCGAGGCAGAGCGTTGGTCGCAATTACAGTTTGAGCAGTTGGAGAATTTCGCAGAAGTAGAAGCCATTGATCTTTTGCTTTCTGCAATAAGCGAGACGCCAATTCTTAGTATCTTGAAACCCAAGGGCAACCAATAGCGAACCGCGATTGGTTCGCGAGTCACGACACACGAAGTGTGGAGTGGAAAGAGGAAAAGGTCCCACCGGGCGTGCCAGAATCTGTTCCCCTCCGAACGGCGGCGCGCAGGACTGCGATGTCCTGGCGTTGAGATTCGGGGCAGATGCTAATTGGTGCTATCCGTCCACCTCTCCGAAGATGCCAAGTTGATTTATGGCACCATGTATCGAAGGTTTAGACGGATGCGTCCGATGCAGCAGACTTCGTCAGATTCCCCCTCGTTTGAGGGGTTTCTGATTGTGGGGACGCTCTTCCCTGCAGGCGCAAGCCCCTGCAGTTAATTACGCTACCGCATTGCGGTAACAACTTTCTCCTTCTCCAGATGGTCACTTCGTATCGTGGGTTTTTGTATTTTGTTGCCCGTGGATTGTTTACGGAGGCTGAGTTATGTCGTCGCCCGTAGGGCGTGGACTAGTCCAAATCCGTATTATCTTAGATTTGGGTTTGGGGGTTTGGTTTGAGGATACGTCAGCCATACTTGAGGCTAAGATCAACTCAAACGTTTGTTAAGGATACGTTATTCTAACTTTGACACTAAGATCAACTTAACGGGATCGTTTAGATCCGACAAAGGAGCGTTTGGGCTCTATTGTTCCAGTTTAGGGACATAGTGGTCCATCGTATGTATGGCCGTTGGGACCCGTCACCTCTCTAACGACGTTGAAGGATTACAACGACGGATGTCAGAGGAGTTCAGAGATGTACCCTCGAGCCAGAGTTAATTGGGGGGATTCATAGTCCAGTCTGTTTGAAGGTTTAAGGATACGTTAGCCATCTTTAAGGATAAGATCAACTTAAACGGGACCGTTTAGATCCGACAAAAGAGCATGCGGGGCTCTATTGTTCTAGTTTAAGGACGTTGCGGTCCATGGGTAGTTTAAGGACGTTGCGGTCCATGGGTAGTTTAAGAACATTGCGGTCCATGGGTAGTTTAAGGACATTGCGGTCCAGTATGTGCTCTGGATGCTTCACACGGGTTCACTGCCGTGCTTAGCGAGGACCAGGCTCCGCTCTGGACGTTTTCCACGGTGTCAAAGAGTGACGTTATCCGCATTCCACGTAACCAGGAATTTTGCACTAGATGCTTCACACGGGTTCACTGCCGCGCTCGGCGAGGACTAGGCTCCGCTCTGGATGCTTCACACGGGTTCACTGCCGTGCTCTGCGAGGACCAGGATCCGCTCTGGACATTTTCCACGGGGTCAAAGAGTGACATTATCCGCGTTCCACGTAACCAGGAATTTTGCACTAGACACGGGTTTAAGGACCCCACAGTCCATATTAATGTGTGGTCGTCGGGACTCGTCACCTCTTTGAAGACATTGAGGGATTACAATGCCAAATATCAAAGGAGTGAAGAGATGTACCCTAGAACCGGAGTGGATTAAATAGTCCTTGGCCCAATTTGGGATCAAGACCAATTAATTATATTATGAGCCCATTAGCCCAGTTGATTACGAATTGAGGACTTATGGCCAGCTTGGGCTAAGTCCAATCAGGAGAGGCTTTGCCTCTATCCATTTAGCCAATTGGGCCAAAGCCTAGTGTTAAACACTACATAGCAATCAGTGTTGAACACTGGGAATGAGGTTGACAAGTTAGTGTTTAACACTAAAAGATAATTGGTGTTGAACACCAGCAACAAGGCTTTTCAAATTAGTGTTAAACACTAAAACAGATCAGTATCAAACACTGGCAACAGAGATCTTAAATTAGTGTTAAACACTAAGGTAGTCAGTGTTGAACACTGCAAATAAAGTTTTTTGATTAGTGTTGAACACTAAGGCCCAACAGTGTTTTAACACTGGGTTCGAGAGTTTCAATTTAGTGTTAAACACTAAGGCAAGAGGGGTCACGTGGCGACACGTGAGAGCGCCCTCCCTTCATTTGTTCTTCTGAGACTATTGCATCTTTTAGAGCATCACGTGCCATCACGTGACGGGCATTCAAATGCTTATACGTTAAAGCTTCTGCCTAGGGTCACGTGGGTCACGTGGGGCACTACTTCAAGGGGCTTTCTGTTGCTCTTTTGGGGGGGGTCACGTGGTGACACGTGACCCTGCCTCTATGTATGTTGTTTAGAGGATCTGTTAATCTTTTCCAGGAATTAAATTCCTCGTAGGGTTAAACCCTGACAGTAATTTCAGAGGAATTAAATTCCTACTTCCTTTTGAAGATTTATATTCTGAATAGAGTTGGACTCTGAATTTTCTGTAGGAATTAAATTCCTCATACATGTGAAGAACTAAATAGGGTTAAACCCTAATAAAAGATTTTAAGGAATTAAATTCCCACTTTCTGTTAAGTTATGATCAAGGGAATTAAATCCCCGCTGTTCCAACAGAACTAGGTTCTTAATTAGGGTTAAACCCTGTTTCTTTTTGTTCTGAAGGAATTAAATTCCCATAACACAGGGTCAAGCCCTAGTTTTATTTTAAAGGAATTAAATTCCTATAGTTCTGTGAGAATTAAATTATCGTGCTTCCATTCCCTCTCTATGTTTTGGATCTGCATGGCAGGATCTCGACCCATTGAGAATTAAATTCTCAACCTCAAGGGGAGATGTGCACTTTGCAGATCCTCTATCAAAGAGAGAAGAAATATGTTCTTCTGTTTTATATATCAGAGTTAAACTCTGTTGAGAATTAAATTCTCTTTCTTTCAAGGAGCCTTCCCTTTCTTACCTAGGGTTTTCTTTTGCAGAAGATCCAAGTTCCTCGAAGTATCAAGGCTCTCTCTCTTTTCTTCCCTCTGCATGTATCTGTCTCTATATCTCTGTATATCCCTGTGTCTCTTGGCTCCTATTTATAGGAGAAGCAGCCGAATCAATTAGTTTTTTGACGAATCTTCATTGAGAGGTTTGATTTGCATCCATCATTCGTTTTTGACCTTTGGATTATTGGGTGAATTTTATTCACCATTGGATTTCAAGTCCCGGGGTTCCCCTTTGTTATTTCGGTTAGATTTAGAGGGGAAATCTTTCCAAACCCGAGATTTTCCCATAGATAAATGATATTCAATCATCTTTAAATCCTTAATTCGATTGGTCCCAGATAATCGCTTTCCTTTGAAAAGATTCGAATCTCCTTCAGAATTTAATTCTGTCAACGAAATGGGCTTTGAAAGCCGGTCACGTGTGACCACGTGACCCATGGTCACGTGTGGGCACGTGACCCCCTTTGGAATGAGCCTTCTTCTTTCTTTCTGCGCTCTGTCTTCTGGTTGCTGCTTAACCGTCACGTGCCGCCACGTGACCCCTGGTCACGTGCGAGCACGTGACCCTTGTCTGAACTCTTTTTCTTGATTTAACTGGAGAACAATTCTGATGTTTTGATCGTCACGTGCCGACACGTGACCCTGGTCACGTGGGAGCACGCGACCCTGGTCACGTGGGAGCACGTGACCTCTTCTGAAGCTTTTTCCTTGATTTGATCAGGAAGCGTTGGGTCTTTGCTGCTGGATTTTAAATGTCACGTGCCGACACGTGACCCAGGTCACATGGGAGCACGTGACCCTTACTGAAGCCCCTCTCTTTGATGTAGTTGGGAAACTGAACTTGCTTTGCCAGTACTTTTGGGTGTCATGTGCCAACACGTGACTGCTGGTCACGTGTAAGCACGTGACCCTCTTCTGAAGCCTTTTCCATAAGCTTTCCTGATTTTAAATCAGGAAACAATCCTACGGCCCAACCCGTCAGGCAGAAAAAGCGAAGCTTCGCCCCGATCAAGCAAAAGGCGATCGAGGACGAGGTAAACAGGCTCCTCGCCGCCAAATTCATTCAAAATGTGTCTTACTCGAAATGGCTGGCGAACGTAGTCCTGGTCAGAAAGTCAAGTGGGAAGTGGCGCATGTGCGTCGACTTCACCGACCTCAACAAGGCCTACCCGAAAGACAACTATCCCATCCCTCGGATAGATCGGCTCGTCGACAGCTCGGCAGGCCACGAGCTACTTAGCTTCATGGATACTTTTTCCGGCTACAATCAGATCTGTATGAATCCAGCAGACGAGGATCTCACCGCATTCACAACGGACCGGGGGGGTATACTGTTATAAGGTGATGCCTTTCGGCCTCAAAAATGCTGGAGCTACGTACCAATGCTTGGCTAATCGAATGTATATTTCTTCTATCACCAAAACGATGTAAATTCTTCTAAGTTCTTTTTCTTAAATAATAAGAAGGACACAATAGAGCATTGCAGAAAAGAAGAATTTTATTCATTCAAAACGGTATTATAGGCTCCTCAGCCGTACATTGAAAAAGAAAAAAAAGAAAATTTATAGTAGCGGGGGAAGGGGTGCAGGAAGTATTGCTCGTGGTACTCTGAGGAAATCGCCGCCAGCCGGGCCCTTGTCGCCTCTGACCTCTGCCTCTGATGCTGTCTGCGAACCATCATGGTCACTGACGGGCCAGGAAGCTCCTCGAGCGGGCACCCATCGGCGATATGCCTCAATTGGTAACACTCGAGAACGAGTGCCACCAAGCGATCCTGCCGAATCTTTGAGATCAGGACGAGACGACATAATGACCTCATCTTCCCAACAGCCTCGTCCTTCAGCTGCTCGGACAAGGGGTTGTGCAGCTCCGGCGATGCCCTCCAGATGGAGTACATGAACAACTGGAGAAGGGGCGATCGCCGGGGAAGCATGCGGCCAATATGATCCTCAATGCGGCCTATAACCATCTGCATCGTATCCTCGGTGCAATACTGGCCGTACAGGTACACGTCCTCGAAGTTTAGGATGTCAGGGATAGTAAAAGGGAAGTCCTCCATTCTTACGTTTTGGGTGTGAAGAAAGGAGTGATCAACGCTCCCTCCATTTTATAGCCCCACAACGCCCAAGATTCCAACAGTCGCTCGTTTCTTCCACTACCGTACCGCCACGCGACGGACATCCCGCCTTTCTCAGCGAAATCGGAACGACGCGGCTCTTATGCTTCACCTTCCCCCGCGCGTTCGTAGCACGTGTCTACCGCGACGGTCACTCTTCCCGCTGTTCAAACACCGGGGAAGATCGGACAAAACCTCATGACTCCACCAAGCAGCTACACTGCTCAGTCCATCCTTGACTGGTAATTCCTTACCCCATGACATGAAGGATCAAAGCCCTCATCAAGAGGCCACCGAGTAGCTACCCTGCTCAGTTATCCTTGGCTGGTAATTCCTTACCCCACGATGCCAAGGATCAAAGCCCCCGTCAAGAGGCTACCGAGCAGCTACCCTGCTCGGTCCATCCTTGGCTGGTAATTGCTTACCCCACGACGCCAAGGATCAAAGACCTCATCAAGAGGCTACCGAATAGCTACCTGCTCGGTCCATCCTTGGCTGGTAATTCCTTACCCCATGACGCCAAGAATCAAAGCCCTCATCAAGAGGCCACCGAGCAGCTACCCTGCTCAGTCCATCCTTAGCAGGCCTCTCTATGCCCTCTCACGCTAAGGATCAAAGCCCTCACCAAGAGGCAACCGGGCAGTTACCCTGCTCGGTTATCCCTGGCTGGTAGTTCCCTACCCACCGACGCCCGGGATCAAACCTTTCACCAAGAGGCAACTGGGCAGTAACCCTGCTCGATTATCTTTGGCTCGTAGTTCCCTACCCACCGACGCCAGGGATCAAAGCCCTCGCCAAGAGGCCACCGGGCAGCAACCCTGCTCGGTCCATCCTTCGCAGGCCTCTCTATGCCCTCCCGCGCTAAGGATCGTAGCCCTCACTAAGAGGCAACTGGGCAGTTACACTGCTCGGTTATCCCTGGCTGGTAGTTCCCTACCCACCGACGCCAGGGATCGAAGCCCTCGCCAAGAGGCCACCGGGTAGCGACCCTGCTCGGTCCATCCTTAGCAGGCCTCTCTATGCCCTCCCGTGCTAAGGATCGAAGCCCTCACCAAGAGGCAACTAGGCAGTAACCCTGCTCGGTTATCCCTGGCTGGTAGTTCCCTACCCACCGATGCCAGGGATCAAAGCCCTCTCCAAGAGGCCACCGGGCAGCAACCCAGCTCGGTCCATCCTTAGCAGGCCTCTCTATTCCCTCACGTGCTAAGGATCGAAGCCCTTACCAAGAGGCAACTGGGCAGTAACTCTGCTCGATTATCTTTAGCTGGTAGTTCCCTACCCACCGACGCCAGGGATCAAAGCCCTCGCCAAGAGGCCACCGGGTAGCAACCCTGCTCAGTCCATCCTTAGCAGGCCTCTCTATGCCTTCATGCACTAAGGATCGAAGCCCTCACTAAGAGGAAACTGGGCAGTTACACTGCTCGGTTATCAATGGCTGGTAGTTCCCTACCCACCGATGCCAGGGATCAAAGCCCTCGCCAAGAGGCCACCAGGCAGCGACCCTGCTCGGTTCATCCTTAGCAGGCCTCTCTATGCCCTCCCGCGCGAAGGATCGAGGCCTTCACCAAGAGGCAACTAGGCAGTAACCCTGCTTGGTTATCCCTGGCTGGTAGTTCCCTACCCACCGACACCAGGGATCAAAGCCCTCGCCAAGAGGCCACCGAGCAGCTACCTTGCTCGGTCCATCCTTGGTTGGTAATTTCTTACCCCACGACGCCAAGGATCTAAGCCCTCGCTAAGAGGCCACTGAGCAGCTATCCTACTCGGTCCATCCTTGGCTGGTAATTTCTTACCCCACGACGCCAAGGATCTAAGCCCTCGCCAAGAGGCCACCGAGCAGTTACCCTGATCGGTCCATCCATGGCGGGTAATTACTTACCCCACGACTCCAAGGGTCAAAGCCCTCGTCCAGAGGCTACCGAGTAGCTACCCTGCTCAGTCCGTCCACGTCTAGGCGATCTCCACCTCGACTTTGGGGCCATGGAGATACCGACCTTTCACCGGTCTTTGCACACTTGGCAAATGGTCGACTTCAACTCTCAATTCGACGTGCAATCGCTAGACGAAATGCCGACTTAAAAATGAAAGCAGTACTGTGCAAATACAAATGTTTACTACAAACAAAAGGAAAATGCGCACGCAAAGAAACTGTGAAAATATTTTCTATTCATAAAAATCAGAAGTCTTTACAGAGGTATTTTTGGCTCCCCAGCTTTACAAAAACGCCCGTAGGCTTACAAAATTTTGGCGCAAACAAAATAAGGAAGCAGGGAAGTTCAGGCCTCGGGGCCGGGGCGAGCGTCGACGAGCATCGCCTCCACTACGACAACCGGGACGGCGTCTTCAGGGTCGGCACCCGCCACAGGAGCTTCAGCATCGGGAGCCAGGGCGACCGACTTGTCCCCCACGCTCCCACCAGGGGCCTCCTCCCCCGCGATGTTTCCAGGGACGTTCCCCTGCGCGTCATCCCTGCGAAGGTATTCCTCCCGGAGCTTGCAGTCGGGGAACTCCGGCATCTGGGCCTTAACAGCGTCGAGGGCGTCGTGCCAAATGACGCTGGCGGCTGCAGCAAGGTCGGCGTAGAACAGGTCCGACTCCTTGTAGCTCTCCAATGCCTTCGAGGCCAGAAGCTCAGCCTTCGACGCCCAAAGCTCGGCACGCCTCGTCCCCTCCTTTGCCGCCTCATTTTTGCCGTCTTCTTCAAGGTGGCAATGAGCACCTGGGAGTCTTCCAACTGGGCCTCGACGGCTCGGGCGAACTCTCGGCACCTGGCAGCCTCCCGATTCGCGGCCGCCACCCGGTCTTCAAGGGCAGCGACCCTCTCCCTCGCCTCCTCCAGTTCCAGCCTCGAGCTCTCCTCCCGTGAGGAGAACTCGCCCGCGGCCCGCATCGCCGGGTCAATCTACTTGTCCTCCATGTTGACGACGAGGGCGACGTGCTGGAGGACCTGAAGAAAAGAAAGAGGGTTAAGAGGGAAAGGAAGGCCCCCAACCACGCAAACAAAAATGCTGAATGAAGAACCGAGTGGGGTGTGAATACTAACCTGCACGTCCTCTTGAGCTATGGCCGCCATTTGGGCACGGAGGGTCCCCCGAGGGATTCTGCCCCCGGTCAAACTCTCTATCTCCGAGAGCAGGCTGTCGGCGACGGAAATCCCCGAGGGCACCTCAAAGCGAAGCTCCCCATCGTCCACAAGGATCGGGGAAGCCAGGGAGCGGGGCGCCATCCTGTGAAACCTCTTGAGGAGCGACGCGGGAGAGCCGGTCTCGACTCCCACCTCGGGACTCAGGGATCTTGCTCCCGAGCATGCTTTCGGACCGGCGCACGGCTGGACTCGGGGGCCCGAGGCGCGTTTGGGCGCCTGGATGGAACGGCCACCGGTGGAGCCGAAACCGATGACGGGCGAGAAGGGCCAGCGCCTCCGGCCTTGTTCCCCTTCTTCATGTCAACCACTGCCGCCTGGAACTTGTTTAGGTCCATGGGTCCTGCATAAGGCAAAATACAAGGAGTCGGCGATGCCAGAAAAAATGAAAGAATGCATGTAACAACTCCAATTTTTGTATACATAAATTTGATTTAAATTTAAAGTATACTTGGAGTATTTAATGTTACTGATATCACTTTAAGTATCTATTTTCCCACAATAATTGCAAGAAAGAGCTTGTGGCTCATTGGTAATACCCCGCACTGCTGAATCAAGCCACCAGAGTTCGAATCCCATGCCCCACATTATTTTTAGATTATTTTTCTTTTAAAATTCTTGGAAGCCCAACAGTCCACAGGCCATAACTCCCAAAAGTTGAACTGGACCCTAAAAAGTGAGTATACCAGAGCCTACGTCAGGCGAACCTACATCCGACGGCACCCCGACTCGGCCGAGTCGGCCGGCGGACCGGCCGACTCGGGCCGGCGCCGCCGGTCGGACTCGGCCGGACGGCCGAGTCGTCTACACGAAAGTTGCGCCTTTTCGTCTTCTTTAACCCCCTGTTTACTCCATTTTAATGGATCGGCTCCCTAATGTTAAATACATCCTATTTAATACAAATTTTAATGATTTTTCTTTAATTTTTACATTTTTTAAAAAAAATAAAAAACTTTCACCTACCCTATCCTAGCCTACCCTATAAATAGACCCCTACCCCCTACCCTCTATCCAAAAACACTAGGTTTACTCTCTTGAAATTTTCACAAGAAGGGCGTGCTTTGAAACCGAGTTCACGGCGAAGCGCTGACGGAATTCCGGCGACGTTTTTTGAAACAACCGGCGACGAAACAACATCTCGGCCACTCACCTAGTTCCTCTATACTCTTTAGTATAGATCGAAACCCGTAAGTCCCTATCTTTCCTTCTTTCTACTTCTTAAAAATACGGAATTTCGAAACCCGACGGAAATCGGAACAAACCGATTTCCGATTCGGTTTTTCTATAAAATCTCACTTGTCACCAATTCCATAATACCTAAACTTATCCATGTTGACTATTAATCATATAACAACTAATTTGGACAAAGTTTCTTACATGAAATGATAACTTTTGCAATATCGTATTCTTTTTCACTTTAATACCATAATGTTTATTTTTCTTCTTCTAATCAACTCAATCATTCCTAAACATCGCTATCTTGACCATTAAACTTGTAAAAGTCAATTTGAATAAGTTTTCATACATGAAATGATAACCTTTTCAATTTACCGTATTTTCACTTTAATACCATGAAGTTTCAATTTCACATTTAACCCCTTAACCTTAACATACATTTAAAGTAGAGCATAAGGTAATGACCTACCTCCACACACACGCAAATACAACCCTAAAATGATATCATCAAAACTTAGAATACGACAAAACGAAATTTTCATTAAAATACCATAATCTTCATAAAACCATTCTTAAAGGTTTTAGATTGTTACACTTTTAAGTAAATATTTCTTACTAGGAAAATACGATAAGTTGTGGACATCGATCGTTTATCTAAACTGACTTTGTGGTGTCTAGGCTAGGCAAGTGAGCTTGGGTAACTTTAAAAGGCCCGCCTCACGATTCGTGAGCGGATCCCTCCCTCCTCACTTGTACTTACCTGGCCACAATTGGCGGTGAAGAGGCGATTTGAGGCTTCTAACGACTTATCGTTTAGACCATTTAGAAATAGGCTAGTTGGTTTAGGAGACCCTAGAATTTAAAATACGGAAAACTACACTTTGCGAATAAATACCTTTTATTTTATAAAACCGTTTTCTAAAAGATTAGTGTTTTACAATCTTTGCAAAGCGCCGCTACAACTCATCTTTGGGGAACCCGTTCGGGATCGTGCGGTTTATCGCGCACCCTCGGGCTAGTAGTGCGAGATTCAGACCTCCGCAAGGAGCATTCGATCTCGAAAGGTTTAAAATACGACATCTTAAGAAAATGAGATTTTTGAAATATAAAATATCTATTAAAATTATTTTTGTATAAACATATGTATATCTATCCTTTAAATACCTATTTTATTATAATATAAATTTTCCACCTTTTTCTAAAAATCACAAAAGAATAAAGATTACATTAAAATACCATGAATTTCAAATAATCAATATTACAGATAAATACCATTATTTATAAACTAGGATATTTTCACTAGAAATGTCACAACATAAAATCCACCCTCATTACAATTCTAAAGACGAACAATAAATACTTGAGGCGTATTTTGAAAAGTATATAAAAGTATTTTTACATAAAACCCTCTCAAGTTTTATAAATTACCCTAAGGACACTAGCAATTATAAGACTTTGATTCACATCCCTGATTATCTGACTCGGGTTTGAGTCTGATTAATCTGACTTGAATATGATTCAAGTCAATCCATAATCTACAAGTTTCCAATTCAATATGAATACATGAATCTATGAATACAATTACCAGTTTATACAATCTGGCTGAACCGAACCATGGATATATTCCTTTTACATGATTCCCAGAATTCCATTTACATGACTCTACGGTTATAACTGTTTCCTGATATCATGGTTTTGGTCAGTCAGTCAATCAACCATACAACCAACACAATTTACAAGATAACAATACAAACAAGACATCGCGGGGTTTAAGGGGTAGATTGGTACGGAAAGTGTTAAAGGTGGCACGAGGTGGTCAGATTTAACACACCTAACCTGAATCCAATTACTGTTGTACCGTGGCATAAACGGTACCTTGTACTATACGTGCCCTTAGTCTCTGGCATATAGAGACTCCCCTCGTATACACTGGCATCCTTCTGTACCAAGCTACAAACAACAGCGTTGACATAACATTACAACAATAGTTTACACTTTAAAATGTACCTTCTTATTCTGTCTTTTTCTACTTCCCTCTTACTTTTGGGACTTACCGAGCGATTTGTTAGCTGACGACATTCTGTTTCTCTCTCTTTTGAATGTCGTCAGGTGAATTGGACCCGACAGAAGTTGAGCCCTCGCAAGGAGACTTTGAGCACTTTACTGAAGACCCTGCACTGTAGTTTCATTGTACACTTTTCTTTTCAGTACTTTTCATTTCCTGTCATGCCACTGTTTAGGCATCTTTTTATTTCAGTTGTATTTCCTTTCATGCATTGTACAAAGAATGTTAATAAATAAAAGTTGTTGTTCTTTTTATTTCTTGTCTCTTGTGTACTTATTTTATATTGCTTAGATACGCTTAGCGTATGTACTTCTGAGTATATACGTAGCGGACCTCGTCGCGCCCACTTCGCCGTACATTGGGAAGCGGGGCGTGACAATGCACAAGTCTAAACAGATCGCCTGAAGGCTCCTAACTTACCCGCGTAATCGGCGCGGCTGAGCCCGGCCCAACTGAGGGCCCGCTCAAATAGCAGCACATCAACCCGAGGGAGGGGCTCCCACTTTGACACCGCCACCACGTCGGGATCATTTGACCGACTCACCCGTGGACAGCTGGCCCTTTGCCACTGGGTGGGCATGGGCCAATCCTCAGCCTCGGGCGGCGCAATAAAGAAAAACTTCATCTTCCATTCGTGAATGGAAAAAGGTACTACAACGATCCCCGATCCGGCAGCATCCCCCCGTTGTCTTCTAAAAGAGAGGTATACCCAGTTCGGCTCGCCCCTACGAGCGCCAGGGTGGTTTTTGTAGCAAAGAGAAGAAACGAGAAGGCTCAGGCTGAAAGTGATCTGACTCAACCTCAACCGGACCAGGAACCCGAGGAAGATCCTCCAAGAGTTCGGCACTAGCTAGCCCGGGGCTAACCCAAAACAACTCAACGCCTCACTCACCTCGGGGGAGAAGGGCAGACGCATCCCGGCCCAAAAGGCCTCCAGGTACAAGGTAATCTCCTTGCCCCGTACTTGGTTTGCCCTCTCCCCCTCCTCGGCCAGACGAAACGAATAGCCGGGAGGAATGAGAAAACGAGTCTTAATGTTAACGAGCTCCTCCGCACGCCTCAGCGAGGATCACACGCCAAGAACACCCGCGGCCTATGCTCTAAGGACCACCCTATATTCCCGGAGGAACTCCAACTCAGAGGGGGAAGAGGAAGAAGTAGAAGAGGAAGCTTCGGAAGACTCCCTAGACTCTACCCGCACTACATCTACAGACTTCTCAAAAGAAGACATCTCACCTGATCAAAGAGAGGTGTCTTCGGAAGATCAAAACCAAGGAATCCGACCTGAGAAGAAGAGCGTCGGGCTAACACGACCAGGGACGAGGAAACTATGAAGAGGTATGAGCCCTGATGGGGATCTCACCTCTATTTATAGCTGCCAGCATGCACATCCTACGGCTTCGATCGTCTCCCGCCAAAACAATGTTTCACAACCAATGGCCAACAACGTTCCACCTATCGCACTCACATTAGGCGCGTCCCTTTGGGCGTGAGAACTCCTGCGGCACGTCTCGCCAGCCAACCAACGCCAGACACGTGGGCTGTCGCTTCGACGAACGTACACACGATCCGGCGCTCCCCCTTTAATGCGAGATCTCTCCCCTAATCCGCTGACGTCATCAAGAAAATACTATTCTTTGACCGGAAATGGGCGACGACGATTGTAGGGGGGTTTTCGTCACCCCATTGAGATGGGAATACGCGCGTGCTTGTCAGGCGCATTACAGATCCCCCCTGCCTAGGGTAGGCTGGGGTTTATTGATTGTGGGGATCCGAATCTCCGACAGCCGCGGACTAAGCTGCCGTTAATTACCCCTCGCCTTTGGAGCGAGAGAACCTCCGATTGACGGGTCAAACAGGTCATGCGTACTTAATGTGCAGTATTGTGTTTTGAAGGGGTTTTGGATATATCGGGGGCCCCGCAGAGTTTTTACGGGGGTCCCGCTATCCGGATTGCAGGCTGGGGGTCAAGGGGGCTAGCATCCCCCATGCGGGGTGCGGGACAGCGCCCCATTAGAAATTTTTTCTAGCGGGGACAGTGTAGTTGAGTATGTGTGTGTGTGTATACATATATATATATATATATATATAAAAGAAAGGGGCATCCAAAGGATGCGTGGGAGAAGGCGCCAGCGCCTCACGTGCGCAGCATGTGGGCGCTCGGGCGCTGGCACTTTGGGCGCCAGCGCCTCACGTGCCCGGCACGCGGGCGCTCGGCGCTCGGGCGCTGGGCGCTAGCGCCCACCGGCTCCCAAAGCGCCGGCACCTCACGTGCCCGGCACGTGGGCGCTCGGACGCTGGGTGCTGGCAGGAAAAGGGACTTGGTCTCTGCACTGGGAGTTGTGCTCCCGATTTGACTTATGGAGTTGAACTCCTAGAAAGAAAGACTCTTCTTTTTTATATATATATAGAGTTAAACTCCCAGAAGGTTTGATTTGTGGAGTTAAACTCCAAGAAATCCTTGTAAATGTTCAAGGGGACCCCTTTCTTCTCTTCTGATCCTTAGATCTTTCCCAAAATGGGGTCTTTGGAGATGGGTCTCCTCCTTCCTCCCCCCTTGTTGACCGGATCTTGGAGAAAAAGGAAGTATGAGGTTTTAAAAATCTCTTATTTTTGAGATCTGATAGGAGATTTGAGTTCCCCTTTGTGGGTTTTGTGGTGAAAAACTATTTAGTTTTGGAAGAGAAAGAGTAAAACTCTTGATTTAATTCAAAAGAAAGAAGAAGGTTTAGAACCTTGAGGAAGGAGAAGGAGGCACAGGAACCCTAGTTTTTTGGGGGGGGAATGAAAAGTGTCTTAGATATTTTTATCATGTTGCCTCTTATAGGCTTACACATTTACACATAGCCCCTTGGGTTTTACAAAATGGCATTTTGCCCATCCCATATCTCATATGCTACTTCTTTTTGTACATAAGCCATGGGTTTTACAAAAATTTGGCTTTATGCCCATTTTGCTTACATTCATGCGCCGAAAAAAATTACATCAAAATTATTTGTTACATGATTTTTGTTTTGGCATGAGGAGGCCGGCCGCAGGGCTTGACTTGGGTATGGGCCCACTTTCTTGGGCTTGGGCCCGCTTACTTGGGGTTGACCTTGACTTTGACCCGGTCAACTGGGGTGCAAATTTTGACCCCAACAAAGTGCCCCCCATCAATAAATGCATACCGCATATATGAGTTGTGTGCATGAAATTGATGGATCTTGAAGCTGGACTTCGAGGTGGAATATCATTCCGGGGGCGGAGTATCCCTCGGGGAGCATGATTCCCAGAGATCGGAGCATCATTCCGATTTGCGGAGTATAATTCCAGGGTCGGAGTATCATTTCGAAGAGTTGGAGCATAATTCCAAGGATCGGAGCATAATTCCGAGGATCGGAGCACAATTCCGAAGAGTAGAGGCAAGATTCCAGGGATCGGGGCATGATTCCGATGAGCATAATTTCAGGGATCGGAGCATAATTCTGAGGATCAGAGCATCATTCCGAAAAGCGGAGCATGATTCCAGGGATCGAAGCATAGTTCCGATGAGCGGAGCATGATTCCAAAGGGTCGGAGCATAATTTCGACGAGCAGAGCATGATTCTAAAGGGGTCGGAACATAATTCCGACGGGCGGCAGACATTCTGACCGAAGCATAAGTTCGATGCAGAGGTTGATTCCCAGGCAAAGCATAATTCCGACAGGGAAAGAAGATACTCCGAGGCGAAGCATGATTTTGACACGGGGTACATTCTGAGACGAAGCATGATTCCGGCGCAGAGCTTGTTGGCTGACTTGATTCCGAGACGAAGCATAATTTCGACAGGGAAGGCAGATACGCCGAGGTGAAGCATAATTTCGACACGGGGTACACTCTGAGACGAAGCATGATTCTGGCGCAGAGCTTGTTAGTTGACTTGATTTCAAGGTGGGGCTTAATTCCGACGAGGAGGTCGCTGGTTGATTCCGAGTCGAAGCATAATTCCGACAGGGAAGGCAGATACACCGAGGCGAAGATTGACTTTGACGCGGAGGACACTATGAGACGAAGCATGATTCCGACGCAGATCTTGTTGGTTGATTCCGAGCCGAAGTATAATTCCGACAGGGAAGGCGGATACACCGAGGCGAAGCTTGATTTCGAACGGGGTACACTCTGAGACGAAGCATGATTCCGACGCAGATCTTGTTGATCGACTTGATACCGAGACGGAGCATAATTTCGCTGGGGAGGTCGCTTGTTGACTTGATTCCAGGGCGGAGCATAATCCGACGAGGAGGTCGCTTGTTGACTTGATTCTAGGGTGGAGCATAATTCCGACGAGGAGGTCCCTTGTTGACTTGATTCCAGGGCAGAGCATAATTCCAACGAGGAGGTCCCTGGTTGACTTGATTCCAGGGCGGAGTATAATTCCGACGAGGAGGTCGCTGGTTGACTTGATTCCAGGGCGGAACATAATTCCGATGAGGAAGTGGCTGGTTGACTTGATTCCAGGGCGGAGCATAATTTCGACGAAGAGGTCGCTGGTTGAGTTGATTCCAGGGCGGAGCATAATTCCGACGAGGAGGTCGCTGGTTGACTTGATTCCAGAATGGAGCATAATTCCGACGAGGAGTTCGCTGGTTGACTTGATCCTAGGATGGAGCATAATTCTGACGAGGAGGTCGCTGGTTGACTTGATCCCAGGACGGAGTATAATTCCGACGAGGAGGTCGCTTGTTGACTTGATCCCGGGACGGAGCATAGTTCCGACGAGGATGTCGCTTGTTGACTTGGTTCCAGGGCGGAGCATAATTCCGACGAGGAGGTCGCTGGTTGATTTGTCCCCGGCACAGAGTGTCTATGGTCGACGTTTCCCCGTCACGGAGTGTCACTGGTTTTGATGTAGAGGATGATTCCCAGGCGAAGCATAATTCCGACAGGGCAGGTGGATACTCCGAGGCGAAGCATGATTTCGACACGGGGTACATTATGAAACGAAGCATGATTCCACCGTAGAGCTTATTGGTTTGATTTGATTTGGGTTGACATCAGCATCGCTACACTGGAATATGGTACCAGAAGCGAATCAGCATCTGTCTTTGAGAGGATTTGGGGATTTTGGTTTTGGTCGGCGTCTGCATTGCTGCACTGGAATAATGCCAGGAGCAACTCATCATTTGCCCCGGGAGGATTTGGGAATTGGTTTTTGTTTGGCATCAGTATCGCTACACTAGAATATGGTACCAGGAGCGAATCATCATTTGCATTTCCCTGTTGGGAAGCGATGGTTTAGGAGACAGGTTTGGATCCCTATCACCTAAGGCTTTTCAATTTCATGGGCCGTAAGGGTCCCATAAAAGCATTTTCTCCCTACGAGTCGAAAGGATCTATTAGGTGTATTTTCTCCTTAGGAGTCGTGAGGACCCTCAAGTGTGTTGCTCCTTTGTGAGTCGTAAGGATCTCACGCGGGAATTTTCTCCTCACAAAGTCGAGAGGACTTTGCGAGTGCATTTCATCTCTTTTTCACGAGTTTGCGCCTTTTCGGATTTTCACAAACTCGCCGGCAGTCCTGCTGTTTTTACTCAAAGAGCCCTTTTGGGTTTTCATCCATGCCCATTTTGCTTGTGGACATACCCTTTTTTTTGAATCTTCATCGCCGGTGGGACTTTGAATGTGGTCTCGCCGGTAAGACTTGGGAGAGATTGGGATCGTTTTACGCCCGTAGATTGTATACGGTTTTGCAGGATGTATGATCCAGACCACAGGGCCGGAAAAATTTCGGGACTTTGTTGGCGTCTGCGTCGCTGCACTGGAATATGGTACCAGGAGCGACTCATCATTCGCCGTTGGGGTATGGAATTTGGAATTTGGTTGGCGTCTGCATCGCTGCACTGGAATACGGTACCAGGAGCGACTCATCATTCGCCACTTAGGGTATGTGGTTTGGAATTTGGTTGGCGTCTGCATCGCTGCACTGAAATACGGTACCAGGAGCGACTCATCGTTCGCCATTTAGGATTTGAGTTTAGAATTTGGTTGGCGTCTGCATCACTGCACTGGAATATAGTACCAGGAGCGACTCATCATTCGCCATTGAGATTTGGAATTCGGTTGGCGTCTGCATCGCTGCACTGGAATATGGTACCAAGAGAGACTCATCATTCGCCACTTGGGGTATGGGGTTTGGAATTTAGTTGGCGTCTGCATCGCTGCACTGGAATATGGTAGCAGGAGTGACTCATCAATCGCCATTTGGGATTTGAGTTTGGAATTTGGTTGGCGTCTGCATCGCTGCACTGGAATATAGTACCAGGAGCGACTCATCATTCGCCATTGGGATTTGGAATTTGGTTGGCGTCTGCATCGCTGCACTGGAATATGGTATCAGGAGCGACTCATCATTCACCATTTTTTTTACTGCGATTGCTCTATCATTTTAGTTTTTCTTATCGCGAAGGTCGCGATTGCCCTATCATTTCAGCTTTTTATTCGCGGCTGCCCCATTATTTCGGCTTTATTTTCATTTTTATTTTTACTCGCTGATTTTTATTGCGAGTTGCCCCATCATTTCGGCTTTATATATATATATATATTTGTTTTATTTACACATTTTTAAATCCCCAGCTTTGGACGAAAGTTATGACGGAGCCATCCGGTATGCTCGCGTACCAGTCGAAAGCAACATCAGTCAAGCTATTAACGAACTGGCAGAGGAGAAGTGCATCATTGCCCCAAGTATTTCCGCACGAGGCTTTAAAATGTGCGACGTGCTGATTCGCATTTCTCGTCCTATCAAATCTTTCGAATTTGGGGATGACATAGCCGCTAGGAAATTCTACCAGATCATACTGAGTAGGATATGGTCTCCCACTGCTGCAGAAATCTTTTTGTGTTTCGGCTTCGGCTTTTAATATTTTGACTTTGTTGGTAACCAAATCCATGATTTGACCTTGAGTTAGCGGGCTATTGTCATCGGTAGCCAAGACATTTCCCGAGATAGGATGCGACTGACTTTCATGCGGTCCGCCCACCTTTGGATTTGAGGGAATAGGCGTCGGCTGCCTTGGGACACCGTTTCCCAGTTCATGAGCAGAGCCCTGCGCTTGATTGGGCGGCTGAGAGGCAACTTGAGCTGTGAGCCGTAAGACGACGTTTGTCAAGTCGTCAATTTTTTAGTAAAGCTTGGCCATCTCCTTGTCTCTACTTCTGAGCTGCTTTCGGAGCTCATGGAGAAGGTGCTGCTCTGCGGTCTTAGGATGGAAAGTTGGTTCATCTTCGCTTTCCGAGCACGAATCCTCATGAACTGAGGGCTCTCCCTGCTTATCAGCCTCACTGAAAAGGTCTTCATTACCTTCCAGAGGAGGCTGGTCTTGGAATGTAGTAGCCATATTCACACCAGATTGAATTTGAGATGTAGTGGCCCCCTCTTTGCTCTTGCTGCGCGTGCCCACCATATAGACAGTGTGGACCACATATCTAGCTATCTCTTTATCATTGGCGGGGAGCTTAGAGAAGACACCCGATCGAGCAGTTGTTAGGGACACCGCTGGGGATTGCTCGAGACACCTTGTTGCTTTATTGGTGTTGATGGCCTTTGCCCCAGCTGGGGCCAAGGATAGTCGTTCATACACCGACTTGCGTTTGGATAGTGGTGCCCTCGAGATCACCACATTTGGCCTCTTGCCTTTCGATGCCGGTTTGTCTGTTACCGGAGCTTGAGGAGCCGGAATGGCGTTAGCTGGCACAAACAGAATAGAGCCGAACTATAGCAGCGGCTCCTCCCACTGTCGCCCAAGAATGGCCGGGAGGACCGTCCTGGAGTCCATCTTCATCGTGTAGGAGATGGGAGCTGAGTTCATTTTTGGAGACATTGTTGAAAATTGATTGCTTGGGAAACTGCATGAAAGAGCATTATTTTAGTATAAATATAGATATGTATATTGATTGAGTTCGTATGAATGTTTAACCCGAAATATGGGAGGAGAGATTGTCCCACCGGCCGTGCCGGAAATCTGTAGGGTTTTTTCGTCATCCCATTGAGATGGGAATACACGCGCTTGTCAGGCGCATTACAGATTCCCCCTGCCTAGGGTAGACCGGAGTTTATTGATTATGGGAATCCGAATCTCCGGCAGCCATGGACTAAGCTGCCGTTAATTACCCCTAACCTTTGGAGCAAGAGAACCTCCGTTGACGGGTCAAATAGGTCATGCGAACTCAATGTGCAGTATTATGTTTTAAGGGGTTTTGGATATATCGGGGCCCCGCAGATTTTTTACGGCGGTTCCGCTACCCGGATAGCGGGCTGGGGGTCAGGGGGCTAGCAGCCCCCTTGCGGGGTGCGGGACAACGCTCCGTTAGAAATTTTTTCTAGCGGGGACAGTGTTGTGGTGTCACGCCCCGCTTCCCAGAGTGCGCTAAGATCGGCACGTTACAGAGTCAACCATGCTACCTGTGGTTAGGAAAATATCCCCCCACAGTCACATTACGACTGTCTATAAGATATCAAGAACAGTAAAATAAAATAAACTATCTAGTACATGTCCATATGCTGGAATAAACGAGTCAAGAAATAATATATGCGGACGCAATAAATCCAATAAACAAAAAACATCTGGAAAGTAAGTCCCAGATACGGGCTCACATCAGGAAATGAAAGAACGAAAATAAAACTAAACTAAACTAGATACTAACAGGATTCTCACTGCTCGACCTGACGGCGAAAATACTCTAATCAGCCTGCGAAAGAGACAGAGGATCTGGGCCATGCAAAACCCATACGTCAGTGCGTCATAATATCAAACAATAAAATATAATCAGGAAGTAACAAGATATGCAGATATGAGTATGAACAGTAATGAGTGTATAACAGTAACACGAATATGGAACAGTGAAGTGTATGTGCATGCGGTGAGTAATCTATGCTACTGGGTTAATTACTCTCAAGTCTTTTGAAATTAATTTAATGAATCGTCGATGTAACTCAATAGTATCCCGTGCATATCCGGGACCACGGTCCAGACTCTCGAGGTTGAATCCGAGACGTGCCGCTAAGCGCAAAACAAGAAACATGTACAGATGAATGATGTCAGCAACATCATCCCGGGACTGGCCTAGCCCCCAAAACTGATCAGTATAAGCGTCGAACTGTTGAGTTACAAGTCAGATTTCATCATTGATTTTCCCTTACCCCTAAGTTATGTGTTCAAGTAAGGTATTGATAAATCTGGAGCTAATGCCAACATAGGATCAAGCAGGTACAGGTTTGTCTATACAGACAATATGATATGTCCATCGGGACAACATGTCAGGATTGTTGGCATTAGGAACATGATTAGGTATAAAGTCAAGCAGCGGTGTATCAGGTCATGTCAGGGAGTGCACAGTGTATCAAATGGGCGCCCAACAGTAAAATGTAGCAAGTATCGAATCAGGGTAAAAGTACGGATGTACGGTAAAAATATGGATGAACAAATATCTATTAGGGGTTTCATCATGACTATGTAGGATGCACATTATCAAGCATGGGGTACTAATGTAATAGTAATATGAATTAATATGACATGGCATGTAACTAGATATGTAGAATTAATGGTATGGATACACAATAAAACATGGATGCACAAATATCTATCAGGGATTACATTTACAGCTCCACGACTATGTAGGATGCACATCATCACGCATGGGTTGTTAATACAACAATAACATGAAATAATATGATCTGTAGATGCAGCTACATATAATAAATGATATGAATGCATACGGGTATCCAAAAACAGTAAAACATTAATATGGGTGTATAGTGCAATCAACATGTGATATTTTTATTCATATAGATGCAAAATAAGATACATAACATGTAGCAAGATGAACTTGCCTGAACGGATCACCCGGCGGGGTGCGCACGCTGCGTCCAACGTCGGGTAAACGTCGCAACGCACACACGGCACACGGGACAGGTCCAGGTAAGGCAAGAAGGTAACCACGCTGGCTGGGAACGTCCACAGGGTCTTCCTGATCGACAGCTACAGCACGGCTCCGGCGATCACCGGAAAAACCAGATCAAGAAAAGAAAAGGAGAAAGAAAGAAGAAGAAGAAAGAAGTGAAGAACAGAGAAGAGAGGGGATGGTTTGGTGTACAGGGTTCAGAGAAGGCAGCGAGAGGATGTCGAAGACAGGTCGTCGTCGGCGAGGATGCCGGCGATGGCAGTGGGTTGCAGGAGAGATGCAGGGTTCTTAATGTCGGGGATCGGGGCTTTGTGCAGTGAAGGGGATCGGGATCTTATGGAGGAAGAGAGAGGAAGTGATGGAGAAGGTGGTAGTGAGGGTGTGGAGGCGACGACGGGGTTGGAGCTCCGGCGATGAGGGTTCAAACAAGGGCTTGCAGTGGCCGGATTCATAGGGTGCCGGGGTTCGCTCGGGTCGGGGTTCTCTCTGTTGGGACTGCAAGGGAGCAGAGAGAGGTCGAGGAGAGGAAGTCGACGGCGAGGGTGTCGGCGAGGTCGGGTTGTACATTCGGGCGAAGGTGGGTGCATGGGTATGTCGGGTTGGGTTTGCAGGATTGGAGGAAGAAGTGGAGTGGTGGTGATGATGAAGGTGACAATGATAAGAGGGCGAGGGCGAGGGCGACGGCGAAAGCGAGGGGTTGCAATGACGAGGCTGGGACGAGCGTGGGTTTCCACGCGGTCGTGGGTTGTCGTGGAGGTGACGGAGGTGGTAGTTGGAGTCGAGTAGAGAGGTGAGGAGGTCGGTTAGATGGGGATGCTGATGAGCGTGGAGGCGGTGAGGCGAAGGGCACGGGCGCAGGATTGGATTCGCGACGAGTGACGGCGGGAAAAATGAAAATGAAAAGAAGAAGACGAGGAAGGAAGAGAGAACGGCGGGGGGATAGGGTTAGGTTTAATAATAAAAAAATTATATATAAAATATAAAATATATATATCACACAGAGGAGAGAGGGAGAGACGTGAGGTAAGTGAGGTATGTTTAAGAAAGATTTGTATAATATATAAAATATATTTTTGGTTAAAATCTTATATAAAACAGTTAAAACTAAATGAATAAAATATTAGGAAAATTTTGAGTTTTCAAGCTAATACAAAAATAGTCCAAAACACGCTCAGGTCGGGTCTAAAAATCTAGTTTTAAAATACGGATAATATACGTGTCGACCAATATCAAAACATGATATCCGGATAACGAAAAAATATACCTCCAAGAACGAATGCACGTAGCGTGCACGCAGCGATCAAAACAGGTCCGTTTCACTGAACGGGACGGGAACACGATATACAGATGCTACCACAGGGTCAGGGGTATGATGCAAGTCATGCTAGATATTTTTAAAATATTTTATTTGACTTTATATGTTATATTAAAAAAATGCAGATTCCAGATATAATGCCAGTAAAAAAAATATGAAAGTGCACGGATCCACGTAACAAGCCGGGATAAATCATAAACATGAATCAAGACGGGTTTCCAGCAAGCGGGTCAGGTCGGATGCAAATACAGATGTCAAATACACTATTCGCACCCAAAACACAGTAAATCAAGAAAAGACCATAAATAAAGAAATACTCAAAATAGAACTGGTACGAATGAACTAGGTGTTACATGTGGAGTATGTGTGTGTGTCTATATATATATATATATATATATATATATATATATATATAAGAAGGGGCATCCAAAGGATGCGTGGGAGAAGACGCCAGCGCCTCACTGCGCGGCACTTTGCGCGCTGGCGCTCACGTGCCCGGCATGCAGGCGCTCGGGCGCTGGCGCTAGTGCTTTGGGCGCGAGCGCCTCACGTGCCCGGTATGCGGGTGTTGGCGCTTTGGGCGCCAGCGCCTCACGTGCCCAGCACTTTGGGCGCCGGCGCCAGCACTTTGGGCGCCGGCGTCTCATGTGCCCGGCATGCAGGCGCTCGGGCGCTGGCGTTAGTGCTTTGGGCGCTAGCGCCTCACGTGCTCCACATGCGGGCGCTGGCGCTTTGGGCACGAGCGCCTCATATGCCCGGCACATGGGCGCTGGCGCTGGCGCGAGCGACTCATGTGCCCGACACGTGGGCGCTTGTGCGCTAGCAGAAAAAAGGACTTAGTCCCTGTACTGGAAGCTGTGCTTCCGATTTGACTTATGAGGTTGAACTCCTAGAAAGAAAGACTCTTTTTTTTATATATGGAGTTAAACTCCCATAAGTTTTGATTTGTTGAGTTAAACTCCAAGAAATCCTTGTAAATGCTCAAGGGGACCCCTTTCTTCTCCTATGAGCCTTGGATCTTTCCCAAAATGGGGTCTTTGGAGATGGGTTTCCTCCTTCCTCCCCCTGTTGACCGGATCTTGGAGAAAAGGGAAGTATGAGGTTTTAAAAATCTCTTATTTTTGAGATCTGATGGGAGATCTGAGTTTCCTTTTGTGGGTTTTGTGGTGAAAAACTATTTAGTTTTGAAAGAGGAAAAGTAAAACTCTTGATTTAATTTAAAAGAAAGAAGAAGGTTTAGAATCTTGAGAAAGGAGAAGGAGGCACAAGAACTCTAGTTTTGGGGCGGGGGAATGAAAAGTGTCTTAGATATTTTCATCATGTTTCCTCTTATAGGCTTACACATTTACACATAGCCCCTTGGGTTTTACAAAATGGTATTTTGCCCATCCCATGTCTCATGTGCTATTTCTTTTTGCACATAAGCCAAGGGCTTTACAAAATTTTGGTTTTATGCCCATTTTGCTTACATTCATGCACAAAAAAAAATTACATCAAAATTATTTGTTACATGATTTTTATTTTGGCATCGGGAGACCGGCCGTGGGGCTCGACTTGGGCATGTTCCCACTTGCTTGAGCTTGTGCCCGCTTACTTGGGGTTGACCTTGACTTTGACCCGGTCAACTGGGGTGCAAATTTTGACCCCAACAACGATATCTTCGAGTGAGAGCTCACCCCGGGTGATCGGTAAAACCACTCTTGACCCGACCAAGAAACGGGTCAAGACGAGAGTGGGGGGATAATGATGAGGCTCGATATCGGTGACTCTCCGGATGCTGACACGTTGCAGATGACGTGTCTCAGAACCTACAAGAAGGGATCAAGAATTTCAGTTCGGATCACACCTCGGGCCTCCAGCCTGAGGAGTCTCCCGACCTTTGGTGACCTTCCAGACCTCTCCCGGCTTGCCTCCGAGCTATCACGGAACCAAGATGCCTCGACCTCCCGCTCGTGCCCGAGCCTCCCACCGAGCTCATCTTCCTCGGTCTCACCCAGATCGACCCACAGCGCTGATCACAGGCGCCTACGCCACGGCTCCACGAATCTCGCCATGCGCGAGATATCTGTCGCCCACGAGCTCGCGTTCCACACCATCACGATCCCCCATTAACGAGCATGTCTCGTCATTAATGCGGGATCCCGCCTATCACGCGGACATGACGCTAGGGGCGTAAAGGCCGGCGTGAATCTCGCGCCCGTCTGTCCATTGCTGCCTCTATATAAACCCCTTTCTCAGAGGATCGAGATAAACCATTTTTACTCCACTAGGCCGTTACTCTGCCAAAATACCCTGTCTAACTTGATCGTCGGAGGGTCCTCGGTGGCACAACCATCCCGGGACTTCTTTGCAGGTAGCTCGGCCACAACCACTCAAAACCCATTGAGCTCCACAAGCTCCAGGAGTCAACCCTTCAATCCAATCTCAGCCGTCCATCAGCGCTCCCAGCAGATCAACGAAAGATAACATCTGAAGGAGATGAAATGTGTAGACTTTCGCCCTTGTGTCCAATTCGTGTCTTTCAATTTGCCGTAAACGAATCCTGTTTAAGAATTGAAACTCGTAAAAGCCATGAAGCCGTCTCTGTCTTGTGGGTAAGATTCCATGAATGCATAGCATGGGAATGACTTTGAGGCTCGTCGCAGAGGAGGAAGTGGGATTGTAGATCGAGTTAATGGGTTAAGAGGGTAGATGACGTCGTGGTTTTTGTTGAGCAAGACGATCCATCTGTTGGAGGATTAGTAAACAAAGTGGCCGTGAGCTTCGGGGCGGTCGACGCATAGACATTGCCATTGCTAGGGTTTTATGAAGGATAGAGCTGTGGTGGTGGGATCAACGGAAAGCATCAGGAATGGGATTGCAGATGGAAGATGGGTGGACATGGCGGCGGAGTTCCATGACCTACAAACTCTATTCTTTTGATTATTTTTTTCTAAACTATTTTTCTCTAATATAGCTTCGTTGATTTTTTCTCCTTTGAATTTTCCAGATAGAAATCCAATCCTGATAACAACCTGATTGATCTAGTCAATAGATTTCTAGTGAATTAGTAGGTTTGGATTTATTTGCAAGCATACCATGTTATATATAGGCATTTTGATGGCAAGATATGATTGGTTGCAACATAACAAGTCAGCAAAGTAAGGATGAAAGTGAGAAAGTAACCCTCACTTTCTCTCTTTACTTGTTTGAAGATTGAATGATAAATATGAGATAGCGCTTTCAATTGTTTTATCTTCTGTGTATTTCTCTCTGTTTCACTTTCTTTCCAGACTGTAAGAAAGTGAGAGAAAAGTGAATATTTTATGATTATTTAATTCTATTTTTTTCTTTTATTGCTCACTTTCTTTTATTCCAATTTCACTTTTCATTATCACGTAAGCACCAACTCAGCTTCTCTCCCATTTTTATTTTAACAAACAAATAAGTTTTAATATTTTCTTCACGCTTTTTGTCATTTTACATTCCTCTTGTTTCCCTGCTTTCTTCTCTCTTTCAGGTCGCGAAGCATGTCCTTAAGAGGCTGTTTGGCTGCAGGATTAGGATAGGATTTGGTATTGTTTGAATTCTTGAATCCAAAAAGGAGTTTGGATTCTTGAATTCTGTATTTGATTGTAGGATTTTGATTATTTTTGGATTTGCCTGTTTTTGTGAGGGGCCCACCATTGTTTTGGATTTTGAAACCAAAAAAAATTATGAATTTCAATGGATTTGACACTGTTCACATGGATCCACATACTTTATGTTATTAAACGACCCCTTCTCTCAATCTCTTGCTATAATCTTCAAATCCAAATTCCACTTATTTTTTTTCCCAACCAAATAAATATTACAACGATCTACAAATCCAACACTAAAAATTCAATACCAACCAAAGACAAATTTAACCGATACATATTTTTTCAATTGTATCCTTTTGGGAATCCAAATTTCAAAATCGTCCAACCAAACAACCCTAAGGATCTTTTAGCAAATCGCTAATCCAACGCACAAGAAACAAATGCCGTGCCATTCCTCGCTCGCCTCCTGTCTTTCTCCTCTTTCTCGCCAAATCTTCTCCTTTTTTTCCCGCCATTTCTGCCAATAAGATGCCACCAAGCTCTCTCTCTCAAACAAATCTCCGCTCTCTAATCTCCCAATCCTTAGTAAGTGGCGACCACCGCTCCCTCAAGTCTCTCCAGCTCCCCATCTCCCCTCTCCAAGCAATGGCCGCTGTGGCCTCTCTCGCCAACACCCAAGGCTCAATGGCCGCTCTCTCCTTCTTCCATTGGGCAATCTCGCAACCCAAATTCGAACTCAACTTCCAATTCTACATCACAACTGCCAACTCCCTGATATCCAACGGCAATCTCGACAAAGCCCAACAAGTCCTGAGGTCTATCGTTTAAAGAGTCTGTTGACATGGTCCTTGAAATCGGTAATCAAGGATTGCTGCTTTCTTTTCATACCATGAATCGGATTCTTAAGATTGGTGTCGAATCGGGTTGGGTGGAATTCGCAGAGAAGGTGTTTGATGAAATGGCAAAGAGAGGGGTTTCACCGAATTTGACCAGTTTTAAAACTTTGGTTATTGGTTGTTGTAGGGTGGGGGATGTTGGTAAAGTCGAGAGCTTTTTGAGATTGATGCAAGCAAGAAGATTGTGTATTGATAACGTCACATGCACGTTGATCGTCAAGCTGTTTTGCGAAAAGGGTTGTTTTGGAAAGGTTCGTTGGTTGTTTCAATGGATGCGGGAGATGAATTCTGCTCCAAATGTGATAAATTATACGGCTTTGATTAATGGGTTGGCGAAAAAGGGAAGCCTGAAGCAAGCTTTCCAAGGTTTGGAAGAAATGGTTGGGAAAGGATTAAAACCGAACGTTTATACTCACACTATACTCATTGATGGGTTGATAAAGATTGGATGGACTGAGCGGGCATTTCGACTTTTCCTTAAGTTGGTCAGAAGTAATTCGTACAAGCCCATTGTTCAAACTTATACATCAATGATTTCAGGTTATTGCAAAGAAGGTAAGCTGAGTCAAGCGGAGATGTTGTTTACTCGAATGAAAGGACAAGGGTTGGCTCCAAATATCAACACTTACGGTACTCTTATAGATGGGAATTGCAAAGTAGGAAATTTAGACCGTGCTTTTGAATTGTTGAAGTTTATGAGAAACAAAGGTTGTTTTCCAAACATTTGCACATATAATTCGATCATCGATGGACTTTTTAAGAAGAAAAGGGCTCGAGAAGCTTATAAAATCGTTCATAATGCCTTGCAAGAAGGCTTGGACCTTGACAAGTTAACTCGCACTATTCTCATTAGCGAGCATTGCAAGAATGGAGAAATCGATCAAGCTCAAGAGGTTTTCAAACGGATGGTTAATTCCGGTTGCGCCCCTGATATCCACACTTACACCATGTTGATTACTGCTTGTTGCAAGCAAAAAAGGATGGATGAGAGCGAGAAGTTATTTCATGAGTGTAACAAGTTGGGATTAGCTCCAACTAAACAAACGTATACATCAATGATATGCGGATACTTTAGAAATGGAATGGGTAATGCAGGTTTGAGATATTTTGATAAGATGATTAAAATTGGGATTGGAGCCGATTCAGTTACTTATGGAGCCTTAGTAAGTGGGCTTTGTAAAGATGATAGACTAGACGAAGCTCGAGCTATGTATGAGGTAATGTTGGATAAGAATTTGGTTCCATGTGAAGTGAGTTGAGTTACCTTGGCTTTCGAGTATTGCAAGACAGACAAGATCGATGCCGCGTTTTCTTTATTGGAGAGGTTGGAGAAGAAACATTGTGTTCGGACAGTGAATATTTTGGCTAGAAAGTTGAGTTGTGAAGGAAAAGTTGATGCAGCAGGTTTATTTCTAAACAAACTTTTGGATGGAGGGCAAAGTGCCGATAAAGTCACTTATATTGCTTTTATGACTGGATGTTATGAGAATGATAAGTATTCTGTTGCCTCTGATTTATCCAAGAGGTTTTCGAAAGGGAATTGGGAGTTATCACACAATGCTCAAGTAACATGAACTCATTGGGCGTTTTGGCATGTCATAATCTGTAAGTATTTGTACCAAAATTATCAACTTATCGTGCTGTATTTCTACCAATTTCTCATATATATTTATTGTTGATAAATTTGATAGCACTGGCATCGAATACTCGTTGATTTTTAACCTTTTCATGCATTTTATATGAACTCGATCAGCTGTAGTATCTCGTGATTAACAAACCCATGAAATTTTATGCATGCTCGCACTTCTGTATAAATTTAAATTCATGTTCATTTGACAAGCAAACATAATGACTTTTAAATAATAAATTTTGATCTATGTCACTGATGGAGAAAAGCAACTTGTGGTTCACTGGTTAATAATACTCACGACTGATGTGCCATAACCTGCGTGTTCGAATCCCATCAGTCCCAATTATTTTAAACCCACCGTTGCCGGTCCCAAGTCCAGAGGAGAAAATGTGAGTGTTATGGTAGGATTGTGACAACCAACGTAAAATTTTGTCACATTCTATGACATGAACTATAATAAGAATATTGTTGGGGCGTCCTCTACTCAGCGACGCGCTACATCAGATCCGGGTGTAATGTTAAGTATGCAAAGGCTTCTAGGTCATCGTCCGGAAACGACGCGTTACTTCGGATCCCGGGTGTAGTGACAAATAAATAAGGGTTTCATAGGATCCGTCTAGTTTCTTGGAACATTGGTTCCACTACAGCTAGACTAACAGAATTAGTGGAGATGATAATTAGGATGAGAGTTGGTATTATGTGTTTGCAGGAAACTAAGTGGGTAGGTAAAAATGGTAAAGTCATAGAGCCTTGTGGTTATAAGGTTTGGTATATGGGAGTAATAGGGTAAGCACAATCATAGATAGACGGTTGTTTGAGAATATAGTTGAGATTAGAAGAAAAGATGATAAAATTTTACTGGTTAAGTTTATTCTAGGTAGGGAGATCTTTAATGTTATGCACCACAGATAAGTCTTGATGACACCAGTAAGCGTCTATTCTGCGAGAATTTAGATGAGATGGTGTAAAGGATAGCTAGTGGAGAGAATTATTTATTGGTGGTGACCTCAATACACATGTAGAGACTTAGTCGTAGTGGGTTTGATACTATCCAAGGAGATTTTGGTTTTGGACAAAGGAATGAAGCAGGTGGCTCGATTCTAGATTTTGTCTTGTCTTATGACTTGATCTTAGTAAACACTTGGTTTAGGAAAAGTGAGTCGCCTTATCACCTTTAAGAGCGGATCAAGTGCAAGTCAAATAGACTTTTTTCTGATGAGAAAGATAGATAGAGGATATTGTATCGACTGTAAGGTACTGCCAGGTGAGAGTGTAACCACTCAATATAGACTTTTAGTTCTAGATTTTCGATTTAGAAGAGGACCCAAGAAAATTAGACGTAAAGTAGAGCCTAAAATTAAGTGGTGGCGACTGAAATAAGGTAACCAAAAGGTTTTTATAGATCGTGTAGTTTAAGAGGCGGATTGGCAGTCTGAAGATGATTCAAACAGAACATGAAACAAAATGACTAGTTGTATCAAAAGGGTAGCTAGAGATCTATATGGTGAGTCGAGAAGTGATGCTCCACCATCTAAGAACACATCATGGTGGAACGAAGAAATAAAGACTGCTATTAAAATCAAGAGGGATTCTTATAAAGATTTGAAGAAAAGTAGAGATGCAGAAAGATTTGAGAAGTATAAAATGGCTAAAAGGGAAGTTAAGAAAACTGTTCGAGAAGTTAAAACGAAGGTCTACAAGGAGCTGTACGAGAAGTTGGACACTAAGAAGGCTAAAAATAATATATACTGGATTGCTCGAATGCGGGAAAAGAAGACCAGAGACTTATGTGCGTTGAAGTGTGTCAAAAGTGAAGATCAAAAGGTTTTAGTTCGAGATGAGAATATCAAGAAAATGTGGAGAGATTATTTTGACAAATTATTCAATGAGAGCTTTACTAAGAATTTGGATGGACTTGTCATTCAATCTCAAAATATAAACCGTGATTTTATGTGTAAAATAAGAATATCTGAGGTTAAAGAGGCTCTAAAGTGAATGAAATCAAGAAAAGCGGTTGGTCCAGACTGGATACCTATCGAGATTTGGAGATGCTTAGCAGAAATAGGCGTTAAATGGCCGACAAATCTGTTTAATAAGATTTAGCAGACTAAGAAAATACCAAATGAATGGAGAAAAAGTATTTTTGTACCTATATACAAGAACAAAAATGACATTCAAAGTTGCTCAAACTACCGTGGAATAAAATTTATGTGTCACACTATGAAATTTGGGAGAGAGCGATTGAACACAGGCTAAGGAAGGATATTAAGATAACAGAGAACCAGTTTGGGTTTATACCTGGACGATCGATGACAGAGGTTGTTCATTTGTTTCATCAATTTGTCGAGCATTTTTGAGAGAGGAGAAGAGATTTGCATACGATATTTATTGATTTAGAGAGAGCGTATGATAAGATACCTAGAGAGGTATTATGGGGGACAATGATGGAGGTCCCCGTCAAGTACATTGACATAATTAAGGACATGTACGATTGAGTAGTGGCAAATGTCAGAACTTGCGGCGGCCTAAAGAGTGATTTTTCGACAATTGGTTTACATCAAGGATCTGTATTAAGTCTATTCTTGTTTACCATCGTGATGGATGAGTTTATTAAAACTATCCAAGATGAGCTATCTTGGTATATGCTATTCACTGATGATATTGTTTTAGTAAATGAGACAAAAGCAGGGGTTAAAGCCAAATTGGAGTTATAGAGGCAAATATTGGAATCTCGGGGGTTCAGATTGAGCAGGTCCAAGACAACATATATGCATTGCAAATTTATCAAATGGAGAAGTCGAGACCATATTAATATAACACTGGAAGAGCACGAGATATCACCGAGTGATCAGTTTAGATATTTAGGTTCCATCCAAAAGGATAGGGAGACCGATAGCGATATTAATTAAAGGATTCAAACTGGTTGGTTGAAATGGAGGAGTGCAATATGGATTTTGTGCGATCGTAACTTTCCGTTAAAATTGAAAGGGAAGTTTTATCGGAGCGCTATTCGGCCTGCTTTATTATATGGTACAAAATGCTGAGTTCCCAAGAAGTATCATATACAGAAGATGCATGTAGCGGAGATGCGCATGTTTCGTTGGATGTGTGGTAACATTAGAAAAGATAAGGTGTAAAATGAGGATATTCGTGTAAAAGTTGGTGTAGCACCTGTAGAGGAGAAGATGCGGGAAAACCGGCTAAGATGGTTTGGTCATGTGCGACGCAGACCTTTGAAAGCACCGATTCGACGAATGTATACTCTCGATATAGGCAATGTCAAAAGGGCGAAAGGGAGACGGAAGAAAACATGGATGGAAGTGATACGAAAAGATATGGTTGCCAAAGGCCTCAATGAAAGTATATTGTTCGATAGGAGTGAGTGGAGGCAGAGGATTCATGTGCTGGACCCGACGTGATTCTCATGTTGGTTCATGTAGCCTACCCCATATGCTTGGGATAAAAGTCTCAGTTGTTGTCACTGATGGGGAATCAATGAGATACCTATTTATGAAGAGCATGAAGATACCATGCTTGATTAGGAGTTTGAATGCCAACGGTTACTTTATTGTCGAAGTTATGAATACCAAGGGTTATATGTTGTCAAGTGCAGGGTTATGAATTCTAAAAGTCATGTAGAAGCACCATGTTATATGATAATTGAATAAAATTGTTATTGTTGTGTTATCTTTGTGGAGCTTTTCATTCGGCTGCAGTCTAAAATCTATCTTCGGCTGCGGTCGAAAGACTTATTGGCTGTGGTCAGTCGAATCTAGCTGTGGTTGGAAAATCTGTCCTGGGATCCCTTTGCCTCATCGTCTTGCAGTGCCATTCAACAAATCCATAACAGGTCCAAGACCAGCCTCTCTGCTCTGCCGACGACACCTTGATCCAGCACCAACACAATCACATGCTCTATTTCCAGCGACTAAAACGGCCTCTGTTTCAGTTCCAGATCCATCCAGGCAGCAATTCAAACTTTGTTCTTGCGGCAAGCAAGTACAAATTTGGTTCAGATCTGTTCTGGACAGATTCAGCCCCAAAACCAGTTAGAACGAGTGCAAAGGGGCATACCTTTCCCTGTGAAGCTGAGGTAAAGGTTGAATCGAACTGGTTTAAGGACTCTAACTGGTCATTGATTTGGTTAAAGTTAATCAATTATTGAACAGCCCTAGAAATCTAGAACTAGACATTTTAGTAATTTGCACGTGCGATGCACGCTTGTATATTAGATTGTGAGAAATATACTTCAATCTTCAAAAATTCGAGTGTTGCAAGTTTATATTTTTCGAATTCTCATAATGATGATAAAATTTCTTTAAAAAATGATAAAACCATTAAAATTACAAATACATCATTAAATTTTTATAGCTATTTCTTTTAATTTTTTTAATAGAAGGAAAATTTATCACCGTTAATCATCAAAATAAAGCCATTAGTTTAGACCCCTTCTTTTAGCATTATAATAGTAGAGATCCAGATTTTAAATATCGGATATCGGAGTCGTATCGGACTGATATTTTATATCGCCTATATGGCCGATATATCCGGTGATATCGCTATATCGGTTGATATATTGGGACAATATAATATCGGTTATCGTATCATATCGTACGTAGTCCCAAATAATATATTGAGTGATATATTGGCTGATATAAACAATATTTGATTCCCTTATTTACTTGATATAGTATGGCTTGAACCCCGCCAAAAAAAAAGGAAAAGAAAAAAATGAAAGCGCTAAGAATTTACATATTAGTTAACAGTTATTAATCAAAAAATAAAGTTATGAATTTATTATGCATTGGGATAGCCGATAAAATATGTTTGTATGTAAACTATTATATATGGTCATATTTATTGAATAAACAAATATAACAAAATATATTTAAAAATAGGTTTTTTTTTCTTTCTGTTAGGCCCTCCATACTTCAATATTTTTCTCTGTCTCCCATAGTTGGTATTTACCTGCAACTCTCTATACTTATAAATTACTCTTGCAGTTCTCCCTATTTTACTTTTAAAAATTATTCTTCTTTTCCTCCTCCCGGCCATCGCCGCCGTCTCCCACCACCGTCACCTTTTTTCTCCTCCTCTTTAACACCGCCACCGCAATCGTCACCGTCGACACCACCACCATGTTCATCCTCTTCTTCAACCCATAACACCTCCTTCTTCCTCCTCTTTAACACCGCCGTCACCATCATCACCACCATCACCGCCTTCTTCTCCTTTCTTTTTTTCTTCAACCCAATGCCGCCGCCGCATTCCTTCCTCCTCTTTTTTGATGATGACGGCGGCGGCTGTCGATTAAAGAAGAAGAGGAAGAAGAATGTGGTGGTGATGGTGTTGATGATGGTAGCGGTGGCAGTGGTGTTGAGAAAGAAGGAGGTGATGGATGGAAGAAGAGGAGGAAGATGATGGCGGTGGCGGTGGTGTTGAGGAGGATGAAGGAGGCGATGAGTTGAAGAAGAGAAGGAAGAAGGCGGCAACATCGGTGGCCGGGAAGGAGGAATAATTTTTAAAAGTGAAGTAGGGAGCTGCATGAGTAATTTATAAGTATAGGGTACTATATGTAAGTACTAACTATGGGGGACAGAAATATTGAAGTATATGGGGCTAACAGAAAAAAACCCTAAAAAATAAAGAAGATAGTTATACCAACCAATAATCATATATTTAATAGGAAAATAAAGTCATGGATTTATTATATATGTAAGTGGATAGCAATGAAAGATATTTTGTTATTTGTATCTAAACAAATATGCATAGCAATTGAGTAAATAAATATAGAAAAATAAATTAAAAAGTAAAAGAGATGGATTTAAAATAAATCATATCTTTATCTTTATTATTATTTCTACTGTATTAATGTCCAAGGAGGGGTGTATGGAGCATGTGCAAAAGAAACCTCTCTAGTTTTCTGAGATGTTGCTGATATGTCAAAAATTGGTAATTTTGATTTATATTATACTTGAAATAACAAATAAAATATAAAGGTTTTGGGGTTTTTGTTACTATTCAAACATAACAATTCTCCACAACTGAAAGATTTTAGGTTCACATTATCTCTATCTTGGCTATTATAACCACAAAACCTGGTGTTCCCAAATTGATTTCAATTTGATGGTCTAACGTAGCCTCAAATAGCGCCACATCAGCAATAAAAAAATTTAAATTCAAAATTTTCTATAACAAATCTCTACTATTATAATCCTGAAAATGATTTCAATTTGATGGTCCAACGTAGCCTTAAATAGCGCCACATCCACAGTAAAAAAATTAAATGTAGAATTTTCTTTAATAAATACAATCATCAACTGAGTCAGTTATAACTATACAATCATCTCGACTGATCTTAAATATCTACCAGAATCATTGTAAATCATTTTGAAAACAAATTAACCATTCTCACCATGTAGGTTTTAATCTTCTTTAATTTTTTTTTGAATTCACAGTAAAAAAATTAAACGTAATTTTATTTGAACATGTGCATCGCACATGCAAGATAATAGTAACATTATAACTAGAATTCATCATAAGGGTATGACTAGAATTTTCTTTTAAAAAATGCTAAAAGGAGGGGGGATTCCTTATGGAACCCAACCTCCCAAAGCATGCCAACTCATACTCTTAAAGTCATGAATTTATCTTTTTAACATTCAAAAGTAAAAGTAATTGGTCAATGTAATCCGATTCTTTTTCAAAAAGAACCCCAATAATTAACATATTCATAACATAAATCACATATGAACCCTAAATTATTTTTAATAGTATCATAAACTAATTTACATTTCATTCAAAAATAGAGTTGGCCATGAAAATAAAATAGCATACTAATAGCAGGTGAGAACATATTTTCTTCATGAATATTGGATATCATATATTTCATGATTACAAAATAGCTTATAAATATGTATTTTATACTTATATTTTTATATGCATATTTCATTATGCACATGTACATTGCACATGCAAAAACGGTAGTACTCTTAACCCTTTCTTTAAAGGAACCATATATTTAGAGATCCACACGTGTTCTCAAAACTAACCATATATTTAAAGATATAATTAATTATGACTAATGGGAGCTAAATAAGTTAATGAAGAATTTGAGGAAAATCTAAGCCAAGACAGAAAATTAAGCAGAATCATGTGGGACATTGGCATATTATTTTGGGAAACAATGGTTCCGAAGTACGATTATGAAGGAAAAAACAAAAAAAAAAAAGAAAGAGAAAACAAAAATAGACAGGAGATCAATCCGCTATGCTGTTGTTGCTTCTTCTTACTGTTCTTTTGTTGGTTATGTTGGATTGGAAAATTTTAGAATTGGTTTTTGGTGTCCAAATTTTTTCTAGAAGCTTTAATTTGAATTGCCTAATGATTTCTTATTTCCCTCTCATTTTTTCATCTGGGAATGGGTAGTTGGAGAGTTGGGAATGGGTCAAAAAAGGAATATATATTTTTTATTTAAAAGATGAGGTGAACAACCGATCATAGCCATACAAAATTTAGCATTTTTTTAATTTTTATTTTGCCAAATAATGACATCATCACCCGAGAAGTTTGGGTTATAACAATAAAGATTTGACTCTAATTTTCCTTGGTAATATGGATTGTTTACAAATATAATGCACACATGAATCTGCACATCCATATGCATATACATGCTGATAAAGCCACTTTTATTGCTTTTATGATCCTATTGTCCATACAATCAGAATATTCAGCAAAGATGTTAAATATTTTAGGGGAAAATGGGTCAAGGCCCCTATGACCAAGCAATATGCTTAAGTTCTTGGTATAAACAACTAGCTAAAAATTCCTTAGTACTCATATCACAAGTCTTCAAGTCCCTAGAGCATCCAAATATTGTATTTAGATATATGTATTTTAATATTTTTCATTCTACCCATGTTCTTTCTATTGAATAAAATCTCCACTTCATCTTCCTCCTCCTTTTCCAAACTTTTTTCATGGCTTTAACAATTTTGTAGAAAAACTTTCTAGGACTTAAACAATTTACTATCTCTCTCTCCCCCTGCCCCCCACCACAAAACCTCGCATCTGGCTTTTAAAATTTTCTACGTTTCTAAATATATTGCTTTCAAGTTTTGTTGATATTGAAGTAGAAAAACTTGAAACTTTTACAATATACATGTAGTTCAAACAAGTGAGAAATATTGTGACAAATCAATATTATAACGTAGAAGTTGTTTGATGAAATCACTACTGGAAAACGTGAGTATTAAGGACGGAGTATTTGCGACCGTTTATTTTTAAACGGTCGCACAAAAAGTATCAGCGACATATAAAATATACGATCGCCAATACTTGGCGACAGTTTATTATGTATTAGCGACCGTATATGACGGTCGCTAATATCCCATGCGCTTTTAACCCGCGAACGATCCTTCTCTTCCGTTCTTCCCATTAATCCGCGAATTTCATCCGAAAGATAATTTCCCCCCTTTCTTCCTCCAATTCTTCACCAAATTTCCCAATTCTTATCCAATTTTTTAAGCTTTTGCTACTGTTGGAGCTCCAATTGCCATCATCGTTCCAAAATCCGGTCCAAGTTTAGGGTTTCCCCTTTCAATTATTATTTTTTTAAATTAAATCATGCAATTGTGAAATTAGGTTATGATAATCTTTGATTTTGATTATAACATATTATGAAGAATTAAATATGGAATTGAAAAATGTGTTGGTTTTGAGATGTTGATTATGGAAAATAAGGAATTGAAGATAAGGTGGTCAGGTGTTGGGTTTTAAGATGAGGACTTGAAGAATATGTTAGGTGTTGGGTTTTAGAATGAAAAATGGGCAAGGATTAAGGATATGGGTAGATGAATTTTGGTTTGCTAATTGACGGGAATTTGTGATTTTGGGATGAAATTTAGGGTTATGGTTCGATGCCATCCTAACTCATACGTGTGAGCGAGTGTGTACGTGTGAGTGTGCGAGCGCATGCGCTTATGTGTGTGAGCGCGTGTTTGTGTGTGAGTGTGCAAGTGTGTGTGCACGCGCCCTCGTATGTGCGCGTGCGCATGTGTGTTTGTGCGTATGTGTGAGTGCATTGTATATGCATTTTGCATTGAAGATGTATATATCACATGTATATATCATATATAGCTTATATATTTTACGTGTAAATGCATTGTAGATTGAAGATGGTATACCACATATAGCTTATACATTTTACGGGTAAATGTATTGTAGATTGAAGATGGCATAGCAAAAGGGATGCGATTCCCAGATGTAATCATGCGATTATCTAAAGGTCCTAGTGCAAAAGTGAATCGACACGGTTCATATTACATTAATAACCTAAAATTTCTTATAACCAAGAAATTAACTATCCAAAATAATAGCATTTATTGTCAGTTTGAACTAACATATTTCTCAAGTTTCCGTAATCAAAGACCGTAGGGAACAAAAAGAATATTACGGTCAGTTAGAGTACATAATAGAGTTATTCTACGGGGTAATGAGCAAGAACGATTTGTTATGTTCAAAATTCGTTGGTGCGCTTGTATCCAGAAAGATGAGTACGGTTTTCAACTTGTCAATCTCAAAAAAGAAATTTATCGAGATAAGTTCATGTTAGCTTTACAAGCTAAACAGTGGTTTTATGTCAAAAATCCTAATCGTGAAGATACTTGGATGGCATTGCGAGCACCTTCTAAATCCTTATTCGATAGTTTTATCGACGAGGGTGATCTAGAGGAACTAGATCCGATTGACATATGAAGAATCATTTATATATGTTATAAATTTTGCAGTTGTAAACACTTGTAATCAATCGATATATAAAAAACTTTGCAGTTCTAATCATCTGTAATTTATTGATATGTTAGTTTAATGATTTATACATATTATATATTTTGTATCGTCATAACTTGCATGAAACAGATAGGGCTGCCTTCTAGAAAAGGCATATTTGGAAAATTTGCCGCAGCATTCTTTTCAAAGAAAAGAGACCGAGATGCTTCCTCTTCGACATAGCATGATGGTAGAGCTATATATTACAAGTTTTAAATAAGCGTGTTCAAATTAATTTGTTCATATAATTATTGCATTGATTACAATAAATTAAAATATATAGGTAGAACTACTCTTCTTCCTTCAAACCCTAAGGAAAGCGATCGAAGGTATATTTTGTTGACCTTTTTTTAACCGAATTATTTTCATGTGAATTGTTTGATGTTTGATTGTAAGTGTATGTGTTTTTGAATTATAGTGTCAGTTATAGGCCATGGAAACCCTAATTTTAATCATGCTTAGGTTTTTTTTAGATCGATTTATCTTAGATTTGTTTGATTGATTTGTTGATAGGTATGATCGGTTCCTTGAATTTCATGATCTGGCCTTGAAACCCTAATCTTGGCCGCCGAATTTCTTTTTTGATCATTGCTTGGGTTTTCTTAGCTTGTAATTTTAGCCCTAAAACAGTTTCTTTTATGCTTGATTCTTGATCTCTTAGATCTTTTAATCTAAAAATAACATGATTCGTTATAGGCCTTAGAAACCCTGATTATATAATTAGGGCTCTCCTTGTTGTTTCTAAAAATTACATGATTCCTTATAAGCCAGACGAAATTTTTGTAACTGATTAAGTTGATAAGTAGCTTTTTCTGTTTTTACATGCCTGGTCCTTTGTAGCTAATTGTATAATTGATTCCTATATCATTATCCCTTCAAGTTCTTTGGTCTTTACTAAACATGTATGATATGCACTTTGTATTTTTGGTACCTGTTTAGGTTTATGGAATTCACGATAACTTTGGTTTTCTTTAGTACGCAGCTTATGTTTTGTCATATGGTTGGAAAGATCTATTAACTTGTCATCTTGTTAGGTTTTCAAGTGTGTTTGTTACAATGTGTTTAATTCATATGCCTTTTCGATTATATCACCTGTAAATCCCAATACCTTAAATTAGCCAGTTATCATGATTACTAGGGCCGATTAATACTGGGCACAGGATTTTGCAATGTCAAGATGCAATTAATCCTTTTTTCCTTTTCTTTTTAATATGTCCCGATCAAATCTAATGGGATAACAGATACTGTTGATTACTGGACAAATGGACCAATTTCTTAAATATTTTTCCAGGCTTTTGAATTTGTTATTGTGAAGCGAAAAGTAAATAGAACCGGGTTGATATTTTCATGAATCCAGTTGATTTCCTCTTTCAAAAAACAGAATTCATCAAAATTTGTTATAGTTATTCACATGGGATTCGCAAGTTATTATTCCCATTATAACATGTCCATGCCTTGTGCCATTCTACTTGATGCCTCTTGTTTGATAGTTTCTCATTGCATTATCCGGTAATTTTCAAAGGATTTATGACCTTACTGAATTCTTCTATTTTTTCAAAATTTAAGATGCAGATCTTTGTGAAGACCCTCACCGGCAAAACCATTACTCTTGAAGTGGAGAGTTCGGACATGATCGACAATGTCAAGGCGAAGATTCAAGACCAGGAAGGGATCCCTCCAGATCAGCAGAGGCTGATCTTTGCTGGTAAGCAGTTGGAGGATGGCCGAACACTTGCCGACTACAACATTCAGAAAGAGTCTACGCTCCACTTGGTCCTTCGCCTCAGAGGCGGCATGCAGATCTTTGTCAAGACCCTCACTGGCAAAACCATCACACTTGAAGTCGAGAGCTCTGACACAATCGACAATGTCAAGTCAAAGATTCAAGACAAGGAAGGGATCCCTCCAGATCAGCAGAGGCTGATTTTTGCCGGCAAACAATTGGAGGACTGCCGCACTTTGGCCGACTACAACATTCAGAAAGAGTCTGCATCTTGTGCTCCGCTTGAGGGGAGTCATGCAGATCTTTGTCAAGACTCTAACCGGAAAGACTATTACGCTTGAGTTTGAGAGCTCGGACACAATCGACAATGTCAAGTGAAAGATATCCTGCCTGATCAGCAGCGCCTGATATTTGCAGGCAAGCAGTTTGGAGGATGGACGTACCTTGGCTGATTACAACATTCAAAAAGAGTCTACTCTCCACTTGGTGCTTCGTCTTCCAAGTGTTTCCTTCTCTCTATTTTTGTCAGACTTGATATGCTCTATTTGGTTAAAACTTGATGGGGGTGTTATTTAGTTTTACTAGGTTGAAACTTTTTTCTATTCAGTTTTTATGGTATAGGTTGATATATCTGTAGTATGTTCCTTTTTTCTGTATCAGCTTTATCAGGTTTGTGCTTTGCTAAGCCTGCAATGCTGTGATCTGGTGTGTAAACTGTTAGGCTATGATCCTGTGCTGTAAACTGTTTATAATTTGGAAGATGGAATAGGCTCATTTTCAACACCACACGCTTGGATGCACTCCATAACGCTGTCCTCAATCTAAGTCTCTACATGACCTTGAAACAGAATAAGCTGGACATGTTTGAAGAGTGTATGGTACATGAACGAATTTTATGTGATTTGTGTTTGACATGAATGCAATAACAAAAATGAAACTGTTGCATTGGCTAATGATTATAACTTAAAAGGAACATGATATTGCTGGACTCCCTCGTATATATTTTTGCTAATCAAACTTTAGACATATGCTCAAGTCATCATTGTTAGAATGTGATATTCGCTTGACAATTAAACGATCTCACTTTGATAAACTAAATGTTAAGCAAGTTAATTAATCAGATACACAAGTAAGCTGGTTAATTAAGCAAAATTCTCCTAGTCCGAGATAAATAACAGCAAAATACTAATCAGCAACATTGCAGCAAGTATTATCAGCAAAATACCAATTATCAACATTGCAGCAAGTATTACCCGAAATAGAAAGATTTCATGACGGAGCGTCGATGATAGTTCATTAACAGGGTTTCCGAAGGATAGTGTGGCGGCGGCGGGATCGTTGGGGAGCATCAAGAATGGGATTGGAGGGCGGAGATGGGTGGGTTTGGCTGCGGAGCGCCATGACCTGCAGACGCCGCGGAACCGGATGAGATTGGAGATGGTGGTGATCTTGGTTGACATCGATTCAAGCAACTCCAGAAGAAGATCAGACCATGAAGAAGAAGAAGAAGAAGACGACATTGCCGGTGAGGAGAGAGAGGGGGTTGCAAGATTAAAATTATACGATATCTCCGTTTGATTTAAAGAAATCAAAGAAAATAGAATAGGCTGCCACAAAAGCAAAACAGATCTGAGAAGATTCTTCAAGAAATTCAGTCAAGATATTACAGATTTTAAAGAGTTATACTGTTGAGGTTTTAAAGATGAGAAAGCCAAACTGCATGCTCACATGAGTCAGTGGGATCTAGGGACCTAATTGCAAAATAGTCAGCCGGTCTTACTGACTCATGTAAAAGGCCATTGCAGCATTTCCATCTTCAAATATTTGCTAAATTTAAAAGTTTAATTGTTTTATTTTTAAACATTTGCTTCAAAAAGGTTATGAAATTACGAGATGGACATTCACAAAATAAGGAATTTTATCATTTTCCATTTAATTAATATTTGGATTAATCTCGGTTTACCACATGACCCGAGCCCGTGGCTTCAGAGATGCCAGCGTTTTGCATGAGCAATGCAAAAGAGATTAGAAAAGATGTTAAAATTCCTTTCGTATGATAAGAGATTTTGATAATGGTAACGTAGATTTTAAGGAGTTGAGAAGATTTTTTTAATCTTTTTCCTTGCAACTTCTTTTTGGCTCCCCAGTGAGCCATTGCTTCATTCATGAAAACTGTTGCATACAAGAGTTTAGAATTAACAGCAAGTCCAAACTGAGGCCTATACACCTTAAAGTTAGAAAATACAAACTTTCAATGTAGCCAGGCAAGAAATTATCCTCAACTTGGCATAGTAGATGTGTCCAGTCTGATTAGAGCTGCAAGAGAAACCGGGATCTTTGAAATTGCATATGAACATGAAGTTCTAGACTTCAGGGCATCTTTTGCCAGAAAATCAGCAACTCTATTATTTTCTCTAAATGTGTGCTTGACGGCTGCATTTGGCTCCTTTAGCAGAAAGAGAATAGCTTTAACTGTATATCTTAGCTTCCAAGGGGTGCTACAAATGCCATTAACAGAGTCTGCCACGATTTTTGAATCTGTCTCTACCTCTGCATTTTTAAGGCTCAAAAAACTGCATTGTATGAGAGCATCTAGCATAGATTTGGCTTCAGCTTCAAGTATGCCACCTTTTCCATAGTAAAACATAGAAGCAAATACTAATTATCCTTTATGATTCCTTAGCACAGCACCGCCTGCAGTTTCATTTGAAGTAATGTAATGAGCACCAACGATATTTAGCATTTGCTTTCTGAGGGCTTTGTCCAATGAGTAAGAATGATCTGATTTGCTTTTGGAGCTAACCTGATGATGTCAATACGCCCAAATGTTGTCAATATCAAGTGTGTTGAAGTTGCGTGAGCTAAAAGAATTTGCCAGATTTCTCAAATCAGCCAAAAGTATAATCCATGCAGTTTCATCACTTTTCTTGATGTTTAACCTCACATCTTAGCTTCCAGATATGCCATACAACTAGATGGGGGATCCATTTAGCAATCAAGAGGAAAGGATGCTCTTTATACCAACATTCATAGGAATCTGCAAGTGTGCACCATGCGCTATGTAAACAAACAGGTAATTTGAAGGATACCAGAGCTTTCTCCCAGAGATAAATGGCCTAATCACTCTTCAAAAAGAGATGAGAACAGCTTTGCTGAGAAGGATTTCTGCAGCACCTACATTTGCTAGGCATCCCAAAACCCAATTTCTGAATTTCAGAATCCAATGGCAAAGCATTAGATAAAAGTCTCCAGGAGAATAATGCAATGTTTCCTGGCAGTTGCTTATATATTTGAAACATATTTTGATTTCTGTGCCATATCACAACTTGCCCTGATCATATTCCATGCTGATTTGAGAGAAAATAGACCTGTGAACTTTTTTTCCAGATCACCTGATCTGGTTTAGTGTCTATGCAGAAATTTTTTCTTTCAATCTGTTCAATTAGCTTATGAGGAATGATGTCCTTAATTTGTGTGAAATCCCATGAATTATATTTGAGTAGCTCCTTAACTTTTAGAGGGACAACAGGTCCTTTGGCATATAATTCTAAAGGCTTGCTTTCATGCCAAATTGACTTCCAAAAGTCAATATCTCCGGTTCCAATCTACCATAATGAATTTTCATGAATTTTTGGGAGAATGCCAGATATCTTCTTCCACATTGGAGATGAGGAGGTTTTTCGGTAACGGCATGTGACGGGTCCCTCAACTTATTTATTTCGAGAAAATCATTTCCCGAAATAAATACACTAAGCGTATATAATCAACATAAAGAATGACAATAATGAACAAGTGAAATAAAATCCAACATCCATATATTTACATTCAAAGAGTTTACAATAAATTACAAGATATCAAATACAATAACAAAGAGCCTTAAACATGAGGCGTATTGGAAAAATAAAGTGCGGAAAGAAAACTAGTGATCTGCTTCAGTTACAAACTAGTTGTAATTCTCTTCAGTTAGTTCCACCCCCTCTGTCTTTACGTCACCCGACGAACATTTTAAGAAATAAAGAGATGAGTGGAATGTTCGTCAGTGAATTTGCGCTCGGTAAGTCTCCAAGGAAATGTGAGAAGTATAAAAGTATAATGACAAAATAGAAGGATTGACAAAATAATATGGTGATTAAGCATAGCAATGTAACATGAGCATGACAAATAAGTTTAGTATGGCCGTGTAATGTAGGTATAGTGAATACGTAACAAGTAAAAGTGCTGAACATATAATGAGTAGAAATGCGTTCTAAAGAGCTCACTAAAAGGGCCATCTAACTATCGCCTGTTTAAGATATAAGTATCAACCAACTCTCAAGAGTGTTTTCGAATCCAACAGGCTGTAATCTAAGAGTAAAGAACCACGAGTCCTTATGATTTTTAGTAACGGGATTTTGACCGTCGTCAAAGTATTCCAAACTCAATAGGCTATAATGCAGAAGTAAGAAAATACGGGCCCTTATGATTGCTAGTATTCATGATTGCCGGTATACGTGATTGTTAGCATGCGACTCTTGAGATTTCATTAGACTTACAACTCAAACTATCCCAATACCCGGTGTATCTAATTTATAGTTAATATCACAAGCCTTAATCGAACCATGAATATAAAAGAGAGTATGAGTTCCATGTCAAGTTGGGTTCACGTCAAGTTTATGTATTCATGTCAAGTTTCGAGTATTCACATCAAGTTATACTCATAGTTCGAGTCAAGTCAAGAATATTCATGTCAAATGATATTCATGATTCAAGTTAAGTCAAGTATATTATACAATAGTTTGAGTATAATTCATTGTGGATGCAATAAACAAGCGGTGCATAGCATGTGATAAGACAAGTATAATGTTTAAGTAACGACAAGAAACAATCCTTTAAGAAAGTGTTATGTACAACTAATTATTCAAGTCATTTGCATTTAGAATATAAACGGAAAAATATTCCTATGTTTTATGCAAACATATCAGAATTTGTTCAACACCGACGTATATTTTTAAAGATATATATTTTTGTTCAAGTCTCGCCTAAATACGACTACCGGTTTAAGATATATACATGTTTTCGTATCGTCGTGCAGAACAGATCAGAATTTGTTCAACACCGACGTATATTTTTAAAACACAGTTTAAGTCAATTTCCTTCAGATTTCAGGTTTTGAAGATTATTAGAAAATTGTAGGTCATTCGGTGTATATATCCAAACAACTAAGTTTCGCGCGATTTGGATCCCTGAAGCTCTAATTATAGTCATTTTAATGTCGATGTTTAAAATAGAAATTTTGATTTCTGGACAGCAACTATGAGATATATTGCAGAGTATATATCGGGTTCTTCTATATATTTATGAGTCACCGGGTACATCATAAATTCTATTTCTATCAATTATGAATATACATATCTAAAGTTTGCCACGAACGGATATCGGGGGTTCGAGTTTTGTCCAATTTAAAAACAATGTGTGAATCAGGACTAATTCTGTCCAAATTCGTAACTTAATATTTTAACGAGATTTTCTATATTTTACGTTAATTTTCAAGAAATTAGTATAACTAAGAAAAACTAGATATTTTGATATAGATATCCGAAACACCTAAATTTGCTCAAATTGGACAACGATAGACCTAGTTATGTATCTTAGAAGTTGATCGATAAAATCTGTTTTCAGATTTCAGAAAAATAGTGACTAAAAACGTCATAAGTCTCAAACCTTGTTCAGTTCGATATAATTTTTTTACTGTAGACCTAAAATTATATCTAGTATTTATCCTAATTTTCCTAGGATTTCCAGGAGTGAAAGTTAATTTTTAAAAATTATTTTGAAGGTAAAGGTATTGATATGTCATATATGAGTATGAGAAAACCATGGTATTTATTCGTAACTTCATTTTCCTTTAGAAAATTTAAATAAAGTAATTTAAAATACAATGACAAACAATGTAATCCTAATTGGTCTCCGAAATCTTAACATATGAATCGAGAGTAATGAAAAAACATATACAAACTATATATGAGTATGTGTTCATTATTTATATATGTATCCATTTAATTAATCATTTAGGAACTATGATACGAAGAAAGCAACGGGTTCATGGAGCATGACAAGAGGAGGAGAGATGAAGAGAAAGACGGAAAGGGAGAGAAAATGAACTTATATGTACAAGCCGGTACGTCACTGGGCCTGTCTATCCGACGATAGTCTGGCATTACTAGCGAGACATTTTTTTGAGGGCTTCTTCATGTTTTTCTTCGAGAACTTTAGATGAAGAGGGAGAAGAAGATGAATGATATTTGTGAAAAAGAATAGAAGGAGAGAAGTTGTTCTTCTCTCTTATTTTTTTAAAAAAAGAATAAAAAGAAAAGAATAAAATGAATATATAAAAAGTTTTGTTATATTAATTCAAATTAATATGAATTGATAATAGGAGTTGAGAAGAAAATAAAAGAGTTACCATTTATTTGGGAGTTAAAGAAAACGAAAGGTCTCATTTCAAGGTAATAAGAAGGGTACAAAAATGATAAAATTAATTGCAAGATTGTGGCTTCGAACATGCGGCCTATGGAATAGCAATGCAAGGAATTAACCAATGAGCAATAAGGTTGTTTATGCACATATTTAAAAAGAATTAAATATATATTGTTGCTTGAAAAGAAAGTGAGCTAAGAAAAAAGAAAAGAAAGAAATCAAATGGAACTGTTTTGATTTGGGTTTTGGGCTTTGAAAAATTATAGAATAGGCAAAATAAAAGGAAAGATAAACTAATATATTTAATAGAGAATAAAATATACGGAGATACCCAAAAACAAATAAATACAGTATTTTATAAAAAGAAGAATGATATGAAGATATAGTGTTGACTATAGTGCCCTTAAGTCAATTACTAATCGCAGGCACGTGATTGTAATGATTGAGGGAGGACCTATACCGGTAGAACAGTCTTACTCGAGATGATAGTATGCTATTTGGTTTGTCTTTATCATCGTGTTCATACTTCAGGTGATATTACAGATCACTATTATATGTTGATAGAGCCCATAGGATTCTTGCTTGACTACCAGCGGTATGATGGCGATCATATACGTAAGAGTTGGGTGGTCTATAAGCACATCCTTAATGTCACGCCCCGCTTCCCGGTATACGACGAAGGGGACGCGACGAGGCCGCTACGTATTTACTGTGAAGTAAATACGCTAAGCGTATCTAAGCAATATAAAAATAAATACACAAGAGACAAGATATAATAAAATAACAACTTATTTATTCACATTCTTTCTGTACAATGCATAGAAAAGTAAATACAACTGAATGAAAGTAATGCCTAAACAATGGCATAACAGAAAAGGAAAAGTACCGAAATAAAAGTGTACAATGAACTAAAACTCTGGGTTTTCAATGAAGTGGTCCAAGTCTTCACTAGTGGGCTTGATCTCCGGAGTGTCCAGATCACCTGACGACATTCAAAAAAGAAAGAAAGAAAGAGAATGTCGTCAAAGATAAGGGAGAAATAGAATAGACAGAGAGTAAGAGAGAGAGTGTAGCTTTTACAGCTGTATTATATTGTTATATTGTTGTATTGATTGTTAACGCTATTTTTTGTAGCTTTGTACAGAAGGATACCAGTGTATACGAGAGGAGTCTCATTTTTCCTGGAGACTAAGGTATCAGGAACTCAAGGAACTGTTTATGCTACGGTACAACAGCAACTGGATTCAGGTTAGGTGTCTTATGGTTGCAGTCTCGTGCCATTTCTAACACCTTCCGTACCAATCTACCCCTTAAACCCCGCGGTGTTTTGATTGTATTGTAACTTGTATTGTCTTGTAATATAGATTGTATAATTGGATGACTTACTCAAACCATGATACCAGTAAATTGATGTAACTGAAGAATCATGTAGATGGAAGTATATCCATAGTTCGGTTCAGTCAAGTTGAATAGATTGAATATATGTATTCAGGATTCATGTTGGATTTTAGATTGTACTTGAATCATATTCAAGTCAGATTATTAATGAGACTCAGTCTAAGTCGGACAATTAGAAAAGTAAATTGAAGTCCTGATTGTTTTGATATTATTGGTAACCGTTGCACATGGGCGGCAGAATTTGTGTCTTTTTCAAAAACGATTATCGTGTTGATAACACCATTGTTAAGTTGTCTACCTTAAATAGGCAAGCACCCACTTCTCCGGCTCCCCGAGGCTCAAGTGATTGGTCCCACTTAAACCTATATTTACTAGAGCCCTTAGGGTAATTTATAGAACTTGAGGGGGGTTTTATATAAAAATACTTTTGTATAATTTTCAAAATACACCCCAAATATTTAATTATCATCTTTAGAGTTGTAACGAATGTAGATTTTATATTTTGTGACATTTCTAGTGAGAATAACCTATTTTTCATAATACATGGTATTTAATTGTAATATTGAACTTGTATGGATTTCATGGTATTTTAATATAAAGTGATTCTTGTGATTTTACAAAAGTTGAAGTATATATAAAAAAATAGATATTTTGATATTACATATATATATATATATTTATAAAAAAATAAATTTTAATATATATTATAATTCTAGAAATCTTATTTTTCTTAAGATTTTCGTATTTTAAATCTTTCGAGACCGAATGCACCTTGCGGAGGTCTGCATCTCGCACTACTAAAACCAGGGACATGCGATAATCCGCACCATCCCATTCGGGTTCCCCAAAATGGGTTGTAGAGGCGCTTGGCACAGATTTATAAAAAATACTTAATCCTTTAGAAAACGGTTTTATTAATTCATGGTATTTATTTGAAATGTTTCGTTTTCTCGTATTCTATGTTCCCGAAAGGTATTGTGCTATATTGCATATGAGTATTGTGAGGTGGTAGGTCATTACCTCGTGATCTACTTAAAAGTATAGTAAGATTGTGATGTTTTAATGTCGAAATGAAACTATATGGTATTTTAGTGCAAAAGTACGGTAAAAGTTACAAAATGAATTAGATTATCGTGAAACTTGATCAACATGTTTATTAGTGTTTAATAGTCAACATGTAAGAGTTTTGTGTGGATGTATTTAAGAAAATTTTGGATTTTTAGAAAGAACCGAATCGGAAATCGGTTTAACTCCGATTCTGTCGGGTTTTGGAAATACGTGTTTTCAGAATAGCAAAGTGAAGAGGGAGAAGGGACTTATGGTTTTAGCTTAAAGAGGAGAGGAGAAGGGAAGGTAGACTTCGTCGTGCGTCGTTTCGTCGCCGGGAGCTTCTATGGTTGTCGTTGGAAGATGGCCGGAGTTTCGCCCCTTTGCTCACTTCAAATGCACACTAAACTTCTAGGAATTTTCTTGAGAGTTTTGATCAGAATTTTGGAGTGAGGGGTGTGTGTGTAGGGGTTGTATTTATAGGGTAAGGCTAAGGTTAGGGTAGGTGCAAGGTTGAAATGAAAAAATGTGATAAAATGTATTAAAATGTAATAAAATGGAGTAATTGGTGTTTTAAAGGGGTCTCTGTTACCGGTCTGAAGAAATAAAGTATACAGGGGTGCAGGGGAGGTGAAGAGCCAAAAGTTTCATGTTGATGACTCGGCGGTCCGGCCAAGTCCGGCCGGCGGAGGCGGCCCGATTCGGCCGGTCCGCCGGCCGATTCGGCCGTCAGGTGGTCGGAGTCCTCCTTGACGGTTCACTAGTCCCGTGGTATAGTTAGTTTTTCATGTGTGGTGAGGTTTTTGTGAGTTATGCACGTATAAACCCTTGGTATTCTAAAAATTCAAAATAAAACAATATTAAAAATAATTTGGGGAATGAGATTTGAACTCTAGTGGCTTGGTTCGGCAGTGCAAGGTTATTACCAATGAGCTATAAGCTCATTCTTGCTATTAAAAAGCAAAACAAACTTATAATTTGTGCTCAGGCAAAAGTACCCCTTTCTTTAAATTTTGAAAAAATTTCTGCAGAAAGTTGTACAGGAAATTTAGGGTTGTTACACTTAAAATGTCCCTAGTCGTGGGAGTTTCGAGACTAGGCATCGATACTCCAAGAGTAGACTAGTGTATACCGATCGAGACCCCGACGAGGGGCGGTGGCCGGTCTCACAAGCCATTGGTGTTTGTTGGTTCGCCTAAGATGTATACAGGTGCTCATTGGGTTATGAGTACACCAGACGGACTCGCCGGGAATATGCTAGTTGGTATTATACCTATTGTCAGATAGCAGTTCCCTGGTGACATGTGTACAAGTTAGTCTATCGATCTGAGATCGTCATTTGTCTTGTGTGAGTTCCCACTGTGCTTTGATTACTACCCTACAACGGCTCAAAGAAGTCGTGAAAACAAGTTTTAGTTGGGTACAGTCCCGAGCCACATGGAGGCAGTGAGCGGATCATTAGGAAATTCATCTCTCCCGGTATTGGGGGTTGATGTCGCGGTGTGCACGGGTGGCCATCACTGAAAATCCATGGCCAAGATAGTCGAGAATTACTGATCTAGGATCGGTAATTTCTCAGGTGGTGATAGGTTTCATACCGACACTAAATGTCGCGTTATTAAGGGCCTGATTTTATCTACCCTCTAGACTCGATATGCGATACTCATAGATGAACGAACCGAACTGTACGGATATTGTCACTGTCAGGATCAGTAGGGTTTCAGGATGAGTTTGCTCGTCGGCCTCCCTTTCGCTCAATACCTGGGTAGCCGTTACGTACAACTAGTGCCACTGACGTGCTTGTAATTAAACTCACTGCCAGTGTATTGACGGGTCTTTAGAGTCCCACACAGAGGGTTTCCCTGGCTCGGGCAAAACGTTGTGGAGGTCGTATGGTTTTATGGCAGGGTTCGATCATATACGTGCATTTGTGTACGGATCATGATCGGACGGATAATACTAGTGGGCTTTGGTTTAAGCCGGATCCTAATATTATATTATTGGATTATTTTCGTCTCTTTGTATCCGTATTCAGTCTGAATACGGATGCGGGTATGTATATACGGATGAGGGATATTCTTATAATTCGTTACAAGATTTCTTTAGTTGATGCCATTTCTTTTATTGTGTTAAATATTTAATTTAAATGTTTATTTGGTGTGGAAGTGTGACTCATGGCTTGGCATTGATTCATGCACATAGACTTGGTGATTCATGGTGACATGGGGGGTTTTGTTTTGGTTAAGATATTTGTGAGATATTATTGGGAGCAAAGGCAAATCTTTTTTCCTTGGTGGGGCTTTTCTTTAGTTGCTCACTTGCTCACAATAGATATAACACAAAAACACTTAGCAAAAACAACACACAAGAAAAAGGCAGCACACATTTTTCTTTAGTTGCCAAAAAGCTTTGCTTCACACTTCGCTCCCATGGTTTCTTCTTCAACCTCTACCCAAACCCTCTCATGAGTTGAGAATCCTTGGGTGTATTGAGACAAAGTATTCATACACACTCTCTACTTCATCTTGGTTATCTAGGCTAGCAAACTAGATATCCGAGTTGCTTCGGTTTAGAGGCGGGAGCCCGTTTTACTAACCCTCGATGTGGATCGTCTTCGATGTGGGGAGACCGGAGATCGAACTTGATCGAGAAAGCCGCGAGGAGCTTGGGACAGAGGTTGAAGATCGAAGGACACAGATCGATCGGTATAACCTCTCTAAACTCCTTCTATAGAACTAGTATAGGGTTAATGGTAAGATCCGTAGATTAAGGTTCCGTTAGCGCCGAATTTCTAAAAGTTTTTGTTCCGCATTTGGCCATGGATTGATGGCCGGGGCGCTGCCGTAACCCAACACGGTATCAGAGACAACCCATTAACCACATACTAGTTTGTTTAGATGATATTAAAGTATCGAAACTGAAACAACTCCGAAACAATACCCTTAATATTCCGTTCTCTGTCAAATTTTTCTGAGTCTTCTAAAAATATTTAAGCAACTACAGAAGACTACTTAGGTGACCACTAGAACACACTCCAAACACGAACCCCAGACCCACAAAATGCACCGGCCAGATCATCAAAATGTCCGAGGTGGCCGGTTTTTTGAAGGCTTCTGGGATTGAAATTTTGGGTATTGTTTAGTCTCTGGAATATTAGTTCAGTGGTATTGCTAGTTTAGCCCAGTTTGGATATAGTTTTATCTATTAGTTTTAGGTTATTCGGGGTTATTTCGAAGTCAATATTTCTAACACTGTTTAAAGTTTTACAGTATATTGTTCCCCGCCGAAAGACGCGGGAAGACGCGGTAAACATTTTGCCTGAATTTCGGGGCAGATGCTAATTGGTGCTATCCGTCCACCTCTCCAAAGATGCCAAGTTGATTTATGACACCATGTATCGAAGGTGTTGGGTAGTGGGAGCGCCCCGGCCATCGAAACGTGGCCAAATACGGAGCAAAAATTTCTTATAATCCGGCGCTACCATTACCCGATTAACAAGATCGAAACCATTAACCCTAAAACTAGCAATCTAACAAAAGGAGATAGAATGGTTATACCTAATGAACCAAGTCATTCGGGTCTTCAACCATTTCCAAACTCCAAGTGATGCGGATTGACTTTGGTCGCCAGTCTTCCTTTATCACCGATGATCCACCCGAGGGAAACGGCGCAAGTTTCAGGTTCGCCAAGCGAACCAGCCGACTCTTCAAAATTGGTAGTAGTGGAGAGTGGGGAGTGTAAGATAGTGTCACCAAAACTTTCTCTCAAAATATTATGCTCATAGAGCAACTATGGAAGATGTGGAGGTGATGAAAGCATGGAAGGCATGAGCTCAAAAATAGTTAAGTCTTTTTTGGTGTGGGTGTAATGAAGAGAGAGTGAGCTATACAAAATGAGCAAGCCCCCTTCAAAAAGTGGCCGGCCCCCTTTAATTCACCACCAAAAATGCACACCAAAAAACACTATGTCTAATTATCAATAAACAATTGAAGACCATGCCAATCTCTACATTGCCAACCCATGCCTTGACCCAATCACCTTTCCACCTCATTATGAATCAAATGATTTTTCTAAAAAGGAAAATCAATAATGAGGTGGTAAATCTTCTAGAAGTCATTCCGTACAAATACGGAATACTTCCCGGTATATGTATCGAAATACACATACGCGTATTCGTACGAAAATACGAATAGCCAAAGAGAGAAAATAAATAGTGAGCAATAATACTAGAATACATATATATAAATACATACGTAAATTATTAAATCAAAACTTGATTTAACAATCTTGCTTAATCCTAAGCCGCTAGTATTATCAACCGTCCGATTAAATTCCGTGCAGCATGTGCACATATTTAGTCGGACACCTGTACGTATCAACATACGTCACCTACACCATATCGCTTGAACCGTGAAAACCCTCTGTGTAGGACTCTAAAGACTCGTCAATACGCTGGCAGTGGGCAGTGGGTTTAACCACAAGCACGTAGCGGCACTACCTGTACGTAACGGCTACCACGTATTGAGCGAAAGAAAGGCCGACGAGCAAACTCATCCAAACCCCTATTGAGCCTGTCAGTGACAATATCCGTACAGTCCGGTCTGTTCGTCTAAGAGTATCGCATATCGAGTCTAGGGGGTGGATAAAGTCAGACCCCTAACAACGTGATAATTCGTGTCGGTATGAAACCCATCACAACCCGAGAAACCATCGATCCTGGATCGGTAATTCTCACATACCCCGGCCGAGGATTTCTAGTGATGGCCACCCGTGCACTGCGCGATATCAACCCCCAATACCGGGAGAGACGAATCCCCGACGATCCGCTCACTGCCTCCATGTGGCTCGGGATTGTACCCAACTAAAACCTGTTTGCACGACTCCTTTGAGCCATGGTAGGGTAGTAATCAAAGCACAGTGGAAACTCACACAAGATGAATGACGATCTCAGGTCGACAGAATATAACCTGTACACATGTCACCAGGGAACTGCTATCTGACTATAGGTATAATACCAACTAGCATGTTTCCGGCGAGTCCGTTCAGTGTACTCATAACCCAATGAGCACCTGTATACTATCTTAGGTGAACAACTAACACCAATGGCTTGTGAGACCGGCCACCGCCCCTCGTCAGGGTCTAGATAAGCATACACCAGTCTACACTGGAGTATCGATGCCCAGTCTCGATACTTCCACGACTAGGGACATTTAAGGATGTGCTTATAGACCCCCAGCTCCCACGTATGTGATCGCCATCACAATACTGGTAGTCAAGCAAGATCCTAAGGGCTTTACCAACATATACATGATGATAAAGACAAACCAGATAGTATACTATTATCTCGAGTAAGACTGTTTTATCGGTATAGGTCCTCCCTCAATCATCATGATCACCTGTCTGCGACTATGATAATTGCCTTGAGGGTACTATAGCCAACAATCTCCCACTTGCATTTAAGGCTAATTATTGTGACGTCGTATACTCACAGCCCGTGTGATACCGAACACCCAACTCCTCTACTAATCAGTTTCACAAACCTCGTTTGAAAAACTATTGCGTTCGAGAAATAGCCTCAGTGAGTGGATCCGCTCCAGTGTTTCTTTCTATGTCTCTCTTTATCTCAACTTCGCGGAGAAAACTATCTCCCGAAATGAGCAATACCCGTCTTAGAATATTTCTGGATATCTGATGGGACCCAGTTCATAAATGAACTCCAAATCCAGCAAACTTCTTAGACTGTATCGACTACTGAACTTAATCAGTCTGCTGCGCCATGCCTTCCTCAGTATCCGCTCGGACCACCTGTCCAAACTACTGTCCTTCGTCAGAGGTAAAACTATAACTCTGACAGTCACTCTGTCCTTCAGGTCACCTTGGAAGCCTGAAATGATAACTGTCTCCTAAAGGAGGCCGCCGTTATCAAATCCCTAGAACATCCACTTATGTTCATAAACTTCTTCCATTCGTTTTTCTCGAGGATTGGATTAATATATCAACTTATTGCATCTAGTGCAAAAACAACATCTTATGTGGTACTTGACATGTCATGATTGACTCAATTGCCTAAGCAAGTGATATGCCAATCATGCACATCCCTCTCCCTTTTAGTCTGTAAGACACCTTTAGAGAGGGTGACTCCATCACCAGCAGGTACACCACCATGTCAGGAGTCGTCCATTCTAAATATCTTTAGAATACTGTCTAAGTATCCAGATTAGGAAACTACCCAAATATAGATTTAAAACTATAGATCTAGTAACCAGAATGCCTGATATTATATCCATAACCTATGTGGAGAAAACACTGTGTGACAACCAAAGTATAACCGATCGTAGTATAGGAATTTCACTTCCTACTATGTGTATGTCATCCAAATACCAGGACAATACACCCTACTACCTTCTCAATAGATCCATCTCCTATTCTGATGAAGTCAAAAACTTATGACTGTCACAGCAAAAATAGATGTTTTATTTCCGCTATATTCACTTTAGTCTATAAATAGACACAAGCTACTTGTCCACTATGCTTCCGCTGCTCCCACTGACTATGACAACCCTCTGGAAGAGTTATATACACGTGCACTTCTAAAGCTAGTTTAGAATGACGCTATACTGGTCTTCCTGCCGAGTTTCATAGTTTGGAACAACAGTAGTGTCAAGTCCGGGTAAACAAGAACCTTCCTGTCACCGTCCTTAAGGCTACCGAAATACCTCTCGGGTGCCTGAGGTAACCCTCCATATCTGCGGAGTGGCTAATGGAATGTCAATCCTGATTTAATTTTTAGGTCCTATTAAATTTTCCGTAATCGTTTGTGGTTCTGGAATCACTTTCAGTTCTACCATACCCCCACTACTGTTTTTCTGAAAAAGTCAATTTTACTAAAACTGTGGTGAGTCAAGAATAATATCATTATTGATCTTCCAGATGGTAGAAAGTTAACCCTCGTCAAAACCTGGGATAACCCACAAACAGCCATTACTGAAACGTGCCCTGAGTTTATCCGGATTCTGGTTTTAAGCATCAGCCAGACGACTCCCTATACCTTAACATCGTTAAGATATAAATTGATTCTATATATATCTAATATAGAAACAAAAGCACTAATTTAATTGGAACCAGATTCAAATCATGCAGCTGTCTCCAGTGTCTGTCAACTAAATGGATAGAGGACGATCATCATTACTCAACTTAGGAGTGCATCCAATTATGAGTAACCTGAAAAAGAAACAAGTTTCTCAAAACTATTACTATAAACTGAATACCATACACAAGTATCTACATCTTCGATCATCTTGAAGAATTCCGATACTTGCAACACCCGGTTCTCTACTTTATTCTTTTACCTATAACTTCTCAGAACTTAGACTTTGTATTTCTACGAAACACGTGTCTAAAAATGGAGAAGTCACAAGTAAACAGAATATAGTTCGAGTACCAACCCCTTTGTCCTAATGGACACTGGACAACATACAATACTTTGTATAAGTCCGCTGAGTTTAATAACTCAAACCCTGTGCGTCTTAGGTTGAAAACTGTACCCAGGAGATTTCCTCAAATATCACCAATTACAACGAATTCCGATATAATGAGGATGATCACCTAATTCCCAATAACTTACTCCCACTCATCATCTGTAAAAACATACAGATGTGAGAATCAAACCTGGTAAATACATACCCTGGAGTAAAGACCTAATTGGGAAATCAGTTTTCTATTAACAACGCATAGTGAAACTGAAACATAAAAATATTTTGTAGGGGTATCCTGGTATTATTAGTAATGCCTCTTTCATTATCCAGATTCATGACTAAAACCATATATTTCCTTGCCATCTCTCCAAATCCATTTATTTGTCTTTAGTCGTTACCTTCTGTACACCTTCGTTAGGCTTAAATGGTTTTCTTCCTTCCCTACCGTTCGGCACCAGCCATGGTTTGGAAGAAGACTATCCAATAAGAGTAATAGGTGTACTCTCCTAATCTTAGGAGTACTCGCAACTTGAGAGAAGGTAAAGATAAAAGAAAACCGAATAAACCTTATTCCTATTTCTCCTGAACTAGAATCCATCCTCGAAAAAATTCCTTCGAGTTCGTATATAACCATACGATGGATTTATCCAATGGAATTGGATGTTTGTAGTGAGACGGGGTGTTCTGGAGAAATACAAAGGTGAAGTAGGAGTGGCGATGAAATACGTGGTTTGGTCGTGAATCATAGCAGTCGCATTTTACTTTGCCCTCTTTCTAATCCCTTTATTTGTCTTTAATTATTACCTTCTGCACACCTCACTTAGGCTAATTGGTTTTCTTCATTCCCTACCTTTCGGCACCTGCCTATGGTTTGGAAGAAGACTATCCAATAAGCATAATAGGTGTACAGTCTCCTAATCCAAGGAGTCCTCACAATCTGAGAGAAGGTAAAAGGAAAATACAACTGAATAGTCCTATTCTTTTTCTCTAGAACCAGAATCCATCCTCGAAAAAGTTTCTTCGAGTTCGTATATAACCATACGATGGATTTATCCAATGGAAATGGATACACGTAGTGATACGATGTGTTCTAGAGAAAAGCAAAGGGTAAAAGAAGGAGTGGCAATGATGTATGCAACTTGGACAATCCAAAAGCCAGTGTTTTTAAGAAAGTTCGGTTAACTTGGTCACTGAGTCATAGTCTAGGGTCGGGGCATGGTCGATGCCAAAGAGAGAGAGAAAAGAAACACTCAGCGTGCACTCTAACCTAGATCAGAATGGATAATCATTTTATCTAATCTGGATGGCTCCCACTGTTTCTCAAATTCTCCTCCAAACCTAAAAGGAGAATTAGTCGGAATCACCCGAGGAGTAATCCTACTCATCAGTGGAAATCGGAATCCAACTATCATCGCATGATAACTTGATGGAAGCCACTCAAGTAATCACACTCCAGAAGGTATGCGCATGCCTAGCAAGTTTCCTGTATATTTGAAACTCCCGATATGATTTTTACCCCAAGCGGTTTATGACCTTGACTAGGTCAACAAACCATAAACCGCTAGTCAAGTTTAACCCGTCATTATCTTGGATTGCATTAAACCCACCCGCACATGCCTTTGACTAGGTCAAAAAGGCCGCACGACTGTCCTAACCAATAGCATTTAAAATGCCACAAACAAGCACTACTTAGCAACCGAACACTACGTCTTGACTAGGTCAACAAACGCAACACGAATACTAAATCATAAGAAATGACGGAGGGCTACGGCTGGTTTTTGGCGAAAAACCTTTAACGTAATGAACTTGATATCGTTGAAGAAATCCAAGTGGTTTTATAAAAGTATAGTAGCGAAAACTTTTGCTAAAGAGGTCACTCCCAGTGAAGGGATCTCGGCTCTTTCCCCGTTGAATGAGGTGTAGGATATTCCAAAATGAATACCACGATGCAAAGCAAAAGGTAAACGACTATAGAGAAGTTATTACGTTGACGCAAACTCCTGCCTAAGGGGTCACTCCCGATGAAGGGATCTCGGCCCTTGCCTCGTCGAATGAGGTGCTGGATATTCATAACCGAATACCACTGTGCAAAGCAAAAGCGTACATCTGTAATGTCAGTTTTAAAAAACTTGGTTCCAACAACATCATATTTATATTGGTTTGTTTTCCTTTGCATTGATAAGAATCAATACAGTCCCATCAATTAATCACACCAGAAAAGAACGAAAATAAAATGTACGTATATGCCATCCGCATCCGCCACTGGATCCTGTCATCACCCGTTAGGTTACTTAACTAACGACAGAGCGGGGACTGGGCTAGCGCGGGTGCAAAACATATACAACATCTACTAGTATATATGTATATATATAACAATCATCCCAGGCATGATAAATGCAACATCACAGAAAGGTAATAAGCATTACAGAACAATACAGATAATCTGGGAGCCCCGGGTTTCCATTGAGCCACAACTGAAAACCCGACATTCCCCTGGTCGTGTGGGTAGCCCGTGCAATGAACTCCTAAACCCCTACGAGCGCGGCAAGTTACCCGCCAAAACCTGAAGCGAGGCATCCTCCTTCAGCAAAGTGAATGGACCACCCAGCACTTCACGGAATCCGGTAACTTGAGCACCCCTCCTTGGGTCAACCTGTACCCCCTACGAATGCAGCGAATAGCCCGCCAATTCTAGAGTGAAGCCCCCTCCGTCTCAACGCCATGAGATGCGGGCCCGTTGCCCTCTAGAACCCGGCTATCCGTGCACCCCATCTTGAGGTAATCCTAGTACAGAAAAGAAAATAATATACAAGGGTGACATCGACCTCAGCCCGGTCGTGCCCCAAAAGAATAATATACAAACATGCAGTGACGGCAGTCCACATGTCGGACGCTCGTCCCGCAATATCAAATATACAAATAAATCCGAACTGCACTACCATTGCACACAAGCTATCCACCACGACAATCCACAACATCACAGTACAACACAGAACATCAACATGAATGTCACGTTCACAAACCCGTCTAAAAGGACTATAGCGATTAGACAAGGTTTACTAATCAAATGACATTCACGATCACAGATAGAAATGTAAAGTAATAAAAAATTACATAGTTAAAATTTCGATCGATTAAATTTATCCGCAAAGGCCCCAAAAGAAAATCCAGTACCCAAAAAATTCTGGGCCAAAACTAAACATCACCAAAAATCACAATTCCAATTTATGAGCTATAGGAAAAAAATTATGGCCCGTCTCCACTAAATGGCCATGGAACCGCCGCCAATAGGGGGTAAGCGCGGCGCTTTGGTGGCTTCAGGAGCCTAAATATTTTCTGCATCCATAAAATTGCTTGCACGGATTTTTAAGCCACTGGAAATAATTTTTGGAGCACTTTTAGAAATCGAAAGAAACTTGGCAAATTGGAGAATTGTTTTTCAAATTTTGATCGATCGAGATTTTAAGCTTGTGCAAACTAGCTAGTAGGGTTTAATGGGTGGCTCTGATACCATTGTTGGGTAGTGGGAGCGCCCCGGCCATCAAACCGTGGCCAAATGCGGAACAAAAATTTCTTATAACCCGACGCTACCATTACCCGATTAACAAGATCGAAACCATTAACCCTAAAACTAGCAATCTAACAAAAGGAGATAGAATGGTTATACCTAATGAACCAAGTCCTTCGGGTCTTTAACCATTTCGAAGCTCCAAGTGATGCGGATCGACTTTGGTCGCCAGTCTTTCTTTATCTCCGATGATCCACCCGAGGGAAACGGCGCAAGCTTCAGGTTCGCCAAGCGAACCAGCCGACTCTTCAAAATTGCTAGTAGTAGAGAATGTGGAGTGTAGGATAGTGTCACCAAAACTTTCTCTCAAAATATTATGCTCATAAAGCAACCATGGAAGATGTGGAGGTGATGAAAGCATGGAAGGCATGAGCTCAAAAATGGTTAAGTCTTTTTTGGTGTTGGTGTAATGAAGAGAGAGTGAGCTATACAAAATGAGCAAACCCCCTTCAAAAAGTGGCCGGCCCCCTTTAATTCACCACCAAAAATGCACACCAAAAAACACTATGTCTAATTATCAATAAACAATTGAAGACCATGCCAATCTCTACATTGCCAACCCATGCTTTGACCCAATCACCTTTCCACCTCATTATGAATCAAATGATTTTTCTAAAAAGAAAAATCAATAATGAGGTGGCAAATCTTCTAGAAGTCATTCCGTACAAATACGGAATACTTCCCGGTATATATATCGAAATACACATACGCGTATTCGTACGAAAATACGAATAGCCAAAGAGAGAAAATAAATAGTGAGAAATAATACTAGAATACATATATATAAATACATATGTAAATTATTAAATCAAAACTTGATTTAACAATCTGGCTTAATCCTAAGCCGCTAGTATTATCAACCGTCCGATTAAAGTCTGTGCAGCCTGTGCGCATATTTAGTCGGACACCTGTACGTATCAATATACGTCACCTACAACATATCGCCTGAACCGTGAAAACTCTCAGTGTGGGACTCTAAAGACTCGTCAATATGCTGGCAGTGGGTTTAACCACAAGCACGTCAGCGGCACTAGCTGTACGTAATGGCTACCCATGTATTGAGCGAAAGGAAGGCCGACGAGCAAACTCATCCAAACCCCTACTGAGCCTGTCAGTGACAATATCCGTACAGTCCGGTCTGTTCGTCCAATAGTATCGCATATCGAGTCTAGGGGGGTGGATAAAATTAGACCCCTAACAACGCTATAATTCGTGTCGGTATGAAACCCATCACTACCCGAGAAACTATCGATCCTGGATCGGTAATTCTCATATACCCCGGCCAAGGATTTCTAGTGATGGCCACCCGTGCACTGCGTGATATCAACCCCCAATACCGGGAGAGACGAATCCCCGACGATCCGCTCACTGCCTCCATGTGGCTCAGGACTGTACCCAACTAAAACCTGTTTGCATGACTCCTTTGAGCCGTGGTAGGGTAGTAATCAAAGCACAGTGGGAACTCACACGAGACAAATGACGATCTCAGGTCGACAGACTAACCTGTACATATGTCACCAGGGAACTGCTATCTGACTATAGGTATAATACCAACTAGCATGTTCCCGGCGAGTCTGTCCAGTGTAATCATAACCCAATAAGCACCTGTATACTATCTCAGGTGAACAACTAATACCAATGACTTGTGAGACCGGCCATCGCCCCTCGTCAGGGTCTAGATAAGCATACACCAGTCTACACTGGAGTATCGATGCCCAGTCTCGATACTCCCACGACTAGGGATATTTAAGGATGTGCTTATAAACCCCCAACTCCCACGTATATGATCGCTATCACAATGCTGGTAGTCAAGCAAGATCCTAAGGGCTTTATCAACATATACATGATGATAAAGACAAATCATATAGCATACTATTATCTCGAGTAAGACTGTTTTATCGGTATAGGTCCTCCCTCAATCATCATGATCACCTGTCTGCGACTATGATAATTGCCTTGAGGGCACTATAGCCAACAGAAGGTTTAAACGGATGCGGCCGAGGTAGCAGACTTCGTCAGATTCCCCTCGTTTGAGGGGTTTTTGATTGTGGGGACGTTCTTCCCTGCAGGCGCAAACCCCTGCAGTTAATTACGCTACCGCATCGCGGTAACCACTTTCTCCTTCTCCAGATGGTCACTTCGTGTCGTGGGTATTTGTTTTGTTTTTGGTTGCCCGTGGATTGTATATGGAGACTAATTTATGTTGTCTCCCGTAGGGCGTTGATTAGTCTAAATCCGTATCTTCTTAGATTTGGGTTTAGGGGTTGGGTTTAAGGATACGTTAGTCTCATTTGAGGCTAAGATAAATTTAAACGTTTGTTAAGGATACGTTAGTCTAATTTTTAGACTAAGATCAACTTAATAAGATCGTTTAGATTCAACAAGAGAGCAATTGGGCTCTATTGTTTAGTTTAGGGACATTGCGGTCAGTTAGTTTAAGGACATTACAGTCCATTGTTAGTTTAAGGACATCTCGGTCCGATGTTAGTTTAAGGAAATCTCGGTCCAATGTTAGTTTAAGGACATCTTGGTCCAGGTTAAGGACATCATAGTCCATGAGTTTAAAGACCTCATAGTCAAGGTTAAGGACATCATAGTCCATGGGCTTAAGGACCCCACAGTCCGTAGAATGTTTGGTTGTCGGGACCCATCACCTCTCTGAAGACGTTGAAGGATTACAACGACAAATATCAGATGAGTAAAGAGATGTACCCTCGAACCGGTGTGAGTTGGTTGGAAGATTTGTAGTCCAATTTGGGACTAAGATCTGTTAAAATATTCATGAGCACATGGGCTCAATTAATATGAGTTGAGAACTTATGGCCAATCTTGGGTTAAGTCCAATAAATGTTTAACATTTTATTTAGGGCTGTTGAGCTTTTATTTGGGTTTGGCCCTTTTAATAATGCTGAGCATTATATCTGGACAAAATTTTTGTCTTGTATTGAATGCAGAGCATTCATCAAAGCTCTGGCTTATTAAAGAACAATTTATGTTCTGTCTGCGCAACACGTAGTGCGCTAGGCGCTTTGCGCCAATTAAAGAGCGCAGTGTGCTTCTGCCACGTGGCGCACATGCAAGGGACACGTGTCTCACCCAGCGCTAAGCGCTAGATGATGAGCGCATGATGCCAGTTTATGAGAGCTGAGCGCTAGTCTATGAGCGCATTGCGCTTTCAATTTAGTGGCGCACACATGAGTGACACGTGGTGCGCTTGGCGCTGAGCGCCAGCCCATGAGCGCAGTGCGCTATTTTAGAAGCGCAAAGCGCAAGTTGTTAATTGGCGCATACGTGGTTGACACGTGGCGCATTTTGGTACTGACCGCTGGTCCAGAAAGCGCAGAAGCGTTGTTCAAGAGCGCAAGGTGCATTTCATGAGCGCAAAGCGCATTTAATCAATTTTATGATCTGGGAACAAATTTATGTTCTTTTAAAAGAGACTTTGTCTCAAGATTTAAGAACAACAGTTCTTATTTTTGCAGGAGATACTTCAATCTCTTGTTTTGATGAAAGGCTTTGCCTTTATAGATCCATGACTTGTGAGAAGAATATGTTCTTCTTTTATTTTATGATGAGATCTTTTGATCTCTTTTGTGAAAAAAATTTTGTCTTGAAAATCTATGATCTTTTTAAAAGAAGAGAATTCTTCTTTTTATAAGATGATTTCATCTCTGTGTTCATCATTCATCATCTTTATCTTGAAAAAATATCTTCTTGCAAGAGCTTGCTCTTTATCTTTGAGTTTCTCAAAGTTTATGGGGGGGTCTCTATATCAGACTTGAAGTCTTGAGGCCTTTTTATAGGGCAAGCTGATTTGTTGAATCAGTTAAAGAGATCTTTCTCTGATTGATTTGGGGATGTTTCCCCACCATTGGATCTTTGATCCTAGGGCTTCTGTTTTACAGAAGGCAATCTTCTTGTTTTTAACAAGATTGAAAAAATCTTTCCATATCAGAATTTGATTCTGATTAATTAATGATTTATCATTATTATTAGATCTTTTGATCTAACAGTGGGGAGTTTTAGCGCTAGCGCACCCGTGCTTTGCACGTGGTGCGCTGCTCAGAGCGCAGCGCACTTTGCGCTAGCGCACCTGTGTTTGACACGTGGTGCGCTGCTCAGAGCGCAGCGCGCCCTGCGCTAATGCAGCCGTGTTTGACACGTGGCGCGCAGCGCGCCTAGCGCTAGCGCACACATGGTGCGATGCCTAGGGCGCAGCGCACTTGGCTCTGCATCTGAAGCGTTGCTTCAATTTTTTTTGAAATTCGAATTTCAAGCAGAGCTTTGCTCTGATTGGGGGAAACAAATGCCCCCCTACCATTGCGCTCATGTGTCCAACATGTGAGTGCAGCGGTGGCAGCATCTGTGCCCTTGGATCAACTCAGAAGTTGAAGAGGCATTTCAATGCTTATAAATAGGACCCTTGGTCCTTTAGATGATTCTGTTCATCTTCTTCTTGTTTTTTGACAATTTTATTCTCTCACAGAGCATAGCTCTTCATCTTAAAAAATTTCAAGAGTCAAAGCTCCGCCAAAATTTTAGGTAATTTTTTTTAGATAATCTAGGGTTTTATCCATTAACAGAGCCTTGCTCTTCATAGATCTTTGATCTAAGGAAAAACACTTTTTTAGGGTTTCATTAACAGAGCTTTGCTCTCCTGAACCCATAGATCTAAAGAGATATTTTCTTGGGGTTTCTTAGCCCATGAATAAAGCTTTGCTCTTTTGATAACATGTAGATTTTTTAATCTCTTATGAAGAACTCTTAAGAATTTGTTCATGGATCTTGAAGATCCCAGAATTTTTAATTCATAAAAAAATTGATTTTAATTTTTCTGATGGATTCTTTCATCATTATTTTTTTCCAGAGCAAGGCTCTTAAGGAATTTTTATTTCTTCATGATCAGAGTTTGACAAGTGTCACTCTGTCATAGAGCATTGCTCTTAAAGGGAGATTTACTCCTCTGACCGAGAGATCTCTCATTTAATAAGAATTTCTTTTGAGGATTTCCTCACTGATTTACAGTCTCATCAAATGATGAGGCTGTTTTATTAATTGATACATTGTCATCTAGATTTTGTGTGTCCCCTCTTTTGGTCCCCTTTCCATTGCATTGCAGTGTGGTACAAATTCTAAAGTACCAAGTGTCAGAATTTAAATTAAATTATAGCACTGACAGTTGACTTTTGTCCATTTTTTGCGCAGGCGACATGTCTTTTGATCCCCTTTTCCTATTTGTACGTTCAGAAGGAGGGTTCCCGGGAGCATCTATAGACCAGGAAGTCCTAGCTTCGATCAAAGATCATGATCCAGAATATAAGAATCTTCACCTTTGGGGGACATGGTATAATCAGATTATTAAGGGTCGACAAAGCTTTTTGTGCATGGTACCCTCAGAGCCTATCATGGCGATCCATTACGCCGACCCGCCCCCGGTGTATTATACCGTGGAAAAAGTCAACTGGACTTCGGGTGGTCTTCTCCAGCCTGTTATGGCTTCGATACCCGTTCAGCCTCCCATGGCTTTGGATACCCTGGGGCGACGTATTTGTCAAGGCGATGCGCGACCCTGGGGACAACCATATATGATTGGCCTAATTCCTCGTCATCCGACTGGTTATCTGCAATGGGCCCGCTATATTTTGTCGGCGAAGAAGTCGCAATTGCTAAGGTTTGGGTTGTATCCTGCAATTTATGCTTCTCTTTTCCAGTATCCTACGCTTCCTGCCTGGTGGGTTAAGGCCTTTCTGGAGCAGTGGAATATTCCTACCCATACCTTCCTTTCACTGGACAGAGAAGTATCGATCTCTTTAGAGGAATTTGCAGAAGTTTCTGGCTTACCGGTTATGGGGGAGCACTATGAGGAAATGCTTCCTACAGATGAATATATTTTTGGTGCCAAGCCAGTGATGACAGGCCTCACCCTGGAGAACGCCATTCAACACCAGTTCCTTTGCTTAATCAAAGTGTTGAGTATTTATGAGAGCTTTTTTCTCGAATCTGGGAGCCGCGGGGTTACTTTCGAGGATTTCATTGCTCGTTTTCTCTATCCAAACGTCCTCTCAAAAGGTGCTGCTAAATTCGCCAAACTTGACGACCCTTTCGGTTTAGGGTTAAACAACTTCCCAACGGCGGATGCAGATCAAAAGAGTTTCTTCCTTCCCAACACTCCAGTTGTTCCTTTTGAGGAGATCTCAGTCCCTCGGATTGATGAGGAAACGTTCTTCTTAGGGTTTCTTGGGCTATGGCTGAGCTGGTTTGCGCTCCCGATGCACTTCGCCGTATTAGGCGTTCCCCTCCGAAACACGCGACAAGACGCGATAAACGTTTAGCCTGAATTTCGGGGCAGATACTAATTGGTGCTATCCGTCCACCTCTTCAAAGATGCTAAGTTGATTTATGGCACTGTGTAACGAAGGTTTAAACGGATGCGGCCGATGTAGCAGATTTCGTCAGATTCCCCTTCGTTTGAAGGGTTTTTGATTGTGGGGACGCTCTTCCCTGCAGGCGCTAGCCCCTGCAGTTAATTACGCTACCGCATCGCGGTAACAACTTTCTCCTTCTCCAGATGTTCACTTCGTGTCGTGGGTGTTTGTTTTGTGTTTGGTTGCCCGTGGATCGTATACGGAGACTAATTTATGTTGTCGTCCGTGACCCTTGGTCACGTGTGAGCACGTGATACCTCATTGAGGCAATTCCTGATTTTTAATCAGGGAACAAATGCCCCCACAGCGTTGCTCTCACGTGTCTGCACGTGAGTGCAACGCTGTCACATTTGTGACCGTTGGATCTGTTTAGGGAATAGGGGAGATGAAACGTTTCCCATCATATCCTATAAATGCAAGGGTCTCTTCAGAAGCGCCTCCACTCTTTCATCTTCTTCCTTGCTAACTTTTTCCCTTTGAGAATTTAATTCTCTTTTCTCAGAGCTTAGTTCTCTGTTTCGAAAATCTTCAAAGTTTAACTTTGTTCAAGAAATACCTTTTTCTTCAGGTAATGGCTTTGAACGACCGAAGAAGTTTCATATATATATATATATATATATAAACTCTTTGGATTTTAAATCCACACCAAGGGTTTTTCCCTTTAAAGAACCCATCTTTTTAAGTCCTTCAGAGATGTCCAATTTTAAAGAAGAAACCCCTTTCGCTAGGGTTTCTTTGATCATAAAGAATCAATGGTTGTGCTTGTCTTTTCTGTAGAATTTAATTCCACCCTGAAGAGCTTCGGTTCTGAAAAAATGTTTTCTGGGAATTTAATTCCCCTTTTCAAAAGGAATTTAATTCCTGTGAAGAACTTAGTTCTTTCCAGAGGACTTCTTGGGGTTTTCTTGCCTTGAGTTGTCTCTTTGCAACCAAGAAGAAGAGGTTTGCAGTGGTGTTTTCTGGGAATTTAATTCCCTTACTCTGCTTGATTTGTTGCAGAGTCCAAGATGGATTTCTTTTTGGGGAATGTGTAGGGTCATTTGAAATCCACTGTTCTTTTATTGAGAATCTTCTTTTTGTCTCATATTAATTGCTTTGCCTCATCATTAGCAAGCCGCCATCTTGATTTTGTGGGACCTATGTGTTTTGTAACCAATGGTCCCATAAAATGAGTCCTATGTTGCTTTCTTCCATTGTCTTTTTATATATATACATTTATCAACACATTGTTAGTGTATATGCCGTAGAGGTCATTACTGTATCATACTAGTTTGTATATTACTTAATGGAAGCTTGAGATATTCACAGTTGTATAGACATTCTTGCTCAAAATGGTAGTATGCTACTTGGTTTATTTCTACTTTAATGTGTGCATGTGTTTCTTTTAGCATATCGCCTATACACATTAGTGGAGCCCTTAAGATCTTTGCTTGATCACCAACATTGTGATGGCAGTCACACTAGTGGGGGCTGGGTAATCTACAAGCACATCCTTATACAGGTCCCTAGTTGTAGGATTATCGAGACGGGGCGTCGATACTCCGGAGTAGGCTAGCGTATACGCTTCTCATCCCAGCAGGGGAGATAGTCTGTCCCACAGCCATTAGTATGTCATACTTGAGATAGTATGTGGGTGCTCGTTAGGTTACGAGTACACTAGACAGGACTCGCTGGGAACTGTTGGTTGGTATTATGCCTATAGTCAGTTTTCAGTTCCCAGGTGACATGAGTACAGCTTAGTCCGTTGACTTGACACTGTCACTTCGCCTCGAATGTGTTCCCACTGTTCTTTGATTACTACCCTACCACGGCTCAAAGGAGTCGTGCAAACAGGTAGTAGTTGGGTGCAGTTCCGAAGCACTTGGAGGCAGTGACGGTTAGACAGGATTCATCTCTCCCGGTATAAGGGGTTGATATCGCGCTGTGTTTAGGAGAGCCATTACACAAAGTCCCTGGCCAGGGCAAGCGAGATATACTAGTAGCGTTTCCAGTGTTATCTCAGTGTGTTCTCGGCTACACTCCGACATGACTTGTACCGCTATTAGGGGACTGACGTTTACCTCCCCTAGGCCCGCCATGCGATACTCTCAGACGAACAGACCGGACTGTACAAAGATTGTCACATTCAGGCTCAGTAGGAGTTCGGATGGGTTCACCTCATCGGTTTTCTTATCGGCGTGTACCTTGGGACCGTTACGTACAGCTAGTACCGCTTGCGGCCTGTGGTTAAACCCACTGCCAGCATAGTATCGAGTCTTTAGAGTCCCAAACAGAGGGCTGTTCGCCTTTGGGCAAAACAGAGTAGAGGTTGCATGGTTTTGGGACGGGGTTCGTTCATATCCGCACACTTATGCACGTTTGGTGTCCGGGCAGTTATTACTGGCGGGCTTTGGTTTAATCCAGATCCTAGTATTTTTTTGGGATTGGTTTTGTCTCATTGTATTCGTGTTCCTCGGAACACGGATGCGGGTGTGTATGCACAGTTGACAGAGGCAGAGGAACCTCATTAGGGTTATTGACCGTTGACTTTTTCTTAACCCTAATGAGAATGAGAGATATGATTAATGATATTAATTAAGGATAATTGTGCCATGGTTAGGTTGACCATTTGACTTTTGTTGACCTTTTGATTTTGGTTGAACGGTTGACTTTTGTTGACCTTTTGACCATCATCATTTCACTTGCAAGATACTTCTTGTTTCTTGCAAAATGCATTTAATGTTGAAATGTTAATGGTCATTCAAAACTAACCATCACAATTTCTTTTAATTATTATTATTATTATCATTTTCTCTCATATGAGCGATGGTTGTTATTTTTACTATCATTTCTCTCATATGAGCGATGGTTGTTATTTTACTCTCCCATGTTTTAGCTCTTCCTCTCGCATGTTTTAGCTCTTCCTCTTCCTCTCTCAAACCTCTCATCTTTCATGTGTTGAGAACCATGAGCTTGTGAGATAAAACCATCAAGACTTATCTCTACTCATTCTAGGGTTCTAGGTTTAGCAAGCCAAGCACTCTAGTTACCTCTTGGTTGAGGTAGGAGCTCAAGGTAGAGGCGCCTTTGGGTGGATCTTTCTTCGGCAAAGAGAAGACGAGGAGGAGAAGCCGTCTACACCACTCCAAGGAGCAAGCAAGAAGGAGGACCACTACAAGAAGAGAAGGAGTTCAAGACCTAGGTATAACCTTCTAACCGAGTAGCTAAAATTTGTAGTTAGTTTGTTAGTTTTGTTTAGTAAAGATCCTCTAGTTCTAGTCCATGTTACCTTGTGTTAAAAAAAACTGTTTTTTACTTATTCCGCCTCTCTGTAAGCACCGGGGTGGGTAACGTAGACTTACAGTAGTATCATAGCCTAGCTAAACAACAACTAGTATGTTAGCAAAGTGTTTAGAACTTCAATCCGAAAAAAATCGCAAAAAACATCAAAATCCTATACTTTCTGCCGATTTTAAAAACAGCCCTAAAAATATTTCCACACACCTTAAAAATCCATGCAAGGTATTTTAGGAACAACCAAGAAAAACGAGCCCATGAGTCGGTCAAGCCGCCGCGGAAGCGCGGCGAAACCAATCGTTTCGCCGTGGATCCGCGGCCGAGTCGACTCGGTCGCGACTCGTTTTTCCTGCAGTGTGTTCAGCTTGGTGTTTTGTGATTTTTAAGATACTTTGTTTCTGCCTAGATTATCCAGAGAAAAATGTTGTGTTTGGGGGTAGTTACAAATTGGTATTTTGATCGAAGTTCTACAAACTTTGGCTAATTGGTTATATCTGTAATGTGATATATGTACTGAACGCCGACTAATCGCTATACGTCGATTAGTGGGGGTTGTGCATATCTGTGATCTGTAATGTTGGATTGTGTATATGAACTTGTTGGATTGTCGCGGATGAATATCCGGGGGTTGGGAGATGAGAGTTTTCTTTATCTTTCATTTGATGTAATATTATTTTTATGGCCGCACATCCGGGTTGAGATTGTAGCCGTCATTGTATAATATTTCTTTTACTATTTTTGCTCCTAGGATAGACCCAAGGTGGGGTGCACAAACTACCGGGTACTTTGAAGTGTCGAGTGGCCTACTCACGTTGTTGAGGGATGTTGCTTCACTTCGGGTACTTGGCGGGTAGTTTGCCGCACCCGTAGGGGTCTAGGGTGAGGTTTGGCTATTCATCGCGACCGTGTAATCCGTTTTTCGTTGCAGGCTCGAACGAAACGCGGATTCCTAGCATATCCAATGTGTTCATCTGTGATCTGGAATGGCTATCATTGCATCTGACGAATGTATATATCTATATATGATATTTAGTAGGCGTTGCTTATGTTTTGCATCCGCGCTAGTCCAGCCCCCGCTCTGTCGTTAGTTAAGTAACCTAACGGGTGATGACGGCCCACATGGCGAATGCGGATGGCATAAGCGTACGTCATATTTTCGTTGTTTTCTGCAATGGTAGGATTAATTGATGGGACGCATTAAATTAATGCAAGAAAATAAACCAAAGTTAAATCGTTGGAACAATTTCAAAACCACTCAGTTTCTTTTCAAAACAGAAAACTTTTAAAACGCGGAGCTTGAACCACTCCTTTTAAAAGCTATCACGTTTCTTCGATTATATCAAGTTCACTACGTTCACGGTTTCACCAAAACCATTCGTAGCCCTCTGTCATTTCATATGGATAGTCAATAGTATTCAAGCTGTGTTTGTTGGCCAAAGTCAAGGCATAGTGATTGGTAGCTATTGGATATTCATATGTTGCATAGATAGATGCGTTGGTTTGGGACAGTCACACTGCCTTGTTGGCCAAAGTCAAGGGTAGGTACGGGTGGGTTCAAATTAACCTAGAAAATGACTGGTAGAACTTGACATGTGACTTATGATTTGTTGGCCAAAGTCAAGGTCATAAGAGCATGGGGCAAAAATCCATATCGGGAGTTTCTAAAGAAACTGAAACTTGCTAGTGCTGCATACCATTTGGAGTGTGATGATTTTGGTAGGATTCCTTCAGCTTTATCACACGATGATATTTGGATCCCGATCCTACTGTGAGTATATGCTACTCATCGGGAAACTTTCTCACATAACGATCAATGCTATAAACTAAGGAGGTGTCTAGAAAGGTGTTAGCGGGGCTACGCCCATAGGGAGAAGAGGTTAATTAATTAAGGAACTTCACGAAAGCGTCGTAAAACCTCCCTCGAAGTACCAACACTGTCCTGGCTGAACGGTTAAGCAAGTATTGTACGGTGAGATTGATCCCGACTTATTCTTCTTTTATGGTTTGAGGAAGGATTTGAGAAACAGTGGGAGCCATCCTGTTTAGACAAACTAAAAACCACTCTAAACTTACAAGAGCATTATGCTAAAGTGTTTCTTCTCTCTCTCCTAATTGCAGCGACCAAATATGATGACCGGCCTTAAGTTACTACTAGATAAAAATATACTGACAGGGCCAAACTATAAAGATTGGCTCAGGAATGTCAAAATGGCAATCACTTATGACAAGTTGGGGTATCTCCTTACCACCAAAGCTCCCCCTTTCCCATGTCCCCAATCCAGCGTCGCGGATAAGGAAATCCGTAAGACCTAGGAGATTGACTGCGCGAAGGCCAAGTGACTCGTGATTACCTCTATGGACAATGAACATCAGAGGAGACATGAGGATATGGATCTTGAATCCATATTTATCCATACAAAGGATCTGTATGGAGAGCAATCCCGTATTGCCAGATACGAAGTCTCGAAAAAGTTGTTTTCGGCGAGATTGGCCGTCGGATCATCTGTAGCGGAACACGTGCTTAAGATGATTGGCTACATTGAAGAGCTCGCGGACCTCGGGACCACGTTATAGAACGAGCTCTACACTGACTTGCTTCTCCAGTCTCTTCTTTCTACTTACGCCCAGTTTATCCTGAACTTCAATATGCAAGGAAAAGAAGTTGAACTTCCGGAACTTCTCAACATGTTGTGGAGTGCAGAGGGCACCCTACAGAAAGTAGGGGAAATATCCACTTTGTATATTGGAGGACCTTCCTCTTCTAGGTCCAAGGCGAAAGCCAAAGGAAAGAAGAAGAAGACCCCTACCAAACCAAGGGGCGGTGTTAGTAAAGTGGAAGCCAAGGAAAAGGAAAAGGTAGCAAAGGTAGCGGGACAATTTTTGGGGAAGGAAGAGTGCTTTTATTGTCATAAGAAAAGACACTAGAAGAAAAATTGCAGGGCTTGGAAGGCCAAGAACCAGGACCCGAAGTAAGTTGTGGTTTCGATTTCAGGTGTGTATGTTATTGAAAACTGTCTATCAATAAACTTTACCTCCTGGGTATTGGATACCGGATCAGGATCTCATATCTGTAATTCTTTGCAGGAGCTGAGAAAGTGTAGGGTTTTGAAGGCAGGTGATATGACCCTCAGAGTTGCAAACGGAGCAGGTATGGATGCTGAGTCCGTGGGGGACTATCACCTAGGATTGACAGATGGACATGTTTTGGTTTTGCGTGACTGTTATTTTATACCGAGTGCGACTTGTAATATCGTATCTGTATCTTTAATGTCTAAAGAAGGTTATGATTTTGCATTTGTAAGCAATGTTGTAAACATTCACCATAATCATGTTCTGATTGGGTCGGGTACATTAAGCAACGGTATATACGTATTAAACCAACCACAGATTTTCAATATCCAGAATACACACAAAAGAAAGTCTCCAGAATTAAATCATGCTTTCTTGTGGCATTGTAGACTGGGTCACATCAATGAGACAAGGTTGACTAAGTTACATAAAGAAGGATATTTGGATGCGTTCGAATATCAATCATATGCAACTTGTCAATCATGTCTCAAAGGAAAGATGACAAAGACTCCATTCACTGGACACGGAGTAAGAGCGAGTGAGCTCTTGGGACTCGTACACAGCGATGTATGTGGTCCAATGTCTGCACATGCGCGAAGTAGTTATTCTTACTTCATTACTTTTACGGATGATTTTTCGAGGTATGGACATGTCTTCTTAATGAAGCATAAATCTGAAGCCTTTGAAAAATTCCAGGAATACAAGAATGAAGTAGAAAAACAAATAAGCAAAAGTATCAAGACAATGAGATCTGATCGAGGTGGTGAATACTTAAGTGCCGAGTTCCTGGATTACTTAAAAGAGAATGGAATTCTCTCTCAACTTACTCCTCCATACACCCCACAACATAATGGTGTATCGGAGAGACGGAACCGAACCCTATTGGATATGGTACGTTCCATGATGAGTAACGCTGAGTTGCCGCGATTTTTCTGGGGATATGCACTAGAATCAGCTAAATATCTTTTGAACCGAGTTCCAACTAAGACAGTGCCTACCACACCATATCAAATGTGGAGTGGGAAGAAACCCTATCTTAAACACATTAAGACATGGGGATGTCCAGCTTTTTACAAAAAGCAGCATACGGACAAACTCGAGGCACGCTCAGTACGAGGCACGCTCAGTACAGTGCAAGTTTGTGGGATATCCAAAGAACTCCAAGGGATATTTCTTCTATTACGCAGAGGAACAAAAGGTATTTGTTTCTCATCATGCCTTCTTCTTAGAAACTGAATTTTTAGAAAATCAGATAAGTGGGAGCGCAATAGAACTGGAAGAAATTCCAGAACCACAAGCTATTACTGAAATCTTAGTAGAACCAGAAGGTTCGAAAGAACAGGACATACCCGCACCGCTCCGCAGGAGCAGTAGGCAGTCTCATCCGCCCGAGAGACACTACGGTTTTTTCATAGACGGGGATAGAGAGGATTGCATCATTGATAATGATGAGCCGACTAGCTTCCAGCAGGCCATTCAGAGTACTAACTCGGTAAAATGGCTGGATGCAATGCGGACCGAAATGGAGTCCATGTACACCAACAAAGTATGGACTTTGGACGTTGCTCCAGAAGGGGTAAAACCCGTAGGCTGCAAATGGATCTTCAAAAGGAAGATTGGTGTAGATGGACAGGTTGAGACCTATAAGGCTAGACTTGTTGCAAAGGGTTTTCGTCAAAGACCTGGTTTGGACTATGACGAAACCTTTTCTCCAGTGGCTATGCTCAAATCCATTCGGATCCTTCTTGCCATTGCTGCCTTCCACGATTATGAGATTTGGCAGATGGACGTAAAGACCGCTTTTCTAAATGGAAATTTAGAGGAGTGTTTCTATATGGACCAGCCAGAGGGTTTCATTCAGAGTGGGAGCAGCGGGAAGGTGTGCAAGTTGCTTAAGTCCATTTATGGACTGAAGCAGGCATCGCGGAGTTGGAACATCTGTTTTGATGAGACGGTTAAAGAATTTGGCTTTATCAAAAATCCAGATGAACCATGCATTTATAGTAAAATTGTAGCACGAACTGTCATATTCCTCGTTTTATACGCGGATGACATTCTCTTGATAGGAAATGACATTCCTATGCTACAATCTATCAAAGGGTTCTTGTCACACAGGTTCTCCATAAAAGACCTGGATGATGCCTCTTACATTCTAGGGATCCGGATCCATCGTGATAGGTCCAAGAGGATATTAGGACTTTCACAGTACAGGTACATCGACATTATACTGAAAAGATTCAGTATGGAAGATTCCAAGCGCGGTAATTTACCAGCTTGTCACGGGATCACCCTCTCCAAAGAGATGTCTCTCAAGATTGATTTGGAAAGGGATCGCATGTCTATTATACCCTACGCCTCTGTGGTAGGCTCTATAATATATGCGATGTTGTGTACCAGACCAGATGTAGCTTATACACTGAGTGTGGTAAGCCGGTATTAGTCAAACCCTGGGGAGAAGCACTGGATAGCGGTAAAGAACATTCTGAAGTACCTGAGAAGGATTAAGGATATGTTTTTGGTTTACGGCGGAAAAGACCTCCAGATGGAGGCCTTTGCTGACTCTAGCTTCCAGAGTGACAAGGATGACTCCAAATCCATGTCGGGTTATGTCTTTACCCTCAATGGAGTGGCGGTGTGTTGGAAGAGTTCCGAACAGGAAACCGTTGCTGACTCGATGATGGAAGCGGAATATATCGCAGCATTTGATGCCGCAAAAGAAGCCGTCTGGATGAGGAAGTTCTTGACAGAACTTCAGGTGGTTCCATCCATTGTTGATCCAATACCTCTGTATTGTGACAACGGGGCTATTACTTTAGCGAAGGAACCCAGGTCCCATCAGAAGTCCAGACACATCTTGAGGCGGTATCACATGATCAGGGAGATCGTGGATCGCCGGGAGATCGAGGTTCGGAGGGTTGCTACAGAAGATAACACTACAGATCCATTCACGAAGGCCATACCCCAGAATCAGTTCGAGCGGCTGATCGAAATGATAGGTCTTCGATACGCCAGTACATGGCCTTAGTGCAAGTGGGAGATTGTTAGTGTATATGCCCTAAAGGCCATTACTGTATCATACTAGTTTGTATATTACTTAATGGAAATTTGGGATATTCACAGTTGTAAAGACAATCTTGCTCAAAATGGTAGTATGGTACTTGATTTGTTTCTACTTTAATGTGTGCATGTGTTTCTTTTAGCATATCGCCTATACACATTAGTGGAGCCCTTAGGATCTTTGCTTGATTACCAGCGTTGTGATGGCAGTCACACTAGTGGGGGCTGGATAATCTACAAGCACATCCTTATACAGGTCCCTAGTCGTAGGATTATCGAGACGGGGCATCGATACTCCGGAGTAGACTAGCAAATGCGCTTCTCATCCCAGCAGGGGAGATGGTCTGTCCCACAGCCATTAGTACGTCGTACTTGAGATAGTATGCGGGTGCTCGTTAGGTTATGAGTACACTGGACAAGACTCGCTGGGAACTGTTGGTTGGTATTATGCCTATCGTCAGTTATCAGTTCCCAGGTGACATGAGTACAGCTTAGTCCGTTGACTTGACACTGTCACTTCGCCTCGAGTGTGTTCCCACCGTTCTTTGATTACTACCTTACCACGGCTCAAAGGAGTCGTGCAAACAGGTAGTAGTTGGGTGCAGTCCCGAAGCACTTGGAGGCAGTGACGATTAGACAGGATTCGTCTCTCCCGGTATAGGGGGTTGATATTGCGCTGTGTCTAGTAGAGCCATTACATAAAGTCCCTGGCCAGAGCAAGCGAGATATACTGGTAGCGTTTCCAGTGTTATCTCAGGGTGTTCTGAGCTACACTCCGACACGACTTGTACCGCTATTAAGGGATTGACGTTTACCGCCCCCTAGGCCCGCCATGCGATACTCTCAGACGAACAGACCGGACTGTACATAGATTGTCACATTCAGGTTCAGTAGGAGTTCGGATGGGTTCACCTCATCAGTCTTCTTATCGGCATCTACCTAGGGATCGTTACGTACAGCTAGTACCGCTTGTGGCCTGTGGTTAATCCTACTGCCAGCGTAGAGTCGAGTCTTTAGAGTCCCACACAGAGGGTTGTTCGCCTTTGGGCAAAATAGAGTAGAGGTCACATGGTTTTGCGACGGGGTTCGTTCACATCCGCACACTTGTGCACGTTTGGTGTCCGGACAGTTATTACTACCGGGCTTTGGTTTAATCCAGATCCTAGTATTTGTTTTGGGATTGGTTTTGTCTAATTGTATTCGAGTTCCTCGGAACACGGATGCGGGTGTGTATGCACAGTTGACAAAGGCAGAGGAACCTCATTAATTGACCGTTGACTTTTTCTTAACCCTAATGAGAATGAGAGATATGATTAATGATATTAATTAAGGATAATTGTACCATGGTTAGGTTGACCATTTGACTTTTGTTGACCTTTTGACTTTGGTTGACCGGTTGACTTTTGTTGACCTTTTGACCATTATCATTTCACTTGCAAGGTGCTTCTTGTTTCTTGCAAAATGCATTTAATGTTGAAATGATAATGGTCATTCAAAACTAACCATCACAATTTCTTTTAATTATTATTATTATTATCATTTTCTCTCATATGAGAGATGGTTGTTATTTTTTCTATCATTCTCTCTTGCTCTTTCTCTCTCATGTTTTAGCTCTTCCTCTTCCTCTCTCAAAGCTCTCATCTCTCATGTGTTGAGAACCATGAGCTTGTGAGATAAAACCATCAAGACTTCTTTCTACTCATTCTAGGGTTCTAGGTTTAGCAAGCCAAGCACTCTAGTTACCTATTGGTTGAGGTAGGAGCTCAAGGTAGAGGCCTTCGAGTGGATCTTTCTTCGGTAAAGAGAAGACGACGAGGAGGAGCCATCTACACTACTCCAAGGAGCAAGCAAGAAGGAGGACCACTACAAGAAAAGAAGGAGTTCAAGACATAGGTATAACCTTCTGACCGAGTAGCTAAAAATTGTAGTTAGTTTGTTAGTTTTTGTTTAGCAAAGATCCTCTAGTTCTAGTCCATGTTACCTTGTGTTAAAAAAAACCGTTTTTCACTTATTCCACCTCCCCGTAAGCACCGGGGTGTGTAACGTGGACTTACACCATATATATATACACTGTTGGCTTCGTTTTAACAGTGTCCCCTTCTTTTATTTCATGCACAATGACTTCTGTTCCATACTTCCCCTTCACTCGCTCGGAGGACGCTTTTCCTCAGTCGCCATCTGACGAGGAAGTGATGACGATGATCAGGGCTCATGACCCGAATCGCACCAACTTGCTTTTGTGGGGGACCTGGTATGGTCATATCATCCGCGGCCACCGCATTTTTCTTTGTGAGATACCGACGGAGCCTACCTATCCATTCCTGCCGATGGATCCTAAAAGGACTGTCTTTGCTGTGGAGATGCTGAATTGGACCCCTATGGGGCGGCTTGAGCCTTCAACGACTGGTATTCCGAACCATCCGGTACCGGTTATAGATATTTTAGGGGCGCCGCATTCGCCAGGGCAAAGCCCAGCCATGGGGGCAGATTTACAAGATAGGGCTTACCCCTCGACACCCCACGGGCTACCTTCTCTGGGTTTGTTACATCTTGTCTGCCCATCACGCGCGACTGCAGAGGGTTGGGCTTTATCAGGCGATATATGCGTCCCTCTTCCACTACCAATCTCCTCATGTCTGGTGGGTCAAGGCCTTCCTGAACCAATGGAATCTCCCCACCATCACTTTCCTTCTAGGGGACTATGGAGTTTCGATTTCCTTGGAAGAATTTAGCGAGATCTCGGGGCTGCCGATCATGGGGACACTTTATGAATAATTGCTGCCTTCCGATGAGTATGTCTTTGAAACCGAGCCTGCAATGCTTGACAGCCTGTCTACCGAGAACGCCGTCCGCCACAAGCGCCCGAGTTTGATCAAGGCCCTGGGCATTTGGCTTAGCTGGTTCGTCATTACCATGCATCGCTGTTTCATGAGGGCCTTGGTTATCTACCTTGCTCATCGTATTGCCGAGGGAACAAGGCTAGCTGTGGGCCTCCCAGTGCTGGCGCATCTTTATCACGGGTTAGGCGCCGCGGCTAATACCTCAACTCCAGGTGTGGATGTGGTAAATTTTTCTCTTCATTATTTCACATCTTAGATTGAGATGCACGTGTTGGGGGACTTTGCTGCGCACCAGAGACCCAAATTTTATGATGCCTACACTTTTCCGCGACTCATGCGGCTGGTGGACGCTTCTGCTCCTGACCCGACTCCGTTCGGGGCTATTCGCGTGTTGATCGCTCCCTATGCTAATACGGGCGGAATGGTATTCATTGATCGGGCCCTATCTGCTCCTTCAGGTCCGATTCAACAACTCTGCGACCTGTCGAAAGAGGAGGTGCCTTCTCTGAAGCCCCAGGAAGCCATACACCTGTACGCGATCAGACCAGGTTATCTGGTATTTCTTCAGAACGGCGCAGCCCTTTTTATGCGGTATAACCTACACCGCTTTGCCCGACAACTTGGATATGATCAGGGTGTCCATTTCGAGGCATTTGCAGTTGCGCCCAACCCATCACCTGAAGCTGTTCATGACGCTGCTCATCATTTTATGAGGCTGAACACTGGTTCTCGCTTCATGATTCCTGAAGCTGACCATATTCCCCGATGTGTGGGGTCCTTCATGGGCTGGTACCTTCATCGGGTCAGTCCAATTATTGCTAAGGAGAAGAGGGTGCTTCTTGGATACAGCGCTCCTATTCCAGCTCAAGCCACCGGAGTTCTGCACCGACCGCGTGCACCGGTTCGCTTTCCCTTGAGGGACACCAGTGTAGCGCTTATTCCGGAGGCGGCGGAAGTAGACTTCATTCCCACAGCTGGTATGCCACTGGGTACTCAGGCTCAATCGAGGGCTAATAGGGCGCCGGTAGCAGTATCATCGTCCGCAGCGTCGACAATGGTCGTGTCATCCTCGGTACCACCGCTAAGTGAGGGCGTCGAAGGTGAAGTGGGTCAGCGCTGTGCCAAAGCTCCACGGGGGAGGAAACGGTCATCTTCGGCGGTTGGTTCTGAATCCAAGCGGCGGAGGAAGACGGCTACCAATCTGCTCGACTCTTTAATAGAGTCTGAGACTATTTTTCAGGATGAACAGTTGGCTATGCAAGAATCGGATGCTGGCCTACTTTTCCCGAGTTCATCTGCCGAGGAAGCCACACAATTGGCTGAGGCTATAAGACGCTCGCAAGATGAATCGGAGAACGTAAGGACCCCGAAGAAGCCCTACCCTACCATCATCTTTTACGAGGACCCTCCGTGGATACGACGATGATTCATAGGCCCTTTGGAAGAATGGGGTGAAAGGGCCCTTAAACAGGCTGTTTCGGCCGACGCCGAGGACGCGCTTTCACTGTGGACCGGTGGCCACGAGTCCACCCTCGGACCTCGGCGAGCACATCTTCTTAGGAAGGAGCGTCGGCTTGAACAAGCCATACTGGAAGCTCCCTTGCGCATTGGTATGTTCCTGTATTTCTTTGTAATAATTCATATTGCTTGCATACATATATATGTATCCTTATCTTAGTACAAACTTTGCAGGGACTTCGGCAGCGGCGGAGGCTCTAAGTTGTGCTTTGACCGTAGGGTCTGCCGATATCCCCAGTGAAGCACCAATCGGTGTGGAGGGGGTTGATGCAACTGTTGCTCTTGCGATAGAGTCTCCTTCGGTGGTTCCTGCTCCCAAAGCACTTGCTTCCTCGAGGGAGGCACCTTTGTCAGTCTCCGTTCCAATGGATCTTCCTGAGGGCGACCCGGAGGCTAGGGTACAGGTAGTCGAGGTTCCCGTACTTTCCTTAGAGTCTGCAGTGGCAGCCGCTGCTCCTCGCTCAGAAGCCGCTGCACCGGTCTGCGTCCCCGATAATGTGCCTGAGGTCACGGAGGAGGTCACTGAAGCCGCTATCCCTCCATCTCAGAATGGGAGGAGCGTCGAAGGTAGCCTTCTATACTTTTAAATTAGTAATCTTTCCATTATCCGAACCCTTCTATCTTTTCAGAATTGCACGGATTGGCGGCCTCTATTGCTGATCTATCTCTCAGGCAGTCTTTTCAACGCCTGTTGAAGATGGCTGCTCCGCAAGCGATATCTCCTCAGCGTATCGTCCTCTCTTCCGGGCAAGGTTAGCTTTGTTTACCCTCTTTTCACAGCATTATTACTATTTCATAAAATGACATTGATGTCCTTTATAGTTCTGGAGGCTAATGACGAAGTTGAGATTCTTGAAGGGCCTGGGAAGCCTTCAGATCCCTCTTGTATGACTGTGGGTAAGTAAAGTCCCAACATTGTTCCATTTGTCCTTTTACTTGCACATTCAGCTGACTATTTATAAATCTGAACAGCTCTGTCAGTTCTTACCGCGCTGGAGTCATGCATCGCCATGCCACCTGGCCCCTATGCTCTGCGTGCCTCGGAACGTATGGCAAAACTAAGCCTCGCCTCTATGTCATCCCTAATCGAGGAACTTCGCGCTGGCAGTCTAATCATGGCCGAAGCGTTTGCTGCTGAAGCTAACGGCTCTCTTCCCTTTCTTACCACCTATCATAGTGAAACAGTGGTGCGAGTCTTGGTTGAGTTTTGTCGGCAGGTGGAGGTTTGCTTGCATGTGCTAGAATGTACATGCCTTTCTTCGAAGGTTGTGGCTGTGAAGGCAAGCTTACGGGGTCTAATTGAGCGGTGTGCGGCGAATATGATATCATGTGAGAAGAGGCCCGGCCGCAAATTTTCAGAGAGGGAGCTGGCTTCTAAAGCGCTGAAGGAGCTTCAAGCCAACCTTACGGCCAAGGCCAATAAAGCGTATGAACTTTCGCGAGTGCTTCAAGAGGCCATCAAGGAGGTGGTAGCCATTGGCAAAGCCGCCGTGTTCACTCGTGAAATGGTTGAGGCTCATAAGGCTACTGAGAAAGAGCTTGAAGGCCGGCTTGCCTCATACCAGGCCCAGCAAGCTCAGGTGGAGGCCCGTCTTTTGACGATACTGAATCATGAAGGCGAGGCTCAGCGAAAAAGGGATGAACTAGAAAATCTGCTAAATCGCCCGCCGACTTGAAGAATTGTACATATATTTTTTCATTCTTTCTTTGTACATACTCCTGAATGAGAGTATATTTTTTTGTTCTTTCACAAATTGTACTTTGTATTCATTTTGATTCATGAATAAAAGACCTATTTTCTTCGTGATGGTGTGTCCTTTTTATTAAATGTATTCTGTGGGTAGTCTATCTCGATTTCTTTCCAGGACAACGATGGCTTAGGATTCAGGGTTAAGATCTGCCTCCTAAGACTTTTCAACTTTATGAGCCGTGAGGGTATCATAAAGAATTTTCTCCCTATAGGTCGAGAGGATCCCGTAGGTGTAATTTGTCCTTAGGAATCATGAGGATTCCTAAGTGTGTTTTCTCTTGCAAGTCGTAAGGATCTCACAAGAGAATTTGCTCCCTTACGAGTCGTGAGGACCCGCAAGTGATGGGTGAGGTTACCCTTATCCGCATTTCACGGAGTCAGGAGTTGCTCTGGATGCTTCCCACGGAGTGATTGCCGTGTTCTGCAAGGATCAGGCTCCGCTCTGGATGCTTCACATGGGGTCATTGTCGTGCTCTGCGAGGACCAAGATCCTCTCTGGATGTTTTCCACGGGGTCAGGATTGACATAAGCCGCGTTCCATAACCAGGAATTTTGGATGCTTCCCACGGGGTCATTGCCGTGTTCTGCGAGGACCAGGCTCTACTCTGGATGCTTCACACGGGGTCATTGCCGTGCTCTGCGAGGACCAGGATCCGCTCTGGACATTTCCTACGGGGTCAGGATTGACATAAGCCGCGTTCCACGTAACCAGGAATTTGCTCTGGATGCTTCCCATTGGTTCACTGTCGTGTTCTACGAGGACCAGGCTCCGCTCTAGATGCTTCACACGGGGTCATTGCCGTGCTCTGCGAGGACCAGGATCCGCTTTGGACGTTTCCCACGGGGTCAGGATTGACATAAGCCGCGTTCCACGTGACCAGGAATTTGCTCTGGATGCTTCCCACGGGTTCACTGCCGTGTTCTGCGAGGACCATGCTCCACTCTGGATGCTTCACACGGGGTCATTGCAGTGCTCTGTGAGGGCCAGGATCTTCTCTGGACGTTTCCCACGGGGTCAGGATTGACATAAGCCGCGTTCCACGTAACCGGGAATTTTTCTCTGGATGCTTCCCACGGGGTCATTGCCGTGTTCTGCGAGGACCAGGCTCTGCTCTGGATGCTTCACACGAGGTCGTTGTCATGCTCTGCGAGGACCAGGATCCGCTCTGGACGTTTCCCACGGGGTCTGGATTGACATAAGCCGCGTTCCACGTGACCAGGAATTTGCTCTGGATGCTTCACACGGGGTCATTGCCGTGCTCTGCGAGGACCAGGATCCGCTCTGGATGTTTCTGTAAGTCCACGTTACCTCTCCCGGTTCTTTCGGGCTTGCGGAAACGGTGAAAAACGATTTTTAGAGTTTAGGTAAAATAGACTACAAAAACGGATCTCGGCTAAACTACACACTAGCAACCTAACTAGAGATTTATCTACTCGGTTAGGGGTTATACCTCACTTGAACTCCTTCTTCTTGGACTCTTTGTAGTGGTCGGATGGTGCTTTCCTCGTTGCCTTCTCTTGTCGAAGATGGATCCACCTGAGGGTTTCTACCTTGAGCTCCTTTCTCGATCTTGAGAGAACTAAAGTGTCCGGCTTGCTAGACCTTCAATCTTAGGATGAGTAGAGAGTGGCTTTGGGGTTTTATCTCCAAGGAAATGTTTCTCAACACATGAGATGAGTTTTCCTTGAGCTAGAAGAAGAGTTAGAAGAAAGGAAGAGAGAGAATGGTTATGATAGAAAATGAGAATAGTTTTTACAACCATAACAATATATGTGAATTATTTAATTAATAATATTAATCCAAAATGAAAAAGGTGATGGTGGGTTTGATGAGACCATTATCATATCACATTAAATGTTTTTTTCAAAGATCAAAGAGCATCTAGAAAAGTAATGATGATGGTCAATGTTTCAAACATGGTCAACTAGTCAACCTTGGTCAACAAGTCAACAACCCTAACCATGACACAATTTCATTTAATTAGTATTATTAACTGATATTTCACATATCCATTAGGGTTTGGAAAAAGACAACTGTCAACTGTGCATACACACCCGTTCCGAAACCCAAATGAAAATCCTCTTCCTCCGCCTCAATCAACTGTGCATACACACCCGCATTCGTGTTCCGAGGAACATGAATACAATGAGATAAAACTAACCCCAAAACATATACTAGGATCCGGCTCAAACCAGAGCCCGCTAGTAATGACTGTCCGGACACCAAACGTGCACAAATGCGCGGATATGAACGAACCCTGTCGCAAAACCATGCGACCTCTACTCTGTTTTGTCCAAAGGCGAATAACCCTCTGTGTGGGACTCTAAAGACTCGACACTACGCCGGCAGTGGGTTTAACCACAGACCGCAAGCGGCACTAGCTGTGCGTAACGGCCCCCCAGGTAGATGTCGATAAGAAGACTGACGAGGTAAAACCCATCTGAACTCCTACTGAGCCTGTATGTGATAGTCTTCGTACAGTCCGGTCTGTTCGTCTAAGAACATCGCATGGCGGGCCTAGGGGGCGGTAAACGCCAGTCCCCTACTAGCGGTACAAGTCGTGTCGGAGTGTAGCCTAGAACACCTGAGATAACACTGGAAACCTACCAGTTTATCTCACTTGCCCTGGCCAGGGACTTTGTGTAATGGCTCTCCTAGACACAGCGCGATATCAACCCCCAATACCGGGAGAGACGAATCCTGACTGACCGTCACTGCCTCCAAGTGCTTCGGGACTGCACCCAAAAACTACCTGTTTGCACGACTCCTTTGAGCCGTGGTAGGGTAGTAATCAAAGTACAGTGGGAACACACTCGAGGCTAAGTGACAGTGTCAAGTCAACGGACTAAGCTGTACTCATGTCACCTGGGAACTGATAACTGACGATAGGTATAATACCAACCAACAATTCCCGACAAGTCCTGTCCGGTGTACTCGTAACCTAACGAGCACCCGCATACTATCTCAAGTACGACGTACTGACGGCTGTGGGACAGACCGTCTCCCAAGCTGGGATAAGAAGCGCATACGCTAGTCTACTCCGGAGTATCGATGCCCTGTCTCGATAGTCCTGCGACTAGGGACCTGCATAAGGATGTGCTTATAGATTACCCAGCCCCTACGAGTGTGACTGCCATCACAACGCTGGTAATCAAGCAAGGATCCTAAGGGCTCCACTAATGTGTAAAGGCGATATGCTAAAAGAAACACATGCACACATTAAAGCAGAAACAAACCAAGTAGCATACTACCATTTTGAGCAAGATTGTCAATACAAGGTGAATATCCCAAGCTTCCATTAAGTAATATACATACTAGTATGATACAGTAATGGCCTCTAGGGCATATACACTAACAATCTCCCACTTTCACTAAGGCCATGTACTGGCGTATCGAAGACCTATCATCTCGATCAGCCGCTCGAACTGAGTCTGGGGTAAGGCCTTCGTGAATGGATCAGCAGTGTTATCTTCTGTAGCAACTCTCCGAACCTCGATCTCCTGGCGACCCACGATCTCCCTGATCAGGTGATACCGCCTCAAGATGTGTCTGGACTTCTGATGGGACCTGGGTTCCTTCGCTAAAGCTATAGCCCCGTTGTTGTCGCAATACAGAGGTACTGGATCAACAATGGATGGAACCACCTGAAGTTCTGTTAGGAACTTCCTTATCCAGACGGCTTCTTTTGCGGTATCTACAACAGCGATATATTCCGCTTCCATCGTCGAGTCAGCAACGGTTTCCTGTTTGGAACTCTTCCAACACACCGCCCCTCCATAGAGGGTAAAGACATAACCCGACATGGACTTGGAATCATCCTTGTCACTCTGGAAGCTGGAGTCAGCAAAGGCCTCGATCTGGAGGTCTTTTCCGCCATACACCAAGAACATCTCCTTAGTCCTTCTCAGGTACTTGAGAATGTTCTTTACTGCTATCTAGTGTTTCTCCTCAGGGTTTGACTGATACCGGCTTACCACACTCAGTGCATAAGCTACATCTGGTCTGGAACACAACACGCATACATTATAGAGCCTACCGCAGAAGCGTAGGGTATAATAGACATGCGATCTCTTTCCAAATCAGTCTTGGGAGACATCTCTTTGGAGAGGGTGATCCCGTGACAAGCCGGTAGATTACCGCACTTGGAATCTTCCATACTGAATCTTTTCAGTATGGTGTCGATGTACCTGGACTGTGAGAGTCCCAGTATCCTCTTGGATCTGTCACGATTGATCCGGATCCCCAGAATATATGAGGCATCACCCAGGTCTTTCATGGAGAACCTGTGTGACAAGAACCCTTTGACAGATTGTAGTATAGGAATGTCATTTCCTATCAAGAGAATGACATCCACGTATAAAACGAGGAATACTACAGTTCTCGCTACAAATCTACTATAGATGCATGGTTCATCTGGATTTTTGATAAAGCCAAATTCTTTGACCGTCTCATCAAAATAGATGTTCCAACTCTGCGATGCCTGCTTTAGTCCATAGATGGACTTAAGCAACTTGCACACCTTTCCGCCGCTCCCACTCTGAATGAAACCCTCTGGCTGGTCCATATAGACACACTCCTCTAAATTTCCATTTAAAAAAGCGGTCTTTACGTCCATTTGCCAGATCTCATAATCGCGGAAGGCAGCAATGGCAAGAAGGATCCGAATGGATTTCAGCATAGCCACTGGAGAAAAGGTTTCGTCATAGTCCAAGCCAGGTCTTTGACGGAAACCCTTTGCAACAAGTCTAGCTTTATAGGTCTCAACCTGTCCATCTACACCAATCTTCCTTTTGAAGATCCACTTGCATCCTACGGGTTTTACCCCATCTGGAGTAATGTCCAACGTCCATACTTTGTTGGTGTACATGGACTATATTTCGGTCCGCATTGCATCCAACCATTTTACCGAGTCAACACTCTGAATGGCCTGCTGGAAGCTAGTCGGCTTATCACTATCAATGATGCAATCCTCTCTATCCCCGTCTATGAGAAAACTGTAGTATCTCTCGGGCGGATGAGACTGCCTACTACTTCTGCGGAGCGGCGTAGGAATGTCCTGATTTTTCGAACCCTCTGGTTCTACTAAGCTTTCAGTAATAGCTCATGGTTTTGGAATTTCTTCCAGTTCTATTGCGCTCCCACTTATCTGATTCTCCAAAAACTGAGTTTCCAAGAAGTGGGCATGCCGAGAAACAAAAACCTTTTGTTCCTCTTCGCAATAGAAGAAATATCCCTTGGAGTTCTTTGGATATCCCACAAACTTGCACTGTACTGAGCGTGCCTCGAGCTTGTCCGCATGCTGCTTTTTGACAAAAGCTGGACATCCCCATGTCTTAATGTGATTAAGATAGGGTCTCTTCCCACACCACATTTGATATGGTGTAGTATGCACAGTCTTAGTTGGAACTCGGTTCAAAAGGTATGCAGCTGATTCTAGTGCATATCCCCGGAATGATCGCGGTAACTCAGCGTTACTCATCATGGACCGTACTATATCCAATAGGGTTCGGTTCTGTCTCTCCGATACACCGTTATGTTGCGGAGTGTATGGAGGAGTAAGCTGAGAGAGAATTCCATTCTCTTTTAAGTAATCCAGGAACTCGGCACTTAAGTATTCACCACCTCGATCAGATCTCAGTGTTTTGATACTTTTGCCTGTTTGTTTTTCTACTTCATTCTTAAATTCCTGAATTTTCCAAAGGGTTCGGATTTATGTTTCATTAAGAAGACATAACCGTACCTTGAAAAGTCATCCGTAAAAGTAATGAAGTAAGAATAACCGCTTCGTGCATGCGTAGACATTGGACCGCACACGTCGCTGTGTACGAGTCCCAAGAGCTTGCTCGCTCTCACTCCGTGTCCAGTGAACGGAGTCTTTGTCATCTTTCCTTTAAGACAGGATTGACAAGTTACATATGATTGATATTCGAACGGATCCAAATATCCTTCTGTATGTAACTTCGTCAACCTTCTCTTATTGATGTGACCCAGTCTACAATGCCATAAGAAAGTCTGATTTATTTCCGGAGACTTTCTTTTGTGTGTATTCTGGACATTGAAAATCTGTGGTTGGTTTAATACGTATATACCATTGCTTAATATACCTGACCCAATCAGAACTTGATTAAGGTGAATGTTTATAACATTACTTACAAACGCAAATTCATAACCTTCTTTAGAAATCAAAGATACAGAAATGATATTACAAGTTGCATTGGATACAAAAAAGCAATTACGTAAAACCAAAACATGTCCATCTGACATTCCCAGGTGATAGTCCCCCACGGCCTCAGCATCCATGCTAGCTCCGTTTGCAACTTTGAGGGTCATGTCACCTGCTTTCAAAAACCTACGCTTTCTCAACGCCTGCAAAGAATTACAGATATGAGATCCTGATCCGGTATCCAATACCCAGGACGTAGAGTTTATTGATAGACAGTTTTCAATAACATACACACCTGAAGCTGAAGCTGCAACTTGCTTCAGATCCTGTGTTCTGGCTTTCCAAGCCCTACAATCTTTCTTCCAGTGTCCACTCTTGTGACAATAAAGCATTCTTCCTTATCCACAAGCTTCCCTGCTACCTTTGTTGCTTTTGCCTTTCCCTTCGTATCCACCTTACTAACACCGCCCCTTAGTTTGGCAGGGGTTTTCTTCTTCTTTCCCTTGGCTTTCGCCTTGGACCTAGAAGAGGAAGATCCTCCTACAAACAAAGTGGATGTTTCCCTACCTTTCTGTAGGGTGCCCTCTGCACTCCTCAGAATGTTGAGGAGCTCTGAAAGTTCAACTTTCTTTTCTTGCAAGTTGAAATTCAGGATGAACTGGGCGTAAGTGGAAGGAAGGGACTGAAGAATCAAGTCCATAAAGAGCTCATTCTCCAACGTCGTCCCAAGGTCCGCGAGCTCCTCTATGTAGCCAATCATCTTAAGCACGTGTTCCTCTACCGATGATCCGACGGCCAATCTTGCCGGAAACAACTTCTTCGACACTTCGTATCTGGCGATACGAGATTGCTCTCCATACAATTCTTTTGTATGGATAAATATAGATTCGAGGTCCATATTCTCGTGCCTCCTCTGATGTTCGTTGTCCATAGAGGCAAGCACGAGGCACTTGGCCTTCGCGCAGTCGATTTCCCAGGTCTTATGAATTTCCCTATCCGCGACGCTGGTTTTGGGACATGGGACAGGGGGAGCTTTGGTGGTAAGAAGATACCCTAACTTGTTATAAGTGATTGCCATTTTGACATTCCTGAGCTAATCTTTGTAGTTTGGCCCTGTCAGTATGTTTTTATCTAGTAGTAACTTAAGTCCAGTCATGATGTTTGGTCGCTGCAATTAAGAGAGAGAGAAAAAACACTTTAGCATGATGCTCTTGCAAGTTTAGAGTGGTTTTTAATTTGTCTAAACAGGATGGCTCCCACTGTCTCTCGAATCCCTTCTCAAACCATAAAGGAAGAACTAGTCGGGATCAATCTGACCGTACAATACTTGCTTAACCGTTCAGCTAGGCCAGTGTCGGTACTTCGAGAGAGGTTTTCCAACGCTTTCGCGAAGTTCCTTAATTAAATAACCTCTTTTCCCTATGGGTGTAGCCCCGCTAACACCTTTCTAGACACCTACTTGGTTTATAGCATTGATCGTTAAGTGAGAAAGTTCCGGAGGAGTAGCATGTACTCATAGTAAGATCGGGATCCAAATATCATCGTGTGACAAAACTGAAGGAATCCTACCAGAATCATCACACTCCAAATGGTATGCAACGCTAGCAAGTTTCAGTTCTTTTGAAACTCCCGATGTGGATTTTTTCCCCATGCTCTTATGACCTTGACTTTGGCCAAAATATCATAAGTCACATGTCAAGTTCTACCCGTCATTCTCCAAGTTAATTTGAGCCCACCCGGACATACCCTTGACTTTGGCCAACATGATAGAACGACTGCCCCAAACCAACACATCTATCTATGCTGCACATGAATACCCAATAGCTATCAATCACTATGCCTTGACTTTGGCCAACATACATAGCTTGAATACTTATTGACCATTCATGTGAAACGACGGAGGGCTACGAATGGTTTTGGCAAAACCGTGAACGTAGTGAACTTGATATAATCGATGGAACGAGATAGCTTTTAAAAGGAGTGGTTCAAGCTCCGCATTTAAAAGTTGGTTTTGAAAAGAACCGAGTGGTTTTCAAAGTGTTCCAACAACTTTTACTTGGTTTATTTTTTCTTGCATTAATTCCAATGCGTCCCATCATTTAATCCTACTATTGCAGAAAACAACGAAAATATGGCGTACGCTTATACCATCCGCATTCGCCACGGGGTCCCGTCATCACCCGTTAGGTTACTTAACTAACGACATAGCGGGGGATGGACTAGCGCGGATGCAAAACATAAGCAACGCCTAAATAGATATCATATGGATATATATAAACATTCGTCACATGCAATGATAGCTATTCCAGATCACAGATGAACACATTGGATATACTAGGAATCCGCATTTCGTACGAGCCTGTAACGAAGAGCGGATTACACGGTCGCGATGAATAGCCAAACCCCACCCTAGACCCCTACGGGTGCGGCAAACTACCCGCCAAGTACCCGAAGCGAAGCAACCTCCCTCAACTCGTGAGTAGGCCACTCGGCACTTCGAGATACCCGGTAGTTTGTGCACCCCACCTTGGGTCTATCCTAGGAGAAAAAACAGTAAAAAGAAATTATACAATGACAGCTACAATCTCGACCCGGTTGTGCGGCCATACAAATAATATTACATCAATTTACAAATTACATGAATTGAAAGATAAAAGGAAAAACTCTCATCTCACAACCCCCCCCGGCTATTTATCCGCGACAATCCAATGAATTCATATACACAAACCATCAACATTACAGATCACAGATATGTATAACCCCCACTAATCGACGTATAGCGATTAGCAGACGTTCAATACATATATAACATTACAGATACAACCCATTAGCCAAAGTCTACAGAAAATCGACCAAAATACGGATTTGTAACCACCCCAGAAATAAATTTGTTCTCTAGAAATTCTGGGCAGAAACAAACCATCTTAAAAATCACAAAATACCACCAGAAACAAACTGCAGGAGAAACGATCCACGGCCGAGTCAACTCGGCCGCGGAACCGCGGTGAGTCGGTCGGTTCGCTGGATCGTTTTTCTTGCCTGTTCATTAAAAAGCCTGAGCCGATTTTTAAGACATGATTTATTATTTTTGGAGCAGAAATAAAAATCGGCAGAAACTAGGATTTTCCGGGGTGTTTCGCGGTTTTTTGTCCGGTCGAAATTCTAGATACTTTGCTAACATGCTAGGGTGTGTTTAGTTAGGCTCTGATACCACTGTAAGTCTACGTTACCTCTCCCGGTTCTTTCGGGCTTGCGGAAACGGTGAAAAACGATTTTTAGGGTTTAGGTAACATGGACTACAAAAACGGATCTTGGCTAAACTACACACTAGCAACCTAACTAGAGATTTATCTACTCGGTTAGGGGTTATACCTCACTTGAACTCCTTCTTCTTAGACTCTTTATAGTGGTCGGATGGTGCTTTCCTCGTTTCCTTCTCTTGTCGAAGATGGATCCACCTGAGGGTTTCTACCTTGAGCTCCTTTCTCGATCTTGAGAGAACTAAAGTGTCCGGCTTGCTAGACCTTCAACCTTAGGATGAGTAGAGAGTGGCTTTGGGGTTTTATCTCCAAGGAAATGTTTCTTAACACATGAGATGAGTTTTCCTTGAGCTAAAGGAAGAGGAAGAAGAAAGGAAGAGAGAGAATGGTTATGATAGAAAATGAGAATAGTTTTTACAACCATAACAATATATGTGAATTATCTAATTAATAATATTAATCCAAAATGAAAAAGGTGATGGGGGGTTCGATGAGACCATTATCATATCACATTAAATGTTTTTTGCAAAGATCAAAGACCATCTTGAAAAGTAATGATGATGGTCAATGTTTCAAACATGATCAACTAGTCAACCTTGATCAACAAGTCAACAACCCTAAACATGACACAATTTTATTTAATTAATATTATTAATTGATATTTCACATATCCATTAGGGTTTGGAAAAAGACAACTGCCAACTATGCATACACACCCGTTCCGAAACCCAAATGAAAATCCTCTTCCTCCGCCTCAATCAACTGTGCATACACACCCGCATTCGTGTTCCGAGGAACATGAATACAATGAGATAAAACTAACCCCAAAACATATACTAGGATCCAGCTCAAACCAGAGCCCGCTAGTAATGACTGTCCGGACACCAAACGTGCACAAGTGCGCGGATGTGAACGAACCCTGTCGCAAAACCATGCGACCTCTACTCTGTTTTGCCCAAAGGAGAATATGTTAGTTATATGTATGCCCTAGAGTCCATTACTATACATAGGATGTATATTGTAGTGTATGCTTGGACATGTATAGGGATGACTTTCTTGCTCGATATGATAGTATGCTATCTGGTTACTCTTTACCTTAACGTGTACACTGATTGTCTCTCTGTTACATGTTGGTAAAGCCCTTAGGATATGTACTTACTACCTCGACTGTGATGCGGATCATACTAGTAGGGACAAGGTAGTCCATAAGTACATCCTTCAAGGTCCCTAGTCGTGGGTGTATCGAGACGGGACATCGATATACCAGAGTAGACTAGCGTGTAGCTTCTCGACCTATATAGATGGATGATGGATGATCCCATATCCATTGGTGTTTGACATCAGAGATGATATACGGGTTCTCAGTGGAGACTGGGTACACTGGACGGACTCGCCGAGAACTCCCAGATGGTATTATACCTTACGTCAGATGGCAGTTCTCTGGTGACACTGGTACAGGTTAGTCTGTAGACCCGAGATCGTCATAGAGTCTTGTGTGATTCCCACTGTGCTTTGATTTCCATCATACCACGTCCAAGAGGGCGTGCAAAAAGGTGGATTTTGGGTACAGTCCCGAATCACATGGAGGCAATGAGCGATAGGAGGGGTTTCGTCTCTCCCGGTATAGGGAGTTGATGTTTCGCTGTGCTCGATTGGCTATAACAGGAAGTCCTTGGCCAAGGCTGTTTTAGGGATTTACTGGTAAGTGTTACCAGTAGTTTCTCGACCCGTTATGAGCCTCATATCGACACGACTTATCGAGTTATTGGGGTCTGACGTTTACCACCTCTAGACGAGATATGCGACATATCAGACAAAGAGACCGGACTGTACGGTGGTGTTACTGATTGGATTCATAGGAGTGTGAGCAGGCTTGCTTGTTGATATTCTGATCGCTCAATACCCGGGTGGCCGTTACGTTTAGCAGACCGCTTGCGGCTTGTGGGTGTTTAATATGATCATCACCTACTGCCGGTGTATTGACGAGTCTTTAGAGTCCTACACAGGGGTTTCCTGGCTCAAGCGAAACGAAATAGGAGCGCATATGAGATATGTGCAGGACCGAGAATAATACCAGTATGTGATACTGTATTCTATTCTCACGATTTGTGACATTGATCGGTTGTATGCGATATAGCCGGGTTATCGGATCAAGTGTTGATTCGATAAGTTGTTACTATTAATATTAGTCGGTTATATGCAATATGACCAGATCGTTAAATCAAGTATCGATTTAATGATTTAATGTATAATTATATATTTGATATATTACTTTACATTAACTAGTATTTGTTCACTTAAGATTGATTTTCTCACTTGATGTGCACAAGTTGTATATGTGATATATTTTTGTGCACTAGTTTGTATCATGTTTGATGATACATGCAAACTTGGGTGTGTGTATGCTTTACACCATTGTTTAGGTTAATGGTTAGTGTTTTATTTATTTTGTTTATTTTGCTAAAACTAAATGGTGGCTTTTCTTATTTTTATGCTTGAAGCTTCATGAAGCTTTTAAGCATCTTTGAAAAGTCTAACCATTTTGTTTTTATGCTTTAACCTAACCATCAACCTAAACCCTAGTTTATTCTCTACACAAGTAAACTCACCCATGGTTGCTAGATGATAGACTTCACTTGAATTTTCTTTTGGGAAATAATTCATATTTTTTTCTTCTTCATCATCTTCTTCATGAAGAAGAAAAACCCTTCTTGAAAATTCCAAGTGTTGAAATCAAGTGAGAAATCCAAATCCAAAGTGAACCCACTTCCTATTTCTTCATCCTCTACCACTTATCATGTTGTATAGGGTGTGTTCTTCACAAGTTTCATGACCAAGTGAAGATGGAGCTTGAGTTTGAGTCGCCTCGACGTAGATCATCTTCGGCACCGAAGTCAACGACCTAGCCTGCTCATTTCTCCGACGAAACCATCGCTAGAGTCCGGGATCCCGATGATTGCAGCGGAGGGACATCATCACGGAGCTAAAGAAGTGGAGGACCGGATCTACAAAGGTTGTAATCCCTTTCACTTGTAGCAAAGTAGTTTGCTTGCTTTTCTTTTCGTCTTACCTCTAGTAATCGATCTCGTTTAGGGTTTCTCGGCACATGTAAAATTTTGATTTTGGTATGGTTGATGCCTTGTGGAACCTCTTGAGTGTGCCTAGGAACCCTACAGTGGTATCAGAGCCTAGCTAGAGCTTTAGGCAAAGTGTAGACGAAGTTAGAAACCCGATCGAACCCCGAAACCCTAAACTTGACCCCTCTCTGTACATTTTCTGAAATTGTGGATTTTTGGGAATTAAAAATGCTCAGAAAATAGAGCAGGAAATTCTAAGGCAAACTGTAGAAAACGAAGCCCTAACTCTATTGTAGTGCCGCGGAACCGCGGCCTAACCCTGCTTTTGGCGGCGGTTCCGCGGCCGTATGTAATGATTATGGATTCTTTTTCACACAGTAATGCCCGTATCTGTTTCCTGTTTCTTCTGGGAATTTTTAATCTATACTCAACTATTGAGTTTTCTGGGTTGTTTTGGGGACTCGATGTTTCGATCGGATTGTTTAACTTTGTTTTTGTTTTTCCGGATAATTTTAGAATATGTTAAAAAGTTCGACCGGATATAAATACCCACTTTTTCCCCTGCCGGGAAATTTCCAAGTGTTGGATTTTTCGTAGTTTAAGAACGTCTAAGTAGTGCAAGTAACGCGATGGACCCTCTAGAAGACAACAAACCTTAACTCGATTATGTGACCGTCTTGAACTGCCCTTTGAACCTTAGGGTTTGGGGCAGTACGGCGTTCCACATGTGAGGCGTTGGCTTGACCCTTCTACGGCTGGACCGTTGGTACTGTGGCATGAAATGGATGTTTTTAAACTTATTTCAAGTGTTGAGCTGTTTCGGGAAAACTTGGGTGTTTGAATGTTCGATCGGAAAGTTTAACATTTTCTATTTATCTGGAATGTGATACAATATTTGGAATCCATAAGAAGTTATGAGATAACTATTTTAAATGTGATAAACGTAGCAGTTTAGTCTCGAATGATCGGTTGCCACGGAATTTTGATGCGATCAAAAGTCCGTCGCAATCACGTAGCGTACGCGGATACTCGCTGGGTAAACTTAATAGACAGCCATGCCCCATAGCCCCGACCAAGTGACTGTAGGAGAACCCCGTCGCCAAAAGCATCCGTTCGGGTGCTCGCGGCAACGGTGTTCCGCCTTAGTGCACTTCGTCGACGGCATCTAGGGGTGCGGCCGTCTACTAAAGTTTGCGACGAGCATTCGATCAGTTTATCGGGAATCTTATTGAATTTCCCGACTAGATATTGAAAAGAGTTTTTGATATAGAGACTAAAATGCGGGGTTTATAACTGTTAGGCATGCAATGTCTAAGGAGGTTGCGGATTCCAACTGTTGTAGTTTTACACTTTCTTTTCTGCGACCGTAAGTGTAATATGTGATATCGCCGGTTTCGTTGCTATATGTCAACGACAATTGGGATGTGCATATTTACTTACGTTGATGACATCTGATGTTATGTGTTGCTGGATATGTTATATTGGATCGTCGCGTCTTGAATAGCCGGGGTTTTTTGTGAGATGAGAGTTTTTATTTTCATTCATGTAAAATCTATTGTATGTAATATTCTTTTATTGGGGCACTTCCGGGTTGAGGTTGCTGTCACCATTTGTATATTATTTACTTTTCCGCACTAGGATAGACCCAAGGAGGAGAGCACAAGTAACCGGGTTCTAGAGTCCAGTGGGAGACCAACTCGAGGAGCCGAGTCCGGGTCTCCTAACTCTAGAATTGGTAGGGTTGCTTGCCGCTCTCATAATGGTCTAGGGGTGTGGGTTTGGCTATTCATCGCGACCGTGGAATCCGTGTTTTATACAGGCTCGTATTGAAAACACGGACGTCCTAGTATATCCAATGTTTCATATGTTTCTTCTGCTGCGATATCTGTGATGTGATCATTTGATATGTTGAGATAGATACTGTATATAGTATATATGATATATTATATAGACGTTACTTATGTTTTGCACTCGCGCTAGCCCTGCCCCGCTCTGTCGTTAGTTACCTAACCTAACGGTGCACGAGGGGACATCGAGGCGAATGCGGATGGCATAAGTATACGTCGTATTTATCTGTGATGTTTAGGTGACTTAAAAGATGTGACTTCATTAATATGATTAATGAAATAAAAGAAACCTATAAGATGTTGTTGAATCGAATTTTCAAAAACAGGTAGCTACAGTTCTTGCTTTGCATCGCGGTGTTCCTTGTAGAACATCCTGCACCTTATTCGATAAGGAAAGGGCCGAGATCCTTTCACCGGGAGTGACCCCTTTAGCAATAACTGGCAGATGCTACAACCCTCAGTTTGTCTTTTGATTGATTTTCTAGTTCTTGCTTTGCACAGTGATATATATGTTATATCCTGCACCTCATTCGACGAGGAAAGAGCCGATGATCCCTTCACCGGGAGTGACCTCTTTAGCGAAACTAGCAAAAGCCTCAAAAACACTCCATTTTAAAATCATTTAATTCTACAACGATATCAAGTTCATTACGCAATAGGTTTTCAGAAAAACCTGTCGTAGCCCTCCGTCATTTTAGATAAGTCCTACTTAGTATTCATGCTACGTTTGTTAGCCTGCGTCAAGACGTAGTGTGCGGTAGCTAACTGGTATTTAGCTGTTTATGCATATGATGCAGATTGGATTAGGGTAGTCGTGCGACTTTGTGGGCCTGCGTCAAGGGTCGTGTGGGTGGGTTTAATTCAATCAGGAAATGACGGATTGAACTTGACTAGCGCACTATGGTTTGTTGGCCTGCGTCAAGGTCATGGGACGCTAGGGGCAAAATTATCGGGAATTTCAAGTGTTGAAATTTGCAATGAGATTGCATACCTTCTATGAGATAGTTGGATCCCGATACCCGCTGCGAGTAAGAGTTACTCCTGGGAGAGTTTTACACATTACAATTAGCCGATCAAGTAGGTGTCTAGAAAGGTGTTAACGGGGTTATGCCTATGGGAAAATGAGGTTTACTTTAATTAGGGCCGTGCGAAAGCACGGGGAACCTCCCTCAAAGTACCGACACTGGCCTGGCCGAAAGATTGGCGAACTTGTAGCGTGTAATTAATCCCGGCTAGTCTTTCCTTTTAGGGTTTGAAGGAAGATTTGATTAAAACAGCGGGAGACATCCTGATTAGATATATTAGATAACCAATCTAATCTTGCAAGAGCATACGCTGAGTGTTTTCTTCTCTCCCTCTCCAGGTAGCGACTATATCACGCCTTAATCAAGATAATAATACGGATGTATTGACCGAACCCGCTTGTTATACTGAGCTGGGGAACGTTGGTCCCGCTCCAACTTATAATTGTTATAAGACCGAGTAGGAAATAGGGGAATACCAGGATTCCCATGCCGCTCAAACGAAGAAAGTGCATGAGATGCATCTCTTTCGGATGCGTTCATTACACAGAACTGTTTCTCAGTATCCTCTGCGTCCTGGGTATCTGATATCGGATCAGGATCCCAGATATGTAAATTGTTACATAGGGCTACAGAAAGGTAGAGAACTGAGAACGGATGAAAAATTTTCATGAGACAGAAAACGGTGCAAGTGTTGCAGCCAAGTCTGTTGGTCATTGTCACCCTATATTACAAGTACATTGATTCTGAACGAATGTTATTAGATACCGAACCTGACATACAAAATCATATTAGTCTCTTTATTAGTAAAGAAATGATAAAATTTTGTATTGCTGGATAATATTTTGAACATTTCCTATTTCAAAAGTTGATCGGTTCAGGCACGTTATCCAAAAGCATTGACGTTCTAAATCAAACTACAGTTCCTAGTATACAGAACACATACAAGAGGAAGAGTTCAGATATGAACGAATCTTTCTTGAGGTATTGTAGACTAGGTCATATCAATGCGACCCGACTAGCTAAGTTACATTAAGATGCATATTTAAATCAGTTTGAATTTACATCTTGTGAAACTTGCCAGTCATGTCACAAAGATAAGATGACCATAGCTCTGTTTATTGGAAACAGAGAAAGAGTTAGTAAACTCTTGGGATGATACATATTGATGTATGAAGGTCCCCTGTCTACACATGCCAAGATCGGTTCTTTGTACTTCATTATATTCTCTGATGATCTCTCAAGATTCAGACATATGTTCCTATTGAAACACAAGTCCGAACCTTTTGAGATATTCACAGAATACAATATAGAAGTAGAGAACCAAAAACGGGTATAAGTATTATGTCCTTTGATGTGATCAGGGAGGAGAATACTTGAGCACGGGATCCCTGGATTATTCTAAAGGAGAATGAGATTCTCTCTCAGCATTACTCCTCCGGATACGCCACAGTACCTTGGTGTATCGGGGCGGAGCAATCACACCCTATTAAATATGGTGTGCTATATGATGAGTACTACTGAGTTTCCTATTTCCTTTTAGGGAGTTATGCACTTATGAAGTTGAATACCTATTGAATAGGGTTCCGATCAAATCACATGCCTACCACTTCATATGAGATATGGAAAGGGAAGAGCCCATATCTTAAGTTTGTTAAAGATTTGGGGTTGTCCAGCCTATGTCTAAAAGCATAATCCGGACAAGCTCGAGGCAAAGTCAGTTCTGTGGAAGTTTGTTGGATATCCCAAGCATTTGCAAGGGAATATCTTCTACCTAACCGAGGAAAAAAATGTTTTGTTTCTCAGCATGCCACCTTTGTGAAAGGGAATTTCTTGTGAAGAAATTAGTGGTCATGGGGTAGAACTGGAAAGAGCTCCAGCTATACAAACTGCAGCTGATGATTTGGTAGAACCAAAGGATTCAATAGTAACCAACGAACCTCAGCCTCTCCGCCGATCTAGTAGGTTTCCTCACCCACCTAAGAGATACCTCAATTTCTCTATGATAGTGGGAGCAAGGATTGCATCATGAGATGATGACCCAACTAGTTTCGAGCTGGCCATCAGGAGTGGGACTCTGTGAGAATGGCTGGATGCTTATCGATCTGAGATGGAATCCTTATACATCAACAAAGTATGGACTTTGGTTGCTTTATTTGAAGGGTTAAATCCCCATCAGGAGCAAGTATATCTTGAGAAGATTACTTGGTGTACATGGAAAAGTTGAGACTTTCAAAGCTAGACTTGTTAAAGGTTTGCATCATTGACCAGATATGGATTATAATGAAACCTTTTCTAAGTAGCTATGCTTAAGTCCATCCAGATCCTACTTACCACGGCTACATACCATAACTACGATATCTGGCGGTTGGGTGTCTTAACAGCTTTTCTAAATGATGATTTGGAAGAAAACGTCTATAAGTACACAGCCAGAGGGCTTCGTAGACAGTGGGAGCAGCGGAAACGTGTGCAAGATGTTTTATGTGATAAAGCAGGCATCGCGGAATTGGAACATCTGTTTTGATGAGTTAGTCAAAGAGTTTGACATCATCAAAATGGTAGATGAACCTTGTATATACAAAAAGGTAGTAGGAAGTATGGTGGTAATCCTCGTAGAGTACGTGGATAACATACTCTTGATAGGGAAGGAGTTTCCTATGCCACGCTCGGTCAATCTCCACTTATCACAAGTATTCTCCATATAGGATCAAAGTGATACCTACTAAATCCTGGATTTTGGATCTATGAGATAGATCTAATTGGATGTTAGGATACTCACTAGTTGTAGTGAGATGGTATCAATCGATTCTGGGGAGAATCATTGGAAAGGTTCGAGAGTGATAAGGATGACTGAATGTCAGTCACAGGCATTGTCTTTACCCTCAGTAAAGGGACGGTATGTCGGAAGAGTTCCAAGCTAGATACCGTGGCATACTAAACGATAAAGGCTGGATACATCGCTACCAAAAAGGAAGTCTGGGTGTATATTAGTTCATGAGATGAACTTTGTTCCTTCCATTGTGTGACAATGGAGTTGTGGCTTATGCCAAGGAATGCCCGTCCCATCAGTGATCCAGACATATTCTAAGGCAGTATCACCTGATCATGGAGATGGTTGATCTCCAGGGGATCGAGGTTAGGAGAGTAGACTCAGAGGACAACACGGCGGATCTACTCACAAAGGCCTTTTCCCAGAGAGAGACCTTTATGGGATGGTTGAGTATGAGATACTACAACCACTGCTATCAGATGGCCCTAGTGCAAGTGGGAGATTGTTAGTTATATGTATGCCCTAGAGGCCATTACTATACATAGGATGTATATTGTAGTGGATGCTTGGACATGTATAGGGATGACTTTCTTGCTCGATATGATAGTATGCTATCTGGTTACTCTTTACCTTAATATGTACACTGATTGTCTCTCTGTTACATGTTGGTAAAGCCCTTAGGATGTCTACTTGACTACCTGGACAGTGATGCGGATCATACTAGTGGGGACAAGGTAGTCCATAAGTACATCCTTCAAGGTCCCTAGTCGTGGGTGTATCGAGACGGGGCATCGATATACCAGAGTAGACTAGCGTGTAGCTTCTCGACCTATATAGATGGGCGATGGATGATCCCATATCCATTGGTGTTTGACATCAGAGATGGTATACGGGTGCTCAGTGGAGACTGGGTACACTGGACGGACTCGCCGAGAACTCCCAGATGGTATTATACCTTACGTCAGATGGCAGTTCTCTGGTGACACTGGTACAGGTTAGTCTGTAGACCCGAGATCGTCATAGAGTCTTGTGTGATTCCTACTGTGCTTTGATTTCCATCATACCACGTCCAAGAGGGCGTGCAAAAAGGTGGCTTTTGGGTACAGTCCCGAATCATATGGAGGCAATGAGCGATAGGAGGGGTTTCGTCTCTCCCGGTATAGGGAGTTGATGTTGCGCTGTGCTCGATTGGCTATAACAGGAAGTCCTTGGCCAAGGCTGTTTTAGGGATTTACTGGTAAGTGTTACCAGTAGTTTCTCGACCCGTTATGAGCCTTATATCGACACGACTTATCGAGTTATTGGGGTCTGACGTTTACCACCTCTAGACGAGATATGGGACATATCAGACGAAGAGACCGGACTGTACGGTGGTGTTACTGATTGGATTCACAGGAGTGTGAGCAAGCTTTCTTGTTGATCTTCTGATCGCTCAATACCCGGATGGCCGTTACGTTTAGCAGACCGCTTGCGGCTTGTGGGTATTTGATATGATCATCACCTACTGCCGGCGTATTGACGAGTCTTTAGAGTCCTACACAGGGGTTTCCTGGCTCAAGCGAAACGAAATAGGAGAGCATATGAGATATGTGCGGGACCGAGAATAATACCAATATGTGATACTGTATTCTATTCTCACAATTTATGACATTGATCGGTTGTATGCGATATAGCCGGGTTATCGGATCAAATGTTGATTCGATAAGTTGTTACTATTGATATTAGTCGGTTATATGCAATATGACCGGATCGTTAAATCAAGTATCGATTTAATGATTTAATGTATAATTATATATTTGATATATTACTTTACATTAACTAGTATTTGTTCATTTAAGATTGATTTTCTCACTTGATGTGCACAAGTTGTATATGTGGTATATTTTTGTGCACTAGTTTGTATCATGTTTGATGATACATGCAAACTTGGGTGTCTGTATGTTTTACACCATTGTTTAGGTTAATGGTTAGTGTTTTATTTATTTTGTTTATTTTGCTAAAACTAAATGGTGGCTTTTCTTGTTTTTATGCTTGAAGCTTCATGAAGCTTTTAAGCATCTTTGAAAAGTCTAACCATTTTGTTTTTATGCTTTAACCTAACCATCAACCTAAACCCTAGTTTATTCTCTACAAAAGTAAACTCACCCATGGTTGCTAGATGATAGTCTTCACTTGAATTTTCTTTTGGGAAATAATTCATATTTTTTTCTTCTTCTTCATCTTCTTCATGAAGAAGAAAAACCCTTCTTGAAAATTCCAAGTGTTGAAATCAAGTGAGAAATCCAAATCCAAAGTGAACCCACTTCCTATTTCTTCATCCTCTACCACTTGCCATGTTGTATAAGGTGTGTTCTTCACAAGGTTCATGACCAAGTGAAGATGGAGCTTGAGTTTGAGTCGCCTCGACGTAGATCATCTTCGGCACCGAAGTCAACGACCTAGCCCGCTCATTTCTCCGACGAAACCATCGCTAGAGTCCGGGATCTCGATGATCGCAGCGGAGGGACATCATCATGGAGCTAAAGAAGTGGAGGACCGGATCTACAAAGGTTGTAATCCCTTTCACTTGTAGCAAAGTAGTTTGCTTGCTTTTCTTTTCGCCTTACCTCTAGTAATCGATCTCGTTTAGGGTTTCTCGGCACATGTAAAATTTTGATTTTGGCATGGTTGATGCCTTGTGGAACCTCTTGAGTGTGCCTAGGAACCCTACAGAATAACCCTCTGTGTGGGACTCTAAAGACTCGACACTACGCCGGCAGTGGGTTTAACCACAGACCGCAAGCGGCACTAGCTGTGCGTAACGCCCCCCCAGGTAGATGCCGATAAGAAGAGTGACGAGGTGAAACCCATCTGAACTTCTACTGAGCCTGTATGTGACAGTCTCCGTACAGTCCGGTATGTTCGTCTAAGAACATTGCATGGCGGGCCTAGGGGGCGGTAAACGTCAGTCCCCTACTAGCGGTACAAGTCGTGTCGGAGTGTAGCCCAGAACACCTGAGATAACACTGGAAACCTACCAGTCTATCTCGCTTGCCCTGGCCAGGGACTTTGTGTAATGGCTCTCTTAGACACAGCGCGATATCAACCCCCAATACCGGGAGAGACGAATCCTGTCTAACCGTCACTGCCTCCAAGTGCTTCGGGACTGCACCCAAAAACTACCTGTTTGCATGACTCCTTTGAGCCGTGGTAGGGTAGTAATCAAAGTACAGTGGGAACACACTCGAGGCGAAGTGACAGTGTCAAGTCAACGGACTAAGCTGTACTCATGTCACCTGGGAACTGATAACTGACGATAGGTATAATACCAACCAACAGTTCCCGACGAGTCCTGTCCAGTGTACTCGTAACCTAACGAGCACCCGCATACTATCTCAAGTACGACGTACTGACGGCTGTGGGACAGACCGTCTCCCAAGCTGGGATAAGAAGCGCATACGCTAGTCTACTCTGGAGTATCGATGCCCTGTCTCGATAGTCCTGCGACTAGGGACCTGCATAAGGATGTGCTTATAGATTACCCAGCCCCCATGAGTGTGACTGCCATCACAACACTGGTAATCAAGCAAAGATCCTAAGGGCTCCACTAATGTGTAAAGGCGATATGCTAAAAGAAACACATGCACACATTAAAGCAGAAACAAACCAAGTAGCATACTACCATTTTGAGCAAGATTGTCAATACAAGGTGAATATCCCAAGCTTCCATTAAGTAATATACATACTAGTATGATACAGTAATGGCCTTTAGGGCATATACACTAACAGTTTTTCACGGGGTCAGGATTGACATAAGCCGCGTTCCACGTGACCAGGAATTTGCTCTGGATGCTTCCCACGGGTTCACTGCCGTGTTCTGGGAGGACCAGGCTCCGCTCTGGATGCTTCACACGGGGTCATTGCCGTGCTCTGCGAGGACCAGGATCTGCTCTGGACGTTTCCTACGGGGTCAGGATTGACATAAGCCGCGTTCCACGTAACCAGGAATTTTCTCTGGATGCTTCCCACGGGCTCACTGCCGTGTTCTGCGAGGACCAGGCTCCACTTTGGATGCTTCACACAGGGTCATTGTCGTGCTCTGCGAGGACCAGGATCCGCTCTAGACGTTTCCCATAGGGTCAGGATTGACATAAGCCGCGTTCCACGTAACCAGGAATTTGCTCTGGATGCTTCCCACGGGTTCATTGCCGTGTTCTGAGAGGACCAGGCTCCGCTCTGGATGCTTCACACGGGGTCATTGCCGTGCTCTGTGAGGACCAAGATCCACTCTGGACATTTCCCACGGGGTCAGGATTGACATAAGCCGCGTTTCACGTAACCAGGAATTTTTCTCTGGATGCTTCCCATGGGGTCATTGCCGTGTTCTGCGAGGACCAGGCTCCGCTCTGGATGCTTCACACGGGGTCGTTGCCGTGCTTTGCGAGGACCGGGATCCGCTTTGGACGTTTCCCACGGGGTCTGGATTGACATAAGCCGCGTTCCACATGACCAGGAATTTGCTCTGGATGCTTCCCACGGGTTCATTGCCGTATTCTGCGAGGACCAGGCTCCGCTCTGGATGCTTCCTATGGGGTCAGGATTGACATAAGCCGCGTTCCACGTAACCAGAAATTTCGCTCTGGATGCTTCCCACGGGTTCAGTGTCGTGTTCTACGAGGACCAGGCTCCGCTCTGGATGCCTCACACAGGGTCATTGCCGTGCTCTGCGAGGACCTGGATTCTCTCTGGACGTTTCCCACGGGGTCAGGATTGATATAAGCCGCGTTACACGTGACCAGGAATTTGCTCTGGATGCTTCCTACGGGTTCACTGCCGTGTTCTGCAAGGACCAGGCTCTGCTCTGGATGCTTCACACGGAGTCATTGCCGTGCTCTGTGAGGACCAGGATTCACGTTTCCCACGGGGTCAGGATTGACATAAGCCGCGTTCCACGTAACCAGGAATTTTCTCTGGATGCTTCCCACGGGTTCACTGCCATGTTCTGCGAGGACCAGGCTCCGCTCTGGATGCTTTACACAGGGTCATTGCCGTACTCTGCGAGGACCAGGATCCGCTCTGTACGCTTGCCACAGGGTCAGGATTGACATAAGCCGCGTTCTACATAACCAGGAATTTTCTCTGGATGCTTCCCACGGGTTCATTGCCGTATTCTGCGAGGACCAGGCTCCGCTCTGGATGCTTCACACGGGATCATTACCGTGCTCTGCGAGGACTAGGATCCACTCTGGACGTTTCCCACAGGGTCAGGATTGACATAAGCCGCGTTCCACGTAACCAGGAATTTTGCTCTAGATGCTTCCTATGGGTTCACTCCCGTATTCTGAGAGGACCAGGCTCCGCTTTGGATGCTTCACACGGGGTCATTGCCGTGCTCTGCGAGGACCAGGATCCGCTCTAGACGTTTTCCACGGGGTCAGGATTGACATAAGCCGCGTGACCAGGAATTTACTCTGGATGCTTCCCATGGGTTCACTGCCGTGTTCTGCGAGGACCAGGCTCCGCTCTTTATGCTTCACACAAGGTCATTGCCGTGCTCTGTGAGGACCAGGATCCGCTCTGGACGTTTCCCACGGGGTCAGGATTGACATAATCCGCGTTCCACGTAACCAGGAATTTGCTATGGATGCTTCCCACGGGGTCAGGATTGACATAAGCTGCGTTCCACGTAACCAGGAAGGGTTGACTTTATCCGCATTTCACGGAGTCAGGGTTTGACTTCGGTCATCTGTGCACCGCTGAGTCATAGAACTGGGAGTTGCCGCAGTTCCGCTTTGTTTGATGCTGTGTCTGTTGTAATGAGACGGATGTTGAGATGATCTCGAGGCTATCTGTGAACCGTTGATATTCGGCTTTTTCTTCTGATGATGCCTGGAGAGGAAAGATGTGATTCCCTCTTTATTTGCGCCCCTGGATTGTATACAGGGATTGGTATGATATCACCTGTAGGGCATAAATTTCATTTTTTTAATTTCTTTCCGTGATGTTCTATCATTTCAGCTCTTATATCGCGAAAGTCGCGATTGCCCAATCATTTCGGCTATTTCTCGCGGTGCCCAATCATTTCGGCTATTTGTTTCATTTTTACTCACTGCTTTTTATTGCGAGCTGCCCAATCATTTCGGCTATTTTGCATGCATATATTTTTACTTGCTGATTTTGTTTGCAAGTTCATTTCGGCTATTTCGCATGCATGTGTGGCTCATTGGCTTTTTGCCGCAAGCTTGGAATTAGACACCGATTTCAGCATCAGCATCGCTACAACTAGGATATTGCCAGGAGCGAATCATCATTTGCTTTCATCGATGTCGAACAAAGGTGGCTCAGTAGACAGGGTTAGGATTCGTTCGACTAATGCTTTTGACTTTATGAGCTATAAGGGTCTCATAAAGGTATTTCTCCCTACAAGTCGTGAGGATCTCGTAGGTGCGTTTTCTCCTTAGGAGTCGTAAGGACTCCTAAGTGCATGGCTAGTTGTAAATCGTAAGGATCTTACAAGAGTATTTTCTCCTTCTAAGTCGAGAGGACTTATAAGGGCTGTTCACCGTATAAACATATCCCTACTCACGGATGGGACTTCGTTAGGGATATGTTTATTCGCGTCCGTGGATTGTATACAAGGGTCAGCATTGAGCCGCTTGTAGGACATTATTGGAGGATGTGGGGGATGCTTATGAACAGGTTCAGATCCCTGTAGTTTAAGACTTTTGAATCTTATGAGCCGTGAGGATCCCATAAGAGGGTTCTCCTGACGAGTCGTGAGGATCTCGCAAGTGTAATTTCTCCTTAGGAATCGTGAGGATTCCTAAGTGTGTTGCTCCCTTGTGAGTTGTAAGGATCTCACGCAGGTGGTTTCTCCTTACAAAGTCGAGATGGCCTTTCAAGTTTCTTTTTAACGAGATTGCGCCCTTTCAGGTTTTCACAAAACTCGCCGGTAGCCCTGCTGTTTTTACTCACGGAGCCCTTTTGGGTTTTCATCTGTGCCCATTTCGCTTATGGACATGCCATTTTTCTTTCTTTTTCTTTCTTTTTTTATTCTTTTATTCTCTTTTTTTGTGTCAGCCTTGGGGTGATGCAATCCACAGTAGTTTATCGACGTCTCGGTCAACGGCTAGTTTTAGGACATAGTGGTCCGTTGTTAGTTTAAAGACGTTTCAGTCCATCGTTAGTTTAAGGACGTTTTGGTCCGTCATTAGTTTAAGGACGTTTCGGTCCGTGGCGAGTTACTACTTATAGAGTTTGGGCTTAGGAAGATAGCGAACGGACATAGGCGTCGTCATCTATCATTGACCTAGGCCGTGACTTGTCAAGCGTAGTATTTCTTCAAGAAGCGACCGTTTATTGGCCTGAAAGGTCTTTCACCATGCATGTCCATGAGTAGATGGGCCCCATCCTGGTAGACCTTGTCTATAATATACGAGCCTTCGTAATTCAGCTCGAATTTTCCCCGCTTGGTACGATTGGGGATCATAGGTCTTTTGACCACTAGCACGAGTTCGCCTTGGCGGAATGTTCTCGGCCTAGTCAATCTTTCGTATGAGTGTGTCATCTTTGCTTTATAAGCCTCCAGATTTTGTTGCGCTATGAGCCGGGTTTCATCAAGGGCATCGAGCTCCTTAAGATGAAGGTGAGCATTCTCTTTGTCCGTTAGCTCGTAAGGATATGCCACTCGTAAAGAGGGTAACTCTATCTCGAGGGGGAGTACCGCTTCTGTGCCGAATACCAATGCATATGGCGTTGTGTTCGTGGCCGTTTTGAACGTAGTTCGATACGCCCAGAGAGCTTCATGCAGTCTCTCATGCCAGTCCTTTTTATTCCGAGACACCGTATTTTTCACGATCTTTGTCAAGGGTTTGTTAAAAGCCTCAGCTAGACCGTTAGCTCGGGGATTATAGACTGAGGAGTATCAATAATCTATGTTATGCTGTTGCGCGAAGCGGCTGATTTTGTGGCTTCTGTAGGCCGGCCCGTTATCGGAGATGATCCATCGCGGAGTACCGAACCGATAAATGACGCGCGTCTTGAAGAAATGGAGTATATTCTCGGTCTTCACTTCCCTCAGCGGTACAGCTTTTGCCCATTTGGAGAAGTAATCAGTTGTCGCCAAAAATGAATCGACGTCCTCTGGACCATCCTGGTTCGATAGGCCCGATTATGTCAGTTCCCCACATTTCGAACGGCCAGCTAGCCACTGTCGGATGTAACGGATTTGGATGCTAGTAGATAAAGTCCCCATGGATCTGGCACGAATGGCATTGCTTCGCATACTCGAGGCAGTCCTGAATCATCGTGGGCCAATAGTAGCCCATCCTTTTAATCTTCAGCTTCATGTTCGGCCCGGCTTGGTGAGAATCGCAGAGTCCGTCGTGGGTTTCTTGGATGACTCTTTTTGCTTCTTCAGGTCCCAGGCATCTTAACCACAGAGAATCAAATGATCTCTTGTACAGAGTATCATTGACGAAGGCAAAAGATAGGGCTCGCTTCATGAGCTGATGTTTTGAGGACGCATCTTCAGGCGTTCGACGGGATTTGAAGTAGTCTATAAATACTTCTCTCCAATCCTCAACCTTTTCTTGGTCTTTTACTTGTAGATCCATTTGCTCGGTCGCTCCCTTTTCCTCGGACGACTTCTGAGATATTTCTGCCGGTGTAAGAACCCGATGGCTTTGCACAATGATCCTTACGTCATCGAGGTTCTTGTCGGCCAATTCTTTAGCAAGCTTGGCCAATGCATCCGCTTTGCTATTTTCCGCACGCGGTATGCTTTCCAGGGTGTAGGAGGGGATTTGAGTCAGTAGTTGCTGTACTCTCTCGTCGTACTTCACCAACTCTGGCTTGCACGTTTGGTAGTCGCTGTTTATTTGACTAACGACCAGTTGGGAATCTCCGTATATGAGGAGGTTTTCAATTCCCATGTCGATAGCGATCTCAAGACCTGCTATCAAAGCTTCATATTCGGCTTCGTTGTCTGTCCTCGGCTCTGTTAAGGAGAAGGCAAAGCGCATTATCCCTCCTTGTGGAGTCACGAAGATGAGGCCTACCCTTGATTTAATTATAGGGGTGCTTTGTTTGCGCTTCTTCATAGAAGAGTCTCCATCGAAGTAAAGTTCCCACCGGGTATCACCCCCGTCGATTGTGTCAAACTCATGTTCGTCTGGTAATTCACAGTTCAAAGGGGAGTCGGCAGGTATCGGATGCTCAGCGAGGAAGTCGGCGATGACCTGGCCTTTCACTGCCTTAAGAGGCTGAAAAGTTGTCAAGAACACCATTAAGGGCAATGCCCATTTAGCGAGCCGCACCGTCAATATGGCCTTTGACATCAAATACTTAAGAGGATCCACCTTCGATATGAGACGGACTTCATGCTCCAACGCATAGTGCCTGAGCTTCGTTATCGCGAAGATCAATGCCAGGTAGTGTTTTTCAATGGGAGAGTAATTGCTTTCTGCCCCCAGGAGAACTCGACTCAGATAATAAAGGTCTCTATCTTTCCCTTGGTCGTTTTCTTATGCCCACAACGCACCTAAAGAACCTTCGAGGGCTGTTGTATACAGGACGAGAGGTTTTCCTTTAACGGGAGTGGCCAGCACTGGCGGATTCTGTAGGTATTGCTTGATTTCCTCCAGTGCGCTTTGGCATTTGTGATCCCAGACGAATGGGGTCCCTTCTTCATCAGGTGACTGTAAGGACGGCACTTGCCAGAGAGATTGACTATAAATCGCCGGATATACGTGAGTTTCCCTTGGAGAGACTGCAATTGCTTGAGAGTCCTTGGCGGGGGCATTCCCATAATCGCCTTGATCTTTGACGGATCTATCTAAATGCCTCGGTGTCGGACGATGAATCCTAGAAATTTGCTCGAGGAAACTCCGAACGCGCATTTGAGAGGGTTCATCTTCAAGTTGTATTGTCGAAGGCGTTGAAACACGATTCTCAGATGTTCTAAATGTTTCTCGTATGATTTGCTTTTCACTACGAGGTCGTCGATATAGCATTCGACGATTTCATTTATGAGGTCATCGAAGATCTTTGTAATGACCCTCTGATAGCTGGCACCGGTGTTCTTTAGACCGAAAGGCATCACCTTGTAGCAGAATATACCCAAAGGGGTCCGGAAAGCAGTATGCTTCTGGTCCTCGGGATGCATCTTTATCTGATTGTATCCTGATGAGCCGTCCATGAAGGAGAAGACTTTGTGAGTGGACGTTTTATCTATCATCAGCTCGGTAACTGGTACAGGAAAATCGTCCTTTGGACAGGCTTTATTGAGATCCCGAAAGTCCACGCATATGCGCACTGTCCCATTTTTCTTCATCACTGGGGCGATGTTGGCGATCCAGTCAGGATACTGAACCTTTTGGATGAATCCAGAGTTGATTAGCTTCTTGACCTCGGCGTTGACGCTTATCTCAAGCTCAAGCCGCATTCTTCTCGATACTTGTTTGATTGGCTTGGCGTTTGGGGATATTGCCAATTTATGGACAGCAATCTCTGGATCTAGTCCTGGCATCTCGGAATAGTTCCACGCGAAGCAATCTTTATGCTGCATAAGCATGTCTTTTAGTGTAGCCACCTTTCTTCAGACAACAGTTCACTGACTAATGTCGGCCGCGGGTCACTTGCCGTCCCCAAATCAATTTTCTTGTGGTTATCTGCAGTAGTGTGTATTCCATCTTCCAGCTCTTTCGGCGCCGGTGGAAACTCTGAGATCACCTCGTCATCATTGTTTTTGAAGCACCAGGGGAGGTCATCCATATTCTCGGGCTTTTCTTCTGATAGCGCTATCATATGACAAGTACGGGCTCGCTTCCAAGACCGATGTGAATCTGGTTCTATCCTTGTTATACTCGTCGCTTTTGGTTCATGCTTCTGTGGCGGGCTTACCCTCCAACTGCTGGATAGCGCGAACTTGCCCTGTTGATATTGGTTTTCGACCCAGTTCTTAAAGGTGAAGCAATCTTCAAGAGGATGTCCTATGGCTTGGTGATAAGAGAAATAGTCTGGGTGAGAGATTTCGTTGGCTTGGTCGGGGTGTTTGGACTCCAGAAGTGTAATCATTTGATGTCTTATGGCGAGATCAAGCATCTTCAGTGTTTTTTCTGAAGAAAAGAGTATGATCGACGCATATTTTTTTATAAGAGACGACTCCGGATTGCTCGATTCCCGATCGCGTGGCTTCTTAGTCCCGCTGTGTCGCTCTCGAACGCTTTTCATGCTCTTTGATTTATTTTTGCCTCTGCGTCGGGCCTTTTGTATGACAGGTCGATAAGGAAGAGAATTGCCATTCTCCGCGGCATGTTGAAGGAGGTGCTGTGTCCTGGCTTTTCTGTAAATGGCCATCTCGCGGTTATGGTCATCCCGGATCTTTTGACCCGCTTCCCTTACTAGCTTGTCCATTCGTTCTTCAAATGACGGACTCGGCGTTTTGATGACAGGACCTTGTTTTGGTTCAGAATCAGCGTCTTTTAATAGAATGTCTCCTTCTTCATCGAAGTCATGTATGACGTAGCTGCCATGGACTCGTTCTCATTTTTTGGATTGAACATATCCAAGCCCGATCATTTCCATTCTCCTGTTGGGCAACTTGCGCTGAGTTCCGGGGACGTCCCAAATTCTGTTGTAGAATCGAGCTTGTCGAGTAGTCTGTCTAAAGGGTACCCCTTGACGCTTCAGTAGCCTTTTCAAGCCTTCCGTGTAATATCTAGGAAGACGGATTGGTTGGAACCGGTCGAGCGTAGAATCCGCGCCATGCCAGATTTCTTTCTCCAATTTGGTTTCCCCGGATCGGTAGAATAGGATCGCCTTTTCAACCTTTCGCCTGGGAGGGACGTAGAAGGTCTGCAGTTCTTGCACACTATAAGTTTCAAGTGCATCGAGCTCTTTGTAATGCTCTTGTGGAACCATGGTGATTTGCAAACTTTGATTATCGCCAGCGAAGGCTTGTATTGATGGCCGAGCAGAAAATATAGCGTTAACCTCGTCTTCCAAGTCGCTGCCGAAGATCAACATGGGGGCGGACGGTCCCGGGTTGTTGCGTTGGGGCGGCCCTGAATAAACTATCTCTTCTTCCTCCTCGGTATCACTCCCGAAGACTGGAATAGTGGTAATAGCTTTGTTCTTCGGTCTGTGACATCTTTCCGTGTCCTCGAAATCTGGTAAGAAGTATTTTGCATCTTCGTACTTTCGGATTTCGTTCACGGAGATCACTTGTAGAAGAAATATACCGAAAATCTTCGATGATCGAAAAACAATCCAGTGGTGGCCTGAGTGACCTGTTCCACCGGCATCATAAACAGGGAAGCCGCTTGGGGCCCGTATGCTATGCCTCCAGATGAGGCGGAACGTGGGTTGCAGTCGCAGCTGGAACACTTCGCGCAAGTGGACGCCATTGATCCTTCGCTTTTTGCACCAAGAAAAACGCCAAATCTTAGTATCTCGAACCCAAGGGCAACCATTAGCAAACCGCGATTCATTCGTGAACACGACACATGAAGTGTGGAGTGGAAAGTGGAAAAGGTCCAACCGGGCGTGCCAGAATCTGTTCCCCTCCGAAACACGCGACAAGACGCGATAAACGTCTAGCCTGAATTTCGGGAAAGATGCTAATTGGTGCTATCCATCCACCTCTCCGAAGATGCCAAGTTGATTTATGGCACCGTGTATCGAAAGTTTAAACGGATGCGGCCGATGTAGCAGACTTCGTCAGATTCTCCCTCATTTGAGGGGTTTTTGATTGTGGGGACGCTCTTCCCTGCAGGCGCAAGCCCTGCAGTTAATTACGCTACCGCATCGCGGTAACAACGTTCTCCTTTTCCAGATGGTCACTTCGTGTCGTGGGTGTTTGTTTTGTATTTGGTTGCCCGTGGATTGTATACGGAGACTAATTTATGTTGTCGCCCGTAGGGTGTGGACTAGTCCAAATCCGTATCCTTCTTAGATTTGGGTTTGAGGGTTGGGTTTAAGGATACGTAGCCTTATTTGAGACTAAGATCAACTTAAACGTTTGTTAAGGATACGTTAGTCTCATTTTAGACTAAGATCAACTTAACGGGATCCTTTAGATCCAACAAGAGAGCAATTGAGCTCTATTGTTTAGTTTAGTGACGTTGCGGTCGGTTAGTTTAAGGACATTACGGTCCAATGTTGGTTTAAGGACATCTCGGTCCAATGTTAGTTTAAAGACATCACGGTCGAGGTTAAGGACATCATAGTACATAGGTTTAAGGACCCCACAGTTCAATGTTAGTTTAAAGACATCACAGTCGAGGTTAAGGACATCATAGTCTGTGATTTTAAAGACCCCACAGTCAAGGTTAAGGACATCATAGTCCATGGACTTATGACCCCACAGTCCAGTGTTAGTTTAAAGACATCACGGTCGAGGTTAAGGACATCATAGTCCATGAGTTTAAGGACCCCACAGTCCAATGTTAGTTTAAAGACATCACGGTCGAGGTTAAGGACATCATAGTCCGTGAGTTTAAGGACCCCACAGTCCATGAAATGTGTGGTTGTCGGGACCCGCCACCTTTCTGAAGACGTTGAAGGATTACAACGACAAATATCAAAGGAGTGAAGAGATGTACCCTTGAACCAAGGTTGATTGGGGATCTGTAGTCCAATTTGGAACTAAGATCAATTAATTAGATTATGAGCACATTGGCTCGGTTAAATCTGAATTGAGGACTTATGGCCAGTTTGGGCTAAGTCCAATTAAGTTTGAAATATTGGCCCTTCGTTGAACCATTAAACACTTGTCTGGGTTCAAGCCTACATTATTTAGCAATGCTAAACAAGAGTTTGAGGTGACTGAGCCTTAAATATTGTAGCTCTGAGTTTTACTCAACTTTGAGATTTAGTCAAAGGGGCAGTTTTGCCTCTGGAACTTAGCCAATTTGGCTAAAAATAGTGTTAAACACTAAAGGACAACAGTGTTAAACACTGGAAATGAAATGCTTAAAGTAGTATTAAACACAGTGTTAAACACTGGGCATAAAACTCTCAAATTAGTGTTAAACACTAGAGAGAAAGAGGTCACGTGGGGACACGTGAGGGCATCCAAAGATGGGGCCAGATCTCTTTTACTTTGTTCTGCACATAAGTGTTAAACACTTTTGATTTTCTGGCCATCACGCGTTAGCACGTGATAGATATTTGTGCGCTGATTATTAAAGCATTGATCAAGGGGTCACGTGGTAACACGTGAGAGCGCCCAAATTAGAATCTGTCTTTGTTTTTATTCTCGTTGTTTTGGAGGTCACATAGGAGCACGTGAGGCATTGCCTCAAAGCTTTTTCCTTCTTATTTTTGGGGGATCTGTTCAGGGGTCACATGGGGCCACGTGACCTTAGTTCTTTGCTTGCATAGAGATCTTTCAAGTCTCTTTATTTTTAAGAATTAAATTCTCTGTAGGGTTAAACCCTAATTATATTTTAGAGAAATTAAATTCCCATGTATGTGAAAGAATTAAATTTTTATGTAGGATTAAACCCTAATTTCATTTAGAGGAATTGAATTCTTATAACTTTAGGAGAATTAAACTCTCATATAGGGTTAAACCCTAATTTTGTCTGTCTTGGAGGAATTGAATTCCTATAACTTTAGGAGGATTAAATTCTCATATAGGGTTAAACCCTAGTTTATCTTGAAGGAATTAAATTCCTGTAAATTTGGGAGAATTAAATTCTCATATAGGGTTAAACCCTAGTTTTATCTTGAAGGAATTGAATTCCTGTGAATTTGGGAGAATTAAATTTTCTAAACCCAATTCTCCCTCTAAGTTTTGGATCTGCATGACAGAATCTCCTCGATGAGAATTAAATTCTCAACCTGTGGGGGTATTTGCTTCTGCAGATCTTCAACCAGAGTAAGAACTAAGTTCTTTTGCAGAAAAGTTAAACTCTTAGATTGAGAATTAAATTCTCTTTTTGAAGTTTTGATCCCTTTCCTCTTTCTCACCTAGGGTTTCTTTCTTGAGAATTAAATTCTCCTTTCTTTTCTCGCTGCTATTTGCCTTTAGAAAATTTCAAGATCCCAAAATTCTATACATCTCTTCTCTTCTTAGCTCCTATTTATAGGAAAAGGAAAAGAATCAATTTGTTTAGTAAATCTTTTATTGAAAGATTTTGTTTGTTTTCATAACTAATATAATCATTTAGATCACTAAGTGAATTTTATTCACCGTTGGATTTTTAATCCAAAAGATATTCTGTTTGTTATTTTTGGTGAAATTTAGAGAAATCTTTCCTTGTCTAAAATCTTTCCATAAATTGGTGATTTTTAATCACCCTTGGATTTTTAATCCAACGGTCCCCCATAATCCTTTTTGTTTTGGAAAGATTTAGAGAAATACTTTCCTAGTTAGGGTCTTTGATTTCCCTTAATTAGAATTTAATTATATTAATTTATAAGGCTTTCAAAGTCTATCACGTGTCGGCACGTGACCCCTTCTCATTTAGAATTTAATTCTGTATTTCAACTGGGCTAAAAACCATCACGTGTCAGCACGTGACCCTTGATCACGTGTGAGCACGTGACACCCCATTGGGGTCTTTCATTAGCCGTTTGTTTATACTTCTGCTTGCTTAGAATTTAACTATCACGTGCCAACACGTGACCCTTGGTCATGTGTGAGCACGTGAAACCTCATTGAGACAATTCCTGATTTTTAATCAGGGAACATGAGGCCGCCTGTCTTTTATCCGGCTCACCGGATCATTATTGGGGTGAAAGTGGCTGTCGGGGTCGCCGGGTTAGTTCATCTGTAGTATGGCCTCAGCCAAGCGGTGAATACTACTGAACCCGGAGTGCAGCATGTGAACTTCTCGATGCATTACTTCATGTCATGGCTCGAGCTACATGCACTTGGCGTTTTCGGCATTCTTAAGAGGACGTCCTTCTACGACAGGTGCGGCTTCCCCGGATCATGCGATTAGTCGATGCATCTATTATAAATCCGTCACCGCGGGAAGCCAAAGGTTTGCTCCTTCATCCTCGCACTGTTGGAGATGGCATGACTTTTACCGACAAGATCCTGACTATCGGCAAAGAGTCCGCGACAGCGGTGCAGCCATTGCGGGACATTTTTAAAGATGGAGCCTCTGTTTTGAAAGCTCGGGAAATCGTTCATTATATTCCATCAGACTGGGCTTTCTAGTGTTTAGGCAAAATGATGCGGCGTTATTCATGAGGTACAATCCGCACCGCTTTGCCCAGCAGCTGAGCTACAATCAGGGAGTCCCGCTCGAGGCTTTCTTGTTAGAACCTGCTGTCACTAAAGAGGGAATGCGAAACGCGCTGCATCATTTCATGCACATGAACACGGGGTCCAACTTCTTTATCAGCGAATCAAGCTGTGTCCCAGAGGCCCTTAGCGTGTACGTGGCGTGGTACCAGCATTCAACGGGTGCCGTTATCAGGGAGGAGAAGCGATTGCTGCTCGATCGCAAAGGTGCACCCCCTGCTAGTGATCGAAACATCCTTCTGAAGCGACGGACCATTGTCCCGCCTCCCTTAAGAGTAGCTAATGTGATTGAAGTCCCGCATGATAGGCCCGAGCTACCGATATCCCAGGCTCCTGTTGAAAAGGTGACTGTAGCTTCCCCCGATTCTGGCGTGGGTTTAGATATCGGGACTCGTCGCCCCAAGGTGCCTGCTAAACATAAACTTGTGCTTGGGGCGACCGGAGCTCGCTCACAGAAGAGGAAGAAGAAGTCGACCCTCTCTCCTTATAGCGAGGGCCTGAGTGAATACGAGACTAACGAGGGTCTGTTCATAGCGCCGGACGATACTGATCTGGAGGCTGCTATTGCGGCTTCTGTGCGATCAGCAAGCCACAAAGCGGGATTGGCCACCCTCGCGCAGTCAGGTAAATACCAGTCGTACTTTCTGTCATTGCGTTATATTTTTTTGTTATCACGTTTTGACTGACACCTTTCCTTCTTTAACAGGCATCTCCACTGAAGAGGCTCTCGCGGTTTCCCTTAGAACTTTTGAAGAGGAGGAGAGGATTCGAGCTTTGCTGGGCATTGGTATATTTTGGCTCACCGCGCATTTATTCTCTTTTCTTATGGAAAATTTGACCCCTTCCTTATCTTATCGCAGGGACTACAATGCCAATCCCGTAAGGTGATGCGGAGATGCTTCCAGGGCCAGCCATCGAGGTCCCGGCTTCCTCAGCACTGCCGAAAGAGGCCTTACTCAAACGACCGATGACGGATGCCGCAACGGCTCCAGAGGTAACCCTTGGCGCTGACGATGACGTTTTATTGATGGAGGCTTCTAGAAGATCTGCTCTCACGGCCCGAGCGGAAAGGAAGCGTAGAATGCGCACGGCAAGGGAGCGTAGTGTCACTTTGGCCGCGGGTGCAGGTTCGAGCACTGCTACCCTTGCCCCTACTCCTTCAGAGGATGCTCCGGCTGCCTTGGCTACCGCTCATAAACAGGCAGCACGTGCCGCTCGGGAAGCAATCGGAAAATCGACTCAAGGTAACGTGACATTGGGTTCTTCTGTCAAAGTTTTAGCTTTCAGGTTCTCATATATCTTATCTTGCAGGGCCGAGTCTTTCCGAGGAGGTGGTGGGTGTCATGGAGGCAACCACCGAGCCTGAGGTAGCGGCAGGTGAGACAGCCACGATCGCCGAGCCCGAGGTAGCGATAGGTGAAATGGCCATAATTGCCGAACCCGAGGTAGCGGTAGGTTAGATGGCCATAATTGCCGAACCCGAGGTAGCCGTAGGTGAGTCGGCTACAATCATCGAGCCCAAGGTAGCCGCTCCCTCTCAAGAGTCGGCCACCGCCCCTTCTTTTCGCCTGCGGTTCTTTGCCATCTCCTGGCGTCGCGAGCATTACGACGGCTCTCGTAGAGTCAGGGGATGAGGCGACGGGAAGCGAGACCATCTTGTCGGAGGAGGGTGAGGCAGTCGATGCATCCAGTGATGCCCTTGTTACGGTCTCGACCATCGACTTACCATGTAAATTTTAGGTTATTGCTTTCTATTATTTTGCAATCCCTTTTCGACCTTTTTTGACAGTACTTTTGTTTCGAATGCAGTTGCGGTGGGCGTTGAGGTTGTGCCACCCAAGGAAGCGCCATCAGTTACCGCTTTGACGGTGACCGCTTCTCTACCTTCTCTCGTACCATCTCAAATACTGGAAGGTGCGGATTTGTGACCCAACTGTTTCATTGTAGGCTGTATATTTTATGTACTGACATTTCATTACTGCGTCCTTGCAGGAGTCCTTTTTGATCACCTATATCATGTGCTACACCCACACTTCTCTTTCCAGTCAGAGATTTCCTCGTCTAGTGGCGCTGGTGAGTACAGCCTTCAGCTAATGTCTCTTCTTTTATGGGCAGCCAAATCATTTCTAATTATTCTTTGTTTTGATTGCAGCACTACAGATCAAAGGAGGAGACGACAGAACAGTTGCGCCACTGGTACTCCCGGCCTTGCCACCTGCTGCGGCCGGTATAGTAAACTCGATTGTTCATGAACCTCCTCTATTTCTTGAGCCGTCATTTAACTGTGATTTGTTTTGCAGCGGTGATATTGACTTTAGCTCCATTTAAGTCTCAAATCATAATGCCTGCAGGCCCCTTTTCTCGACGTTCATCTTCCAAAGGCGATGTGAATAGTCTGCGCATGTTGAGCGATTACATTGAGGAGCTTGACGTGGAGATTTCCACATTCGCAGCGGATTTTGCCGCAGAGGTTAACCCTATGCTGGCGACGCTCGTGAACTTTCATAGTGAGAGCGTCGTTGAGTCTTGGGTTAATCACTGCGGGAAGATTGAGGCCTGCCTGCATGAGCTTGAGCTTATGCGTCCTGCCCCTAAGATTCAGGCTTTGAACTCCCAGCTGGTTGCATGGGTTGAGCAGAGTGTGTCCTTCCTTCGCCATTTCGAACAAGAAGTGGCCTTGAGGCGGAAGGAATGCGAGGAGGCTTCGGGTGAATCTGCCCGGCTGCACGCCCAAGTTAAAGCGAATGCCTCGCAACTGAGAGCTGCTTTTGACACCTTGCAGCAATGTATCTAGGATGGGCTTGTACTGAGGCGGAAGCTTGATTCTATTGAGCAGGTTATGCAGAGTCGCGAAGCTGCCCAACGGGAAATCGATGAGAAGATTTCATCATGCTTGCAGCAAAGGGCTCGAATTGAAGTGGAGCTGGTTGCGGCGGTTGATCACGAGAAGGCGCTGAAAGAAGTGCGAGACCAGCTTGCGGACTTGTTGAAAACGCTTCCTTCTCAGTAGCTGTTTTGCTTGTAATCTTTGAATAACATGTATCCATTTTTTGTTCTTTCATACGATTCAACTTGAACTCCATTGAGTTCATGAATAAAAGATACATATATATATTTTTGCTCTATCACTGCTTTCTTCACTTTTCTTTGTTTTGCCGGCATGTTACCTTAGTAACCGTAGCCTATAGAAGATAGAGAGTGTTCCCTGCCGAAAGACGCAGACGAGACGCGGCGAACGTCTTGCCTGAATTTCGAGGCAGATGCTAATTGGTGATATCCGTCCACCTCTCCGAAGATGCCAAGTTGATTTATGGAACCATGTATCGAAGGTTTAAACGGATGCGGCCGATGTAGCAGACTTTGTCAGATTCCCTCTCGTTTGAGGGGTTTTTGATTGTGGGGACGCTCTTCCCTGCAGGCGTAAGCCTCTGCAGTTAATTACGCTACTGCATCGTGGTAACAATTTTCTCCTTCTTCAGATGGTCACTTCGTGTCGTGGGTCTTTGTTTTGTTTGTGGTTGCCCATGGATTGTGTACAGAAACTAAGTTATGTTGTCGTCGGTAGGGTCTGGATTAGTCCAAATCCGTATCTTCTTAGATTTGGGTTTGGGGGTTGGGTTTAAGGATACGTTAGTCTCATTTGAGGCTAAGATCAACTTAAACGTTTATTAAGGATACGTTAGTCTAATTTTTAGACTAAGATCAACTTAACGGGATCATTTAGATCCTACAAGAGAGCGATTGGGCTCTATTGTTTAGTTTAGGGACATTGCGGTCGATTGTTAGTTTAAGAACATTACGGTCCAATGTTAGTTTAAGGACATCTCGGTCCAGGTTAAGGACATCGTAGTCCGTGGGTTTAAAGGGACCCCACAGTCCGAGGTTAGGGACATCGTAGTCCATGAGTTTAAGGACCCCACAGTCCATAGTTTAAAGACATTGTAGTCTATGAAGTTTAAGGACATCGTAGTCCATGAGTTTAAGGACCCCACAGTCCGTAGTTTAAAGACATCGTAGTTTATGAAGTTTAAGGACATCGTAGTCCATGAGTTTAAGGACCCCACAGTCCGTAGAAATGTGTGTTTGTCGGGACCCGTCACCTCTCTTAAGACGTTAAAGGATTACAACGACAGATATCAGAGGAGTAAAGAGATGTACCCTCGAACCGGTGTGAATCGATCGGAAGATCTGTAGTCCAATTTGGGCCTAAGATCTGTTAAATATTCGTGAGCAGATGAGCTCAGTTCAATATAAGTTAAGGACTTATGGCGAATATTGGGCTAAATCCAATAAGGAGTAAAGAGGTGCACCCTCGAACCGGTGTGAATTGGTCGGAAGATCTGTAGTCCAATTTGGGACTAAGATCTGTTAAATATTCGTGAGCAGATGGGCTCAGTTCAATATAAGTTGAGGACTTATGGCCAATATTTGGCTAAGTCCAATAAGATTAAAATATTTAACATTTTATTGTTCTGGGCAGTTGAGACTTTATTTGGGCTTGGCCCTTTTAATAATGCTAAGCATTAGACCCTGACACATTTTTTGTCTTGTATTGAATGCATAGCATTCATCAGAACAATGTGTGTTCTGACAGCGCGCCAGGCGCTTTGCGCCAATTAAAGAGCGCATTGCATTTCTGCCAAGTAGAGCACACGAAAAGGACACGTGTCGCACTTAGCGCTAAGCACCAGTTTATGAGCGCATTACGCTTTCAATTTATGAGCACGTTGTGCTAGTTAAGTGGCGCACCAGTGAGTGACACGTGGCGCACTTGGCGCTGGGCGCACTTGGCGCTGAGCGCCAGCCCATGAGCGCAGTGCGCTGTTTCAGAAGCGCAAAGCGCAAGCTGCATACGTAGTTGACACGTGGCACGTTTTGGCGCTGAGCGCCGGTCCAAGAAGCGTAGTTTAAGAGTGCAAGGAACCTTTCAATAGCATAAAGCGCATTTGATCAAATTTATGATTAGAGAACAAGTTTATGTTCAACAACAGTTCTTATTTTTGAAAGGGCTTTGCCTTTGTAGATCAATGATCTGTGAATGAAGTAAATACTTCTTTTATTTTTTTATGATTAGATCTTTTGATCTTTTATGAAAGACCTTGGTCTTTATAGATTTATGATCTTTTAAGAAAATAATTCTTCTGTTTTAATGAGATGATTTCATCTTTTTGTTCAAGAATCATTCTTTACCTTGAAGAAATAATCTTCTTTTGCTAAGAGCTTGCTCTTCTTGTTTTGAGTTTTCTCAAAGTTTGTAGGGGTTTCTCTATCTCAGACTTGAAGTCTTGGGGACTTTATATAGGGCAAATTGATTTGTTGAATCGGTTAAAGAGATTTTTCTCTGATTGATTTGGGGATGTTTCCCCACCGTTGGATCTTTGATCCTAGGGCTTCTGTTTTACAGAAGACAATTTTCTTGTTTTTTAACAAGATTGAGAAAATCATTCCATAACAGAATTTTAATTCTGATTGATTAATGATTTATCATTATTAAATCTTTTGATCTAACGATGGGGAATTTTATAATTCAAGCGCTAGCGCACCCGTGCTTTGCACGTGGTGCGCTGCTCAGAGCGCAGCGCACCTACGTTTGACACGTGGCGCACCTAGCGCTGGATCTGAAGCGTTGCTTCAATTTTTGAATTTTGAATTTTAAAACAGAGCTTTGCTTTGATTAGGGTGCGCTGCCTAGGGCGCAGTGCACCTGGCGCTAGTGCATCTGTGTTTGACACGTGGCGCGCGGCGCACCTAGCGCTGGATCTGAAGCGTTGCTTCAACTTTTAAATTTTGAATTTCAAAACAGAGATTTGCTCTGATTGGGGGTGCGCTGCCTAGGGCACAGCGCACCTGGCGCTAGCACATCTGTGTTTGATACGTAGCGTGCAGCGCACCTAGCGTTGCTTCAACTTTTTAAATTTTGAATTTTAAAACAGTGCTTTGCTCTGATTGGGGGAAACAAAGAGCATTCCATTTTGAATTCTTTGAGAGGTAGTGATAGTTTAGGAAGCAGGTTTAGATCTGCTATCTAAGACTTTTCAACTTCATGAGCCGTGAGTGTCTCATAAAGACTTTTCTCACTATGAGTCGAGAGGATCTCATAGGTGTATTTTCTCCTTAGGAATCATGAGGATTCCTAAGTGTGCTTTCTCTTGAGAGTCGTAAGGATCTCACAAGAGAATTTTCCCTCTTACAAGTCGAGAGGACCCGTAAGTGGTTGTTTCTGTAACACCCAGCCCTTTTATACCAATAAATCGTATCTCTCTTTAACTTATACAGTTTATTTTTAATATTTATTTTATTTATAATTATTAATTTATTTTTTTATCCATTTATCCCATTATATTTTTTTAAGCTATTCTTTTATTACTTAATTTATTTTTATTAAAACCCACAACAAATCCCTCAGTCCAACTCTTTTTCACCTTCTATTATATTCTAAACCTCAAGCCTATTCCTTAAATAAAGTTGTTTTTCTTTTCTTTTAAGCCCAACCCTCCTTTCTATTAAATTCTTTCAAATTCTTTCTTTTTTTCACCAGCCCGGCCCATCTCTTTTTCTCTTCAAAATTTTCTTTAAATTAGCCCAAGCCCGGCCCGCTTCCCTTTCTTTTCCCCATTTAAATACACTTCCCTTGTGCTGGCCCGGCCCACTTTTCCCTCACCCGCTTCAGCCCGCACCCGACCCGCTCCGACCCGACCCGCTTTCTCCTTCTCCCCCAACGGCTCTCTTCCTGATCTCCCGCGCGCGATCCGTCTTCTCCGCTGCCTCCTTCGCCCACGCTCGTGCTCGTGCCGGCCACGCTCGCGCACGAAGCGCCCCTCACGGCCCACTCAACGCACACACTCGATCTCCCCCATCTCATTCTCATATCCTCTCTCCTCCTCCTACTCCTTCACCCAACCCACTGCTTCGAATCCCATCCCTCGCCATCGCCGTCGACGACGACTACCGATCGCTCTTCCTTCATCACCTCACCCCCTCTCTCGCTCTCCCCTCCACACCATCAGATCCCGACCGACTCACCTGCACCCATCTCGACGACCCCTGCACACCCAATCTCGCCTGCAACCGACGACGCCGACGAGCTCCCCACTGCCCCGAGCCGCCTCGTCGACCCGAGCACCACCACCTCGCCACCACCAAGCCCTCCTTCTCTCTCTCTCTCTCTCTCTCTGTCTTAACTCTCTCTCTCTCTCTAAATCCCGACCTCTCTCTCTCTCTCTCTCAATCTCTCTCTCTCTCTCACTTTGTTTCTCTCTCTCTCACTCACTGTCTCTCTCTCTCTCTCTGATCTCTCTCTCTCTCTCTGTCTTAACTCTCTCTCTCTAAATCCCGACCTCTCTCTCTCTCTCTCTCTCTATCTCTCTCACTCTGTTCCTCTCTCTCTCACTCATTGTCTCTCTCTCTCTCTCTCTCTCTCTAACTCTCTCTCTATCTCAAAACCCTCGAGCAAAACCAACCCAACCGAGCTCACCCAACATCCGTGGCACCACTGGAGCTCTACCGCGACGCCGCCGGCCTCCTCCCTGCCATCTCAGTCACCACCCGATGCACATAAGAGCCCTCAAACTCCACGTCCAGCCGAGGCCGAACCGCAGTTGAGGCCAAATCCTTGCCGTTGTTGCCGCGTGTGTCGTGCTCGTGCATACCGTGCCATCAATCCACCATGTCCAGGCAAGTTCTCTACTTGCTACATGCTAAGTTATATTTGTTACAAATTAAAATCGTTTAGATTCTGTAGTTACTTTTCTGAATAAATTATACTACACACCTGTTCGATGCATGATCCCTATGAGAATACTTATCACATTTGACGGAACTGGATGGTTTACCTTGGCCCTTGTAGTGATGAATATCTTACGCAAATTTCGTTGAATAATTTGACCGTTAACGACTAAAACGACTACCCCCAAGTTCACTCGTAAAACTGGAATTTTATTGTACTTGAAAACCGTTAAATTCTCCATAAATTATACACATACTGGAATGGTGCGTTCGAGGGCTCAAATCGAAGCAAACTCGACGAACTATAACCCTATACTAGTTTCCAGATGTTCCTGTACTTAAACTATGACAATATTTGGATCGGAGTGCGACTCTGGACTGCAGTCCAGAGCGACTCCAATTGTTGGTTGCTGTTTCGTAATGGGTACCACAAGATTTACTTAACTCGTAGATTGCGGAACTCCACTTTTTATTATAGGAAAATCTGTTAGCTAGACAACGCAAGTGGTTTCATCCTATTTCGTTATGGTTTGTTAATTAATCTGTAATTTAAAAGATCGGGACGCATAACAGTCCCAACAGAATCAGAACTAGCATACTAGTATTGAATAATGTATATCTCCTGAAGTACAGAAGCGATTGAAGATCCGTCTATTGCGTTGAAAACCTTACTGAAAACCCTAGATTTCATCTAACTGTAACGTCGCTAAAATCTGATCCCAACTGGGATTAAAATGCGTTACGATACGGACTTCCGATTCTGAAACCGGATTTCCAGCCGTGAACGCTTAAAATGAAATAGCTATAATTAATGATCCTGGAACCCGATTGGCATGAAACTAAATTCGATGGATAGATAACTGAACATACTATATATTCCCCGTGCATCGTTTCACTAAACTGTAACCGTATGATTTATGATACATTAATCAAGTGGTAGATTACTAATTCATGACATCCTAAACATGCTTTATATACTGTTCACGCATCATATCATACGCATGTCACTGCATTAATAACCTAGTGATAACGTGCATTACCCAGTGTTAGGTATTAGTGATGATTGTGGCAAGTACGTCAGTGTTCGTGTATCAGTGAATAAGTGAAAGTGATACGTACTTGTACACAATCAGTGACCCTTATTATTATATTGCATTGTCGACGTCTGTGAGACGCGTGTACGTGTGACTATAAGTGGTATGGGACACTTATGGAAGCTCTTGCACGGGTGTCACAGATAAGGCACCAGACACTGCCATTTATCTTAGGTATTAGTCGGGACGTGCTTGATGGAGGTCCTGCCTCCAGTTCTCATGCAGACTTGTCACAGACCGATTGGTATTTAGGGTTATGGTTAGCGTTTGATGTAGACCACGGGGTGTGGGGTTGTTTAAGTGTGAGTTCAACATAATCTCGGGAGTCCCATGCCGGCTTATATATTTAGGGAGATATATGGAGATTTACAGGGTATGTGATTATTACCGTGATATACATGTTGGGCCCGTGGTCCCTTGCCCTTGGGTTCTACCCTTAGGTGGAGGACACTCGCGAGTGGTTGACTCTCACACTTGAACTGACGATAGGCTTAGTGACCTGTACAGTGAGACTTAGAGACTGATAGGGATACTGGCATTGATATACCTTACATATTGTGTTGACATACGTGGCATATCATTCTACTGCTTTTACTGTTCCGCTGCATTGATTACTGCATGTTCATATCCATACTGCCATTGATCTACTGTTATATATACCTATTATCACTGTTAGAATTGTCACATGATTATATATATATATTGCTATTGTGTCGCTCTGACGACCTGAGTATGCATGCTCAGTGTGAGGAGAAGATTTAGCCTGGACCAGGACTAGACGTATATCACAGACACCTCGATTTGCTATCCAGAGTTATATCTCGTTTGTTTCCCCTCAGGTCAGTTCTTTACATTGTTTCATTCAGTTACTGCATTTCTCATTACCTGCGCATCATTTACTGTTTACCATGAAAAACTAGAAGCCGAAGTGTGACTACGGCAGGATATTTTCTTGACCGTAGGAGCATGGCTGGCCTTGTCTACCCCTCGTATTCCGTATTTTAGGAAGCGGGGGTGACATGGTTTAGTTGGTTTCAGAGCCCAGGTTTTGCTTCGATTGGGATTGCAGTTTTCCGTGTGGAGCTTGACAATCTATGACATCCCTCAGTCTAGATTGTAAACTTGATATCCTTGATCCATATTCACATTGAGTGTTCTGCTATCCATTCGCTAGGGTTTCAGGTAACTTAGCAAAGTTTCGTGGTTGTAATTATGAACTACATCACGATTACACCACCATACTCTGTTTAAGTGACTTAAAGTCATACAGTTGATTCTCCACTTGTAATAAATTCATCACCTATGATATTCTTGAATGTTTGTCCTATCCATATTATATTTTGATTCGTATAGCTTGTGACTTATATCATCCTCAAAATTGTTGTTTCAGGATCATGTCTACCAACCACTCTTCATCTATATCTGCTCCCCAAATTCAGACCGTCGAGATTCTGAGTGTACTGCAAGGTCTGAAGGAAGCCCAGGAGCGAACGAATGATTAGTTAGCTGAAGGACTGAGAAGGCAGGTGAATCAGGCACCAGCGGTTGTCTCCAATCATAAAGGGATCCCCGTTAGACGAGGAAAAGAGAAGAAGATGAAGCGCCAATTTGTTTCCCCTCGACAGAAGCAGCAGAAGACCCCATGTTGTGGGTATTGTAAGAGGCCAGGACATCTTCAGAGGGATTGTCGCCGCGCCCAAGGGAAATGTTTGATTTGCGGATCCAGCGAACATCTCATTAACGGTTGCCCAGAAAGGAAGGAGCTACACGGAGGAGACTCATCCACACTCTCCACTTCTGCCAAGTGATGATTATTGCGTAGTTCAAACATCGAGGATAAGGCGGACCCAGCGTAGAATTCAACTCACGCGACGAGAATGCAACGTTCTAGTGGTCAAAGAAGAATTTTCATGTTTTCTACTTTCAGTAATAATGTTGTCATCCTCTTATGAATATTTCTTTCCGTTTGAAATCTTGTATTCGTTGAATTTTTAGTTGAATGCAATAAAACTTTGAATCGTAATATATGTATCATTCTCTTGCTTTCTCCTTATTTATACTATTCATTATCACAGTATTTTAATCCTGATCTTTCAGTTCCTACCACTGCATTTTTCCTATACTTCGTACCCTGAGCTATTTTCTTGATGTATTCCACTGTATAATCATGACCCTTTCTTTTCAGACCATGGCCCACCCTGGAGCAGCACCGCATCTAGATAAGGATGCACAGTCTTGCGTTTTCTTAGACCGCACGCTGATGAGTTCTGACGATGAGATCAACGGTCCCCAAGTCAATTTCGGAGACCACGATCCAGAGGACGAAGGAGCAGCCGCCCCCGAGTTTGACATGATAGGCGATTCCGACGAAGAGAAAGGAGACCCTGAAGAGAACCCGATAGAGGAAGACCCCGAGGAAGAACCGATAGAAGAAAATCCAGTGGAGAAAAATCCCATGGAAGAGAATCCAGGAGAAGAGAATCCCATGGAATCGGACCTTGATGAAGAAGCTCCATCCGAGGAAGAAGGACCAGAAGATCAAGACCCTGCGGTGGAAGAACTCACAATGGCGATACCTGTGAGGTGCTATGGAAATGAACGCTCCTACCTGTGCACGCGAGCCTACCGCAATCTGCTGAATCTCCACAACCGCGACTGACGAGATTTCTTTTGATGTTGTCTTTCTGGCCAATAAAACTGTGTATAGTTTAGGGCCACTTTTCGTCTTTGAGAATGCTTTGTTTAAAATCTTTTGAAATGAAATAAATTGCTGAGTTCGCAAATCTTTTGATCTTCTTAGTTCACTTGCTACTTGATTATTCCTTATGTATAATTATTTTCTCTACTGAGATCTGTCCATCCCTACTCTTTACTTTGTCTTAACCCTCACTGAGATTAACTAGAACCACACCCGATCTTTTAGAGGTACACCTTTCATCTTCCGTCTGTGCCTCGTTTGAAATCCTTCTGACAGGGGATGTTGATGATAAAATTTCCAAGTTGACTGACCTTTCGAAAAATTATGATTCACAAAATATATAGACTGTTATCCTCCCTACACTTTCCCCTGTAGTCCTTTGCTGCTCATCTCTACTTCCTGTACTGACCCGATCCCAATCTGCTTGATCTTCAGCCTAAAGCCGCCACATTCCGACCTTCTGAATGAGCCACACTTCCTTGTAATCATTACCCTAGCTAGCCCTATACCTCCTTGTGTTTTTCCTATTACCCTATATATATATTTAAGGACATTATTATCCGAAATTTGGTTTTCATTATTTCGTATTTATCGAAGAGTGCGTGTTATTGATTGCTTAGTTTCATGTATTTTAAGCACACTACTATTATCCTCAATTTTCAGTAGCGCGACCTTACATCACGCATATTTTCGTTCCATGTTTCTTATTTTCACTATTTGAGATTTCTAAGTTATCTGATCGATACGTTATCCTGAAATGTTTTATCCTACCGACAAATTTTTCACTACTTTATTGTCGCTACTTTATTTCGGGTATTGTGTCTATGGGTACTATTATAAGTGGTTTATCCTTATACTTATTATTTCTGCTTTGCTACTTTGGATATACTTATACGTGCACATATTTGAGTTTCGATTTTATCGAATACGCCTCGAATAATATTGTTCGTTATGCTTGTTATTTATATTCCCGTATATATGTAGTTGCACTTATAGTTGTTCCTGCCTTATACTCATTTAGACCTATCTTTTATATGTGTTCTTACATGTTTAAACCTTCAAATTTTCTTCATACGCCTATTTCAAGCAAAATCTTCATGTGTTAGTTTGCAATATAATAGCTTTTGCCTATGTTTGTATTATTTATCGTTTATTTTAAATTTCGAGGACGAAAATTTTGTAAGGGTGGTATGATATAACACCCAGCCCTTTTATACCAATAAATTGTATCTCTCTTTAACTTATACAGTTTGTTTTTATTATTTATTTTATTTATAATTATTAATTTTTTTTATCCATTTATCCCATTATATTTCTTTAAGCCATTCTTTTATTACTTATTTTATTTTTATTAAAACCCACAACAAATCCCACAGTCCAACTCTTTTTCACCTTCTATTATATTCTAAACCTCAAGCCCATTCCTTAAATAAAGTTGTTTTTCTTTTCTTTTAAGCCCAACCCACCTTTCTATTAAATTCTTTCAAATTCTTTCTTTTTTTCACCAGCCCGACCCATCCCTTTTTCTCTTCAAAATTTCCTTTAAATTAGCCCAAGCCCGGCCCGCTTCCCTTTCTTTTCCCCATTTAAATACACTTCCCTTGTGCTGGCCCGGCCCACTTTTCCCTCACCCGCTTCACCCCTCACCCGACCAGCTCCGACCCGACCCGCTTTCTCCTTCTCCCCCAACGGCTCTCTTCCTGATCTCCCGCGCGCGATCCGTCTTCTCCGCCGCCTCCTTCGCCCACGCTCGCCCTCGTGTCGGCCACGCTCGCGCACGACGCGCCCCTCACGGCCCACTCAACGCACACACTCGATCTCCCCCATCTCATTCTCATATCCTCTCTCCTCCTCCTACTCCTTCACCCAACTCACTGCTTCGAATCCCATCCCTCGCCATCGCTGTCGACGATGACTACCGATCGCTCTTCCTTCATCACCTCACCCCCTCCCTTGCTTTCCCCTCCACACCATCAGATCCCGACCGACTCACCTGCACCCATCTCGACGACCCCTGCACACCCAATCTCGCCTGCAACCGACGACGCCGACGAGCTCCCCACTGCCCCGAGCCGCCTCGTTGACCCGAGCACTACCACCTCGCCACCACCAAGCCCTCCTTCTCTCTCTCTCTCTGTCTTAACTCTATCTCTAAATCCCGACCTCTCTCTCTATCTCTCTCTCACTCTGTTTCTCTCTCTCCCACTCACTCTCTCTCTCTCTCTCTCTCTGATCTCTTTCACTCACTGTCTCTCTCTCTCTCTCTGTCTTAACTCTCTCTCTCTCTCTCAATCTCTCTATCTCTCTCACTCTGTTTCTCTCTCTTTCTCACTCACTCTCTCTCTCTCTCTCTCTGATCTCTCTCACTCACTGTCCCTCTCTCTCTCTCTCTCTCTAACTCTCTCTCTATCTCAAAACCCTCGAGCAAAACCAACCCAACCGAGCTCACCCAACATACGTGGCACCACTGGAGCTCTACCGCGATGCCGCCGGCCTCCTCCCTGCCATCTCAGTCACCACCCGCTGCACATAAGAGCCCTCAAACTCCACGTCTAGCCGAGGCCAAACCGCAGTTGAGGCCAAATCCTTGCCGTTGTTGCCGCGTGTGTCGTGCCCGTGCATACCGTGCCATCAATCCACCATGTCCAGGAAAGTTCTCTACTTGCTACATGCTAAGTTATACTTGTTACAAATTAAAATCGTTTAGATTCTGTAGTTACTTTTCTGAATAAATTATACTACACACCTGTTTGATGCATGATCCCTATGAGAATACTAATCACATTTGACGGAACTGGATGGTTTACCTTGGCCCTTGTAGTGATGAATATCTTACGCAAATTTCGTTGAATAATTTGACCGTTAACGACTAAAACGACTACCCCCAAGTTCACTCGTAAAACTGGAATTTTATTGTACTTGAAAACCGTTAAATTCGCCATAAATTATACACATACTGGAATGGTGCGTTCGAGGGCTCAAATCGAATCCAACTTGACGAACTATAACCCTATACTAGTTTCCATATGTTCCTGTACTTAAACTGTGCCGATATTTGGATCGGAGTGCGACTCTGGACTGCAGTCCAGAGCGACTCCAATTGTTGCTTGCTGTTTTGTAATGGGTACCACAAGATTTCCTTAACTCGTAGATTGCGGAACTCCACTTTTTATTATAGGAAAATCTGTTAGATAGGCAACGCAAGTAGTTTCATCCTATTTCATTATCGTTTGTTAATTAATCTGTAATTTAAAAGATCGGGACGCATAACAGTCCCAACAGAATCAGAACTGGCATACTAGTATTGAATAATGTATATCTCCTGATGTACAAACGAGATTGAAGATCCGTCTATTGCGTTGAAAACCTTACTGAAAACCCTAGATTTTATCTAACTGTAGCGTCGCTAAAATCTGATCCCAACTAGGAAAATGCATTGCGAAACGGACTTCTGATTCTGAAACCGGATTTCCAGCCGTGAACGCTTAAAATGAAATAGCTATAATTAATGATCCTGGAACCCGATTGGCATGAAACTAAATTCGATGGATAGATAACTGAACATACTATATATTCCCCGTGCATCGTTTCACTAAACTGTAACCGTATGATTTATGATACATTAATCAAGTGGTAGATTACTAATTCATGACATCCTAAACATGCTTTATATACTGTTCACGCATCATATCATACGCATGTCACTGCATTGATAACCTAGTGATAACGTGCATTACCCAGTGTTAGGTATTAGTGATGATTGTGGTAAGTACGTCAGTGTTCGTGTATCAGTGAATAAGTGAAAGTGATACGTACTTGTACACAATCAGTGACCCTTATTATTATATTGCATTGTCGACGTCTGTGAGACGCGTGTACGTGTGACTATAAGTGGTATGGGACACTTATGGAAGCTCTTGCACGGGTGTCACAGATAAGGCACCAGACACTGCCATTTATCTTAGGTATTAGTCGGGACGTGCTTGATGGAGGTCCTGCCTCCAGTTCTCGTGCAGACTTGTCACAGACCGATTGGTATTTAGGGTTATGGTTAGCGTTTGATGTAGACCACGGGGTGTGGGGTTGTTTAAGTATGAGTTCAACATAATCTCGGGAGTCCCATGCCGGCTTATATATTTAGGGAGATATATGGAGATTTACAGGGTATGTGATTATTACCGTGATATACATGTTGGGCCCGTGGTCCCTTGCCCTTGGGTGGAGGACACTCGCGAGTGGTTGACTCTCACACTTGAACTGAAGATAGGCTTAGTGACCTGTACAGTGAGACTTAGAGACTGATAGGGATACTGGCATTGATATACCTTACATATTGTGTTGACATACGTGGCATATCATTCTACTGCTTTTACTGTTCCGCTGCATTGATTACTGCATGTTCATATCCATGCTGCCATTGATCTACTGTTATATATACCTATTATCACTGTTAGAATTGTCACATGATTATATATATATTGCTATTGTGTCGCTCTGACGACCTGAGTATGCATGCTCAGTGTGTGGAGAAGATTTAGCCTGGACCAGGACTAGACGTATATCACAGACACCTCGATTTGCTATCCAGAGTTATATCTCGTTTGTTTCCCCTCAGATCAGTTCTTTACATTGTTTCATTCAGTTACTGCATTTCTCATTACCTGCGCATCATTTACTGTTTACCATGAAAAACTAGAAGCTGAAGTGTGACTACGGCAGGATATTTTCTTGACCGTAGGAGCATGGCTGGCCTTGTCTACCCCTCGTATTCCGTATTTTGGGAAGCGGGGCGTGACATTTTCCCTCCTTGTCGAAATTCGACTTTGGAGAGTGTGGCCCGTGAATAGTATGCAAGAGTCCATTTTGGACCGACTTGCAGGGCCCCAGTGCTTAGGAAACAGGTCCTTATCCCCATTGCCTAAGGCTTTTCCTTACGAGTCGAGACGAGTCGAGAAGTTTTCGCAGGAACATTATTTTCCCCACGAGTCGAGACGAATCGAGAAGTTCTCGCAAGGATTTTCTAACGTCACAGTTAAATCCTACTAATAGAAGTTCGTTAGGGCCTGTGGTACTAGGGTTTTTTACCCGTCGCACCGTCACGTTGGCTAGTGTATTCTTCGACGCGTAATCTTGCTGTTCAAGTAGCCCCGCGACTGTCGTGTCTCTGATCCCTTCGGGGGCTGGACAAGACGTCTTCAAGCAATCTTCCAGGTGATATTACCGTCGAAATAGCAAGCGTTAGGGATATTTCATGTCGCTTTTTACTTGAGGTTAGGCTCAGTTTGGGAGCCCCGATGAGTCAAAACCACTCCACGCTGGTGTGGGATGATCTCCGATAGTCTTTCAGGTTTCATATGAGTTGCCATCAAGACCCTGAAGCTAGGATTATTGCCTTCGCTTCGTTTACTGGCATTGCGTCTGCTGTATCGAGATGAATGTTGTGGTTTTTCTCTGGGTTATTGGTGAACCATCGGGACCTGGAACTAGGGACTTTTCCATGGCTCCGTTTTGCTGACGTCGTATATTCCTGCAGAGACACTGATTTCTCTGCGGGTCAACGCGAATTAAGAGGTTCTCGCTAAGGATGCTGATTTCCCTGAATCGAGTATTGCTAAGGACACTGATTTCCCCGGAGTTGAGACGAAACGAGAGATTCCTGCAAAGACACTGATTTCTCTGCGGGTCGACGCGAATCGAGAGGTTCTCGCCAAGGACGCTAATTTCCCTGAATCGAGAGGTCTTGGCAAGGACACTGATTTCCCTGGGGTCGAGACAAATCGAGAGATTCCAGCAAAGACACTGATTTCCTTACGGGTCGACGTGAATCGAAAGGTTCTCGCCAAGTATGCTGATTTCCCTGAATCGAGAGGTTTTGCCAAGGATACTGATTTCCCTGGGGTTGGTTGACTTGTTTTCGAGACGGAGCGTTTATCCGGCAGGGAATTCATTGGTTGACTCTAGGTCGTCTGCTGTCACGACCCGAAAGAGCACGTGACTGGCCCTTGAACCATATGAAGTCTATAGGACTCCATCTGATCCAAATAAACCAAAAGCCCAGAAATCTAAAACCATTTTAAGAGTAAATAAGAAAACTGGTTTAAAGAAGTGAAGAAAAACATGTTTGAAGTCAAGGTTTTAAATAACTAAGCCGAATATGCATTTTAAAAAAAATGTAAAGGCCTTTCTAAAAATTTCGGCAGAGTTTCTTTTGTAAAGACTAGCCCCGAACGGGGTACAACAAGAACAATATATATATATATATATATATATATATATATATATATATATATATATATATATATATATACATTGATAAAAGGCATCCCCAAGCGGGAGCTAGCTCTTCGTCAATTGACGGTCACAACCACGCAAACAATATAATATACAACGCCGAAGGGCGAGGATCAAAACTCAAAAGAAAACTCATAATAACATGAAAACCGTAATACTACTACACGCGACTCTAAGGTCAAAATAATATACACGTTTTTGGTTGATGGAATTCTAGATACAATGAATAATACAAGTACAATGGTGGTTCTTGATGCAAAAGAACCCACCTACCAAATGCAATTCACCCGCAAGGAAGCAGTGTGCCAGAAATGCCGCAATGAAACCTGTACGGCAAAACCTGTAAGAACTATGGCACAACGGGGGTGAGTTGCCAACTCGTGAATAGAAAACATCTACAAGCAGAAACCGAATGCAAGACATAATCCTAGGTCAATACGATCAGTATAATATAAACCACAAGAGTACGTCTGAAGCATGATAAGGTGGCAATGTAACATCTAAACATGTATGTAGTGCCAAGTACTCGGGTAAAGACATGTCATAAATGTAAGGTATGTCTGCATGAAGTAAATATGAATATCAATACATATATATTAGCGTCCCATTCCACTAATATTGGTGTAAGGGTATATATAACAGTGCCCTCATACCCTGTTATATATACAAATGAAGTATGATCAATGTAAATCCAGTCTGTATGCGATCAAGTCTGTAAAAACGTGGAACCCGTCCACCCTTCACCTAATGACAATAAACGTGGAACCCGTCCACCCTTCACCCAATGACAATGAGCATCATGTATGTAAAAATGAGAATATAAAAAATCATGGAAAACATCATGAAACCTGTGCCTAGTATCGGCACGAAAATCCTCATCTATCAGGCATTGTCACCAAGACTAGCCCTGATAGGTACGTATCATACGCTCCCTCAAAACCCGAGTGCCCAGCTTCGACCCTCGAATTTCGCCGTATCATACGTACATAGCTCCGGTCGGTATCCCCAAGATAACCGCCGAGTAAAAGGTAATATCACCGGACAGTATGGTTCCCCAGCCGGGCTCATCGACTCATAGCACATCGACATCCCTTTCTTGCCCTGGGGTACTCCGGGCCCCACCATGTACCCTCATACGGTCTCGACGCCTCCTCGTAGGGGTATATAAATCAGAACCGATAAAACTCATGGTGGAAGCTGAAATATCATATCAAGGGTAACCGGGTTTTAAAACATTTACATAATCTCTTGAAATACCCACGGTTCCCCAAATCCAGAAATATCATGAAAACAAATATCCCAATGTGCATAATCAGAAAGCATAATGTATGCGACATATAAATGAAATGCAAGTATAACAGCATATCATGCAACATGGAATAATGGTATGCACATACAAGGTCATATCCTGATGTAGTAATACTATTGTGTAGTGACATGGCAATTATCGATGATGAAATGTGTGAGCCGGCAAGCAAGTGTACGTGGAACATATGCATCATCGATAATGGTGCTGGTGTCCTAACAACATGATGGTAATATAGCAATAAACACATGCAAAGCAATGCGGGTAGTATGAATATGCGGAAATCGAATAATCAACGCAACAGTAAAGAATCTACATCAATATGTATATGTCATGCAGTTATGCCATTTGAAATAAGACGAATCAGGATTTTTAGTAAAATAAGAGTTACGGTGTTTTTAAGAATAGATGCGTCTTTTGAAAATACCCGTAGAATCCCTTTACTTGTTCTTAAGATATTCCCGATTTGTTAGTTTTGAAATAGGTAAGACTCGGGTCTAGTCTAACATCTACTAAGCCAAGTCCATCAGGAGGGGGTATGGAAACCACCTAAATCTGAGTAGATATATATAGATATAATAGTCGGTGATCCCGCCTCAATAGTATCGCGTACGATACAGTATATCATATGACATCCTCAAGTCATGAGTGCGGATCTATCATCAATATAAAGCTTGTACGGTAAATCGTCGTACGGCATCCCAATAGCTGGGTACGGGTCAATATCACAATCAGCTCATCAATTATCAGGTATCATTATCATCATCTCTCACAATCTGGGGTACTGATCTACGTCTAGTACAACTGATACCATCTATAACTACGTGTGTAAACACACGTCCAAAGGCCCACTAGAGATCACATGTCGTATCCCAAATACGAATCACATCACATCACAGATCTCGCGGCACAACGTCCAATATCATCGACTCATCTCCAATGTCATCCAATATCATCATCAACACAGTGCAAGTGTAAGGAATATGCAAGGGTGTACGTGTAGGTGTAAATCTATCCTAGGGTTCGCGACTATGAACTACACTAGTTGCTTCCAACCCTAAACTATCCATAATACACTTAACTAATATAAATATATATACAGTATATCAACTACGGACTGCGGGGGTGCTATACGCCCTCCACCCGACTTTCCCATGTAGATATAATCTACTCACCTTGCGTCTTCATTTGTCAATGTCGTCATGCTCTTGCTTGTCGTCCTGAAGTCTTCATGGGGTACCTACACGTCAAAATATCGTAATGCGCATTAAAACCAAATCAAATCTAAAACGGCATACGAAACCCAAAACGATACGATAAGGGGCCTATAGGTTAGAACCTACGGCATGCCTTCAAAACCATCAATCAATCCTCGATATCGTCGTATAAACGCCAAATAGTCGAGGTAAAACACAAGACACAAATTCAGAATTAAAAATACGGAATACGGAAACACGAATCCAAAACAGCAACTAAGGAAATAGGCTCCAGATTTCACCCTAGGTCAATTTAGACAAATCTATACATTCCAGGGGTCTAATCTATACATGTAGGAGCAGCAGAACCAAAACGACACAAAATGGGGTAGGTCTGGCCGCAAATTGCGGCCAAACAGGATAAATCTGCGGTCGGGTCTTGGAGTTGGGGGCTAGGGTCTTGTGTGGTGGTTTCTGGGTGCCTGCACATCTCACTGTCCAATCAATTTTATTTTAGGATGTCTCGGGTGATAGCAGATTCAATATACCCTTCACAGATTCCATAAATTCTCCGATATCGGTTTCTAAATCCGTATTTCGGGTTTCAACTCTCAGGTTAGGGTCTCAATTCATGCACTAGGATGATAGTATAACCTCTACTGAGCTCAGTTCCATAATACAACACAAAATTCTTCACAACCCTAACTAGGTTTTTCCTCAAGTCACCAAAATCACACAATATCGGTTCAATCATAACATGGGGGTAAAGGAAATGCTAAAACTAAGTTAATGATCCAGAATATACCTCATTTGGCAACTCAAGAATTTTCTTGAGTTGCCCCTAGTGGCCAAAATCCTTGCTTCTTTAGTCCAAAGTGTAGATCTTGAGCTTGTGCACACTTTTAATGAAATGGGGGTAGGGTTTTGATGATGTTTTTGAGATGATTTGGGGCTTGAAGAGGGAAGGGAGAAGAGGGACAGCAGCTGCAGCAGGGAGTTGAGGGAGTGGGAGAGAGAATCCAATGAAGAATGAAGGGAAAAGCAAAGTCTTAGTCAAAGGTTGCCCTTTCTCTCTCTCACTCATACCTCATTTCTTTATTCCTTTTCCATTTTTTTTTCTTTTCTCTTAATTCCTTCTCACTCAAATAGTAAACCCAAATGAGAAACTATGGTAGAAAATGCACAAGTGTAGGAAAATAAAAGATATATGCATGTTTTGCACAAAATTGTTTAAAAGCCGATTAGCGATTTTTAATCGCGATTAGCATTAAATTAGCATATAACTAATCATAAAAACTTAAGAATGGCATAATTCCATAAATTACCGTATTTTAGAATTTTCCAAAATTTTTCCAAAATTTTTCCCATTTATTTTTATTTAATAATACCAAAATATTAAAATATTCATTAAAACAATATTAAATTATAAAAATTCCCAAAAATTAATATTTTATTTTTTTGAAATGTTACAATCTACCCCCCTTAAATAAATTCGGTCCCCGAATTTAAATTTAAAACCCCAAATACCAAAACATTTCAGTAAAAATCCAAATTGTCGGGGCTCCGAAAACATCAATACATAGCGAATATCATAAAAATGTATTGCTCTATAAGAAATCAATCCCCAAAATGTATATATAAGAATATCCTGTGCGTCTGGTGCGCAAGGAAATCAAAATCCATATATGTGCCATACATGGGCACAAAACAACATCTAGGTGCAACGGTTGTGCACGAAACATCTGTCTTAGGCAACGAGTGTGCCTGCCAGCAAAATCAGGTGCATTTGACATGCACGAAGAATCCCGATTTAGTGCATCTGGCATGCACCAAAATCGTATATCAAAACACTAAAAGTGCATGAAAACTATTCTGGAAGTGTAAATCAAATCACTGCATAAGATAGGCGTGAAATCACAATCAATATCTCAAATGTAATAACTATACGCAAAATATAAATACCCAATGGGTGCAAGAAAACAAATATCATGAAACTCAGTCGTCAAAACTAAATCATGTAAACAGAACGCCCAAAATACCGAAATCCAAGATGACGGGTACGTGATAATCGAATCACAAAATCACAAATCATAAATACCATCGTCGGTAGTCCCTCCTTCATAGTCGAGAAGGTGTCGGTGCATCCAATGCTAGTACTGAAAGATATCAACTCGCCTCTTACTCGCGGGCTGGCGTCCTCTATCTCTGGGTCCTTATCTTCTCTGCGGATTACCTATCTCGCAATCAATCGGCTCATCGGCCCTGTCAGGTGTGCTAACGGGGACAATTCCGTTCTGCTACTTCTCTGGTCATCTCTTGGTCAATCATCATGACTACTCGTAAAGCAGCATGTCACTGGCGTCGGCTTCTGGCTCTCTGAATGCACATGACACATCTAATCCTGGGTGCAAACATCATTGCAGCAGTGTCCTGGAAGGAATCCCACTCAAGGTCTCTGCCGATCTTGCCTATGCCGATCTGTACGGAGGCTGTATTCTTGCAAAATCTCTTCTCGCTGAATAGACATCTGCGTCCTCAGCACAGCATTTCCTCGGAAGCTGGTCGCATCCCAACGCCTCTATAGACACATCAGGTCTCTGGTCTCGACGGAAAGTAATGACAGCTCTTCAGCGTCTCGCATGAACCTCTTGTCCCGCTTGTCTGTATCATCGTCCACTTCGACGTCACGTCTTTATCTGCGCACCGCAACGTTCTCGGCTACGGTCCATCCAAAGTCTCTCGCGTATCTCTTTCTGCCGAATGTCCCGGAAGTCATCGTCCGCTGCCAAAGCTAATTCTTGTTCCGGAACGGTTGCATACTCATCGCGCCTTCTTCCGAAAGATATATCCATACACAATGCCTCTGCATGCGTATCGCATCTCTGATGTCAGCGGAGTGGGATGTCATCTCGTCGAACTCTCTTGCGAACTCTTTACTTCACTCTGCTTCAATGTCGACTGCTTCGGACTCGTCTCATCGTGGCTGCATGGACTGTGCTCCAACGGCTATACTCGTATCTGGAGTCTCCCAAGCAAAGCATCCCATCACATGATATCCGAATGATGTCGAATCATTCGATCGACTCGTCAGAACCTCATAATCCCCCAAGAGATCAACATCTTGAGTACAGTTTAATAGTATCGAGTACATGCCACAGCATCGGTGGTCCAGCCGTAGAAGGGCAAACCCAAGCCTCACTAATGGCGCCGCGGAACTGCCGCAAACCCTAAGGTTCAAAGGCTTTCACACGGTCATTAAGTCGAGTTAGGATTTCATTCTTCTAGAGGGTCCATGGAATCGCCTGCATGTCTTTCCGTATACTTTAAACTTGGAAAATAGACTCCTGACATTCGATCGTCTCTGTCGACTCTCAACGTCTCCGCGTGAAGTCGTCTCTAGCTGGAAGCAATCTATCTGATGACCTCGTATCGGGGTAAGCGAACGAACCATATGTCCTAGTCATTCATCCTTAGGTGACTAGCGACCTTCCAACATATTTCTAAGTATATACTCATGCTGCAGTAGCTCCAATCATCTGGGCGACATCTCGTCATTTGCAGCAACAATTGGCTCATTCGTCTGTATGCTGAACAGCGCCTCTATCATCCTGAATAAGCGATATATCAATGGTCATCACATCTGGCTGGCCTCTAGCAGTAGCCTGCTCATCTGGTACCAATCGGCACGTCCGAGAAATCTCGTGAAACCGATCTGTCAAACGCTCATGGCGCGAAAACACAATAAGACGACGCCTCTCAATACAATCGTAAGTCTATGAAATCATGCCCTGGTCAGTCCTCGTCCACGACGAGCTCAAGCTGACGCAACTTTAGCCGTAGCTCTCTCTGCCAATGTGATCGTGGCAGCAAAAACATAACCAGTATCGATGAAGATAGATCAGGAATGAATATAATACTGTGCAAGGAAATGTATATCCTAAGGTTTCTTAAGCGGAGTGGCGTATCGTTAGTATGCCGCGGAACATACACACGGTACGTCACTCTACTGCAGTCACCTACTCCATTAACCAAGGGTCATCCTACGCGACGAAAGTTTGGGTCTAATACCCCCTCGACTAAGTCTAAGTTCCGTAAGGTCAAGCCTAAGTTCCGTATATATATAGACGCCCTAGGCTCCACATAGTCAAACTTAGACTCGAACCAAGGTCAACCTAGCGCTCTGATACCAAATTTCACGACCCGAAAGAGCACGTGACTGGCCCTTGAACCATATAAAGTCTATAGGACTCCATCTGATCCAAGTAAGCTAAAAGCCCAGAAATCTAAAACCATTTTAAGAGTAAATAAGAAAATTGGTTTAAAGAAGTGAAGAAAAACATGTTTGAAGTCAAGGTTTTAAATAACTAAGCCGAATATGCATTTTAAAAAAAAATGTAAAGTCCTTTCTAAAAATTTCGGCAGAGTTTCTTTTGTAAAGACTGGCCCCGAACGGGGTACAACAAGAACAATATATATATATACAGTGATAAAAGGCATCCCCAAGCGGGAGCTAGCTCTTCGTCAATTGACGGTCACAACCACGCAAACAATATAATATACAACGCCGAAGGGCGAGGATCAAAACTCAAAAGAAAACTCATAATAACATGAAAAACGTAATACTACTACACACGACTCTAAGGTCGAAATAATATACAAGTTTTTGGTTGATGGAATTCTAGATACAATGAAAAATACAAGTACAATGGTGATTCTTGATGCAAAAGAACCCACCTACCAAATGCAATTCACCCGCAAGGAAGCAGTGTGCCAGAAATGCTGCAATGAAACCTGTACGGCAAAACCTGCAAGAACTATGGCACAACGGGGGTGAGTTGCCAACTCGTGAATAGAAAACATCTACAAGCAGAAACCGAATGCAAGACATAATCCTAGGTCAATACGATCAGTATAATATAAACCACAAGAGTACGTCTGAAGCATGATAAGGTGGCAATGTAACATCTAAACATGTATGTAGTGCCAAGTACTCGGGTAAAGACATGTTATAAATGTAAGGTATGTCTGCATGAAGTAAATATGAATATCAATACACATATATTAGCGTCCCATTCCACTAATATTGGTGTAAGGGTATATATAACAGCGCCCTCATACCCTGTTATATATACAAATGAAGTATGATCAATGTAAATCCAGTCTGTATGTGATCAAGTCTGTAAAAACGTGGAACCCATCCACCCGTCACCCAATGACAATAAACGTGGAACCCGTCCACCCGTCATCCAATGACAATGAGCATCATGTATGTAAATATGAGGATATAAACAAAATCATGGAAACCATCATGAAACCTGTGCCTAGCATCGGCACGAAAATCCTCATCTATCAGGCACTGTCACCAAGACTAGCCCTGATAGGTACGTATCATACGCTCCCTCAAAACCCGAGTGCCCAGATTCGACCCTCGAATTTCGCCGTATCATACGTACATAGCTCCGGTCGGTAATCCCAAGATAACCGCCGAGTAAAAGGTAATATCACCAGACAATATGGTTCTTCAGCCAGGCTCATCGGCTCATAGCACATCGACATCCCTTTCTTGCCCCGGGGTACTCCGGGCCCCACCATGTACCCTCATACGGCCTCGACGCCTCCTCGTAGGGGTATATAAATCAGAACCGATAAAACTCATGGTGGAAGCTGAAATATCATATCAAGGGTAACCGGGTTTTAAAACATTTACATAATCTCTTGAAATACCCACGGTTCCCCATATCCAGAAATATCATGAAAACAAATATCCCAATACGCATAATCAGAAAGCATGATGTATGTGACATATAAATGAAATGCAAGTATAACAGCATATCATGCAATATGGAATAATGGTATGCACATACAAGGTTATATCCTGATGCAGTAATACTATTGTGTAGTGACATGGCAATTATCGATGATGAAGTGTGTGAGCCGGCAAGCAAGTGTACGTGGAACATATGCATCATCGATAATGGTGCTGGTGTCCTAACAGCATGATGGTAATATAGCAATAAACACATGCAAAGCAATGTGAATAGCATGAATATGTGGAAATCGAATAATCAACGCAACAGTAAAGAATCTACATCAATATGTATATGTCATGCAGTTATGCCATTTGAAATAAGACGAATCAGGATTTTTAGTAAAATAAGGGTTACGGTGTTTTTAAGAATAGATGCGTCTTTTGAAAATACCCGTAGAATCCCTTTACTTGTTCTTAAGATATTCCCGATTCGTTAGTTTTGAAATAGGTAAGATTCGGGTCTAGTCTAACATCTACTAAGCCAAGTCCATCAGGAGGGGTATGGAAACCACCTAAATCTGAGTCGATATATATAGATATAATAGTCGGTGATCCCGCCTCAATAGTATTGCGTACGATACAGTATATCATATGACATCCTCAAGTCATGAGTGCGGATCTATCATCAATATAAAGCTCGTACGGTAAATCGTCGTACGGCATCCTAATAGCTGGGTACGGGTCAATATCACAATCAGCTCATCAATTATCAGGTATCATTATCATCATCTCTCACAATCTGGGGTACTGATCTACGTCTAGTACAACTGATACCATCTATAACTACGTATATAAACACACGTCCAAAGGCCCGCTAGAGATCACATGTCGTATCCCAAATACGAATCACATCACATCACCGATCTCGCGGCACAATGCCCAATATCATCGACTCATCTCCAATGTCATCCAATATCATCATCAACACAGTGCAAGTGTAAGGAATATGCAAGGGTGTACGTGTGGTGTAAATCTATCCTAGGGTTCGCGACTATGAACTACACTAGTTGCTTCCAACCCTAAACTATCCATAATACACCTAACTATTATAAATAAATATACAGTATATCAACTACGGACTGCGGGGGTGCTATACGCCATCCACCCGACTTTCCCCTGTAGATATAATCTACTCACCTTGCATCTTCATTTGTCGATGTCGTCACGCTCTTGCTTGTCGTCCTGAAGTATTCATGGGGTACCTATACGTCAAAGTATCGTAATGCGCATTAAAACCAAATCAAATCTAAAACGGCATACAAAGCCCAAAACGATACGATAAGGGGCCTATAGGTTAGAACCTACGGCACGCCTTCAAAACCATCAATCAATCCTCGATATCGTCGTATAAACGCCAAATAGTCGAGGTAAAACACAAGACACAAATTCATAATTAAAAATACGGAATACGGAAACATGAATCCAAAACAGTAACTAAGAAATAGGCTCCAGATTTCACCCTAGGTCAATTTAGACAAATCTATACATACCAGGGGTCTAATCTATACATGTAGGAGCAGCAGAACCAAAACGACACAAAATGGGGTAGGTCTGGCCGCAAATTGCGGCCAAACAGGATAAATCTGCGGCCGGGTCTTGGAGTTGGGGGCTAGGGTCTTGTGTGGTGGTTTCTGGGTGCCTGCACATCTCACTGTCCAATCAATTTTATTTTAGGATGTCTCGGGTGATAGCAGATTCAATATACCCTTCACAGATTCCACAAATTCTCCGATATCGGTTTCTAAATCCGTATTTCGGGTTTCAACTCTCAGGTTAGGGTCTCAATTCATGCACTAGGATGATAGTATAACCTCTACTGAGCTCAGTTTCACAATACAACACAAAATTCTTCACAACCCTAACTAGGTTTTTCCTCAAGTCACCAAAATCACACAATATCGGTTCAATCATAACATGGGGGTAAAGGAAATGCTAAAACTAAGTTAATGATCCAGAAAATACCTCATTTGGCAACTCAAGAATTTTCTTGAGTTGCCCCTAGTGGCCAAAATTCTTGCTTCTTTAGTCCAAAGTGTAGATCTTGAGCTTGTGCACACTTTTAATGAAATGGGGGTAAGGTTTTGGTGATCTTTTTGAGATGATTTGGGGCTTGAAGAGGGAAGGGAGAAGAGGGGCAGCAGCTGCAGCAGGTAGTTGAGGGAGAGGGAGAGAGAATCCAATGAAGAATGAAGGGAAAAACAAAGTCTTAGTCAAAGGTTGCCCTTTCTCTCTCTCACCCATACCTCATTTCTTTATTCCTTTTCCATTTTTTTTCTTTTCTCTTAATTCCTTCTCACTCAAATAGTAAACCTAAATGAGAAACCATGGTAGAAAATGCACAAGTGTAGGTAAATAAAAGATATGTGCATGTTTTGCACAAAATTGTTTAAAAGCCGATTAGCGATTTTTAATCGCGATTAGCATTAAATTAGCATATAACTAATCATAAAAACTTAAGAATGGCATAATTCCATAAATTACCCTATTTTAGAATTTTCCATAATTTTTCCAAAATTTTTCCCGTTTATTTGTATTTAATAATACCAAAATATTAAAATATTCATTAAAATAATATTAAATTATAAAAATTCCCAAAAATTAATATTTTATTTTTTTGAAATGTTACATCTGCGGATCTTAGAGTTTTGGAACTAGGACTTTGCCGTGGCTCCACTTTGTTGATGTCACGTCCGAATCCTGTTGGGGGAAGAACGCTGGGGTGACATCTCGTACGCTGTATCGAGAAGAATGCTGAGGTGGAGCTGGGATTTTGTCGTCCCTCCGCTTTGTTTCGACCATTGGGTCTTTTGTTGACGTCATGTCTGCATCCTACTGGAGTAAGGTGAAACGCCGATGTTGATCTCTAAGTTGTCGATGTTGACGTCGAGACCCTGAAACTAGGGATCTTCCTTCGTTTCGTTTGTTGACATTGTGTCTGCAATATTGCGACGAATTTCGAGATTGTCTCTAGGTTGTCTATGAACCATCAAGATTTGGCTTCACTTCGACGAAGACTGGTGGGACGATATGATTCCCTTCTTGCTTGTGCCCATGGATTGTATACAGGGGTCAATGTGACCTCACCTGCAGGGCAAAAAGTTTCATTTCATTTCATCATATTTTTATTCTTTCCGCGATGCTCTATCATTTTAGCTTTTTATATCGCGAAAATCGTGATTGCCCAACCATTTCGGCTATTTTTCACGGTGCCCAATCATTTTGGCTATTTGTTTTATTTACTTACTGCTTTTTATTGTGAGTTGCCTAATTATTTCGGCTGTTTTTGTATGCATATATTTTTACTTGCTGATTTTGTTGCAAGTTACCCCAGCATTTCGGATATTTCATATGCATTTTTGGCTCGCTGATTTTTTATCGCGGGTGTGGAACTTGGAATATGGTGCCAATCTCAGTATCAGCATCGCTGCGACTGGAATATTGCCGGGAGCGAATCATCATTTGCCGTGAAAGGACTTGAAATTTGATACCGATTTAGGCATCAGTATCGCTACAACTGGGATATTTCCAGGAGCGAAATATCATTTGCCTTTGTCGATGTCGAACAAAGGTGGCTTAGCAAACATGGTTAGGATCCCGTCAACTAAGGCTTTTGACTTCATGAGCTGTAAAGGTCTCATAAAGGTGTTTGTCCCTACGAGTCGTGAGGATCTCGTGGGTGCGTTTTCTTCTTAGGAATCGTGAGAATTCCTAAGTGTGTGGTCTCTTATAAGTCGTAAGGATCTTACAAAAGTGCTTTCTCCTTATAAGTCGGGAGGACTTATAAGGGCTGTTCACTGTGTAAACATATCCCTAGTCACAGATGGGGCTTTTTAGGGAAATGTTTATTTGCGCCCGTGGATTGTATACAAGGGTCAGCGTTGAACCGCTTGTAGGGCAAAATTGGAGGTTGTGGTGGCTTAAGAATAGGTTCAGATCCCTGTACCTTAAGGCTTTTGAATCGTATGAGCCGTGAGGGTCCCATAAGAGGATTCTTCTTACGAGTCGTGAGGATCTCGCAAGTGTAATTTCTCCTTAGGAGTCATGGGGATCCCTAAGCGTGTTGCTCCCTTGTGAGTCGTAAGGATCTAACGCATGTGGTTTCTCTTCACAAGGTTGAGAGGACCTTGTAAGTGTCTTTTAACGAGATTGCGCCCTTTCGGGTTTTCACAAAACTCGCCGGTAGCCCTGCTGTTTTTACTCACGGAGCCCTCTCGGGTTTTCATCTGTGCCATTTTTGCTTATGGACATACCGTTTTTTCTTTTTCTTTCTTCTTCTTTATTTTTATTCTTTTCTCTTTTTTTGTGTCAGCTTTGGGATGCTGCAGTCTACAGTAGTTTATCGACGTCTCGATCAACAGCTAGTTTTAGTACATAGTGGTCCATCGTTAGTTTATGGACGTTTCGGTCCGTTATTAGTTTAAGGACGTTTCGATCCGCAGCCAGTTTTAGGACATAGTGGTACATTGTTAGTTTAAGCACGTTTCGGTCCGTTGTTAGTTTAAGGACATTTCGGTCCATGACGTTTCGGTCCGTTGTTTGTTTGAGAACGTTTCGGTCCGTTGTTAGTTTAAGGACGTTTCGGTCCATCGTTAGTTTTAGAACATTTTGATCCGTCGTTGCAGTATTTAAGGCGAATTTCTAGTTTACGGACTTTTCGATCCATCGCAAGTTTTAGGACATTGCGGTCCGTTGTTAGTTTAAGGATGTTTTGGTCCGTTATTAGTTTTAGGACATTTCGGTCCGCCGTTGCCGTATTTGAGGCGAATTTCTAATTTACGGACTTTTCGGTCCATTATTAGTTTAAGGACGATTCGGTCCATGGAGCTTTCTCTATAAATGAGCACGATGCCCCCGGCATGTCCACCTTTTTAGGGGCATGAGGTTGTGGCGGGTTCACCTTCCAGTTTTCTGATAATGCGAACTTACCTTGTTGGTATTGGTCTTCAATCCATCCCTTGAAGACGAAGCAATCTTCGATCGGATGGCTTACTTTTTGGTGGTAAGGGCAGTAATTAGGATTGTTGATATCGTCTTGCTGCAACGGTCATTTTGGATCCGGCAGATTGATGAGTCTGTTGCGCACTGCCAGTTTGAACAGTCTTCTCGTTCTATCCTTGGGAACGAGTAAGGACGCCCTAGTCTCTCCTTGAGGGATGGGCGTGGACGCATATTGTTTTGGCGAACAACCGGCTTTAAATTGTTCGGCTGTTGTTGAGTATTGGCGACGAAGGTCGCTTTCTTTTTTTCGTTTTCATTTCGAGAGTCCGTCTTTGGAGGGGATGGTCTATGACCCATCTGATCCATTTTGGCCATCTTGTCAATCAAGGCCTGAAAAGTAGTTGGCTTGAAGAACATCATGAATTGTGAGATGGTCGCTTGAGGGTCAAGAGTGCCCATGAACATGCCCACGGCAGGAGCTTCTTCTATGCGTTGTTCGCATCTTGACCATAGGTTCCACCACCGGATTGCATACTGCACCCATGTCTCTCCTGGCTTTACTCTGGTGTTGATCAATGCCGTGAACGGGGTGCGTTCGCTGGCGCCTGTGAACCGCTGGGTGAATAGCAACTCCATTTCTGTAAACGTTTTGACGGAGTCGTCGGGAAGCTCCGAGTACCATTCAAAAGCTGTCTCTGCTAAACTACCGACGAACTGGCGAAGTAGAAGTTTATCATCACCTCCAGTATTGCCGCAAAGATCCCTGAACTGAGCGACATGCTGATGTGGATTACCCGTACCCTTATATACGTGGAATTTGGGGATCGTATATCCCGGCAGGTACCTTATTTGGTCATACCAGCCTGGATAGGGTCTTCCAGTCCTGACAACTTGGCCAGCCACTTCATTCGCTCGGTGAGCTCGTATTTGTTGAGCTATATAATCATCGAGCGTGGCTTTTGAGATGGTTTCCTCCTTGGCTGTTGACAGAGCCGGCAGAGGATTTGATGCCTCTCCTCTATCATCTTCAATTATTACTGGAGGGTCTTCGGCTGGAGGGTCTGGCTGGATCGTCATGCCCACCATATCTTCGAATAGAAGAGTCATTTGATTTATATTGGCCGCTTGTTCTGCGGCCTCTTTGTCCTTCTTCTCAAGCATTCTCTGAAGGAACTCAGTATCAGTTTCTTGTTCCTGATGCTGCTCCGAGCTCTCTGGATTTTCCTTTAGCTCAGTGAGTGCGGCCATTGCAGTCAGCATCTCCTGAAGCTTCTGTTGCTATTGTTCCTGAGCCTTCATTATCGATCGGGTAAGCGGTCGATGGCCCGTAGAAGCATGGCTTTCTTCTTTTCCGAAAGCCATATAAACAGTATGCACCATCATGCCCCCAGACTTGGGGCGTTTAGATTCAGCTTCTTTGCGGTTCGCCGCGGTCACAGGGGCTTTCTCTGGCCTCCTTCTTTTATGAGCAGTTGAAGTCGAGGGGGCCGTTGCAGCGGGCACCTAGGTAGCTGTCGTCTTTTGTGGCTTGACAAGATGGTCCTTTTCTTGCCGAACTTTTATCTTTTTCTGTTAGCGAGAGTAATCTTGATCAATTACTGAGTCCTGAACCTATCGCCAGACTTTGTAAATTTTGGAAGAAAGCCGCTGATGGGGCTGCTCCGGCTTCTTCTCTGAAGCATTCTCCGCAGGTGGTGGAGATCTTTTCAGTACGGCGGTGGGTGAATTCCTGCGTACCGTGTTAAGCAGCTTGAAGTTGTTCCCAGTTGGAACAGCAACATTGACTTCCACCATTGGGGCTGGTGAAGTTAGCCCAGAGGGGGAGTTGCCCCCAGCCTTCCTTACTCGGCGCCAGTGGTGACGTCGAGTGTGTCGAGCCGTTGGGATTGTTTCAGCTTTAGGGGTGACTTCGTCATGCCCCCTGTCTTGGTGAGGCGCTGCTGGTACCAGCCTCTTGAAGACCGACGTCCGTTGAGCAGCAGTATCCAATATGTCAAAGACAGACCTTTGAGCAGGAACGGGAGCCGGAATGGCCAGTCTCGTAAAGATTGATCCTTTGACGGGAGAAGCTTCTTTAGTGACCTCGAGGGCAGAAATGGTTATCCGCTTTGGGATGGCCGCTTCAGGTATCGTGGGCTTCTTGACAGGCCCATTGAAGTTCAGGCTCAGCCTATCGAAGACTGATGTTGTTGGCTTGGCATTGGATGACCCGTTGAAAGGGGCCGTGGTGGTAGTGAGCCGATCAAAGACCGACTTCTTCTGCGCTTCTTGCGGCAGCGGGATGTTAATACTCACTGGTGGGAGCATGGTCCCGAAGAACAACCCGGTGGTAGCCTGCGTTACCTGCTCTACCGGCATTGTCAAAAAGGAGGCCGCCTGGGGGCCGTAAGTTACACCTCCAGATGAGGCGGAACGGGAGTTGCAGTTGCAGCTGGAACATTTTTTTTGCAGGTAGACGCCATTGATCTTTCGTTTTTTGCACCGAGCAAGACACCAAATCTTAGTACCTCGAACCCAAGGACAACCGTATCAAACCGCGATTCTTTCGCGAACACGACACACGAAATGTGGAGTGGAAAGAGGAAAAGGTCCCACCGGGTGTGCTAGAATCTGTTCCCCGCCGAAAGACGCGGTAAATGTCTTGCCTGAATTTCGAGGCAGATGCTAGTTGGTGCTATGCGTCCACCTCTCCGAAGATGCCAAGTTGATTTATGGCACCATTTATCGAAGGTTTAAACGGATGCGGCCGAGATGGCAGACTTTGTCAGATTCCCCCTCGTTTGAGGGGTTTTTGATTGTGGGGACGCTCTTCGTTGCAGGCGCAAGCCCCTGCAGTTAATTACGCTACCGCATCGCGGTAACCACTTTCTCCTTCTCCAGATGGTCACTTCGTGTCGTGGGTGTTTGTTTTGTTTTTGGTTGCCCGTGGATTGTATACGGAGACTAATTTATGTTGTCGCCCGTAGGGCGTGGATTAGTCCAAATCCGTATTTTCTTAGATTTGGGTTTGGCGGTTGGGTTTAAGAATACGTTAGTCTCATTTGAGGCTAAGATCAACTTAAACGTTTGTTAAGGATATGTTAGTCTAATTTTTAGACTAAGATCAACTTAACAGGATCGTTTAGATCCAACAATAGAGCATTTGGGCTCTATTGTTTAGTTTAGGAACATTTCGGTTAGTTAGTTTAAGGACATTACAGTCCATTGTTAGTTTAAGGATATCTCGGTCCTATGTTAGTTTAAGGACATCTCGGTCCAATGTTAGATTAAGGACATCTCGGTCCAGGTTAAGGACATCATAGTCCATGAGTTTAAAGACCTACCAGTCAAGGTTAAGGACATCATAGTCCATGGGCTTAAGGACCCCACAGTCCGTAGAGTGTTTGGTTGTTGGGACCCGTCACTTCTATGAAGACGTTGAAAAATTACAACGACAAATATCAGAGGAGTAAAGAGATGTACCCTTGAACCGGTGTGAGTTGGTTGGAAGATCTGTAGTCCAATTTGGGACTAAGATCTGTTAAAATATTCATGAGTAGATGGGTCAATTAATATGAGTTGAGGACTTATGGCCAATCTTGGGTTAAGTCCAATAAATGTTTAACATTTTATTTAGGGCCGTTGAGCTTTTATTTGGGTTTGGCCCTTTTAATAATGCTGAGCATTATATCTAGACAAAATTTGTCTTGTATTGAATGCAGAGCATTCATCAGAGCTCTGGCTTATTAAAGAACAATTTATGTTCAGTCGGCACAACACGTGGTGCGCTAGGTGCTTTGCGCCAATTAAAGAGCGCAGTGCGCTTCTGCCATGTGGCGCACATACAAGGGATACGTGTCACACTCAGCGCTAGGCGCTAGATGATGAGCGCATGATACCAGTTTATGAGCGCTGAGCGCTAGTGTATGAGCGCATTGCGCTTTCAATTTAGTGGCGCACACGTGAGTGACACGTGGTGGGCTTGGCACTGAGCGCCAGCCCATGAGCGCAGTGCGCTATTTGAGAAGCGCAAAGTGCAAGTTGTTAATTGGCGCATACGTGGTTGACATGTAGCGCATTTTGGCGTTGAGCGCCGGTCCAGAGAGCGCAGAAGAGTTGTTCAAGAGCGCAAGGCGCATTTCATAAGCGCAAAGCGCATTTGATCAATTTTATGATCTGGGACAAATTTATGTTCTTTTAGAAGAGACTTTATCTCAAAATTTAAGAATAACAGTTCTTATTTTTGCAGGAGATACTTCAATCTCTTGTTTTGATGAAAGGCTTTATCTTTGTAGATCCATGATCTGTGAGAAGAATATGTTCTTCTTTTATTTTATGATGAGATCTTTTGATCTCTTCTGTGAAAGACTTTTTGTCTTGAAGATCTATGATCTTTTTAAAAGAAGAGAATTCTTCTTTTTATAACATGATTTCATCTCTGTGTTCATCATTCATCATCTTTATCTTGAAGAAGTATCTTCTTGCAAGAGCTTGCTCTTTATCTTTGAGTTTCTCAAAATTTATTGGGGGGGGGGAGAGGTTCTCTATATCAGACTTGAAGTCTTGGGGCCTTTTTATAGGGTAAGCTGATTTGTTGAATCAGTTAAAGAGATCTTTCTCTGATTGATTTGGGGATGTTTCCCCACCATTGGATTTTTGATTCTAGGGCTTCTGTTTTACAGAAGGCAATCTTCTTATTTTTAACAAGATTGAAAAAATCTTTCCATAACAGAATTTGATTCTGATTAATTAATGATTTATCATTATTATTAGATCTTTTGATCTAACGGTGGGGAGTTTTTTAATTCCAGCGCTAGCGCACCCGTGCTTTGCACGTGGTGCGCTGCTCAGAGCGCAGCGCACTTTACGCTAGCGCACCTGTATTTGACACGTGGTGCGCTGCTCAGAACGCAGCGCACTTGGCACTGCATCTGAAGCGTTGCTTCAATTTTTTTGAAATTCAAATTTCAAGCAGAGTTTTGCTCTGATTGGGGGAAACATACATTCATTACTATCTGCGACCGTGAATATCATTAGAGCGGTACAACTTGTTTATTTGCTATAGTTCTTTTAGACGGATTTGCGAACGTGACATTCACGTTGATGTTCTGTGTTGTGTTGTGTTTTTGCGGAATCGTCGTAGTGGATAGCTTGGGTGCAATATTAGTACATTTTAGTTTCATTTGTACATTTGATATCGCGGGGCGAGCGTCCGACATGTGGACTGCTGTCACTGTCTGTTTGTATATTATTTGTTTGGGGCACGACCGGGTTGAGGTCGATGTCACCGTTGTACATATTTAGAGATGTTTAGTTTAGTTTATTTTCCGCAGTTTTATTTTCTTAATGTGAGCCTATATTGGGACAAGTTTCAGATGTTATTTATTGGATTTTGATTCGTTTCCGCTTATACATTTTCTTAACTCTATTTATTGTGGCAAATGGACATGTACTAGATACATTTTATATTTTACTGTTCTTGATATCCTATAGACAGCCGTAATGTGACTGTGGAGGGATATTTTCTAACCACAAGTAGTATGGTTGGCTCTATCACGTGCCGCAGTCTGCGCATTCTGGGAAGCGGGACGTGACACCATGCCTCATGTGCTTATTTTGTTTTTGCACATAAACCATGGGGTTTATAGAATTTTGGGTTTTTGCCCATTTTTCATACATTTATTTCTAAAATTTGCATTTAAATTAATTTATTGCCTCATTTTTAACATGGAGCTGATCCATTCCATGCTTGGTCTTGATTTGAGTTTGGGCCCACTTGGCTTGAGATTGTGCCCGTTTGCTTGGGCTTAGGCTTGAGCCCGCTTTGCTTGGGGTTGACTTTGACTTTGACTTGGCCAACCGGGATGTAATATTTTACCCCAACAGTATATATTAAGTTAGGGGTTTAAATGAGGCGAACATGAACGAGATGGGGCCAGCTCGAGTTTGGCTTGTTTATTTTTGGCTTAGGTCGAGTTTGGCTCAAGTTCGTTTCGGCTGAGATTGGCCGGCCCGGCTCATTTACCTCGGCCCGAGAAAGCTGACAATTATTTCAAATGTATAAAATTATAATATGATAGCAAACGATCTAAACTCGAGCTAACAAGCTCGAGTTCAGCTAGTCAACTTAACGATCCTATTTTTTTTAGCTCAAGTTCGGCATGTTTATTAACGAGTCAAACTTGAATGAGCTATTAGCGAGCTAAACTCAAGTTGTACCCTAGCTGGCTCAGTTCGATTAACAGTTGTGTTTAGTAAATTCATGTTCAATGCAGGACGTAAAAAATGTTTTATTTTTATATTTTTGACAAAAAAAATTGTTTTATTATATTCTTTCATATTCATATTCATATTAAAATAATATTGGTTAATGAGTTATAAACTAGCCAAACTAATAAGTTACATTGGAACTTGTGCCAAACTTGTTTATACGCTTTGTGAACTTGGCTAATTTTGGAATCGTGCAATTAATGAAAATTTGAAACTAGGACAAATAACCAAACCGAGTATGAGCCACGCAACATGTGCTTGAATTAAATGAACTAGAATCGAGCTGAAATTATTTATTTTTTCAGATTAACCAATTTTACCACAACCATAAGCAAGCTGATAACCTGGATTTTTTATTATTGTATTTTTTTTATGTTTTATATTTATTTTATTTTATTTTATTTCAATAATTGTATTTTGGCCCCTTCTTCTATGACCTTCCAAGCCATGTGATTACAGTGAAACTTCCATAACTGGCTCCCGCAAATATTCTTATTGGTCCTTACATTTTTCATTTTTATTGCAAAAAAAATTCTCTTTTTTCCTGGGGTCAAATTTAACCTCGAATTCAGAAAGGAAAGAATCTTATTTTTAGAAGAAGAGTGTTGGTGTGCTAAGTTCCAAAACAAAATGGTGGTTGGATGCAGAACCATTTCACATGCTGCAGAAAGAGCGAACCCCTTGCTAATGTGCATCATGCCATTGCTACATTTATTTATTTATTTATTTATTTATTTTTGAGGATATATATGTTTTGAATGTTGATTGACACAATGTTCACATTGGAGATATTACCTGCTCCTGTAACTTTGCAGATTAAGAAATTTCATTTGGAAATGATATGACCAAATTAACCTTTCATTTTGGATGCATGTGTTTTATTTTGCCCACGAAAAGTTTTACCGCAAGAGCTAGGCTCCTTTCATTATTTCTGTTTATTTTGTTTTCCAATTTTCATTTATAAATGTTGGTGACTTAAAAGGCAATGATGTATTGTTACCCTAGCGGAAAGCGTTGAGATTGTATTTTCAAGACTTGATTTTTACCGAATAGTCCTTATGAGTTATTGTAAGTTAAATAATTAGCTTTTTTTATTACATTTTTTCTCTCCTAACATACTCTTAAATTAGTATAGCATGTTAAGTGAGCAAGTTATACTTATAAAACTTTACTATAGTTAACTGGAAAATATTAATAGTTAAGGGTAGTTTAAAGATATTTTGCCTATTTGAAAAATGAAAAGTGAGTTGAGAATGCAATTGCCGCCTCATCACCGTTTTCTTTTTCTTTGCATTTAAAATCTATATAAATTAATAAATTCCAACATGGAATAGTTTCCATGTTTACTTACCTCTTTAAGTACTTTTCCCATATCTCCAATTTAACTTCATGAAAGAAATGTGGGACCAGTGCAAGTAGCAAAGGAAAGAGTAAATTTGCAAGTGATAAATGCAATAAGGAAGTGATTGTACAATATTATTGGAGCCACCACACCAAAATTTATTAAAAAAAACTTGATACTAGCGATACTTTGAACACCAAAAATAATTATTATTTTACTCAGAGAGTTACACAAGTCAAACAAATTTTAACGTTTATCTACTACGTATTGTCTAGCCAATGCAAATCTTGAATTTTATTTGCAGCGTGAAGTAAATTCTTTCTATGACATCCGTCCTCTTTTATTCTCATCATATACGTATCAAATTAGCAGAAACGCAATTTTTGTGCAGAGACCAAAGAGGCACACAACTTCAAAAGGAAAAAAAGAATACATTGTCTTAGGTTCAATGGCCATCACAAATAAAGCATCACCTAAAAGTTGTGAAAAGTAACTCAATGATAGAGACGATGATAAAGTTATGAAAGTTATGAATGAGATACAAAAAGTCAGACAATGATAAAGAAACTTTAAATTAAGCCCAAAAACAGACAATTAAACTTAGTAAATTATACCAACCTCCCATGCTAACACCAGCCTTTTATTAACGCAATCTCTATGCTATATACCCCCTTTAAAATACTCAACTCTCCAACTTAAAACAACTAAAAATACGATACAAACAAAAAAAATGTAAATTAAGCTCTATATATAAAGACCGGGAATCTTGTACAATCTCAATGTTTATGGCATATATACGGAAAATCCAATATGAGCTATGTCGACTTGCACATATAAGAAGGTTGATTTGCTGATTATCGGAATTATAGGTCCATAAAAATAAAATACCACTTAGATTCATGCCTAACAAAAAAGCAATGCACCACCAAAGTAATGAAAAAAGTCACACAATCATAGACACGATGATAAAGAAGAAAACTTTAAAGATCATGAAAAGAGACATTTACACATATAAAAAATTCCCACCCCCATGATAACACCAACCCTTTTATTAATCCAGACTATGCAAGTATAGCCCACATAAAACAGGCTTAATTGCACAAATGTATCTGTATTTTGCGATTGATACCATGAACTTTCATAATTAGATATAGCTGCCATGAACTACCACTTCCAGTTGCAAATCACATCATGGTACCTATTTGCAAAAAATTGAACTGCTTATGAAAGCTCATGGTACATATCTCTAATTATGAATGTTTATGGTGCCGAGGGAAAAAAACATGAAAGTTACCGTGGGCCTTTGTGCAAAAAGCCAATAAAATAAGCTAAAACAAAACAAGAAAGACCACTGCCACAACAAACAATATGAAAAAGGAATAATTTAAGCCCACTAACAACTACACAAATGATATTTTAATTAAACCCCTGGAACCAAGCCCATCTCCAGCCACCACATGAACCCTACAACCAAAACCCCACAAGATACTTGCACAAACCGCCCCTTAACTTTCCCCGCGGCCGACTCGGCCTCCGGCCCCATCGGGGCCACCGCGGAATGCGGCTCGGCCGCGTCGGGGTTCGGCGGGCTCGGGCTCGAGGGGATTATAGGCAATGTGCTACTCTCCGGTGGGCCCACAGCCCCACCGCGCTTCGGCGAGGGTAGAATCGGCATTAGGTCTGGCGGTAGGGCTTGAGATGTTGGTGATGTGGAGATTGATGGGATTTGAGATGTGATGGGCTTTGTGTTTGTGAGGATTAGAGTGAGCATAAGAGAGTAGAAGAGAGCTGTGGCCATTGATGAGATGGAAAACCTTTTTCTTTTTTTGTGTTGGCTCAGTGAGTGAGGAGAAATGCGTGAGATGAGTTATCAAGGGGTTTCGAGGCCAATAGGGTGGGGCCTATAGACACGTGGAGGGAGGGGATTGGAGGAGAGGAGGGGACAGCGTGGCATGTTGGGGCTAGGTGACAAGAGGTGGGCATCTGGGAACATGGAGTGTGGGGCTATTTGTAAAATATTTTATTGAAATCTCTTTCTTTCTTTTTAGTTGAATTTTTTATTTGAATTTCTTTTTTTTTTTTAGTTGTGCTATTTTTATTTATTTATTTTGTTTAATATGTGAAATTGTAAGAGGATTGATTGGGATGAGTCCAAGCGTGATTGATGGATAGGAAAGGGTGTCTTTCGATTGAAGTTTGGACTAATTTGGATGCACTCTCAAATTGTGGATTACAACTGGAAAATCAGTATGTGAAAGCGAAACGCTAATGAAATTGTAATGCATTGTTGCTGGTTTTCTAGATTTTAAATAGAATTGAAGAAAGCTGTTGGCTCCCCTGGGACTGGCTTAGGTGAGGGTTCTTTTGGGTTTGTTCGGCAAATACACAAACTGATAAGATTTTAAACTCGTTTACATAATTTAACAAACACAAACAACTCGATCCCTAGCTGATACTATATCCATTCAATGTGATAATATTGCTGCTATATGACTCCACATACGAAAAAGGATACTTTATATCATTTGAACATGCAAAATCCTCCCTTTATCCATTCATGTCACTCATGGGGCCTTCTTTTACAATAATTATAGCCCATTCAGTGCTGCATGCATACAGTGTGAACCAAGAATTCACCAAAAATTATTTTAAAAAAAATGCATAGGTTTTATGATACATTTCTGTTTCATGCTATGGTATGAACCAGTACAAATCATGTGAATGTAGGCTCCAACTAAATGGTGGGGGGTGGGGGGATATGTAAAGTGTGAAAGGCTCAAGAAGAAGTGAGATACTTTAAATCATGCTAGCTGACTGAAGACTATGAAACTTCTGTTTGTTAATTTGATATTTGCCCAAAAGACCCAATTATTCCAATGAATGTCTCCTAAATCAAAAAACTGATGGCTTCCAAAAGCTTCATATCACACTTGACAATGAGAATGTCTTAGATATCATTCCCCAACTCCAGGTTAATGATTGAATAAACTGTTTCAGATCCCATTGGAGAGATTAATTCCTTTATACACACACACTAAAAATAAAATTCTTATGGCATACCAAAAATTCATATGGCATGCCATCATGGATTCAGTACTCTGGGTGCAATTGTAATCAGGCAAGAGAGAGAAAAGGATGGGACTTTTCGGACATCTTCCGGATAGCTTGATGAGACTCATGGTTGTATTTCTTGCTCTTTTATGACAAGACACATATGACCGGCTGACACAAGAATTTTTTCAAAGGCAAACAAGGGAGGACAGGCTGAACGACTGGCCCCAAGACGGCATAAATTTTAGTTGTATTATGTTTAATTATTGCCAAATACGAGGGGAAGTTATTGTGAAAAATCTGGCATGCATACAAAATTAGTATCTGCTCCATAATTTGTGCACCCACTTCCTCATTTACAAAGCACTTAAGAAAGAGATTGTTTGTTTTTCTACATTATATTGTTTGCTAAATATTAAATCTGGATCTTTTCTCTCATTCTCTAGAATCTCTCTCCGAACTCTCTAAATCTTCTAAAGTTAAATTTATTTATTTATTTTTTACGTGAAACCCCATATTTAGTTGAACTATCTAAATCTTCGTTAAAAAAATTACCTAAAACCCCATATTTAGTTTGACTCACATGTTCTCTTTTAGACACGCACACATGGTGTATACAGGGAAGGGCCGATTTACTACCATGGCATAACCAGCTTAGTTATGCCGGTGAAGAATTAAGTCATTTGCCCCTTATGGATGCATAAAAGAAAGATATTTTGGTCATTTTCAAGAAGAGAGAATGCAGAAAATCTTTGTAATTAAATAACGAATTGATTATTACAAAGATAGAATCTCAAAGGATCTCTACAAGATGCTCTATATTCTCTCTCCTTGAAAAAAAATACCATCTTTTGTGCATCCATGAGAGCAAGTGATATAATTCTCCACGTGGCATAACTAAGATAGTTATACCACATAACTAAGAGGCCCTATGAGGTTTTTTCTTAGGTGGCGCCAAAAAACATACACTCTCCATCATTTTATTCGACAATCGACACTCATCATCTTGATCTCCATTGTCTAAGAAGTATATACACCAAATTTCATATGATTCTACTATTTTTTCACTGTTGATTTAGTGGGTGCAAAATTAACGGTTTACCGACAATAGAACTTTTACATTGCTAAATCAATGGTGAAGAGGTGTTAGAATCAAATGAAATTTGTTGTATGCACATCTTAGACGATGGAGATCAAGATGATGGATGTCGATCGTCGAATAAAATGGTGGAGGGTATATTTGTTCGACACCTTCTAAGAAAAAAGCCTTCCAGAGCATCTCTCTCTCTCTCTCTCGAGACCCGGTTCTTGCTCACGGAACAAAGTGCCACACAGAACAAAGTGCCACGCCAAGTGTCATGCTTAGGGGGTGGGGGCCACCTCTTGAATTCGTGGGGGCCACCTCTTGAATCTGTGAGACCCACCGTAGAACAATGGGGAATCTACGGAATACATTCCGAAAGAGGGCAGATCTATACTAGAAATGGAATGATACCACTCTTCAATACAAAACCGTTTTTTAAGTGAACCGGCACTACATGAGCTTGAGAACTCCGTAGTTAAGCGTGCTCGAGTCAGCGAAGTTATGAGATTGGTGACCTACTGGGAAGTGGCCCTTAGTAGGGTCTGGTTCGCCCCGAAAGACAAAACCGTGCGGTTTCAGTCAGAGCGGACAATACTCTCTGTACCGGGGATGGGGCGTGACAGAAATAAAACCATGTCACGCCTCGCTTCCCAAAATATGGAATACGAGGGGTGACTAGGCCAGCCATGCTCATACGATTAGGGAATAATCCCGCCGTAATCACACTTCGGTTTCTAGCATTACATGGTAGTCAGTAAACAATACTAGAGTAAAAGAAAATCACAGTTCGCAACTTTATTATATTGCAATAAAAGAGTTCGAAATACATTTATTTTGCATAAGGGAAAAACTAACCAATGAAATACAGGGTGGTTAAAGCAAAAGAAATGGCGCTGATGATGCAGTCCAAACCTCCGCGATATCGAATGGCAGGTCCTGCTCCTGGGCTGGATCCACTTTGTCCTCTGAGCATGCACACTCAGGTCGTCAGGGCGACACATATAGCAATAAATATATATATGATGGGTACAATGCGATTAAATATGAAAAGTGCAACAGAATATAGAGCATGCAAATAATGAACATCATTTGAATATGAATAGTGCGATATAAGTATCATGTCAGTAAGCTAGGCAATGTGTATGTTACTACTTATCAATCACTAAGTCAATGAAATCAATTGATAGAAAGAATGCTCGTGTTTAACAAGGGTCTCGTGCATGCCCGAGACTACGGTCCACTGTTGCCCGGGACATAACCCTGCAGCCGTGCTGCTAGGCCCACGACCTAATGTGTGTGTGTGTGTGTGTGTATCACTAATAGCGAATGACCATCCTCTGAATCTTTGTACCTCACTAAATACGAGTTCAATTCCATTTTGATTTCCTTATTCCCCAGGTTATAGTATGAATTCAGGTATTAGATAGGTTATGAACAAATACGTATCGCTTTCACTTCCAATCATGTTTCCACTTATCAATATCACTTTCATATTTACCACAACTCAATCACTAACACTTATATCGACAATACACAGCAGTCGTTAGGTCTCAATGCAACAGTCATTATGCAGAAGGTATAAAACAAACATAAAATAGGTAGAAATGTACTGAACAGACATTCACTAAATTACAATACCCAATGCCATATGACCTGTAAAATTTACCATAGTCCACACATATAGAATCGACCAAAATAATATAAAAGGAGTACGAAGCACACTTGATTATCTAAGCAGTAAAATTAGTTTCATGTCAAACAGAATTCAGATTAGGGAAATTATCATCATTTTAAATTAGCGATCGGTTGCTGGAATTCCAGTTTCAGAACTGGAAGTCCAACTTCGCGCGCTGTTTACTAGTAATTATACTTAGATTAAGGTGTTTTACTAGTTGAATAAAATCTAGTTCTATCTATTAGGTTTCCAACGTATCAAACGGATTATCAGTATCCTTCCTGTACTAGAAGTTATGTCATGTTTAATGTGAAGGGGTAAGAAATGCCACTGCAGAAACTGCAGAACACGTCGACATACTAAATTACAAACTAAATATCAAACGACTATGAAACTTAACGATACCAGATTCATGTGTTATCCAACTAAATCATCTATGCGACTATATGGGGCTCCACGCATTTTCAGGTTCATGTAGGTATATATAGGTGCTTAAACTCAGGAGTTCTCGTGGAATGCTGCCCTGGACTGTAGTCCAGTGCCGCATCCGCAGCCAAATATCATTTCAGTAATCTATAAACTTCGAGAAATAAACTATGGATGGTTCTAGATTATCGAATCGGTTTCGATATGAGCCATAGAACATCACATTCTATACTGTATTGAATTTACAATGATTTTAATAAGGTAACATACGCGGTAAAAATTCAGATTTTGTGTTGCCTTTAGGGGGCGACTTTACACGATTATACACGATATTTTGCATCCGAATTCTTACACGGTATCCGTAATCAATAAAGGGATCTAATTATCGTAATTTCCGCCATAATAAAATAAGTTTTGGTCTAGGAATTTGTGTCGAGCACTTATCTAGTGTACGGTTATTAAACGAGTGGTCTGCTTAATCTAATCAATTAAAACGGTAGTTATTCCATGTTCACGTTCTAACCACCGTAGGCGTTATCGATGGGTTATAAGTTCACAATGCGGCTATTATGACGATATAGATATGTATGCAATAATATCATTACGAATAAAACTTATCAATCCATTTAAAATAATATTAGCATAAAACACAAGTGATCGGGTTTTCACTTGCCTCTGATAATCGCAACGACGATAACGATACGTCCCGGCAGTGATGACGGTGAGGGGCAGCAACGGTGACGGCGGGGCACACACACGGGCACGTCACGGCACGGCACCAGCAGCACGAGCTCTGTTTGGCTCGGCTAGTAAGGGGAGCAAAGACGATGGAAGCTTAAACAGCAACGGAGGAGGTTCAGACGACGGTTGAACGTGGAGGAGGTGACAGCGGCCGGGGAGGGGGAGGAGGGGTTCGGTGGGTCGCCGGAGACGATGACGAGGAGAAAGTGGGTGCACTGGGCTTAGGCTCGGGGTTAGAGGAGCACGTCGGCGTCTAGGCGATGGTGGTGAGGAGGTGACTGCGGTGAGGGAGATGAGGTTGGCGACGAGAGATGATCGGTAGCCGAGTTTGCAGAGGTGGTTACGCTCGGGGCATTGGAGCTTGGTGTGCGGGGATGAGGAGGTCTGGGCTCGTCGTCGATGGAGGAGTTGGTGGGGTTCAAGTTGGTCGTTGGAGGTGGAGGGAGATAGCGAGGTGGTGTTGGGCTCGTGGTGGTGGTGAGCTCGAGGAGTTTGGTGGGTTGTCGATAAGGATGAGTGAGAGAGGGAGAACGAGAGGGAGTGGTAGAGAGAGACGAGGGAGAGAGAGTGAAGTAGAAAGAGAGAGAACGAGGGATCGTCGGGGATAGCGGGGAGGTAGGCAAGTGGAGATTGGGTCGTCGTGGGGGAGTCTCGCGGAGACGTCGGTGAGGACGAGAGAAGGGAGCCGTTGGAGGGAGTAGATTTAGTGGAGGGGATTGTGGGGAGTTCGTTGGCGACGGGGGCACGGTCGTCGCGGTGTAGGCGTCAGTCTTATGGCGTGGGCGCGAGGAGCGGGGGAACGTTGGAGGGGAAAAAGAAGCGAGAAAGGAAACAAGGCGAGGGAGAAGAAGAAAGGAAGTGTGTGAGTCGGGTCGGGTCGGGTGAGTTCGGGTCGACTTAGGTTGGGTTTAGAGTTAGGATTTATAATTAAAAGTATAATAAAATATATAAAAAATAGGAAAAAATACGGAAAATAGATACACGGAATTGGGGATTTACATCATACCCCCCTTACAAAAATTTCGTCCTCAAAATTAAAGAATGAAAACAATGGAACAACAACGCTACTCAAACAGGTGCGAAAAATGTGCACAGATGTCCTCCTCGCGCTCCCAGATAGACTCCCCTGAGAACGACCACCCCAAGAAACTCGAACCAAGGGAATGACCTTGTTCTTTAGCACTTTTTCCCAACGATCGAGAATAGTGGTAGACTGCTTCTCGTAAGACAGATCGGTGCCCAACGTTAACTCCAAATGGTCCAAGATATGGTTGTCATCCTGAACATAGTGCCTCAATTGAGAAACATGGAAAGTATTGTACACATCAGCTAGCGATGGAGGCAAGGCAAGCCGATAAGCCACCTCTCCTACTCGTTCTAGCACCTCAAAAGGTCCGATGAATCGGAGACTGAGTTTCCCATGACTACCAAACTTGATCACTCCCTGAGTGAGTGATATCTTCAGAAACACGTAGTCACCAATAACAAATTCCAACGACCTTCTGCCGGCATCTGCACAACTCTTCTGTCGGTCCTAAGCCGCCTTGATCCGTTGCCTGATCGAGTGAACTTTGCTCACCGTCTGCACTATAAGCTCAGGGCCCAACAACCTTCGTTCACCCACGTCATCCCAACAAAGAGGGAGCTGACACTTCCGTCTATACAAAGCCTCGAACGGTGCCATCTGGATGCTATCTTGGTGGCTGTTGTTATACGAAAACTCTACCGGATGGAGGTGATCCTCTCAAGAACCCTAAAAGTCAAGCATGCATGCCCTCAGCATATCCCCGAGCGTCTGTATAGTACGCTCGGATTGCCCATTCGTCTGTGGATTATAGGCCGTGCTAAACTTAAGATGCATGCCCAAACTCTCTTACAGGCTCTTCCAGAAATGGGAAATGAACCTGGTGTCTCGATCAGATACGATACTAACGGGAACCCCGTGCAGTCTCACAATCTCCTGCAAATATTTCTCCACCAGCGACTCCGTCGATTGTCCGACTCGGAAGGGTAAGAAATGCGCTACCTTCATAAGACGATCAACAATAACCCAGACAACATTATTGCCCCTTAAGCTTCAAGGTAGTGCCGTCACAAAATCCATGGTGATGTGCTCTCATTTCCACTCTGGCACTGGAAGCGGCTGCAACAACCCAGCTATTCTCTGATGCTCGGCTTTCACCTGTTGGCATACCAGACACTTGGAGACAAAGCGAGCAATCTTCCACTTCATCCCGTTCCACCAGAAGTGCTGCCTCAGGTCTCTGTACATCTTGGTGCCACCTGGGTGCACCGAGTAAGCGGAACTGTGTGCCTCGGCTAGAACTTCATCTCGAATACCCCACTTTGGAACACACAGCCTACTACCAAATCTTAGAGTGCCATCTTCGTGAACCTGCAAATCCGTCCTCAAACCAGCCTCAACTAACTCTCTAAACTTCTGCAACCGAGGGTCTCCAGCCTGCGCAGCTTTAATGCGATCTATAAGCGATGATTGAACCTGCAACTGCCAGAGCTTTCCGGGCACACCCGGAGTAACTATCTCCAACTCGAGTCTCTGAAGGTCATCGAGAATCCCTTTCTGACAAGTCAGCAACGCAGCTGACGGCCTGCGACTGAGAGCATCAGGAACGGCGTCCACCTTTCCCGAATGATACTGCAGATCAATATCGTAGTCTGCTACCAACTCCAACCATCTACGTTGTCTCATATTCGGCTCCTTCTGAGTGAACACGTATTTCAAACTTTTGTGATCCGTGTACACCTCCACTATCTCGCTTAGCAAGTAATACCTCCAAATCTTTATGGCGAACACAACGGCCGCTAACTCCAGGTCATGCGTGGGATAGTTCTTCTCGTGAGTTTTTAGCTGACGAGAGGCATAAGCCACCACTTGATCGTGCTGCATTAATACACAGCCCAAACATTTTCCCGACGCATCACTATGAACATCCAAGCCACCCGAGTTGTCTGGCACAGTCAGGATTAGGGCCGTGGTTAACTTCAGTTTCAACAGCTCGAACGCCTGGGTGCATTCCTCCGACCAAACATAAGGCACTTCCTTCCGCATGAGCTTCGTCAAAGGTTCTGCTACTCTGACGAAATCTTGGACGAACCGCCTGTTTACCGCCGAAAAATGCGGCCGGGTTGGGACGTCTGGCCTGAATTTTGGGGGCAGATGCTCCTTGGATTTATCCGTCCACCTCTCCGAGGATGCCAAGTTGATTTATAGCACCGTATATCGGAGGTTTAGACAGATGCGACCGATGTAACAGACTTCGTCAGATTCCCCCTCGTTGTGAGGGGTTTTTGATTGTGGGGATGCTCTTCCCTACAGGCACAAGCCCCTACAGTTAATTACGTTACCACATCGCGATAACCATTTTCTCCGGCTCCAGAAGGTCACTTCGTGTCGTGTGTGTTTGTTTTATTTTCGGTTGCCCGTGGATCGTATACGGAGACTAATTTATGTCGTCGCCCGTAGGGCGTGGATTAGTCCAAATCCGTATTTTCTTAGAATTGGGTTTGGGTTGGTTTAAGGATCGTTAATCTTGTTTTAGATTAAGATCAATTTAAATGCTTGTTAAGGATACGTTAGCCTAATTTTAGACTAAGATCTACTTAATAAGGTTTTAGGATCATTTAGATCTAACGAAAGAGTATTTGGACTCTATCGTTTTAGTTTAGGGACATTGCGGTCTATAAGTTTAAGGACGTCATAGTCCATGAGTTTAAGTAGTCATAGTCTGTAGAATGTAGTTTAGGGACGTCACGGTCCATAAGTTTAGAGACATCATAGTCTGTATGGTTTAGAGACATCATAGTCTGGTTTAAAGACATCATGGTCTGTGAGGTTTTGGTTTAACCATTTGGAGATGCACAAAAAGTTATTAGTTTTTGGGATCCCCCATCTCCCTGAAGACGTTGAAGAATTACAACGACATGTATCAGAGGTATGAAGAGATGTACCCTTGAACCAATATTGGTTGGGAGATCTATAGTCAGGTTTGAGACTAAGATCAATTAAAAAGATTGTGAGCACATGGGCTCGGTTAATTTGAATTAAGGACTTGTGGCCAACTTGGGCTCAGTCCACTCAGTTCGGAATACTTGTTTGGGCTCAGCCCCTTTTTATTCAATAATGATGACTATTGATTTGGGTTCTGACACCCCTTTTTCTTTTTGTCTTTTATTAAGTGTTGAACACTTTTTATGGCGTTGGGGCCTTATTTACAGAGTGCTTTATAATTCTTTAGCATCCACGTGAGGAGCACGTGGAGCGTCGGGCACTGAGTGCCAGACTTGGAGCGCTAAAGCGCTTATTATAAAAGGGCGTTGTTCAGTTGAAAATATTGTGCATTTGATATGACATTTTCCTTACTATTTTTATATAATAAAAGGGGTTTATTATAAATATGACACATATGAAAGTTTATCTGTAAAAATACTATTTTCATATGTTTATATATTATAATTAACATTATGAAGGAAAATGTAAGCATATAATATCTATGTAATATTTAGTCCATTTAAATATGCATACCATATTTAATATCTTTGACCAATTCTCTTAAAACTATAATATCATGTCAAATGGTTAAAATAATATCTCAGTAAAAACAAATTCTACTAACATTATTTATTGAGATATGGTGCAGAAATTATTTCAGAACTGAAATCAAGGAAATCCGAGTTGGCGAGATCAAATCTGTCAAAATATTCAAGTAAATCGAAGAAATCAATTCTGGCAGAGACTTAGAGAAGATTTTCAAAGTCTATATATTCAAAAGATCACCATGTGTCAGAGAGATGAAGCCCCAGAAATTTGAGTTAAAGATCCCACCAAAGCACGGCTAAACCACGGCCAAAACCAACATATAGCGGCGGATCCGCGGCGCACTAAAGAAGTTAAGATTTGATATTTTTTGCGTAGGATCTTAACAGCTAGTTGCCTTATTAGGAAACTAAAGATTCTGGGTCTATGACTATAAATAAGAACCGAGAGCCTCTTGGAAAAATCATCAAACCGACGCGATCACGAAGTCCACGACGGCTCAAGAATCCTGGTTGATCATCGACAGTTCATCTACCTCCTTAGAAGAGATCGAGAAGCAAACTAGGGTTTTGTAATTATTTTCTAAAGGAACAAAATGTACTTGATCTTGTTGATTAATAAAGGTAGTTGTTTTCTTATATCATTTTATTTTCTGTAGTTTTCAATATGATTTCCCTTTCTATCTTTTCTTTTCCCAATATGCGCGAGTAATTCTCCGCTTGTTAGGGTTCGTAGGATTAGGATAGATTAATGGATGATGAAGATTCTTAAACTCTTTTTACGTCCTATAAAGTTTATAAACTTTACCAAAAGAATCATTAACATCCTAATCGGGCGCGCTACCAATTCATTGATAGTCTCGACCGCGATTAGAGATTAGATTAACGATTGTTTTGGTAAAGGCTAGACATGAACGGAGATCCATATCAAGATAGGGGTTAAGGGTGGGAACCCTTTTCCTTCCAGAAATCCTAATCTACATGCATCACTGTCGATCTAGTTTTAAATCTATTAAAGGATAAAAGGAGTAATCTTTAATTAATCGTCCATGACTACTAAATCTTAACAAACCCTACAAGCCCCCTTCTAATATAAAAGCTACATCCGTAGTTAATCTAGATCTATATCCTGCATCCGTGTTTGACGTAGATCTAGAACCTACAACCATTCTTCACCATTCTTTATTCTTCCTCCTTTCCTAATCAACAAGTCTAAAGTAAGATTAAAAGATTCAACGTTTCCCTGAGGATGACCCGTACTCATCTCGGTCTAGCTACACACGACACCGTTATTGATTGCAGTTTTCTACAAACAACTCTAAAAACATCAACCAATCAAATGGTGCCGTTGCCGAGGATACATGCGTAATATTTTTATTCTTACTTGTTCTCCGCCGAATACGGGAGACGGAACTGCGTAGGTCGTCTTGCCTGAATTTGGGGGCAGATGCTATTTGGATTTATCCGTCCACCTCTCCGAAGATGCCAAGTTGATTTATGACACCGTGTATCGGAGGTTTATACGGATGCGGCCGTTGTAGCAGACTTCGTCAGATTCCCTCTCGTTTGAGGGGTTTTTGATTGTGGGAACGCTCTTCCCTGCAGGCGCAAGCCCCTGCAGTTAATTACGCTACCGCATCGCGGTAACCGTTTTCTTCTTCTCCAGATGGTCACTTCGTATCGTGTGTGTTTGTTTTATTTTTGGTTGCCCGTGGATTGTATACGGAGACTAATTTATGTTGTCGCCCGTAGGGCATGGATTAGTCCAAATCCATATTTTCTTAGATTTGGGTTTTGGGTTGGGTTTAAGAATCGTTAATCTCATTTAAGACTAAGATCAACTTATACATTTGTTAAGGATACGTTAGTCTAATTTTAGACTAAGATCAACTTAACAATTTGTTAAGAACACTTTAGTCTAATTTTAGACTAAGATCAACTTAACGGGATCATTTAGATCCAACAAAAGAGCATTTGGGCTCTATTGTTTTAGTTTAGGGACATTGCGGTCCAGTTTAAAGACGTCATAGTCTATAAGGTTTAAAGACATCATAGTCTATGAGTTTAAGGACCCCACAGTCCGTAGAATGTTTGGTTGTCGGGACTCGTCACCTCTCTGAAAACGTTGAAAGATTACAACGACAAATATCAGAAAAGTGAAGAGATGTACCCTTGAACCAATATTGGTTGGGAGATCTGTAGTCCAATTTGGGATTAAGATCAAAAATTTATGAGCATATGGGCTCAATTAATCTGAATTAGGGATCTGTATCTAGCTTGGGCTCAGCCCATTCATTTAAAATGTTAGACATTTAGCAATACTGAGCATTGGTTTGAGTTCTGACAAACTTTTTGTCTTTATTGAGTGTTGAGCACTCATTATAGCTGTGGGGCTTTGTCATTTAAACAACAATTTATATTCTCTCAGCGCACACGTGAGGAGCACGTGGTATGCTTGGCGCTGAGCGCCAGTCAATGGGCACGGAGCGCTTATTTTAAGTAGCGCACACGTGAGGAGTACGTGGCGCGCGCCAGACTTGGAGCGCTGAGGGCTTCTGTGAAATAGCGCACACGTGAGGAGCACGTGGCACGCTTGGCGCTGTGCGCCAGACAATGAGCGTGGAGCGCTTCTTTTAAATTTGGAGCGCTAAGGCTCTGCAGCGATGTGCGCTAGATTTGGAGCGCTGAGGCGCTTCTTTTAATTGGAGCGCGAAGCCTCTTTTTAGGCAGTTTTGCGCTCTGAGAATTAAATTCTCTCTTATAAGAGACCTTGTCTCATGAATTTAAGAACAAAGTTCTTATTTTATAGGAGATGTTTCAATCTCTTATGTTTTTAGTGAAAGGCTTTTCCTTTATGAATCTGTGATCCTAAGAGAATTGAATTATTCTCCCCCCTTTTATAATGAGATGTTATTATCTCTTTTGTGAAAAGACAATTTTTCTTAAAGATCTATGAGCTGGCAAAAGAATTAAGTTCTTTTTATAATGAGATGCTTTGATCTCTTTATTTTACCTTGAAGAAATTCTTCTTCTGCCAAGAGCTTGCTCTTCTCTCTGGATTTTCTCAAAGTTTGTGGGAGGGGGTTCTTCTATCTGAGACTTGAAGTCTTGGGTCCTTTATATAGTAGAGGCTGATTTGTTGAATCAGTTGAAAAGATCTTTTCTCTAATTGATTTGGGGATTTCCCCACCGTTGGATCTTTGATCCTAGGGTTTCTGTTTTACAGAAGGCAATCTTCTTGTTTTTAACAAGATTGGGAGATCTTTTCCCATACAGAATTTATTCTGTACTTTGGTGATTTTTAATCACCATTGGATCATTGATCCAATGGTGCTCTGATTTTCAGAGCAAAATCTTTCCTGTTTAGAAAGATTCTGAAGAATGTTTTCTTAACAGAATTTATTCTGGTCAATTGATGATTTTTAATCATGTTCGTTGGATCTTTGATACAAGGACCGAGAACATTTTGTTCTGTCGCTAGCGCTTACGTGCTTTGCACGTGGTGCGCTGCTTAGAGTGCAGCGCTCTTAGCGCTAGCGCTTACGTGCTTTGCACATGGTGCACTGCTTAGAGTGCAGCGCTCTTAGCGCTGGCACTGCTATGAAGCGCTGCTTCATTTTAAATTTCAAAATTTGAATAGAGTTTTGCTCTGATTGGGGAAAAAATGCCCCCACTATTGCACTCATGTGACCTACACGTGAGTGCAGCGGTGGCAGCATCTATACCATTGGATCAACTCAGAAGTTGAAACGGCATCTCAGTGCCTATAAATAGGGCCTTTAGCCCTTGAGATGATCTTTATTCATCTTCTTACTTTTTTCTGAGAATTGTTTCTCCTTGAGAGCATAACTCTTCGTTTCAAGAATTTTCTTAGAGGCAGAACTCTGTCAAAAATTTAGGTAAATATTAAATCTTTGAAGGGATTAGCTAATAATCTAGGGTTTCACCCGCTAACAGAGCCCTGCTCTTTTCAGATCATAGATCTAAGAAAACTTTTTTAGGGTTTTGTTAACAGAGCTTTGCTTTCATAGATCTAAAGAGATCTTTTTTAGGATTTCTTAACCCATTTTTAAAGAAGAACTATTAGAGTTCTTGCAGATCTTAAAGATCTCGGTGTTTTTTTAACTCAATAAAGCTTTGCTTTTTAAAGTTTTTGATGGATTATTCCATCTTCTTCGCAGAGCATTGCTCTTGAGGGAATTTTTATTCCTTCATCATTAATCATGACAGATGTCATATCTGTTGAAGAGCACTGCTCTCAAGGGAGATTTACTCCTTGGCCCGAGGGCCCTTCACTAAATGAGAATCCTCTTAGGATTTCCTCATTTAATGACTGTCTCATAAAATGATGAGACTGTTTTATTAATGATGAACCATCATCTAGATTGTATGGGTCCCCTTTAGTCCCCTTTCACTGCATTGCAGTATGGTATGAAATTAAAGTACCAAGTGCCAGGACTTGAGCTGTAGCATTGACGGCTATTTTTTTGCTCTTTTTTGCGCAGGTACTATGTCTTTCGACATTTCTTTCCCGTTCGTCCGTTTGGAAAGCGGATTCCCCGAGGCACCTGTTGATCGGGAAGTACTCGCACTGATCAAAGATCATGACCCGGAACAAAAGAATCATCATTTGTTGGGAACATGGTACAGTCAAATTATCAGAGGTCGACGGAGCTTCTCTTGCGCAGCACCTTCGGAGCCTATTTCGGCAATCCACTACGCCGACCCACCCCGGTGAACTATACCGTGGAGGAGGTTAATTGTGCTTCAGAGGGTCTCCTTCAGCCCTCTATGGCTGCAATACTTGTACAGCCACCGACGGCTTTGGATACTTTAGGGCGGCGTATATGTCAGGGTAAGTCACGTCCTTGAGGACAGCCGTATATGATAGGCCTAACTCCTCGTCATCCAGCTGGGTATTTGCAATAGGCCCGCTATATTTTGTCGGCCAAGAAGTCGCAGCTGCTGAAGCTTGGGTTGTATCCCGCGATTTATGCTTCTCTCTTTCAATATTCTACGCTTACTGCGTGGTGGGTCAAGGCATTTCTGGAGCAATGGAATATTCGGACCCACGCCTTCCTTCTGTTGGATCGAGAAGTCTCAATTTCTTTAGAGGAGTTCGCAGAGGTCTCTGGCTTACCTGTTAGGGGAGAACACTACGAGGAGCTGCTTCCTCCGGACGAGTACATCTTTACCACCAAATCAGTGGTAATGGGTATTACCCCGAAGAACGCTATTCAACACCAATTCCCGAGTTTGATAAAAGTATTGAATATCTACGAGGGTCTATTTCTGGAGTCTGGAGGGCGTAGAGTCAGCTACGTAGACTTCATCGCTCGTTTTCTTCGTCTGGAAGCCTTATCGAAGCAAGCTACATTGTTCACCAAGCTTGATGATCCGTTTGGCTTTGGTTTGGACAATCAGCCGGCAGCGGAGGTGGATCAGAGGAATTTCTTTCTCCCCAATACCCCGGTCGTCTCTTTTACAGAGCTTGCAGCTCCTGGGATCGACGAAGAAGCGTTCTTTTTGAAGTTCCTCGGGCTATGGCTAAGCTAGTTTGTGTTTCCAATGCACCCTCGCTATATGAGGCCGTCCGTTTTTTATCCAGCTCACCGAATAGTTGTCGGGATGCAAGTGGTTGTCGAGGTCGCTGGGTTAGCCCATTTGTATCACGGCCTCAGCTTGGCGGCAGACACTACTGAACCAGGGGTGCAGCACGTGAACTTCTCAATGCATGATTTTATGTTATGGATCGAGCTACATATACTTGGCGTTTTCGGTGCCCACAAAAGTCCTTGCTTCTATGACAAGTATAACTTCTCTCGGATCATGCGGCTAGTTGACGCATCCATTGTAAATCCGACACAGCGGGAAGCTAGGGGTTTGCTCCTTCGTCCGCGCATGGTCGGAGATGGCATGACCTTTACCGATAAGGTTTTAACCATCGGCAAAGAATCCGCAAAAACAGTGCAGCCATTGCGGAACATTTTTAAAGACAGGGCCTCTATCTTGAAAGCTCGGGAGATTCTTCATCTATACTCCATCAGGCTGGGCTTTCTCGTGTTTAGACAGAATGATTGGGCGTTGTTGATGCGGTACAACCCGCACCGTTTTGCCCAACAATCAAGTTATAATCAGGATGTCCTTCTCGAAGCCTTCCTAGTTGAGCCAGCTGCCATAGAAGAAGGTATTCGAAATGCATTGCACCATTTCATGCGGTTGAACACCGGCTCCAATTTCTTTATTAGTGAGCTGAGTTGCGTTCCAAAAGCCCTGAACGTATATGTGGCATGGTACCAGCATTCGATGGGCATCGTTATTAGATAAAAAAGCGATTATTGCTTGACCGCAAGGGCACCGCCCTAACAGGTAATCCAAACGTTCCTCTGAAGCGGCAGACCATCGTCCATCCTCCCTTGAGAGAAGCCGTTGCGGCTGTGCTACCACGTGATATGCCTGAGCTGCCCCTACCCCGTGCTCCTGTAAAAGTGGTAGTTGCGATGTCTCCTGAGTCGGGTGTGGGTACGGAAATTGGGACTCATCACCCAAAGTTGCCCGCCAAACGTAAGCTCTTGTTGTCGGCTACCGGCGCTCGCTCGCAGAAGAAAAAGAAATCGATCTGGAGGCTGCCCTCACAGCTTCCAAGCAATTAGCTCCTTACAGCGAGGGCCTAAGTAAGTACGGGACTGGCCAAATACGACGTCTGTAGAAAGTCTCGACTCGGGAAGTCCCGTGCTCCTGGCCGAATACGACGTCACCCAAAGTCCCGTACTTTCTACAGACGTCGTATTCGGCCAGGAGCCTCATGCTCCTTACAGCGAGGGCCTAAGTAAGTACGGGACTAACTAGGGCTTATTTATAGCGCCAGATGACACCGATCTGGAGGCTGCCCTCACAGCTTCCAAGCAATTAGCTCGCAACAAAGCAGGAATGATCTCCCTCGCACAGTCAGGTAGACCTCAGTCGTATTTTTCCGCGGTTGTTTTAATTATTATCCTTTGACTGACATTTTCTTCTTCAACAGGTATCTCCACTGAAAAGGCTCTCGCAGCTTCCCTCAAGACTTTCGAAGAGGAGGAAAGGCTTTGCACTTCCTTAGGCCTCGGTATATTTCGGCTCACTGTACCTTCATTCCCCCCCTTTTTTATCTTATTGCAGGGAATATCTCGACTCAGGTTATCCCAAGTGCAGTGCCAATCGCGAGTGGTGACGCAGCGGCATCGTTAGCGCCGGCCACTGCAGCCATGGCTATCCCTAAGTCGCCACCAGGGGTCTCGCAGAAGTAGCCGATGATGGACATCGTAACGGCGCCGGAGGCAGAACTTGGTTCGAATGATGGTCTTCCTTTATTGGAAGTCCTGAAGAGGTCAGCTCTCGCGGCTCAGGCTAAAAGGAAGTGCAAGAGGCGTGCAACGAAAGAATGCAATACCGCCCTGGCTGTAGGTGCAGGCTCGAGCACTGCTTCCCCTGTCCCTATTTCTCCAGAGGGTGCTCCGGCTGCCCTGTCTACCGCTCATAGACAGGCGATACGCGCGGCTCGGGAGGCAATTGAAAGGCCGTCCCAAGGTAACGTAACACTGGGTCTTTTTATTAGAGCCTAATCTTCAGATTCTCATGTATCATACTCTGCAGGGCCAAGTCCTGGTGAGGAGGTGGTAGGTGAGATGACGGCAATCACCGAGCCTGACGTGGCCACTCTTTCTCAAGAGTCCGAGACTGCCCCAACTGCCGCCCTTTCCCCTTGCGGTGCCCTGCCATCGCCTGGCATTGCGAGTGTTACGACGGCTCTTGTAGAATCGGGGGATGAAGCCACGGGCGGCGAAACTATTCCAATGGAGGAGAGCGAAGCAGTCGCTGCGCCTAGTGATGCTCTTGTCCCGGTTGCGATTGGCGACTCATCAGGTAGATTTTGGGTCATTCTTTTCCTTTTTTTCGCAATCCCTTTCAACCCCTTCTGACGGCATTTCTTTTATTTCTAATGCAGGCGTGGTAAGCATTGAGGTCATGCCACCCGAAGAAGCATCACCGGTTGCTGCTCTGACGGTCGCTGACCCTTCGCCTTCTCTCATGTTTTCTCAAATGCTGGAAGGTATGAGTTTGCGATTTGTCTAATTTAAATTGTGGATGTCATCTTCCTTGTACTGACCATGCATCGTCGCAACTTTGTAGAAGTTCTCTTCGATCATCCGTATCAAGTGTTGAACCCATACTTCTCCTTCCAGTCGGAAGTTAGTCTGCTTGCTGGTGCCGGTGAGTATCTTTTCTAACCGACGTCTTTTCTTTTCTTTAATGGGTGACCCTGCCGTTGTTAACTTTAAATTGATTACAGCGCTACAAATTGAAGGAAGGGACAAGAGAATTACCGCGCCACTAGTACTCCCAGCTCGGCCACCTGCCGTAGCCGGTATAGTAGCCTTCCTCGCTCTTGCATCTTCTTTGTCTCTTAATCCAATATCTGACTATGATTTGTTTTGCAGCAATCACACCGACTCCAGCTCCCTTCGAGTCTCGTATCTTAATGCTGGCAGGGCCCTTTTCCAGACGTCCATCTTCCAAGGGCGCTGTGACCAGCCTGCGCATGTTAAGTGAGTACATCGAGGAGCTTAACGCGGAGGTCCCTACATTTGCTGCAGATTTTGCTGCCGAACTTAACCCCATGCTGGCGACGCTCATGAACTTCCATAGCGAAGGCATCGTTGCGTCTTGGGTTAATCACTGCAGGAAGATTGAGGCCTTCCTGCATGAGCTTGAGCTTAGGCGTCCGGCTCCGGAGGTATTGGCTTCGAACTCCCAGCGAGCTGCATGGGTTGAGTAAAGCATTCTGTTCCTTCGCCATTTCAAACGAGAGACGATCCTTAAGCGAAAGAAACATGAGGCGACTTCCGCTGAATCTGTAACAACCCTAATTTTCTTATACACTTTTTCCTATAAAAAAATTTTCAAAATTTTTTTCAAAAATTCATAAAGGGGTATTTATTGCCTGAGCACAAGATTTAACTAATTAATTAGCAATTTAATTACAAGAAGGAGCTTGTAGCTCATTGGTAATACCTTGCATTGCTGAACCAAGCCACCAAAGTTCAAATCCCATGCCCCACATTATTTTTAATATTTATTTTGTTTTAAATTTTTCTTCAATGTTGTGTCTCTTCATCTTCTAAACCCCCATGTACACTTCAAATTCCTAGATCGGTTTCAGAGACCTTTGAAATCCCCATTTACTCCATTTTAATGATTTTTAATACATTTTTGCATTAAAACCTTTCATATACCCTATTTACTCCAATTTTTAATGCATTTTCTATATTTTTATATTTTTTTTATTTAAAAACCCTTCACTTACCCTACCCCTAACCTACCCTATAAATACACCCCCTCCTCTCTACCCTCTCATCCCAAAAAATGCTAAGCTCACTCTCTCAAAATTTGTGTACTTTGAAAACAAGTTCGCGGCGAAGCTCCGACGAAATTCCGACAGGAATTCCGGCGACGTTTTTAGAAACAACCGGCGATGAAGCAACGCCTCGGCAACCCCTTTAGTCCCCCCTCACTCCTTAGTATAGATCGAAACCCGTAAGTCTCATTCTATCCCACTTTCTATTTCTTTAAAATACGAAATTACGAAATCCGACGGAATCGGAACAAATCCGATTTCCGACTCGGTCTTCTATAAAATTACACTTCTAATCAATTCAATCATGCTTAAACATCTTATTGTTGACTATTAAACATTCAACGAATAATTTGAACAGGTTTTCTCATATGAAATGATAACCTTTCCAATCTATCGTATTTTTCATTTTAATACCATCATGTTTCGATTTCACATTTAACCCCTAAACTTTGCTATACATTTAAAGTAGAGCACGAAGTAATGACCTACCTCCACACACACACATATACAACCTAAAACGATATCATTAAAAATCTTAGAATACGATGAAACAATACTTTCATTTAAATACCATATTCTTAATAAAATCATTTCTAAAAGTTTTAGCTTTGATACATTTTTAAATAAATACCTTTTATTAGGAAAACACGATAAGATGTAGACATCGATCGTTTATCTAAACCTGAGTTTGTGGTGTCTAGGCTAGGCAAATTAGCAAAGGTAACTTTAAAAGGCCCGTCTCACAATTCGTGAGCGGATCCCTCCTTCCTCACTTACCTGGCCACAATTGGTGGTGAAGAGGCGATTTGAGGCTTCTAACGACTTGTCGTTTAGACCATTTAGGAATAGACTAGTTGGCTTAGGAAACCCTAGAATCTAAAATACGGAAAATTACACTTTGCAAATAAATATCTTTTACTTTATAAAACCGTTTTCTAAAAGATTAGTATTTTACAATCTTTACAAAGCGCCGCTACAACCCACCTTTGGGGAACCCGTTAGGGATAGTACGATTTATCGTGCACCCTCGGGCTTAGTAGTGCGAGATTCAGACCTCCGCAAGGAGCATTCGGTCTCGAAAGGTTTAAAATACGACATCTTAAGAAAATGAGATTTTTGGAATATAAAATATTTATTTTATATTGCTTAAATACGCTTAGCGTATGTACTTCTGAGTATATACGTAGAGGACCTCGTCGCGTCTCCTTCACCGTACACTGGGAAGCGGGGCGTGACAGGTTTTGTTGGTGGCCCATGCAGGTCACAGCTGTATGGAACCCTAAGCAATATAAAACATAAGAACCAGCAACTAAAATATTCTTTACAATCATGTTTCTTGAATCTTATCTTTCATATTCCTTGAATCATATACCTTGAATCTGTCCTAACCCAAAATTCCCTCACCTCTTTTACAATTTTACCAAAACCTTCGCATCCTTTCATTCCTTCACATTCTTCATATTTCTAAAACCCTTGCACCACCTTGTTATTTTTTGCATACTGTCAGTACACCAGCACCAAACTTTCCTTGAAACTGTTACACTTTTCTTTTACAAATTTCGAGGACGAAATTTTTATAAGGAGGGTAGAATGTAACAACCCTAATTTTCTTATACACTTTTTCCTCTAAAAATTTTTTCAAATATTTTTTCAAAAATTCATAAAGGGGTATTTATTGCCTGAGCACAAGATTTAAGTAATTAATTAGCAATTTAATTACAAGAAAGAGCTTGTAGCTCATTGATAATACCATGCATTGCTGAACCAAGCCACCAAAGTTCAAATCCCATGTCCCACATTATTTTTAATATTTATTTTATTTTAAATTTATCTTCAATATTGTGTCTCTTCATCTTCTAAACCCCCCTGTACACTTCAAATTCCTAGATCGGTTTCAGAGACCTTTGAAATCCCCATTTACTCCATTATAATGATTTTTTAATATATTTTTGCATTAAAACCTTTCATATACCCTATTTACTCCAATTTTTAATGCATTTTCTATATTTTTATATTTTTTTTATATAAAAACCCTTCACTTACCCTACCCCTAACCTACCCTATAAATTCACCCCCTTCTCTCTACCCTCTCATCCCAAAAATCCTAAGCTCACTCTCTTAAAATTTTCCAAGAAGTGTGTACTTTGAAAACAAGTTCGCGGCGATGCTCCGACGAAATTCCGGCAGGAATTCCGGCGACGTTTTTAGAAACAACCGGCGACGAAGCAACGCCTCGGCAACCCCTTTAGTGCCCCTTCACTCCTTAGTATAGATCGAAACCCCTAAGTCCCATTCTATCCCCCTTTCTATTTCTTTAAAATACGAAATTACGAAACCCGACGGAATCGGAACAAATCCGATTTCTGACTCGGTCTTCTATAAAATTTCACTTCTAATCAATTCAATCATGCTTAAACATCTTATTGTTGACTATTAAACATTCAACGAATAATTTGAACAAGTTTTCTCACATGAAATGATAACCTTTCCAATCTATCGTATTTTTCACTTTAATACCATCATGTTTCGATTTCACATTTAACCCCTAAACTTTGCTATACATTTAAAGTAGAGCACGAAGTAATGACCTACCTCCACACACACGCATATACAACCTAAAACGATATCATTAAAAAAGTTAGAATACGATGAAACAATACTTTCATTTAAATACCATATTCTTAATAAAATCATTTCTAAAAGTTTTAGCTTTGATACATTTTTAAATAAATACCTTTTATTAGGAAAACACGATAAGTTGTGGACATCGATCGTTTATCTAAACCTGACTTTGTGGTGTCTGGGCTAGGCAAGTGAGCAAAGGTAACTTTAAAAGGCCCGTCTCACAATTCATGAGCGGATCCCTTCTTCCTCACTTGTACTTACCTGGTCACAATTGGCGGTGAAGAGACGATTTGAGGCTTCTAACGACTTGTCGTTTAGACCATTTAGGAATAGACTAGTTGGCTTAGGAAACCCTAGAATCTAAAATACGGAAAATTACACTTTGCAAATAAATAACTTTTACTTTATAAAACCGTTTTCTAAAAAATTAGTATTTTACAATCTTTGCAAAGCGCCGCTACAACCCACCTTTGGGGAACCCGTTAGGGATAATACGGTTTATCGTGCACCCTCGGGCTTAGTAGTGCGAGATTCAGACCTCCGCAAGGAGCATTCGGTCTCGAAAGGTTTAAAATACGACATCTTTAAGAAAATGACATTTTTGGAATATAAAATATTTATTTTATATTGCTTATATACGCTTAGCGTATGTACTTCTGAGTATATACGTAGCGGACCTCGTCGCGTCTCCTTCGCCGTACACTGGGAAGCGGGGCGTGACAGAATCTGTCCAACTGCGTGCTGAGGTCGCAGCGAATGCTGCCCAGCTGAACTCCATCTTTGAAAACCTTCAACGATGTATTTCTGACGGGCTGGTGCTGAGGAAGAAGCTTGATCTTAGTGAGCAAGTTGCGCAGAGTCAGGAGGCTGCTCAGCAAGAAATTGATGAGAAACTTTCATCCTGTCTGCAGCAACGGGCCTAAGTTGAAGCAGAGCTGGCTGCGGCGGCTGATTGCGAAAAGTAGCTGAGAGGAGTGCGCGAGCGGCTGGCTGATTTACTGAATAATACATATTCATTTGTAACTCATGAATAACACGTATTCATTTTTTATTCTTTTACATGATTCGTCCTGTACTCAATTGAATTCATGAATAAAATATACACATTTTTTTATCTCTCATTGTTGCTTTCTTCTCTTTGCTGTGTTGTCGCTATGTGATTTTAGCAAGTGTAGCCTGTAGATAGTAGGTAGCTATCCATCTTAGACTCTTTGCAGGCTAGCGATGGCTTAGCAAACTGGTTTAGATCTGCCACCTAAGACTTTTCAACTTTATGAGCTATGAGGGTCTCATGAAGATTTTTCTCCCTACGAGTCGAGAGGATCTCATAGGTGTATTTTCTCCTTAAGAATCGTGAGGATTCCTAAGTGTGTTTTTCTCTTGAGAGTCGTAAGGATCTCCCAAGAGAATTTTCCCGCTTATAAGTCGAGAGAACTCATAAGTGGTTGTTTCCCTCCTTGTCGATGTTCGGTTTTGAAGAGTGTGGCCCGTGAATAGTATGCAAGCGCCTATCTTAGACAGACTTGTAGGGCCCCGTGCTTAGGAAACAGTTTTTTACTGCCTAAAGCTTTTCCCAACGAGTTGAGACGAATCGAGAAGTTCTCGCAAGAATGTCCTAACATCACAGTTAACCTCTGCTCTTTACGACAGAGGTTCATTAGGGTCTGTGGTACTAGGGTTTTGTCCGTCGTACCATCGCGTCGGCTGATGTGTTCCTCGATAAGCAATCTTGCCGTTCGAGTAGCTTTGCAACTATCGTGTCTCTGATCCCTTTGGGGGCAGGACAAGACGTCTTCAAGCAATCTTCCTAGGCAGTTTGACCGTCGGAAGAGCAAGCGTTGGGAATTTTTCCATACCGCTTTTTACTTGAGATTAGGCTCAGTTTGGGGAGCCCCGATGAGTCATAACCACTCCGCACTGGAGTGGGATGATCTCCGATAGTTTTTTAGGTTTTATTTGAGTTGCGGTCAAGACCCTGAAACTAAGAATTTGGCCTTTACTTCGTTTGCTAGCATTGCATCTACTGTATCGAGACGAATATCGTAGTTGTCTCTAGGTTGCATGTAAACTGTCGAGGCTTGGAACTAGGGATTTTGCCATGGCTCTGCTTTGCTGATGTTGCATCTGCTGCAACGTGACGAATGTCGAGGTGGTCTCTAGGTTGTTTATAAACCGTTGAGATTTGGAACTAGGGATTTTTCCGTGGCTCCGCTTTGCTGACGTTGCGTCTGCTGTAACGAGACGAATGTCGAGGTGGTCTCTAGGTTATCTGTGAACCTTCGAGATTTGGAACTAGGGACTTTGCCGTGGCTCCGCTTTGCTGATGTTGCGTCTGCTGTAATGAGATGAATGTCGAGGTGGTCTCTAGGTTGTCTGTGAACCGTCAAGATTTGGAACTAGGGATTTTACCGTGGCTCCGCTTTACTGATGTTGCGTCTGCTGTAACGAGACGAATGTCGAGGTGGTCTCTAGGTTGACTGTGAACCGTCGAGATTTGGAACTAGAGATTTTTCCGTGGCTCCGCTTGTTGACGTTGCGTCTGCTGTAACGAGACGAATGTCGAGCTGGTCTCTAGGTTGTATATGAACCGTCGAGATTTGGAACTAAGGACTTTGCCGTGGCTCCGCTTTGCTGACGTTGCGTCTGCTTTTGATTCGAATGAGAAGGAACGCCGTTGTTGATCTCTTGGGATGCAGATGTTGCTGTTGAGATCTGACTTTCCCTTTTGACAGGATCTGGTGGGGGACATGTGGTTCCCTTTTCGTTTATGCCCATGAATTGTATACAAGGGTCAGTATGGACTCGCTTGTAGGGCAAAAGTTTCATTCTTTCATCATTTTTTTATTTCTTTCCGCGATACTCTATCATTTCAGCTTTTTATATCGCGAAAGTCACGATTGCCTAATCATTTCGGCTATTTTCGCGGTGCCCAATCATTTCGGCTATTTTTCTTTTTACTCGCTGCTTTTTATTGCGAGTTGCCCAATCATTTCGGCTATTTTGTATGCATATATTTTACTTGCCGATTTTGTGGCAAGTTGCCCCATCATTTCGGCTATTTCATATGCATTTTTGGCTCGCTGATTTTTATCACGAGTTTAGACTTGGGATCTGATACCGATTTAGGCATCAGCATCGCTACAACTGGGACATTGCTAGGAGCGAATCATCATTTGCCTTTGTCGATTTGAACAAAAGGTGGCTGTCGACTAAGGCTTTTGACTTAATGAGCCGTAAGGGTCTCATAAAGGTGTTTCTCCCCACGAGTCGTGAGGATCTCGTAGGTGTCTTTCTCCTTAGGAATCGTGAGGATTCCTAAGTGTATATTCTCTTGTGAGTCGTAAGGATCTTGCAAGAGTGTTTTCTCCTTATAAATCGAGAGGACTTACAAGGGTCGCTCACCGTGTGAGCATATCCCTAATCGCTGGTGGGACTTGATTAGGGAAATGTTTATTCGTGCCCGTGGATTGTATACAAGGGTCAATATTGAAACGCTTGTAGGGCAAAATCGGGGTGTATGACGGCTTAAGAACAGGTTCAGATCCCTGTAGCTTAAGGCTTTTGAATCCTATAAGCCGTGAGGGTCTCAAAGGGGAATTCTCCTTACGAGTCATGAGGATCTCGTTAGTGTTTTTTCTCCTTAGAAATCGTGGGGATTCATAAGTGTGTTGCTCCCTTGTGAGTCGTAAGGTTCTCATGCAGGTATTTTCTCCTTACAGGGTCGAGAGGACCTTGCAAGTGTCTTTTAACGAAATTGCACCCTTTCGGGTTTTCACAAACTCGCCGATAGTCCTGCTGTTTTTACTCACGGAGCCCTTTCGGGTTTTCATCCGTGCCCATCTCGCTTATGGACGTACCTTTTTTTTCAGCCTTGGGATGCTACGGTCCGTAGTAGTCTATAGACGTCTCGGTCAAGTATAGTATTTCTTTAAGAAACGGCCGTTTATTGTCCTGAAGGGTCTTTCGCCATGCATATTCATGAGCAAGTAAGCCCCACCTTGGTAGACCTTGTCAATGATATATTGGCCCTCATAGTTTGGCTCGAATTTCCCCCGTTTGGCACGATTAGGGATCATAGGTCTTTTTACGACTAGCACGAGTTCGCCTTGGCGGAATGTTCTCGGCCTGGTCAATATTTCGTACGAGCACGTCATCCTTGCTTTATAAGCCTCCAGGTTTTGCTGCGCCATGAGCCGAGTTTCATCGAGGGCGTCGAGCTCCTCCAGCCGAAGATGAGCATTCTCTTCGTCCGTTAGCTCATAATGAACTGCCGCTCGTAAGGAGGGTAGCTTTATCTCCAAGGGGAGTACTGCTTCAACGCCGAATACCAATGCATACGGCGTTGTGTTTGTGGCCGTTTTGAACATGGTTCAATACGCCCAGAGAGCTTCATGCTGTCTCTCGTGCCAGTCCTTCCTATTTCGAGACACCGTCTTCTTTATGATCTTCGTCAAGGTCTTGTTGAAAGCCTCGGCTAGATCATTAGCTCGGGGATTATAGACCAAAGAGTATCTCCAGTCTAAATTATGCTGTTGTGCGAAGCGGCTGATTTTGTGACTTCTGTAGGCCGGCCCGTTATCGGAGATAACCCGTCGGGGAGTGCCGAACCGATAGATGACGTGTGTCTTGAAGAAATGGAGGATATTCTCCGTCTTCTCTTCTCTTAATGGTACTGCTTCTGCCCACTTGGAGAAGTAATCAGTTGTCTCCAGTATGAACCGATGGCCTCTTGACGATGCTGGGTCAATGGGCCCGATTATGTCAGTTCCCCACATTTCGAACGGCCAGCTAGCCACTGTGAGATGTAGCGGATTTGGATGTTGGTGGATAAAGTCCCCGTGAATCTGGCACGAGTGGCACTGCTTCGCGTATTCGAGGCAGTCTTGGATCATTGCGGGCCAATAGTAGCTCATCCTTTTGATCTTCAATTTCATCTTTGGCCCGGCTTGGTGAGAACCGCAGAATTCGTCATGAGTTTCTTGGACGACTCTCCTTGCTTCTTTCAGTCCTAGGCATCTTAGCCACAGAGAGTCAAACGACCTCTTATACAACATACCATTGACGAAGGCAAAATACAGAGCTCTTTTCATGAGCTGATGCATTGAGGATGCATCTTCGGGTGTCCGATGGGATTTGAAGTAGTCTATAAAGACTTCTATCCAATCCTTGACCTTTTCCTGGTTCTCTATCTGTAGGGCCGCTTGCTTGGTCGCTTCCTTTTCTTCAAACGACTCCGGAGATATTTCTGCCGGTGCGAGAACCCGACGGCTTTGCACAACGATCCTTACGTCATCGAGGTTCTCGTCGGCCAGTTCTTTAGCGAGCTTGGCCAATGCATCTGCTTTGCTATTTTCCGCACATGGTATGCTTTCCAGGGCGTAGGCAGGGATTTAAATCAGCAATTGTTGCACTCTCTCGCCGTACTTCACCAACTATGGTTTGCACGTTTAATAATCGTCGTTTACTTGGCTAACGACCAGCTGGGAGCCTCCGTATATGAGGAGGTTTTTGATCCCCATGTCGACAGCGATCTCAAGACCCGCTATTAAAGCTTCAAATTCGGCTTCATTGTTTTTTCTCGGCTCTGTTAAGGAGAAGGCAAAGCGCATTATCCCTCCATGCGGAGTTACGAAGATAAGGCCAACCCCAGATTTGATTATGGGGGAGTTGTGCTGTTGCTTCTTCATAGAAGATGCCCCATCGAAGTAAAGTTCCCATCGAGCGTCACTCTCTCCTTTCTCCCTGTCGATCGTGTCAAACGCGTTCCCGTCTGGCAATTCGCAATTTAAGGGTGAATCGGCAGGTATAGGATGCTCAGCGAGGAAGTCGATGATGGCCTGACCTTTTACGGCCTTGAGCGGTCGATATGTTATCGAGAATTCAATTAAAAGTAGGGCACATTTAGTGAGCCGCCCTGTTAGTATGGCTCTTGACATCAAATATTTGAGAGGATCTACCTTTGATATGAGATGGACCTCATGCGTCAAAGCATAATGCCGAAGCTTCGTTATAGCAAAGATTAACGCAAGGCAATGTTTTTTGATAGGGAAGTAATTGTTTTCTGCCCCCAGGAGAAATTGACTCAAATAGTAGAGGGCTCTCACCTTCCCTTGGTCATTCTCCTGTACCCATAACGCGCCTAAAGAACCTTCAAGGGCCGTTGTGTACAGGATGAGGGGCTTTCCCTTGACCGGGGCGGTCAGTACTGGCGGATTCTGCAAGTATCGCTTGATTTCTTCCATTGCGCTTTGGCATTTGCGATCCCAAACGAACGGGGTCCCTTTCTTCATTAGGTGACTGTAGGGGCGGCATTTGCCGGAGAGATTAGTTATGAACTGTCGGATATATGCGAGCTTTCCTTGGAGAAACCGAAGTTGTTTCAGAGTCTTTGGCGGAGGCATTTCCATAATCGCCTTGATCTTCGATGAGTCTATCTCGATGCCCCGATGCCGTACGATGAATCCTAGAAATTTGCCTGAGGAGACTCCGAACGCTCATTTGAGAGGGTTCATCTTCAGATTGTATTTCCGAAGACGTTGGAAAACTATCTTCAGATGCTCCCAATGCTCTTCGTGCGATTTGCTTTTCACCATGAGGTCATCGATATAGCATTCGACGATTTCATGAATGAGGTCATTGAAAATCTTCGTCATTGCCTTCTGATAGGTAGCGCCGGCGTTCTTCAGACCGAAAGGCATCACTTTATAGCAGAATATGCCTAGCGGGGTCCGGAAAGCGGTATGCTTCTGGTCTTCAAAATGCATTTTTATTTGGTTGTACCCTGATGATCCATCCATGAAGGAGAATACTTCGTGAGTGACGTGTTGTCTATCATCAGCTCAGTGACCGGTACAGGAAAATCATCTTTTGGGCAGGCTTTGTTTAGGTCCCGAAAGTCTATGCAGATGCACACCGTCCCATTCTTCTTCATCACTTGGACGATATTGGTGATCCAATCAGGGTATTGAACTTCTTGGATGAAGCCGGAGTCGATTAGCTTCTTGATTTCGGCGTTGATACTCATCTCAAGCTCGAGCCGCATTCTTCTTGGTGCTTGTTTGACCGGTTTGACGTCCGGAGAAATCGCCAATTTGCGGACGGCTATTTCTGGATCTAATCCTGGCATCTCGGAATAGTTCCATGTGAAGCAATCTTTATACTGCATGAGCACGTCCTTGAGCGTAGCTACCTTTTCTTCAGACAACAGCTCACTGACGAACATCGGCCGTGGGTCATTTGCCGTTCCCAAGTCGATTTTCTGTGGTTATCTGTAGTAGTATGTATCCCTTCTTCTAGCTCTTTTGGCGCTGGTGGAAACTCTGAGATCACCTCATCATCATCGTTTTTGAAGCACCAGGGGAGGTCATCCATATCCTCACGTACTCCTTCTCCTGACAGCGTTATCGCATGACAGGTACGAGATCGCTTCCAAGACCGATGTTGATCCGGCTCTACTCTCGCTGCATATGTGGCTTTCGGTTCATACTTCTGTGGTGGGATTACCCTCCAACTACTAGATAAAGCGAACCTACCTTGCTGATACTGGTCTTCTACCCAGTCTTTGAATATGAAGCAGTTTTCGAGAGGATGTCCTATCGCTCGGTGATAGGAGCAATAATCCGGGTGAAAGACCTCGCCTGCTTGTTCAGGGTGTTTGGACTCCGGGAGCGTAATCATTTGATGTTTCATGACAAGATCGAATATCTTCCTTGTCTTGTCTTGGGGAAAAGAGTATGCTCGACCCATTTTCCTTATAAGAGACGGATCCCGGCTGCTCAATTTTTTATCGCGAGGCTTCTTGGACCTGCTTTGCTGCTGTCGAACATTTTTTCCGTTCTTCAGTTTATTTTTGCCTCCACGTCGAGTCTTTCGTATGACGGGCTGGCGACGAAGGCATCATCATTTTTTGTATCCTGCTGAAGGAGGCGCTGCTTTCTGGATTTTTCATAGATGGCCATTTTGCAGTTATGCTTATCCCGGACTTTTTGACTCGCTTCCCTTATTAGCTTATCCATCTGTTCTTCGAACGACGGACTTGGCACTTTTATGGCGAGATCTCGTTTTGGTTCAGGGTTAGCGTCTTCTAACAGAGCATCTCCTTCTTCATCGAAATCATATATAACGTAGCAGCCATGGAACCGCTCCCGTTTCTTGGATTGAACATATCCGAGCCCGATCGTTTCCATTCTCCCATTGGGCAATTTTCGCTGAGTTCCGGGGACGTTCCAGATCCTGTTGTAGAACTGAGCTTGTCGAGCAGTCTGTTTGAAGGGTATGCCTTGGCGCCTCAACAGTCTTTTTAATCCTTCTGTGTAGTATCTGGGCAGACAGATGGGCTGGAGCCTGTCAAGCGTAGAATCAGCGCCATGCCAGATTTCTTTCTCCAGTTTGGTTTCCGCGGATCGATAAAAAAGGATCGCCTTTTCATCTTTTCGCCTGAGAGGGACGTAGAACGTCTGCAATTCTTGCACACTATAGGTATCAAGTGTGTTGAGCTCTTTGTAATGCTCTTGCAGAACCATGGCGATCTACAAACTCTGATCATCTCCAATAAAGGCTTGCACTGATGGACGAGCCGAGAATACTGCGTTGACCTCGTCTTCAGAGTCACTGCCAAAGACCAGAATAGGGGTAGACGGTCCCGGTTTGTTGTATCGGGGAGGTCCCGAATAGACAATCTCTTCTTCCTCCTTGGTATCGCTCCCGAAGACCGGAATGGTGGTAATAACTTTTTGCTTATTCTCCGGTTTATGGCATCTTTCCGTGTCTTCAAAGTCTGGCAGAAAGTACTTTGCGTTCTCGTATTTGCGGACTTCATTCATGGAGAATGGGTTCAGCTCCCCTGTCACGGTGTACTCGAGACCATCCTTGAAATACTCCATACACTGATATTGTGTAGAAGGGATAATGTTGTACTCGTGTAACCAAGGCCCGTCGAGCAAAGCGTAGTCTTAGCGTCAATGACGTGAAACTTGATGTCAGTGATGAGCGGCCCAAAGCGTAATGTTAGTATCACAAATCTAAGCATCCGTGATGACTGGGAGTCGAACCCGGAGATAGTGATTTTATCCCGAGCGAGGTGTTGAATGCTCATGCAGATTTCTTTTAGTACCCTCACATTTAGGAGATTGACAGAGGACCCATTGTCAACTAGAATCTTCCCTATCTTGATGTCATGGCAGTATCCGGTGACATATAGGGGACAGTTGTGCTCACACGTTCCAAGGAGGAGATATTCGTTGTCGAAAGTGATGTCAGCTGTGTGAATTTCTTCCAACTCGTCCTTCATCTTTTTTCGACGAGGAAAGCTTGAAACTGGTCAGGCTCTTATAATGCCTTGATCAGAGAATCTCTCGCTTCTTTGGATAGCAGAAGGGCGTCGAGAATGCTTAGCTGCGAGGGTATCTTCCTCAGGTGTATCAGAACGTTGTAATCCACCTTGTTTTTCTTGGGCGGGTTCTTGGCTGCCAGCTCTTCGACGACTCGGTCATCGAGGGTGATATCCTCAGAAACCTTTTCTTTCCCCTTATCCTTTCTATCTGATCCCCTGTTTGCGGGTCCGAGATTTTTTTCGGGTAATGTGTGATTGCGCACAGGTCTTCATCTCCTTTGCTTCAGAGATGGATTCCTTGAAGAGAGGACCGAGGGCTATTTGTTCATCCGAATCGCTCCCGAAGGTGAGAACTTGCGATCCCCCGGAATCAACCATGTGACAGTTGTCGGTAGTTCTTTTGTGCTCATCTGTTGTGCTTCTCTGTTCCCGACGAGCCTTGCGCTTCACTCGCTGAACGTGTTGTCGGTAGGCAACATACCCCTGCCACCAGTTTTTAAAGGCTATGCACTCTTCGGTAGGGTGTGCAATCCTCTGATGGTATAAGTAGAAGTTAAGATGTACGTCCGCTTCATCAAGGTGTATACCGCCAGGATATTTTCCTCTGAAAGAGGGTAACTTCATTCCCATTGACAGGGCTCTAGCGAATCGTTTCTTTGTCTTGAACCTGCTTTTGCTGGCGGCTGAAGTGCTCCTATCCAGTTGGGGTATTTCAATCCTTTCATTCAGTCGCCGAAGTTTGGCTTTTTCGAATATAGATAGTTTGCGCTCTCGATCAGCTTTGCTATTTTGACAGGCTTCGTTCAGCAGCATGTCAATCATCTCGTCTGACAGTTCTAGGAGTTCCGTTTTAGGATCTGCCCCTAGTTTTTCTGCATCAGGAGCTTCTTTGCCTTTTATCGAGTGAGAGTTCATGTGGCAGCTCGCCACATAGTCTTCAGGCCCTTCTGAAGAACCGCCTCCTTCATCAGCGTCATCTTCTTCATTCTCAAGAATATGCTTAAAGAATTCGTCCAACGTGATTGGGGTCCATGCCTTCTGGTTATATTCTTCCAGTGCATCGATTTATTTCTGCAGACCTGTACGGCTGTCTTCGGGATGGATGGGCTTTTTGGTCTTCTTCTTCTTTTTCGAAGACTTTGACGGCTGGGTCTGAGCATTTTGATTATCGCTGCCAACTCTTGGCATTGGGCGCGGCTTCAGCATTCCTTCAATGACCTCGGGTTCTAGCGGACTTTTCCATCCGATTACCGGGCATGTGTGAAGATCCTTCAGCATTCTTTTCGTCTTGGCTGAAAGAGCAACCTCTCATGGAGCTTCTTCTATAAAAGAGTACGATACCCCCGGTGTGTCTACCTTTTTAGGAGCGTGCGGCTGGGGTGGGCTTATTTTCCAATTCTCGGATAGTGCGAATTTGCCTTGTTGGTATTGGTCCTCAATCCAGCTCTTGAAAACGAAGCAATTTTCGATTGGATGGCTTACTGCTCGGTGGTAGGGGCAGTAATTAGGATTGTTGGCATCGCCTAGCTGCAGCGGACATCTTGGCTTTGGCAGATTGATGAGTCTATTGCGCACTTCCAGCTCGAACAGTCTCCTTGTTTTATCCCGGGGAAACGAGTAAGGACGTCCCAGTCTCTCCTCGAGGGATTGGCTTGAACGCACGTTGCTTTGGCGAACAACAGGTTTTAAGTCGCTCGGCTGTTGTTGAGCATTGGCGACAAAGGTGGCCTACCCTTTGCCCTTTTCATTCCGCGGTTCTGTCTTTGAAAAGGAAAGGTTATGACCCATCTAGTCTATTTGGGCCAGTTTATCAATCAAGGTCTGAAAGGTAGTCGGCTTAAAAAACATCATGAACTGGGATATTGTCGCCTGCGGATCAAGAGTACCCACGAACATGCCTATCGCAGGAGCTTCTTCGATGCATTGTTCACACTTCGACCATAAATTCCGCCACCGTATCGCGTACTGCACCCACGTTTCGCTCGGCTTCACCCTGGCGTTAATTAATACTGTGATGAGGGTGCGCTCGCTAGCGCTTGCGAACCTTTGTGTGAACAGTAACTCCATTTCTGCAAATGTCTTAACGGAGTCGCTCGGGAGCTCGGAGTAACATTCAAACGCTGTCTCCGACAAGCTGCCGACAAACTGGCGAAGCAATAGTTTATCGTCACCTCCGATGTTACCGCACAGAGCCCTAAATTGAGCAACGTGCTGGTGTGGATTCCCCGTCCCCTTATATACATGGAATTTAGGGATCGTATATCCCGGCGGGTACTTTATTTGGTCGTACCAACCCGGATAGGGTCGTCCAGTCTTAACAATTTTCCCGGCCGCTTCGCTCGCTTGATGAGCTCGTATCTGCTGAGTGATATAGTCATCCAGGGCAGTTTTGAAGATGGTCTCCTCCTTGGCTGCTGAACAAGTAGGGAGGGGGTTTGACGTCTCCCCTCGGTCGTCTTCGAGAATAATCGGAGGGTCTTCAGCTGGAGCATCCGGCTGTAACATCATCCCGACCATGTCTTGGAATAAAAGTGCCATTCGTTTTATATTGGCAGCTTGTTCCGCTGCCTCTTTATCCTTCTTCTCGAGAATTCTACGGAGGAACTCAGCATCAGTTTCTTGTTCATGACGCTGCTCTGACGACGTTTCCAAGCTTTCTTTTGACCTAGTGAGTACGGCCATCTGTGTTAACATTTCCTGGAGTTTTTGCTGTTGCTGCTGGGCCTTTGTTACGGATCTGGTGAGCGGTCGATGGCCCGTAGAGATACGGCTATCCTCTTTTCCGGATGCTATATAAACAGTGTATACTACCATGCCCCCAGACTTGGGGCATTTAGATTCAGTGTTCTTAAGATTCGTCACGGACATAGAGACTTTCTCCAGCCTCCTTCTTTTGTGGGCGGTCGAAGTTGAGGGAACCATTGCAGCAAGCACCCAAATAGATGGTATCTCCTGTGGTATGATAGGGTGGTCCTTCTCTTGCCGAACTTTTATCTTCTTCTGTCGGCGGAATAGTCTTTGTTGTTTACAGAGTCTTGGACTTTTCGCTAGACCCTGTGGATTTTGCAGGACAGCCGCTCAGGGGGCTGCTCTGGCTTCGCCTTTGTGATCTTTTCAATAGGCGGAGGAGACTTTTTTAGCACGGCAGTTGGCGAATTCCTGCACACCCTGTTAAGTAGTTCAAAGCTGTTCCCGGTTGGAACAGCAACATCAGTTTCCACCGTTGGAGTTGGCGGAGTCAGTCCAGAAGGGGAACTACCCCCAGCCTTCCTCACTCGGTGCCAGTGGCGACGTCGAGCGTGTCGAGCAGACGGGACTGGCTCAACTACGGGGTGGCTTCTTCATGCCCCATGTTCAGTCGGAGGGTTGCTGCCGGCGTTAGCCTCTTGAAAACTGGCATCCGTTGAATGGGGATGGACAATCTATCGAAGGCAGACTTTCGCGCTGGGGGAGTAGTTGATGACTTCGCCTGGAACGGGAGCTGAAACGGTCAGTCTTGCAAAGACCGACTCCTTAGCAGGGGAAGTCACTCTGATTACTTCTTTCACCAGAGCAGGGATGGCTATCCGTTTTGGGATGGCCGCTTCAGGTATCGCGGGCTTCTTCATGGGCCCACTTGAGCTTTGACCCAGTCTGTTGAAAACTGAGGCACTGGACTTGGGCGACCCGTTGAGAGGGGCCGCGGTGGTGGTATGCCGATCAAAGACTGACTTCTTCGGAGCTTCTTGCGACGACAATGGGGTGTTGAAGCTCATGGGCGGGAGCATGGTCCGAAAGAACAGCCCAGTGGTGGCTTGCGTCATCTGGTCCACCGGCATCGTGAAAAGGGAGGCCGCTTGAGGCCCGTAGGTCACTCCTCCGGTGAGGACGGAGTGGGAATTGTTGCAATTAGTGCAGTTTGAAACCATTGATCTTCTGTTTTTCTGCACGGAGCAAGATACCTGTTCATATCAGATTTTTGCATTTTTATATCGCCCATTCTTAATCACATTGCAAATAAGTAGGTGTTTTTTTATCCATGTCTGCTAAATAATTGCAGATTATAAGTTCTCAGCTCTTTACAGTGAAATTCGTAAAAGTCACAACAAATGTGGGACTACGACGAATAACAGATGAATACTGATCCACATGATGCCGCATACCAGTTCAAGCGGAGTTCAAGGCAAAAGTCCACTGCTGAATATCTGGAAGAGAACAGAAGAGCTTTTGAGAAACCAAGTGTACTAAACAGAAGATAAAAGCAACTGGTAGAAGACCTGAAAAGATGGACCCAAAATTCCACCATATGGCCGCGGAACCGCGGCCAAACAGGCACTTCTGCCACGGTTCCGCGGTCGTGCAATGCACATGTCGGTTGCAGTGTCGGTGCATTGACTCGGCTCTCTTGGGATAGTTCTGTAATTTCGTGTATGGATCAGAATGTAAACCTAGGGTTTTCCTATCTATAAATAGGAGGGTTCAAAGCCAAATTTGTGTGCCTCTCTTTTAGGGTGCCTTTCTTAGATGCCTCTTTTATTTTTATTTCTCTTTTTTATATCTAGATCTAGAATTTAATTCTCCATTGTAATGAGCTTTTAAGAGGTATCAATAAAAGTAAGTTCTTTTTATCTTTCTCGCATTTTTTTATCGCATTTTATTATCTGCAATTATTATTTGTTAATCTAGTTTAGAATTTAATCTGCATTTTTCTTATCTCAAATTTTATTTTTATCTTTTTAATGGGTGAGTAATTCCTCACTTGTTAGGGCAGGAGAAAGAAGGTTTGAGAGAAGGAAAACTCTCTCACTCCTTTCTTTGCCCAACATCTTAAAATTCGGACTCCAATTAATTGAATCATAATCCGCTCACTACGGCACCCTATCCTACATGATAGCGGTGATTCCCTAGTTAGACCGGTTGTGGTTGAATTAATTGGAGGTTAGGGCTAAAAGACAAGAACGGACGGACAAGGACCACAAGGAAGAAACTAAGCATGGAAAGCCTAGCTTAGACTTGTAAGTTTTTTCCTAGTCGTCCTAATCCCCGTTGTTGCTGATTACCTTAACACCGATATTCATAACTAAGGCATTGAAAGAAGTACGAATTTCCTAAACTCAAATTAACCTAATCCTAAACCTAGCAAGCATTTTATCATCTTTTATCTCATTCGTAGATCTTAAAACAAAACCCGACTTAATCGGATTTAACTCGTTAAAACATAAAGAAAAGGATTCCATCTCCCTGTGGATCGACCCGTACTCAACCGGTTAGCTACCAAGCGAAACCGTCTTGATTACGGTAATTAAAATTTAAGCACGCATAGAAAACAACGAACAATCAAATGGCGCCGTTGCCAGGGAGACGGTAGTGTCTTTCTTTGTGAATTTTCGGGTTAATTAAAAATATAAAAATTGAAAAACCAAAAAAAAATAAATAAATAAAAATCATCTTGTTATTTTTGAAAAGTTTTTGTGCAAGTGTGCAGACTTGGAGCAAACTCTGTTTCAGATCTGGAGCAAATTTAGTGAACAAATCAATATTCAGGAGATCTAGACAGAAAGAGGAAAATAAACTCAGCACAGGGAACAACTTTGAAGCAGTCAAACGTCTGAACAGCCGCGGAACCGCGGTATAATCGACAGTTTGACCGCGAAACGCAGTCAAAGGGTGACGTCAGCAAACCAAAATCTCTGTGGGTATCTTTTCTCCTCTCCTCTCCTCTGAACTCCACTGAAATATTTTTCCTGCAGGTTTCTTTGCACAGATTCTCTTTCTCCTATCCAATAATTGTTTTTGTGCAGGATTCTTTGCGCTGCCAAATAAAAAAAAATTGCAAGTGTTTTAGAATTTTGGTGTGTTATTGCTTTGCATAAATAATACAGACTTTTAAGGGTCCATAACACCAATTCAGATTGGGTGGGGATTTCATCACCCTTCCTAAGACCCTAAAAATCACTAAAAGCATACGCATCACCCTTGAGCTTAATTAAAAAATATCTAGACTCAGCCAACTAAGGACTGTCGTGCTCAATAGGACAGAAGAAGGTTGTGGGCATTCAATCGTTTATCTAAACTTGACTTTGTGGTGTCTAGGCTAGACAAGTGAGAAAGGTAATTTTAAAAAGCCCGTCTCACAGTGATTCATGAGCGGAACTCTCCTTTCTTCATTTGTGCTTACCTGGCCACAATTGGCAGTGAACAGACGATTTGAGGGATATCTCACAACTTGTCACTCTGGAACAGTTAGGAGCAGTCTAATGGATTTTGAGGACCATAGCTCTAGGTATGATTGTGCATGTTTTAACTGTGATTGTTTGAAATTTTGCCGTAAGTCCGTACACATTCTTGCAAAAACTCTTTCTAAAAAAACACTTTCAAAAATTTCAAAACTCCAAAAACAAACAATTTTTTTTATAAAAATTAAAAAAAATTTAAAAAAAAACACATTCCTTTTCTTCTCCTTTCTCTCATCACATCATGGGTACCCCACTTCGCAAAACTCTTGCCGAACTTTGGTACCCACAACCAGACATTACTTCCTACGGTTCTTGTTTTGGTCGAATTTCGAACGACCCCTCCAGCCCAAAATTTCTTTGAAAGATCGAATAGACGCATCTAGGACAACCAATTGGACTCCGCAATCCATCTTGTATCAACCATTTCAACTTTCACCACCTTCTTACATTGATACTCCTTTTTCGAGTCCTATTGTAACTCTGAAACCCATGTCTATTGCTGAACATATTGAACAATCTCGTAACCGATCTTTCACTCCTTTCACCATTTCGAATTCTTTGGATCAACAATTCCATTCACCTTCTTATCCAAATGTTTATCATATTCCTGTCCAACCATTCAATTCCTACCAGTCCTACCCGACTTTTGCACCTTCCCTAGACATTGCTTCTACACAACCATTTGAGAGTTTCACGTATCCAAACAACTTTGAATCTTTTACTGAAACCCCGTCACAACCCATGTCTAGTCTGGAACAGTCGTTAAAAGACTTCCGGGTAGCGTCGTACCAACAGATGATGGATTTGAATGCGTCTATGGCCGCCCTCATACAACCTAATGAACCGGCAGCTAGTTTCCAACTAGCTCCACATTTCCCAATTTATGATGAGGTGGTAGGACAGGTTGAGAATTTGAGTGGAGAAAGTGAGCTATACACCCTTCCAAATCAAACCTACCAGTCCCCAATTGAATCTCACAACTCCGGTTTTGAATGTCTATCGAGTGTCCCACATGATTCATCAATTGAAGATAGAATGATTAATGAGTTGTGCGACTTTGTAGTGTTTGATTTGCCTGATTATGAAGGGTCCTTTTCGAGTGAACCCACACCCAATCCTTTTAACCTCTACACCTCCACTCTAGAACATGAATTAATTGATACCTATGCTTTTGATGAGGTGTCTGAGAAACTTGATTTTCACTTGATCAAGGATATTGACGCAGGGAATATTTTGGATGATGAACCAGTAGTTTTGGATGAGTTTTTCTTTCCAATTCATCATTCCGAGACATTAAATGTTTCTCCCGAACTTCATATGCGTCTTGATTTTGATGAGAATTACATGGATAAGCTAAATTTTGAGGAGAGTATTGAAGAAATTATTGAGGATGAAGCAGTTTTACTTGAGGAGTCGGATTTTCCAATTCATTCTATCACTTTCATTGACTGCGCACACGCTCCTGAATCTTTAACTGATACCCTTTCTCAATCACTTCCCTCCATTCTCGTTCCGACCTTGCAAGAAACCGTTACACTTTCATTTTCAATATCTGGTTTACCAAGTTCGACGTACCCATGTTTTCTCACGAATCTTGAGGGATTTGACCTCATTTCTCAGTGGGTTGATAGATTAGCACAATCGCTTTTTACACATCGGTCATTACAAATTGTGCTAATTTATACACTCCATTCCCACCCTCAAGTTCGTATTCCGCTTCTTTCTCCCACTTTCTATGGCTCTTCTTCTAATCTTCTTTTAATGATAGCGAGTGTTAATGGATCACAATCCGATATTTTGAGTTCGATAATTCTAGAAAAACAACTTGATTTAGACTCTTTTGAGAATAAGGAAGATGAGCTTTATGAGACTCCTACCTCAATAATTTTTGAAAAATCAAGCGTGTTGAATTCTGGCGCGACACTTATTGACATTGAAACATTCAATCGGACCACCGATGAAAGTTTCGAAGATATTTTCGCCGACGAATTCGCATTCCTAAATGACACGGATTTTCTGATTAATCAACCTCCACCTGAAGAAGTCGAACCACCACCATTTCTTCTTATTCCATACGAGAATGTGACCATTCTTCCCATTCCTAATTATCCACATTCTTATTTCCGTTCACCATTATTGTTTCGTCTCTACAAATCGAGACGTAAACATTTTCCATTACACCACTTATCCGTACCCCATTTCTTCCTGACTCTATACTACATGTTCTTTAACCAACCGGTGCGTTTCACTGATAAATTCTTCGAATGGTTGGTGTTGACTTTTGGTCTTTGCAAAACTTGGCATTAACCAATAATTTTGAACCCCCTCTTTAAAATCTTAACATTGTTTAACTCAAGTTTGTTGGGGGGGTATAATTTGGCTCTTGAAAATAATTTTTTTTTACTTATAATGGTAAGCTAAAAATAAGTTTGGAAGAGATTTTCACAATCATATTTCATGTCCCCATTAATAAAAAAATTTCTCCCAAATTTACAGGTTTCTGAGATTTAACAGATGGCAACAGTGGAAACACTGTTTCACTTAAGTTTGGGGGGACCTTTTTGAGTATATATATTTTGTTTTCTTTTTCTATTAATAAAAAAAATTAATAAATAAACAAACATGGGAGTACCGGCAATTTTGACCCTCTTGGTGTAGCCTGACAGTGAGGGCACTGTCAACTTTAAGTTTGGGGGTGTGCTTAGTAAGCTTTCTTCTTTCGCATTCATATATATATTTTTGCATTTGCATACTTATTTTAAAACCCATAAAAATCAAAAAATAAAAAATAAAAATTGAAAAGTTTAATTTTGGCCATATTTGACTTAAGTTCAACGTGACGGTTGACTAGTTAGGAAAAACTAGATCCTAAATTTAGTAAATTAAAAACCCTAAAAATAACGTTTCTTAAAGTTTAACTGTAGAAAATATGCGTCCTTATAGTTTATTTAGAAATAGGCAAATTTTGAGTTTAGTTCTTGGGCTAAATCGAAATACGGGAAGAGTATTGAAAGCTCTAATTGAAGTATAAATCTGAAAAATAATTCTGAACCTTAAGTCCAAATTCTGAAAGTATATACCCTACTTTACGCACTCACACACCTCTTAAAACTTAGGATAGTAGAGAATACCTTGAAATGCTCTTGTCTAAAATCCTTAGTATGAAGGAAAATAAAATAAAAGTATAAGTGGTAAATAAAGAGGAAAAAAATGAACACTGGTTTTGTAATTATTTAAGCCAGCATAAATAAAAAATATAGCGAGGGTGCTTTATCACCTAGTGCCTTAGACCAACTGGTTTGGGAGTCACTGCTAAGCCTTAAGTATTGCAAGACGAGGAATTACGCCTAAATGCGGAAGCACGTTTTGTAATCGGTCGTTTAGTAGCTCAAGAAGTATTAACGGTCGCATGAAGGATGTGTGAGCAATTTCATCTAAAATTCACCAACTAAAAATATTTTGGAAGATGGATAAGAGAATGATAGCTTGAATTGAATTTCCAAGTGTAGGGGTGATAATTACACACACGTATGGGTATATAATTAGAGTTTGGAGGAGAGATATGAATAAAAGATAGGGTTTATATCTTCAGTAGAGATGATAAAAATTTCTAAGTTAAGATTGCACCTTAGAAGGAAAACTTAGGAGATACTGAAAGCTTTATAAACTCCTCCGGTGAGGACGGAGTGGGAATTGTTGCAATTAGTGCAGTTTGAAGCCATTGATCTTCTGTTTTTCTGCACAGAGCAAGATACCTGTTCATATCAGATTTTTGCATTTTTATATCGCCCATTCTTAATCACATTGCAAATAAGTAGGTGCTTTTTTATCCATGTCTGCTAAATAGTTGCAGATTACAGGTTCTCAGCTCTTTACAGTGAAATTCGTAAAAGTCGCAACAAATGTGGGACTACGACGAATAACAGATGAATACTGTTCCGCATGATGCCGCATACCAGTTCAAGTGGAGTTCAAGGCAAAAGTCCACTGCTGAATATCTGGAAGAGAACAGAAGAGCTTTTGAGAAACCAAGTGTACCAAACAGAAGACAAAAGCAACTAGTAGAAGACCTGAAAAGATGGACCCAAGATTCCACCATATGGCCGCGGAACCGCGGCCAAACAGGCACTTCTGCCACTGTTCCGCGGCCGTGCAATGCACGTGTCTGTACATTGACTCGGCTCTCTTGGGGTAGTTCTGTAATTTCGTGTATGGATCAGAATGTAAACCTAGGGTTTTCCTATCTATAAATAGGAGGGTTCAAAGCCAAATTAGTGTGCATCTCTTTTAGGGTGCCTTTCTTAGATGCCTCTTTTATTTTTATTTCTCTTTTTTATATCTAGATCTAGAATTTAATTCTCTATTGTAATGAGCTTTTAAGAGGTATCAATAAAAGTAAGTTCTTTTTATCTTTCTCGCATTTTTTTATTGCATTTTATTATCTGCAATTATTATTTGTTAATCTAGTTGTAGAATTTAATCTGCATTTTTCTTATCTCGAATTTTATTTTTATCTTTTTAATAGGTGGGTAATTCCTCACTTTTTAGGGCAGGAGAAAGAAGGTTTGAGAGAAGGAAATCTCTCTCACTCTTTTCTTTGCCCAACACCTTAAAATTCGGACTCCAATTAATTGAACCATAATCCACTCACAACGACACCCTATCCTACATGATAGCGGTGATTCCCTAGTTAGGTTGTGGTTGAATTAATTGGAGGTTAGGGCTAAGAGACAAGAACGGACGGATAAGGACCAAAAGGAAGAAACTAAGAATGGAAAGTATAGCTTAGACTTGTAAGTTTCTTCCTAGTCGTCCTAATCCCCGTTGTTGCCGATTAGCTTAACACCGATATTCATAACTAAGGCATTGAAAGAAGTACGAATTTCCTAAACTCAAATTAACCTAATCCTAACCCTAGCAAGCATTTTATCATCTTTTATCTCATTCATAGATCTTAAAACAAAACCCGACTTAATCGGATTTAACTCGTTAAAACATAAAGAAAAGGATTCTATCTCCCTATGGATCGACTCGTACTCCACCGACTAGCTACCAAGCGAAACCGTCTTGATTGCGGTAATTAAAAATTAAGAATACGCAAAAACGTATCAATCAATACCAAATCTTAGTACTTCACATCCAAAAGCAACCATGTCAAACCGCGACTTGTTCGTGAAACACAACACACGAAGTGTAGAGTGGAAAAGGGAAAAGGTCCCACCAGACATGCCAGAATCTGTTCTCCGCCGAATACGGGAGACGGAATCACGTAGGTCATCTTGTCTGAATTTGGGGGCAGATGCTATTTGGATTTATCCGTCCACCTCTTCGAAGATGCTAAGTTGATTTATGACACCGTATATCGGAGGTTTAGACGGATGCGGCCGTTGTAGCAGATTTCGTCAAATTCCCTCTCGTTTGAGGGGTTTTTGATTATGGGGACGCTCTTCCCTGCAGGCGCAAGCTGCTATAGTTAATTACGCTACCGTATCGCGGTAACCACTTTCTCTTTCTCCAAATGGTCACTTCGTGCCGTGTGTGTTTGCTTTATTTTTGGTTGCCCGTGGATTGTATACGGAGACTAATTTATGTTGTCGCCCGTAGGGCGTGGATTAGTCCAAATCCTTATTTTCTTAGATTTGGGTTTTGGGTTGGGTTTAAGGATCGTTAATCTCATTTGAGACTAAGATCAACTTAAACATTTGTTAAGTATACGTTAGTCTAATTTTAGATTAAGATTAACTTAACAATTTGTTAAGAACACGTTAGTCTAATTTTAGACTATGATCAACTTAACGGGATCATTTAGATCCAACAAAAGAGCATTTGAGCTCTATTGTTTTAGTTTAGGGACATTGCGGTCCAGTTTAAAGACGTCATAGTCTATAAGGTTTAAAGACGTCTATGAGTTTAAGGATCCCACAGTCCGTGGAATATCTGGTTGTCGGGACCCGTCACCTCTCTGAAAACGTTGAAGGATTACAACGAAAAATATCAGAGGAGTGAAGAGATGTGCACCCTTGAACCAATATTGGTTGGGAGATCTGTAATCCAATTTGGGACTAAGATCAAAAATTTATGAGCATATGGGCTTAATTAATCTGAATTAGGGATCTGTGACCAGCTTGGGCTCGGCCCATTCATTTAAAATGTTAGACATTTAGTAATGCTGAGCATTGTTTTGAGTTCTGACAAATTTTTTGTCTTTATTGAGTGTTGAGCACTCATTATAGCTCTGGGGCTTTGTCATTTAAAGAACAATTTATATTCTCTCAGCGCACACGTGAGGAGAATGTAGCGCGCGCTTGGCGCTGAGTGCCATTCAATGAGCGCAGAGCGCTTATTTTAAGTAGCGCACACGTGAGGAGCACGTTGCGCCCTTGGCGCTGTGCGCCAGACAATGAGCGCAGAGTGCTTCTGTTAAGTAGCGCACACGTGAGGAGCATGTGGCGCGCTTGGCGTTGTGCACCAGACTTGGAGCGCTAAGGGCTTCTGTGAAATAGCGCACACGTGAGGAGCACAAGGTGCGCTTGACGCTGTGCGCCAGACAATAAGCGCGGAGCGCTAAGGATCTGCAGCGCTGTGCGCTAGATTTGGAGCGATGAGGTGCTTCTTTAAACTTGGAGCGATAAGGCTCTGCAGCGCTGTGCGCTAGATTTGGAGCGCAGAGGCGCTTCTTTTAATTTGAGTGCTAAGGCTCTTTTTAGACAGCTTTGCGCTCTGAGAATTAAATTCTCTCTTATAAGAGACTTTGTCTCATGGATATAAGAACAAAGTTTTTATTTTGTAGGAGATGTTTCAATCTCTTATGTTTTTAGTGAAAGGCTTTTCCTTTATTGATCTGTATTCCTAAGAGAATTGAATTATTCTCCCCCCTTTTATAATGAGATGTTATGATCTTTTTTGTGAAAAGACAATTTGTCTTAAAGATCTATGATCTGGCAAAAGAATTAAGTTCTTTTTCTAATGAGATATGTTGATCTCTTTATTTTACCTTGAAGAAATTCTTCTTCTGCCAAGAGCTTGCTCTTCTCTCTGAATTTTCTCAAAATTTGTGGAGGGGTTCCTCTATCTGAGACTTGAAGTCTTGGGTCTTTTATATAGTAGAGGCTGATTTGTTGAATCAGTTGAAAAGATTTTTTCTTTAATTGATTTGGGGATTTCCTCACCATTAGATCTTTGATCCTAGGGCTTCTGTTTTACTAAAGGCAATCTTCTTGTTTTTAACAAGATTGGAAGATCGTTTCCTATATAGAATTTATTCTGTACTTTGGTGATTTTTAATCACCATTGGATTATTGATCCAACGGTGCTCTGATTTTCAGAGCACGATCTTTCCTCTTTGGAAAGATTCTGAGGAATGTTTCCTTAACAGAATTTTATTCTGATCAATTGATGATTTTTAATCATGTTCGTTGGATCTTTGATCCAAGGGCCGAGAATATTTTGTTCTATCGCTAGCTCTTACGTGCTTTGCACGTGATGCGCTGCTTAAAATGCAGCGCTCTTAGCGCTAGCGCTCACGTGTTTTGCACGTGGTGCGCTGCTTAGAGTGCAACGCTCTTAGCGCTAGTGCTTATGTGCTTTGCACGTGGTGCGCTGCTTAGAGTGCAGCGCTCTTAGCGCTGGCGCTGCTATGAAGCGCTGCTTCATTTCAAATTTCAAAATTTGAACAGAGCTTTGCTCTGATTGGGGAAACATTACTATTTGTGTTGAATTCTTATTCGATATATATCATAGAAATAAACAAAACTGCAAATTGTATATTTAACGATTATTGTGTGATTTTTGCGAGGGAATCTAGAGTCATTTTAGCGAGGAGATAAAGATTCAGAGATATTCATCAAGATCCAGAAGACCAAGAGAGGTGACGTAGCAAAATCCTTCACGAGATCCCTCTTTTTGACGGCAGAACCGCGGCAAATAGGTCCAATTAGCGGCGGAACCGCGGCGGAATTAGGGATTTTGGCTTCCAAATTTCTCTAGTATATTTCTCAACTCCTTCTCTCTCCTCTAGAATCTAATAAAATATTTTTTTTGCAGGATTCTTTGAAAAATATCACCGCTCAAAAATCTTTTTGCGAGTTTTGTTTTGCGGGTTGTTTTTGCATATTTTAATACGGACTTTAAGGGGTAAAGACCAAATTCAGATTAGGTAGGGATTTCATCACCCTTCCTAGGCCCCACAAATCACAAAACAAGCATCTGCATCAACCCTACATTAATTAAAAAAATCTAAACAAGACTCTAAGGACTGTCGCGCTCAAATAGGACAGAGGAAGATCGTGGGTAATTTATCTCTTATCCGTATTGCTTTTGTGGTGTTAGGCAAGTGTATCTAAGGCAAGTGGTTACTTAATTAGGCCCGCTATTTTCGGTGATTCGTATAGCAGATACCTCCCACTTGCCTAGCACTTACCTGGCCACAAGAGTAGTAAAGAGGTGGTAGAGGATTGATCCTGCTACTTGTCCTTTGGAAGTCTAGGAGCGGTCTAGAGAGCTGACCTAGGCAACCTTAGTTTTATGGTTGTTTGTGCATTTTTGTATAATTTTTCTTAAGTCCCACTTTTCAAAAAAAAAAAAAACCAATTTTAAATCACACACGCTGCCACTTGCGCTAAAACCGTTTAGTGCATACTCGGCTGGACACGGGATTCTAGTGCCCGTCTTGTCCGCGTTTCGGCTATCGACTCCGAAGTCGGTGCTTCTTCATCTTCTTTTCCCCCACCACCCACCACATTGACCGAGATGGACGGTACTCCATCAAATTATAATACCACCCTACTACCGCCCGTAAGTGCATAGAATCCACCACGCATTTCTCTCCAAGAGAGATGCTATCCTATACGCGGTCCACTTCCTACTTGTCTATCCATTTCACCAGTGAACAGGGATAATTTTGAAATTAAACCCCACTATATCAATCTGTTGCCAAAATTTCACGGGCTTGAGTCTAAAGACGCGTACGTTTTCATCACTAAATTCGAAAACGTATGCGCAATGATGGGTACTTCACAACTGTCCGTGGATGCTATGCGCTTGCGTCTTCTCCCATTCACTTTGTGCGACTTGGCAGAAAAATGGCTTCATAATACTGCCGCACACTCTATTACCAATTGGGATGAATTCGTGATAGAATTCCTTAAGAAATTTTACCCAAATTATAAGATCGCCCGTGTTCGGAGCGAAATCAACCAGTTTACCCAGCTTCCCAATGAACCATTTTGGAAATGCTTTGAACGGTTCAAAGATCTGCTTGTCCAATATCCTCATCACGGAATACATAGATTGGATCTGTGGCGAATTATATATGAGGGCATTAATCCAGCGACAAAGCAGATGCTTAAAACCATGTATCAATGCAATTTCATGTCCAAAGACGATGGTGAAGCCGGGAAATATCTGGAAGATCTCGCTGAAAACACTTTGCAGTGGGAAAGCGTTAGACCACCTTCATCTAGGAGAGGTATTCATCAGCTCGATGTTTCCATCGCAGTAAAAGCCGAAATGGCAGCGATGCAAAAGAAACTTGACACTATTGAGAACAAATTCTCATCAGTCTCCATAAACCAGGTAACGCTCCCCAAGACTGTGTGTGGTTGCTGTTCTGATCCATCACATTTGACGGAAGAATGTCCAATGAATGCATCGTTTCAAGGTCACGAGCAAACTAATGCTACTTTTCAGCAGCGACTTAGAAACGATCCTTATTCTTCCACGTACAATCAGGAATAGAGGAATCATCCTAACTTTGCTTGGAACCAAAACTAAAATCATAACCAGTTCCAAAGCAATTACCAAAGACCTCCTCCACAACAACAACCACCACAACAGACTCAGCACCCCTTTCAGTAACAAAATTTTCAAAATCCGGTCAACAATTCTGTACCTTCTAATAATTCTTTCCAAACGACCGGTACCGATAACTCTTCCTCACTATGAAACATTCCATCCAAATGTCGTCTGATATGAGGTCTTCTACTGATACCATAAAGAAAGACTCCATCTCCCACGGTGAGAGTATTAAATCAATAGAAGCCCAAATTGCACAGTTGAATGCCGCGATGAGTGCGAGAGAAAAATGGAAACTTCCATCTCAACCCCTACCGAATCCTGGCCACTCATAAAGTCATAATGTGAGTACCGTTATAACGTTGAGATCAGGAAGAGTGTTCAACAATCAAATGGGTGAACAGATTGATGATGAGGAATCAATTGAAACCCCGGCTTCTACTTCTTGCCCTACTTCATCTAGTCTCTCACTTTCTTCCGAGCCTATTCTCCGTTTTCCCCAAGACTCGAACACTCCGCCCACTTCCTCGAATCTATCTAAAACGATCCCCACTCCAATTCTGGGATCCATTCAATCCCCACAATCCTCTCCAATGTTGGACCCAAACTTATTGATAAAGCACTTTATCCAAACAGGTTAAGGGGCAACAGACCAAGTCCACAAATGGAGAAGATTGTGGAAATTTTTAAGCAAGTTAACATAAATATTCCTCTCCTAGATGCTATTCAACAAGCTCCGTCTTATGCGAAAATCTTAAAGGACTTGTGCACTAGGAAGAGAAAAATTCAAGTACCTAAAAAAGTTTTCCTTGCGAGTAATGTGAGCACTGCTTTTACACAACTACCCAAGAAACGAAAGGACCCCGGAAGTCGTACAATTTCTATTTCTATTGGGGGTAAAAATATCAATCGTACTCTACTCGATTTATGTGTTAGTGTTAACTTGCTTCCGTATTCTGTTTATGAGCAATTAGAGATCAGAGAGTTAAAACCGGCGCATTGCACTCTTCGGATGGCTGATCGATCTATCACCCAACCTAGTGGTGAGCTAGAGGATGTGTTAATCAAAGTCGAGGAATTTATATTCCCTGTGGACTTTATCGTTATAGATACACAACCTGTAGCGAACCCACGAAACCAAATTCCGGTGATTTTAGGTCGACCTTTTCTTGCGACTTCCAATGCAATAATCAATTGTCGAAACGGCTCTAGGACCCTATCCTTCGGAAAGATATCAATTGAGCTTAACATTTACAAGTTGGGAAGTGAATCCTCCGAACCCTATGCTCATGTGTGTTCTGTCGAAACAATAGATTCCGACAGCAGCGAAATTGAAGAGCTTCGCGATATTGATCTTGACTCCGCTACTACATTATTGTCTGGGTCAACATCTAACGCTAAATGTGAACCTTTTATGGAGTCAGAGTATCATCCTGTTCTTTCCAATGAGATTATTATTCGGGATATCGATGAAAGCTTCGAGGAAATCTTCACTGATGAACTCGCATTCTTAGAAGACATGGACGTTGTGATGAATCAACCCCAACCCAAAAAAGTTGAACCGCCACATCTTCTTCTTATCAAGAATGAAAATGTGAGTAATCCATCGTCATTGTTTCGTCTCTACAAACCGAGACGTAAACATTTTTCATTACACCTCTTATCTCCTCCCCACTTTTTCACGTCAATAGGCGACATGTTCTTCCACTAACCTTGGTGCTTCATCGATAAAATTTTTGAATGGTTGGTGTTGACTTTTGGTTTTTGTAAGGCTTTATTTTGACCAATAACTTTAAACCCCCCCCCCCTCAATGATTTTAATTGCTTAAAACTATTTTACTTAAGTTTGGGGGGAATATTTTGGCTCTTGAAAGAAAATAATTTTTACAAAATTATGAGCCAAAAATAAGTTTGGGAAAGAATTTTACTTTCACTATTTCATGTCCCCATTACTAACTTTTCCTCCCAAATTTATAGTTTTTTTTAAGCTTAACAGATGACATCAGTGAGGACACTGGTGTAAACAGGTTTGGGGGAGGTTTGTGCTTATTCACGCGATACTTTGCATTATACTATATATAAGCACAAAAAAAATTTGATAATGAAAGTTTGAAAGTAAAAAATTATATATGAAAGATACGAATAGTTTAAGAAAAACAAAAAAGTTAGAGATTTTCTTAAACAAAACTAGTAATAAGTAGTTATGTGCTGTTGTCCTAAGGGTTAGTAAGATGAAGGAAATTACTAATCTGAGGATAAAAATAAGTCTGAAAAATGGTCCAAATTCTTAGGTCCAAACATTTGAACGTTGATACCCTACTATACGCACTTGCACACATCTTGAAACTTGGGATAGTAGAGGATACCTTAAAATGCACTTGTCTAAAAGCCTTAGTATGAAGGAAAAAAATATAAGTGGTAAGGAAAAAAATATAAGTGGTAAAGAAAAAATAAACACTGGTTTTGTAATTACCAAGGCAGCATAGAGAAAATATAGCGAGGGCGCTTTATCACCTAGTGCCTTAGACCAACTGGTTTGGGAGCCACTGCTAAGCCTTAGGTGTCTAAGACGAGGAATTACGCCTTAATACGCGAGCACATTTTGTAATCGGTTGGTTAGTATCTTAAGAAACATTGACGGTCGCATGAAAGATGTGTGAGCAATTTCATAAAAAAAATTCACCGACTAAAAAGTACTTTGGAAGATGGACAAAAGTATGATAGCTTGAATTGAATTCTCTAAGTGTAGAGATGTCTTTTACACACACGTAGAGATATATGATCGATGTTAGGATAAAAGGTAGGGAGGAAGACTAAAGGCGATATTTTATTTAGGGATGATGTGATTTCTAACATTTTTTCACAACCATTAAAATAAGCTCATAGCAACCGAAAAACTGGTATAGTTGGAAACTCTTATTTTCAAGTTCTTTCTTTTATAAGTTCTTATCTTTATATGTAATCTTCACCATCTTTCTTTTATTATAGGATTTTGTTGGTGTAATCCACTGAAAACCCTCAGGAGACAACACTCCTCCTATTAAGGACACCTCGAGATTTAACGGCTTGTTGCACGTGCTCAGTGCAATCGTGTTGCCTACGAAAATGTGCTACTTAGCTTTTTCTTTTTCTTTTTCTCCTTCTCTTGAATAACTAGTTTGCTTGGGACGATCAAAGTTAAGTTTGGGGGTATTTGTTCAGTCGAAAATATTGTGCATTTGATATGACATTTTCCTTACTATTTTTATATAATAAAAGGGGTTTATTATAAATATGACACATATGAAAGTTTATCTGTAAAAATAATATATTCATATGTTTATATATTATAATTAATATTATGAAGGAAAATATAAGCATATAATATCTATGTAATATTTAGTACATTTAAATATGCATACCATATCAAATATCTTTGACCAATTCTCTTAAAACTATAATATCATGTCAAATAGTTAAGATAATATCTCAATAAAAATAAATTCTAATAACATTATTTATTGAGATATGGTGCAGAAATTATTCCAGGACTGAAATCAAGGAAATCCGAGTTGGCGAGATCAAATCTGTCGAAATATTCAAGTAAATCAAAGAAATTAATTCTGGCAGACACTTAGAGAAGATTTTCAAAGTCCATATATTCAAAAGATCACCATGTGTCAGAGAGATGAAGCCCCGGAAATTTGAGCCAAAGATCCTACCAAAGCGCGGCTAAACCGCGGCCAAAAACAACATATAGCGGCGGATCCGCGGCGCACTAGAGGAGTTAAGATTTGATATTTTTTGAGTAGGATCTAACAGCTAGTTGCCTTATTAGGAAACTAAAGATTCTGGGTATGTGACTATAAATAAGAACCGATAGCCTCTTGGAAAAATTATCAAACCGAAGCAATCACGAAGTCGAAAAGGAGGGAAACGGATACTCAATTTAAAAATACCGGATCCCCGCCGACACAAACAAATTGTTGATAAAACTCCAAAACTGACGACGGCTCAAGAATCCTGGTTGATCATCGACAGTTCATCTACCTCTTTAGAAGAGATCGAGAAGCAAACTAGGGTTTTGTAATTATTTTCTAAAAGAACAAAGTGTACTTAATCTTGTTGATTAATAAAGGTAGTTGTTTTCTTATATCATTTTATTTTCTGTAGTTTTCAATATGAATTCTCTTTCTATCTTTTCTTTTCCCAACATGCGCGAGTAATTCTCCGCTTGTTAGGGTTCGTAGGATTAGGGTAGATTAATAGATGATGAAGATCCTTAAACTCGTTTTACGTCCTATAAAATTTATAAACTTTACCAAAAGAATCATTAACATTCTAATCGGACGCGCTACCAATTCATTGATAGTCTCGACCGCGATTAGAGATTAGATTAACGATTGTTTTGGTAAAGGCTAGACATGAACGGAGATCCATGTCAAGATAGGGGTTAAGAGTGGGAACCTTTTTCCCTCCAGAAACCCTGATCTACATGCATCACCGTCGATCTAGTTTTAAATCTATTAAAGGATAAAATGAGTAATCTTTAATTAATCATCCATGACTACTAAATCTTAACAAACCCTACAAGCCCCCTTCTAATATAAAACCTACATCCGTAGTTAATCTAGATCTATATCCTGCATCCGTGTTTGACGTAGATCTAGAACTTACAACCATTCTTTATTCTTACTCCTTTCCTAATCAACACGTCTAAAGTAAGATTAAAAGATTTAACGTTGCCCTGAAGACGATCCGTACTCATCTCGGTCTAGCTATACGTGATACCGCTATTGATTGCGGTTATTCTACAACAACTCTAAAAACATCAACCAATCAGGTGCCCACATGAGGAGCACGTGGAACGCCTGACTTGGAGCGCTAAAGCGCTTCTTTGTCAGCTTTGATCAGTTCTGTGCTCTGAGAATTAAATTCTCAGTTTATAAGAGAGTTTGTCGTATGGATCTAAGAACTAAGTTCTTCTCTTTCTTGATGAGATGCTGCGATCACTTTTACTTTTGTGAAAGGCCTTGTCTTATAGATCTGTGATATCGAAAAGAACTATGTTCTTATGATGTGAGAGTTAAACTCTCAAATATGAAAGAGATGTTATGATCTCTCTTCTTTTTCCTCACCTTGAAGAAGGTTCTTCTTCTTAGAGCTTGCTCTTCTCCTTTCTTTTCTGAGTACTTGAAGTTTACGGGGGGGGTTCCTTTGTTTTTCTTCTTTCGATTTGAGAACTTGTGGGGAGGTTTCTGTGTACAAGACTTTAAGTCTTAGGTCCTTTATATAGGGGAAGCTGACTTGTTGAATCAGTTAAGGAAATCTCTCTTTGAGAGATCTCTGATTGATTTGGGGAATGTTTCCCATCGTTGGATTTTTGATCCAAGGGCTTCTGTTTTACAGAAGATGGTTTTCTTGTTATTAAAAAGATTGGAAAATATTTTCCCCTACAGAACTTATTCTGTATCTCGGTGATTTTTAATCATCCTTGGATCTTTGATCCAACGGTGCTCTGATTTACAGGGCACAATCTTTCCTGTTTGGAAAGATTTGAGGAGTATTTTCTCAACAGAATTCTATTCTGGTAATTTGATGGTTTATCATCTTCGTTGGATCTTTGATCCAAGGGTTGAGAACTTTTAGTTCCGGCGCTGGCGCTCTCGTGCTTTTCACGTGAGCACTGCCTCAGAGTCTTTGACTCTTAGCATTGGCGCTCTTGGCGCTGGCGCTCTCGTACTTTCCACGTGAGCGCTAGCGCTCTCGTGCTTTCCACGTGAGCGCTGCCTCAGAGTTTTTGACTCTTAGCGCTGGCGCTCTTGGCTCGAGCGCTCTCGTGCAGTGCACGTGAGCGCTACCTCAGAATCTTTGACTCTTAGCGCTGGCGCTCTTGGCACTAGCGCTCTTATGAGGCGCTGCCTTATTTCAAATTTCAAATTTTGAATAGAGCTTTGCTCTCTGATTGGGGGAAACAAATGCCTTCCACTGTTGTGCTTACGTAGGTCACACGTGAGTGCAGCGGTGGCAACGTTTCCACCGTTAGATTAACTTGGAAGTTGGATCGACATCCAGTGCCTATAAATAAGGCCTTTGGCCCTTAAGATGACTGCTTGTTCATCTTCTTGTTTTCTTGTTTTCTCTTAAGAATTGAATTCTCTCTTCAAAACATAGATCTCTGGCCCAAAAACTTTTTTTAAGTTAGAATTTTGTTCAAATCTCTGGTACGAATCATGTTTGTCCCCATTAAACAGAGTTTTGCTCTTACTAGATCACAGATCTTCAAACCGTTAATTAAAACAGAGCTTTGCTCTTTCTAGATCATAGATCTAAATAAATCTTTTTTAGGGTTTCTTAACAGAGCTTTGCTTTTTCTTAGATCATAGATCTAAAGAGATCTTTTTTAGGGTTTCTTAACCCATAAATGAAGAACTCTTAGAGTTTCTAAGGTTTGTGTTTCATATCTTTAAAGATCTTGGGTTTTTACCTCTGTAAAAGCTTTGCTTTTTTAAGGTTTTGATGGATGATTCCATCATTTTCACAGAGCGCGGCTCTTAAAATTTTTAGGGAGTTTTATTCCTCCCATGATTAATTTTGACAGATGTCATTTCTGTTGCAGAGCGTTGCTCTCGAGGGAGTTTAACTCCTTAGCCCGAGGGGCCTTCCATTAAATGAGAATCCTTTTAGGATTTCTTATTTAATGAGTGACTGTCTCATCAATGATGAGCCGTCAATTTGATTTTGTGGGTCCCCTCTAGTCCCCTTTCCACTGCATTGCAGTGCGGTAAAAAATTTAAAGTACCAAGTATTAGAATTTGAACTGTAACATTGACAGCTAACCCTTGTTCCCCTTCGCACAGGTACTATGTCTTTCAACACTTTTTCCCCTTCGTTCGTCCGGAAAACGCATTCCCTGACGCGTCCGTGGATAGGGAAGTCTTCACACTGATCAAAGATCATGACCCGGAGCAAAAGTCTCTTCATTTATGGGGGTCGTGGTACAATCAAATCATCCGGGGTCAACGTAGGTTCTCTTGTGCGGTGCCTTCGGATCCCATTTCGGAGATCCACTACGCTGACTCGCCCCCAGTGAACTATGCCGTAGAGGAGATCAACTGGACTTCGGAGGGTTGCCTTCAACCCTCTATGGCCACGATACCCGTACAACTGCCGATGGTTTTGGATACTCTGGGGCGGCGTATATGTCAAGGCGAGCCGCGCCCTTGGGGACAGTCGTACATGATAGGCTTAACTCCTCATCATCCAGCTGGGTACTTAGAGTGGGCTCGATACATTTTGTCAGCCAAGAAATCACTGTTGCTAAAGCTTGGGTTGTACCCCGCAGTTTACGCGTCTCTTTTCCAGTATTCCACACCCCCTGTATGGTGGGTCAAAACTTTCTTGGAACAATGGAATGTACAGACTCACACCTTCCTTCTATCAGATCGGGAAGTTTCCATTTCTCTGGAGGAGTTCGCGGAGATCTCCGGCTTACCTGTCAGGGGAGAACATTACGAGGAGCTACTCCTTCCTGACGAGTACATCTTTACCACCAAATCAGTGGTGATGGGCCTTACCCCGGAGAATGCCATTCAACATCAGTTCCCAAGTCTGATTAAGGTATTGATAATTTACGAAAGTCTGTTTCTCGAATCCGGAGGACACGAGGTCAGCTTCGTGGATTTCATTGCTCGCTTTCTTCACCCGGAAGTCTTATTAAAACAATCTGCGAAATTCGCCAAGCTTGACGACCCGTTTGGTTTTGGCTTGGACAGCCAGCCAACAGTGGAGGCCGATCAAAGGAATTTCTTTCTTCCGGATCCCCCGGTTGTCCCCTTTGCAGAGCTTGCAGCTTCAGATATTAATGAAGAGGCGTTCTTTTTGGGGTTTCTTGGCCTATGGTTGAGTTGGTTTGCGCTCCCAATGCACCCTCGCCATATGAGGCCATCCGTCTTCTACCCGGCTCACCGAATAGTTGTTGGGATGCGAGTGGCCGTCGGAGTCACTGGGCTCGCTCACTTGTATCATGGCCTTAGCTTGGCGGTAGACACCACTCAACCGGGGGTGCAGTCCGTAAATTTCTCGCTGCACTATTTCACTTCGTGGCTCGAGCTGCATGTGCTCGGCGCTTTTGGAGTCCACAAACGGCCCCGTTTTTACGAAAGTTATAACTTTCCTCAGGTTATGCGGCTAGTTGACGCTTCCTCTTTGGAACCCACTCAGCGAGAGGCTCGGGGTCTGGTTCTTCGCCCGCGTATGGTCGGGGATGGCATGACCTTCGTTGATAAGGTCTTAACCATTGGCAAGAAATCCACTAAAACGGTGCAGCCGCTGCGGAACACCTTCAAAGACGGAGTTTCTACCTTGAAAGCTCGGGAAATTCTTCACTTATATTCAATCAGGCCAGGCTTTTTAGTGTTTAGGCATAACGATTCGGTGTTGTTCATGAGATACAACCCGCACCGTTTTGCTCAACAATCAAGCAACAATTAGGCTGTCCCGCTTGAGGCATTTTTAGCTGAGCTTGCTGCTACAAAGGAAGGTATCTGTAGTGCGCTGCACCATTTCATGCGGCTAAACACTGGGTCTAACTTCTTTATCAGCAAGCCGAGCTGCGTTCCAAAAGTCCTGAATGTATATCTGGCGTGGTACCAGCACGCGATGGGTGCTGTTATCAGGGAAGAGAAGCGATTATTGCTTGATCGCAAGGGTGTTGTCCCAACCGATAATCCAGCCGTTCCCTTGAAGCGACGGACCACCGTTCTTCCTTCCCTAAGAGAAGCTGCTGTGGTTGTGGCCCCGCACACATTTCCTGATAAGCCTCTACTTCGTGTGCCTGTAGGAGCGGTGGCTGCAGCGTCTCCCGAGTCTGGCGTGGGTACGGAGATAGGGACTCGTCGCCTAAAGTTTCCTGCCAAGCGCAAACTCTTGTCCTCGGCTGCCGGCACTTGCTCACAGAAAAAGAAGAAGTCACTCTTTTCTGCTGACATTGTACTTGGCCAGGAGCCACATGCCCCTTACAGCGAGGGTTTGTGAGAGTATAGGACCAACGAGGGTCTATTTATCGCGCCTGTAGACGATACTGATCTTCAAGCTACCCTTGCAGCTTCCGAACGATTGGCTCGCAATGAAGCGGTACTGATCACTATAGCAAAGTCAGGTATATTTCAATAGCATCTTTCCGCGGTTATTATTATTTTTTTATGCTTTTACTGACGCTTCTTCTTCAACAGGTATCTCTGCCGAAGAGACTCTCGCGGCTTCCCTCAAAACATTTGAGGAGAAAGAAAGCCTCCGCGCTTCTTTGGGCCTTGGTATACTTCGGCTCATTGTGCCTTCATTCCCTTTTTCTTCGTTCATGGTTTAACCCTCTCCTTATTTTGTAGTAGAGACTACCTTGACTCGGATTATTCCAAGTGCGGTACCAATCGCGAGTGGTGAAGCAGCGGCATCGTTAGAGCTAGCTACCGCAGCTACGGCTATCCCTAAGTCACCACAAGGGGTCTCACTAAATAAGCCGATGATGGACGTCGTAACGGCTATTCTCTCGTCCCCTCCTCCGATCTGTGGCACTGCGATCAATACAAGGAAGGTTTAGTAACAACACGGCTATTCATAAAAGAAAGAAAAAAAAACAATAGCTGAAAGATATACTAACCAACGCCAGCGGGCGCAGTGACTTCCGACTGGAAGGAGAAATGCGAGTTCAGCACCTGATACAGATGGTCAAAAAGAACTCCTGTAAAATATGACAATGTACTGTCAGTACAAAGAGAACGATACCCAAAGTAAAACCGATACGTCCCAAACTCGTACCTTCCAGTGTCGCAAACTACGGAAGTCACTGTGCCCGCTGGCGTTGGTTGGTATATCTTTCAGCTATTGTTTTTTTCTTTCTTTTATGAATAGCCGTGTTGTTACTAAACCTTCCTTGTATTGATCGCAGTGCCACAGATCGGAGGAGGGGACGAGAGAATAGCCGCGTCTCCGGTACTCCCAACTTTGCCACATGTCGCAGCCGGTATAGTAGACTCCATCGCTCTGCATTTTCTTTATCTCTTGAGCCGACATTTGACCATAATTTGTTTTGCAGCAATCGCACCAGCTCCAGTTCCCTTTGAGTCTCGCATCTTAATGCCGGCAGGCCCTTTTCTAGACGGCCATCTTCCAGGGGCGCTGCGACGAGTCTGCGAATGTTGAGCGAGTTCGTCGAGGATCTTCACACTGAGGCCCTCGTATTTGCTGCAGACTTTGCTGCTGAGGTTAATCCCATGTTGGCGATGCTCGTGAACTTCCACAACGAAGGTGTTGTCGAGTCTTGGGTTAATTACTATAGACAAATTGAGGCCTTCTTGCACGAAATTGAGCTCAAACGTCTTGCTCCAGAGGTTTTGTCCTTGAACTCCCAACGGGTTGCATGGGTTGAGCAAAGTGTTCCCTTCCTTCGCCATTTTGAATAAGAGGCGACCCTGAGACGGAAGGAATAGGAGACGGCTTCCAACGAGTCTTTCCAGTTGAGTGCTCAGGTCTAAGAGAATGCTGCACAGTTGAAAGCCATTTTTGAAAACCTCCAGCGATGTATTTCTGACGGGATAGTGCTGAGGCGGAAGTTTGACTTCACTGAGCAGGTCAAGCAGAGTCATGAAGCCACCCAGCGGGAAATCGATGAGAAGCTTTCATCATGCTTGCAGCAGCGGGCTCGAATTGAAGCGGAGCTGGCCGCGGCGGCTGATCGTGAAAAGGAATTGAGAGGAGTGCGAGAGCGGCTTGCTGATTTGTTAAAAACACCTCCTTCTCAGTAGCCATCTTTGTATCGATCGAAAATTTGTAATTTATGAATAACATGCCTTTATTCATTTTTATTCTTTTGTATGATGTATCTTGTACTCAATTGAATTTATGAATAAAAGACACATCTTTTATCTCCTACTATCGCTTTCTTTTCTTTGCTGTGTTGTTGGTACGTTACTTTAGCAAGTGTGGCCTGTAGATAATAAATAACGGTTCATCTTGCACTCTTTGTGGGGCAGTGATGGCTTAAGAAACAGGTTCAGGTCTGCCGCCTAAGACTTTTCAACTTTATGAGCCATGAGGGTCTCATAAATACTTTTCTCACTATGAGTCGAGAGGATCCCGTAGGTGTATTTTCTCCTTAGGAATCGTGAGGATTCCTAAGTGTATTTTATCTTGAGAGTCGTAAGGATCTCACAAAAGAATTTTCTCCCTTACAAGTCGAGAGGACTCATAAGTGGTTGGTGGATTGACTTGTTTCCGAATCGAAGCACTGCTCCGACGGGGAGGTTGTTTGTTGACGTGTTTCCGCGACGGGGTCATTTGATGACGTGTTTCCAAGACGGGGTCATTTGCTGACGTATTTCCGAGACGGGGTCATTTGCTGACGTGTTTCCGTGACGGGGTCATTGGATGACGTATTTCCGTGACGGGGTCATTGGATGGCGTATTTCCGAGACGGGGTCATTAGATGATGTATTTTCGAGACGGGGTCATTGGATGACGCATTTCCGTGACGGGGTCATTTGCTGACGTGTTTCCGAGACGGGGTTATTTGCTGACGTATTTTCGAGACGGGGTCATTTGCTGACGTGTTTCCACGACGGGGTCATTAGATGACGTATTTCCGTGACGGGTCATTGGATGATGTATTTCCGAGACGGGGTCATTGGATGACGTTTTCCGCTACGGGGTCATTTGCTGACGTGTTTCCGAGACGAGGTCATTTGCTGACGTATTTCTGAGACGGGGTCATTAGATGACGTGTTTCCGAGACGGGATCATTTGCTGACGTATTTCTGAGACGGGGTCATTTGCTGACATGTTTCCGTGACGGGGTCATTGGATGAAGTATTTCCGCAACGGGGTCATTGGATGACTTATTTTCGAGACGGGGTCATTGGATGACGTGTTTCCGTGATGGGGTCATTTGCTAACGTGTTTCCGAGACGCGGTCATTTGCTGACGTAATGTTTCCGAGATGGGGTCATTCGATGACGTATTTCCGAGATGGGGTCATTGGATGACGTATTTCCGAGACGGGGTCATTGGGTATTTCCGAAACGGGGTCATTGGATGACATGTTTCCGCAACGGGGTCATTGGATGATGTGTTTCCGAGACAGGGTCATTGGATGACGTGTTTCCGCGACGGGGTCATTGGCTGACGTATTTCCGAGACGGGGTCATTGGATGACGTATTTCCGAGACGGGGTCATTGGATGACGTATTTCCGAGACGGAGTCATTTGCTGACGTATTTTCACGACGGGGTCATTTGCTGACGTATTTCCGAGACGGGGTCATTTGCTGACGTAATTCCACGACGGGGTCATTTGATGACGTGTTTCCGCGACGGGGTCGTTGGATGACGTATTTCCGCAACAAGGTCATTTGCTGACGTATTTCTGCGACGGGGTCATTGGATGACGTATTTCTGAGACAGGGTCATTGGATGACGTATTTCCGAAACGGGGTCATTGGATGACGTATTTCCGCGACGGGATCATTGGATGACGTATTTCTGTGATGAGGTCATTGGATGACGTGTTTCCGCGACGGGGTCATTGGCTGACGTATTTCCGAGACGGGGTCATTTGCTGACGTATTTCCGCGACGGGGTCATTTGCTGACGTGTTTCCATGACGGGGTCGTTGGATGACGTATTTCCGCAACGGGGTCATTTGCTGACGTATTTCCGCGACGGGGTCATTGGATGACGTATTTCCGAAACGGGGTCATTAGATGGCGTATTTCCACGACGAGGTCATTGGATAACGTATTTCTGAGACGGGGTCATTGGATGACGTATTTCCGCGACGAGATCATTTGCTGACGTGTTTTCGAGACGGAGGTCGTTTGCTGACTCTAAGTTGTCTGTGAACCATAGAGTCTTTGAACTGAGGACTTTGTCGTGGCTCCGATTGGTGATGTCGCGTCCGAATCCTGCTGGAATGAGGAGGAACGCCGTTGTTGTTCTTTAGGCTGTAGATGTGGCCGTCGAGATTTGGAACTAAGGACTTTGCCATGGCTTCACTTGGTGGCGTCGCGTCTGTGCCCTGCTGGCAAGAGGAGGAACGCCGTTGTTGGTCTTCTGGGATGCAGATATTGCTGTCGAGATCTAATTTTCCCTTTGACAAGGTCTGGTGGGGAAATGTAGTCCCATTTTTTGTTTATGCCCATGGATTACATACAGGGGTTAGTATGGACTCACCTGTAGGGAAGAAGTTTCATTCTTTCATTTTTTTTCTTTCCGTGATACTCTATCATTTCAGCTTTTTATATCGCGAAAGTTGCGATTGCCCAATCATTTCAGCTATTTTTGTATGCATATATTTTACTTGCTGATTTTTATTGCGAGTTGCCCAAACATTTCGGCTATTTCATATGCATTTTTTTTCGAGTATGAAACTCAAGATCTGATACCAATCTTAGTATCAGCATCGCTGTGACTGAAATATTACCAGGAGCGAATTATCATTTGCTGTGAAAGGATTTAGAATTTGATACCGATGTAGGCATCAGCATCGCTACAACTGGGATATTGCCAGGAGCAAATCATCATTTTCCTTTGTCGACTTAAACAAAGATGGCTTAGCAAACAGGGTTAGAATCCTGTCGACTAAGGTTTTTGACTTCATGAGCCGTAAGGGTCTCATAAAGGTATTTCTCCCTACGAGTCGTGCGGATCTCGTAGGTGCATTTTCTCCTTATGAATCGTGAGGGTTTCTAAGTGTGTGTTCTCTTGTAAGTCATAAGGATCTTGCAAGAGTGTTTTCTCCTTGTAAATCGAGAGGACTTACAAGTGTCGTTCACCACATGAGGACATCTCGTGCCGTTGGTGGAACTTGGTGGGGGAGGCGTATATTTATGCCCGTGGATTATATAGAAGGGTCAACATTGAACAGTTTGTAGGGCAATCTGGGAAATGTGATGGCTTAAGAACAGGTTCAGATCCCTTTAGCTTAAGGCTTTTGAATCTTATAAGCCGTGAGGGTCTCATAAGAGGGTTCTCCTTACAAGTCGTGAGGATCTCGTAAGTGTAATTTCTCCTCAGGAATCGTGAGGATCCCTAAGTGTGTTGCTCTTTTGTGAGTCGTAAGGATCTCACGCAGGTATTTTCTCCTTATAAGGTCGAGAGGACCTTGTAAGTGTGCATAAATTTTTTAACGAGTCTGCGCCCTTTCGGGTTTTCACAAACTCACCGGTAACCCTGCTGTTTTTACTCACGGAGCCCTTTCGGGTTTTCATCCGTGCCAATTTCGCTTATGGACGCACCATTTTTTTTTTGCCGCGTTAGTCTAAGGATGTTGCGGTTCGTAGTAGTTTAAGGACGTTTCGATCCGTCGCTAGTTTTAGGACATTGCGGTCCACAGCTAGTTTTAGGACAGTACGGTCCATTGTTAGTTTTAGGACATTACGGTCCATGGTTAGTTTAGGGACATTTCGGTCCGTCGTTAGTTTAGGGACGTTTCGGTCCATCATTGCCGTTTTGGAGACAACGGTTTTGCTGGATACTACTTATAGAGTTAGGGCCTGGGAAGATAGCGAGCGGACATAGGCATCATCATCTATCGTTGACCTAGGCCGTAACTCGTCAGGCGTAGTATTTTTTTAGGAACCGGACGTTTATTAGCCTGAAGGGTCTTTCGCCATGCATAGCAAGTAAGCCCCACCTTGGTAGACTTTGTCTATGATGTACGAGCCCTCATAGTTCGGCTCGAATTTCTCCCATTTGGCACGATTGGGGATCATAGGTCTCTTGACCACTAGAACGAGTTCGCCTTGGCGAAATGTTCTCGGCCTTGTCAATCTCTCGTATGAGCACATCATCCTTGCTTTGTAAGCTTCTAGGGTTTGCTGCGCCATGAGACGAGTTTCATCGAGGGCGTCGAGCTCCTCAAGCCAAAGATGAGCATTCTCTTCGTTTGTTAGTTCATAATGAACCGCCACTCAGAGAGAGGGTGGCTCTATTTCGAGGGGGAGTACCGCTTCTGTGACGAATACCAATGCATACGGCGTTATGTTTGTGGCCATTTTGAACGTGGTTCGATACGCATAGAGAGCTTCATGCAGTCTCTCATGCCAATCCATTTTATTTTTGGACACTGTCTTCTTTATGATTTTCATCAAGGTCTTGTTGAAAGCCTCAGCTAGACCGTTAGCTCTGAGATTATAGACCAAAGAGTATCTCCAGTCTATATTATGCTGCTGTGCAAAGCGGCTGATTTTGTGACTTCTGTAGGCCGGCCCGTTATCGGAGATAATCTGTCCCGATTGCCGAACCGATAGATGACGTGTCTTGAAGAAATGGAGGATGTTTTCCGTCTTCACTTCTCTTAGCGGTATGGCCTCTGCCCACTTAGAGAAGTAATCGGTTGTCGCCAATATGAACCGATGTCCTCTGGATGACGCTGGTTCTATGGGCCCAATTATGTCGGTTCCCCACATTTCAAACGGCCAGCTAGCCGCTGTTGGGTGTAGCGGATTTAGATGCTGGTGGTTGAAGTCCCCATGGATTTGGCACGAGTGGCACTGCTTTGCATATTCGAGGCAGTCCTGGACCATCGTGGGCTAATAGTAGCCCCTCCTTTTTGATTTTCAGCTTGATCTTCGGCCCGGCTTGATGAGAACCGCAGAGTCCGTCATGGGTTTCTTAGATGACTCTCTTTGCTTCTTCCAGTCCCAGGCATCTCAGCTACAGAGAGTCGAACGATCTCTTATACAGAGTATCATTGACAAAGGCGAAAGTCAGAGCTCGTTTCATGAACTGATGTCTTGCGGATGCATCTTCAGGCGTTCGACGGAATTTGAAGTAGTCTATGAAGACTTCTCTCCAATCCTTAACCTTTTCTTGGTCCTCTATTTGTAGGGCCGTTTGCTTGGTCGCTTCCTTTTCTTCAAACGACTACGGAGATATTTCTGTTGGTGCAAGAACCCGACAACTTTGCACAATAATCCTTACATCATCGAGGTTTTCGTCCGCCAATTCTTTGGCGAGTTTGGCTAATGCATCCGACTTGATATTTTCCGTACGCGGTATGCTTTCCAGAATGTAGGAAGGGATTTAAGTCAGCAATTGTTGCACTCTCTCGCCGTACTTCACCAACTCTGGTTTGCACATTTGATAGTCACCATTTACTTGACTAACGACCAACTGGGAGTCTCCGTATATGAGAAGGTTTTCGATTCCCATGTCAACAGCGATCTCAAGACCCGCTATCAAAGCCTTATATTCTGCTTCATTATTTGTCCTTGGTTTTGTTAATGAAAAGGCAAAGCGCATTATCTCTCCTTGCGGAGTCACGAAGATAAGGCTTACCCCTGATTTGATTATAGGGGTGTTGTGTTGTCGCTTGTTTATGGAAGATGCCCCATCAAAATAGAGTTCCCATCAGGTATCACTCCCTCCTTTCTCCCTGTCGATCGTGTCGAACACGTGCTCGTCTGGCAATTCACAATTTAAGGGTGAGTCGGCAGGTATCGGATGCTCAGCAAGGAAGTCGGCTATGGCTTGGCCTTTCACTGCCTTGAGAGGTCGGTATGTTATCGAGAATTCCATTACGAGTAGGGCCCATTTAGCGAGCCATCCCGTTAGTATAGCTCTTGACATCAAATACTTGAGAGGATCCACCTTTGATATGAGATGGACCTCATGCGCCAAAGCATAGTGTCGAAGCTTCGTTATCGTGAAGATTAACGCCAGGCAGTGTTTTTTCGATAGGGGAGTAGTTGTTTTCTGCCCCCAGGAGAACTCGACTCAAATAATAGAGAGCTCTCTCTTTTTCTTGATCATTCCCGTATGCCCATAGCGCGCTTAAAGAACCTTCAAGGGCTGTTGTGTATAGGATGAGGGGCTTTCCCCTAACCGGAGCAGTCAGTACCGGCGGATTCTGCAGGTATTGCTTGATTTCATCCAGTGCACTTTGGCATTTACGATCCCAGACGAACGGGATTCCCTTTTTCATCAGATGACTGTAAGGGCGGCAATTTCTGGAGAGATTAGCTATGAACCGCCGAATATACGCAAGCTTTCCTTGGAGAGACCGCAATTGCTTGAGAGTTCCTGGCAGGGGCATTTCAATAATTGCCTTGATCTTTGATGGATCTATTTCGATACCCCGGTGTCGGATGGTGAACCCCAGAAATTTGCCCGAGAAAACTCCAAACGCGCATTTGAGAGGGTTCATCTTCAGATTGTATTTTCGAAGACGCTGGAACACTATTTTCATATACTCCCAGTGTTCCTCGTGCTATCTTCTTTTCACCACGAGGTCGTCAATATAACATTCGACAATCTCATATATGAGGTTATCAAAGATCTTTGTCATGGCCCTCTGGTAGGTAGTGCCGGCGTTCTTTAGACCGAAAGGCATCACTTTGTAGCAGAATACGCCCAGAGGAGTCAGGAAAGCGGTATGCTTCTGGTCTTCGGGATGCATCTTTATTTGATTGTACCCTTATGAGCCATCCATGAAAGAGAAGACTTCGTGAGTGGATGTGTTATCTCTCATCAGCTCGGTAACCGGTATGGGAAAATCATCCTTCGGACAGGCTTTGTTGAGGTCCCGAAAGTCCACGCAGATGCGCACCGTCCCATTTTTCTTCATCACTGGGACAATGTTGGCGATCCAGTCGAGGTATTGAACTTCTTGGATGAAGCTAGAGTTGATTAGTTTCTTGACTTCGGCGTTGATACTCATTTCAAGTTCGAGCCGCATTCTTCTTGGTGCTTGTTTGACTGGCTTGACTTCCGGAGATATCGCCAATTTATGTACAGCTATTTCTAGATCTAGCACCGGCATCTCGGAATAGTTCCATGCGAAGCAGTCCCTATACTGCATGAGCACATCTTTTAGTGTAGCCACATGTTCTTTAGATAGCAGCTCACTGACGAACGTAAGCTGCGGGTCGTTTGCCGTCCTCAAGTCGATTTTCCTTAGGTTGTCCGCCTAGTATGTATTCCATCTTCCAACTCTTTTGGCGCTGGTGGAAATTCTGAGATCAATTCCTCTTCATCCTCATTTTCGAAGCACCAGAAGAGGTCATCCATATTCTCGGGGACTTCTTCTTTTGACAGCGTTATCACATGACAGGTACGAGATCATTTCCAAGACCAATTTTGATCTGGTTCTACTCTCGCCATATACGTTGCTTTTGGTATATGCTTTTGCGGTGGGGTTACCCTCTAACTGTTGGATAGAGCGAACCTACCGAGTTGATATTGGTCTTCGACCCAGTTTTTGAAGGTGAAGCAATCTTCATGAGGATGTCCAGTCGCTCGGTGATAGGAGCAATAATCCGGGCGATGCACCTCGTCTGCTTGTTCGGGGTGCTTGGACTCCGGGAGCGTCATCATCTGATGTTTCATGACGAGGTCGAATATCTTCCTTGTCTTGTCTTGAGGGAAGGAATATGCTTGACCCATCTTTTTCGTTAAAGACAGATTCCGGCTGACCTTTTCTTGATCACGTGGCCTTTTGGAACCGTTTTGTCGCTGTCGAACGTTTTTTCCCTTCTTTGACTTGTTTTTACCTCTGCGTCGGGCATTTTTCTTGTCTTGGGAATGCATGGCGGGCTGACGGTGAAGGGCATCGTCGTCCTCCGTAGCCTGCTGAAGGAGGCGTTACATCTTGGCTTTCTCATAAATCAACATTTCGCGGTTATAGTCGTTCCGAACCTTTTGACTCGCTTTCCTTATTAGCTTGTCCATCTGTTTTTCAAATGACGGACTCGGCACCTTTATGGCAGGTCCTCATTCCGGTTCAGCGTCAGTGTTTTTTAAAAGAGTATTCTCTTCTTCATCAAGGTCCTTTATGACACGGTAGCCATGGAACTGCTCCCGTTTCTTGGATTGGACATATCTGAGCCCAATCGTCTCCATTTTTCCATTGGGCAATTTTCGCTGCGTTCCGGAGACGTTCCAGATCCTGTTGTAGAACTGAGCTTATTGAGGAGTCTGTTTGAATGGTACGCCTTGGCATCTTAATAACTTTTTCAATCTCTCGGTGTAATACCTAGGCAGACAATGGGTTGGAGCCTGTCGAGCGCAGGATCGGCACCATGCCAGACTTCTCTTTCGACTTTAGTCTCCGTGGATCGATAGAATAGGATCGCTTTTTCACCTCTTCGCCTGGGAGGGACGTAGAATGTCCGTAGCTCTTGCACACTATATGTCTCAAGCGCATCAAGCTCCCTGTAGTGCTGCCGCGGAACCATGGCGATCTGTAAACTCTGATCATCTCCAGTGAAGGCTAGTACTGATGGATGGACCGAGAACTCTGCGTTGACTTAGACTTCAGAGTCACTGCCAAAAACCAGAATAGGGGTAGATGGTCCCGGCCTGTTGCATTGGGGCGGCCCCGAATAGACTATCTCTTCTTCCTCCTCGGTATCGCTTCCGAAGACCGGAATAGTGGTGATAGCTTTTTGCTTATTCTAATCTTTCCGTATCTTCAAAGTCTGGTAGGAAATACTTTGCGTCTTCGTATTTGCGAACTTCATTTATGGAGAATGGGTTTAGTTCCCCCGTCACTGTGTACTCGAGACCATCTTTGAAATACTTTATACATTGATATTGTGTAGAAGGGATGATGTTGTACTCGTGTAACCAAGGCCTTCCGAGCAAAGCGTTGTAGAAAGTCTTGGCATCAATGACATGAAATTTGATGTCAGTGATGAGTAGCCCAAAGCGTAACGTCGGTATTACAGACCCGAGCATCCGTGACGACTGGGATTCGAACCTGAAGATGGTGATTTTATCTCAAGCGAGATACTGAACGCTCATGCAGATTTCTTTTAGCACCCTCACATTTAGGAGGTTGACAGAAGACCCATTGTCAACTAAGATATTCCCTATCCTGATGTCATGGTAATACCCGGTGACATACAGGGGGCGGTTGTGCTCGCACGTTCCGAGGAGGAGGTCTTCATCACTGAAGGTAATGTCGGCTGTGCGAACTTCTTCCAGCTCGTCCTTCATCTTTTCTTCGGCAAGGAAAGCTTGAAACTGCCCAGGCTCTTGTAATGCCTTGATCAGAGAATCTTGTGCCTCTTTAGACAACAGAAAGGCATCCAAAACGCTTAGCTGTAAGAGTATCTTCCTCATATGTGCTAGGACATTGTAATCCACTTTGTTTTTCTTAGGCGGTTCCTTGGCTGTCAGCTCTTCGACAACTTGATCATCAAGGGCGATATCCTCAGGGACTTTTTCCTTCCCCTTATCTTTTTTGTTCAATCCCCTGTTTGCAGGTCCGAGATTCTTTTCGGGCAATGTACGGTTGCGCAGCTAAATATTCTCACGGTTCTTCATCTCTCCTTCTTTTCCTGAGGTGGATTCTTTGAAGAGAGGGCCGAGAGCTATTTCTTCATCAGAATCTCTCCCGAAGGTGAGAAGTTGCGATCCCCCGGCATCAACCATGTGACAGTTATTGGCAGTTCTTTTACGCTCATATGTCGTGCTTCTCTGCTCCCGACGAGTTTTGCGCTTCATTCGCTTGAACTATTGTCGGTGGGCAACATACCCCTGCCACCAGTTTTTAAAGGCCACACACTCTTCGGTAGGATGTGAAGTCCTCTGATGGTATAAACAGTAGTTAGGGTATGCATCCGCTTCGTCAAGGTGTATACTGTCAGGAGTATTTCCTTTAGGAGATGGCAGCTTCATTCCCATTGACAGGGCTTTAGAGAACCGTTTCCTTGCCTTAAGCTTACTTTTGTCTGCCGCGAGCGTGCTTCGATCTGGTTGGAGCGCTCTGCAACTCATCCCCGCCATGACTTCTTCAGCTTGATGCCGACGCCTGGCTCTTTAGAATTGACCATTTCACATTGCTGATTAGCCTTACTCTTCTGACGGGCTTCGTTCAGCAGCATGTCGATCATCTCGTCAGACGGTTCGAAGGATTTTGGCATCGCTCCTGCCCCCAGCTCTTCTATGTGGGCCTCTTCATCATTTACGGAACGAGAGATCATGTGACAACTTGCCATATAATCCTCAAATTCTTCTGACGAGTCGTCTCCGTAGACATTGTCGTTTTCTCCGCTCTCAAGGATGTTGTTGAGAAATTCTTGGAGCGTGACTGGGGTTCGTGCTTTTTGATTATATTCTTCCAGTGCGCCAATCTGCTTTTGCAGGTCCGTACGCTTGTCATCAGGCTTCACGGGCTTTTTGGTCTTTGTCACGGAATGCGACTGGCACTTAGATTACGAGACGTCTAAAGGCGTACCGTAACCTAAGTCAGCCAAAGCCCAGAAAAATCTAAACCAAAATCAAAAGAGAGTGAAGGAAAACCTTTAATGAAAATGGTTTTTGAAATCATTTAGGTTGCATAGAATCCCCTTTTTAAAAACATCATAAATTTCTGAAAATTTCGGCAGAGTCTCCCCTGTATTTTCTATCCCCCAAAATGGGTACAACAAGATAATAAACCTGTAATCATAAAAATGGCATCCCCAAGCGGGAGCTAGCTCTTCGCCCAAGGCGGATCACAACCACATGCAATATAATAACCATATCAAGAAAAGAGCATAAAAGAAACGCAAAATATCAGAAAACACATCGCCGGCTCAAGTGAGCTCGACCCAAAAGAAACCACAAAATACAAATCTCTCAGTCTCATCACTAGGTCACATATACAGTATAAAGTGGTAGATGGAGAATACTAGATACAATGATAAAGCAAAAAGAAATAAAGTGTGCTCGCAACCCACCTACAGGCGATGTCGCGAGTCTGAGGAAAAGGAGCTGATGATAAGATAGCCCGCCGCTACAAGACTGACGGGTCCGACCTGCAAGACACTGTGGCACAACGGGGGTGAGTTTCCAGCTCATGAGTAAATATAACATCTAATAAGGCAATCGTAAGAATGCACGCAATGCACCACAACATGCATGTCCATATGTGGTATAATATCTCTAGTATGCATGCACAGGTATGCAATGTCATTATTAAGTCTTTAAGTGTTTTAAATGCTAAGGGTATTGAACATGAATATCTGTATAATAGCTAAATACCATCAAGAATCATCTGAAAACCCGTGTCAAGCATCGACACCAAAAAGGAATCATATCTGTCTCAATATCGGGCTCCGTCAGTCCGGATCGGCCCATATCATAAATCTCACGACAACGGTCGGTATCCTCCGGATATCCGCCGCGCCAGACATCACCGGTAGGTAGTCTTCCCCTGCCAGGCTCATCGTCTACAACTCGATCTTCTTGTCCCGGGGTACCATACCGGGCCCACCATGTACCCGAGACGGTTCATCCACTCCTCGAATCGGGTCTCGAAATCCAACAGAAAATATGAAAACTCATGGTAGACGACACATACATCACGAGAAAACCGCAACTTTGTTTTGAAAATGATAAATATAAGGTTTTGTTAAATTCTTGCGGTTTTCCCCAAAAATCCAGAAATCACAGCAATACTGAAATCCTTAAGAAAATCATAATATCCACATGTTATATATGATAAATGTCTATGATATCAATGCATACGATGTGAATTTTGCTAGAAATCTATATAAATATGATGATGATGCGAGGTATACGTATGCTATGCAATTTCATATATCAAGTATGAATGCAAGTGGCGATATTATGATAAACAGGTTCTATAGTGCACGTGGCATGGCAATTACCAAAGGCGTGTGTGTCACATGAATAGTGCGCATGCAACAGATGCCAATGGTAATGGTGTTCGTGTCCTACGAAGTGTTATCGCATATGTGCATATGAATATCCATGCAATCTAGCATACTATTAACTATAAGGGTATGCAATGTCAATGAAGGGGGTAAGCTAACTAACAACATGAATCTTACAAGAGATAAGGAAATCCTAACTAGGGGGCGCATCGCGCCATCCAGACTATTCCCCCATAGATGAATACATCTACTCACCAGAAATCCCCGCTAATCCGGTCCGACCACCGCCTTGCCTTTACGCGCCGTGTCCGATGTTTCCCCGACCGATCCTATATTTGCACAACACCAAGTATAAGATTACAAAACCTAAAACGATGCAAGTCACAATATACAATTATCGACGCTCTCGAATTAAACATAGCATGCACTCGGTGCGCGGAAAAACGCACGAAAATCGCTAACCTTTAACTAGAATCGTCATTTCGGGGAAATCGACAAAACTACAATCCGACTAGACGAAACCCCGCATTCACGCACTCTAATAGTCCTATATGAAGCTAATTATATCGCTAACATAACACAATTTGATCGCATTCTAATTTTCGTAAAAATCTAGTAAGCAAATTCAATACCGATTCGATGCAAACATCGAAATTTAATCGATTTAGCGAGCGTATCATTACACAATTTACCACTCTAACCAATTAGAAAACCAAACCCTAACTTAAACCATCAACCATGCTTCAAACTCTAATTCAAAATCAAATCCCTTTCTTGAATTTTCAAGACAACCCATTATAATGAAATTAACACTTTAAACATCTAATTTAGCATAAACAAACTACAAATTTAACAACTTGATTAGAACTTATACCTCACAAGTGGTGAACCTCTTGCAATTAGCCTCTAAAGATGCCTCCTTTCTCCACTTCTCAAACAAATTAGGGTTTGGGAAAGGTTGGATTAGGGTTTTGGTTTGAATGGGTTAATGAATTTGTTGATTTTTAATGGATTTTTGCATGAAAATGAAGCAAAAAAGAAGTGAGAAGAGGGGTTTGCTGCAGGATTGGGGTCGGCTGCAGGTGAGGGAGGGAGTTGTGGGGAAATTTGGAGAATTTTCTAGGTCTACAAACCCATCATGTTATCATTTAATGCTTTCATAACAACATTTTACAAAAAAAACCTTATTTTACATCATTTTTCCATTAAATTTCCAACCCTAAAACCAAAAGTTTGCAAGTTATGATATAATTTTATTAACACCATATTTTAGCTTATAAAGATTCCTAATTATGAAATTTACCTAATTAAATTTGTATTTATCCCTAATTTAATGTATTTAAAAAGGCTTAAAATAATAAAAAAAAAAATTAATTACGAAAAAAATTTTATTTAACTAGAAAATTATAAGTGACATTTTAGTGACAAAATTATAGTAACATCTTATTTAAATTTTGTATAATTAGGTCTACAATGAAAAATATCAATTTTGACTTTTTACGGAAAAAGTCGAAAAATTAGCCGATTACCGAAAAACTGTCTAAACGATTTTCGAAGGGTTACAATCTTCTCCCCTTAAAGAAATTCGGTCCCCGAATTTAGAATTTAACTACGCGTACCTTCAAAAAGATGGGGATATCTCTTCCTCATTTCGACCTCGGTCTCCCAGGTGACCTCCTCGCTGTTCGGGCCACGCCAAAGGACCTTGACGGACGGTATAACCTTCGACCTCAATTTCTTCACCTGCCGATCCAAAATGACAACCGGCTGCTCGGTGAAAGAAAGATCACGCTCTAGCTGGATCGTCTGGTGCTGAATCGCCTGGGAAGGATCATGAAGGTACTTGCGGAGCATCGAGACATGGAATACGGGGTGAACATCGGGGAAGCTGGGCGGAAGAGCTAACCGATAAGCGACTGGACCAACACGCTCTAGGATCTCGAAAGGACCAACATATCTAGGACTCAGTTTCCCTTTCCGCCCAAATCTCATCATACCTTTCATCGGAGAGACCTTCAGGAAAACATGATCGCCAACAGCGAACTCGAGTCGGCGACGGCGCTTGTCAGCATATGATTTCTGCCTGCTCTGTGCCGCTCTCATCCTGTCCCGAATCAGCTATATCTTTTCGGTCGTCTCCTGTACGATTTGCGGCCCCAAAACACTGCTCTCCCTGAGCTCTGTCCAACATACAGGCGATCGACATCTCCTCCCATATAGAGCCTCAAAAGGTGCCATCTGAATCATCTCCTGGAAGCTATTAGTGTAGGAAAACTCGATCAAAGGCAAATGACGATCCCAGCTACCACCGAAATCTAAAACACAAGCTCTGAGCATGTCCTCAAGAGTCTGAATAGTACGCTCCGACTGACCATCAGTCTGCGGATGAAAGGCTGTGCTAAAACTCAATCGGGTGCCCAATGCTTCCTGAAGTTTCTGCCACAATCGGCTGGTAAACTGGGTGCCCCGGTCGGACACGATGCAAGTCGGAACACCATGAAGTCGCACTATCTCATCAATATAAACCTGGGCGTACTGAGAAAATCCAAAAGTGGTCTTCACTGGCAGAAAGTGAGCCGCTTTCGTCAGTCGATCCACAATCACCCAAATAGAGTCATACCCTCGACTAGTCCTGGGTAGACCGATAATGAAGTCCATGGAGACCTGCTCCCACTTGCACTCAGGGATGGGCAAAGGCTGTAACTCGCCGGCTGGCCTCTGGTGCTCGGCCTTGACTTGCTGACAAGTCAGGCATCTCAACACAAAGTCTGTAATATCCTTTTTCATCCCGTCCCACCAGTAAACCTCTCTCAAATCACGGTACATCTTGGTAGAACCTGGATGCACGCTGTACACTGATCTATGTGCCTCCTCGAGAATATCACGCCTCAGTCCCTCTGAATCTGGCACGCACAGTCGAGTCCCAAATCGAAGTATCCCCTGATCATCAATCAGGAACTCAGAAACTCTGCTCTGCCGAATCTGCTCAATAATCTCTAAGATACGGGAATCGCCGGATGTGCCTCGCGGATACGGTCAAGTAACTGTGGGCGTGCTCTGAAATGGGCCAGCTGTCCCCCTGTAGGAATAAAATCAAACTGCACTCTGCTATCACATAACACCTGCCAATCCGCCGTCGACTGCATCTGTACTGCGCTCAAACAAGATAAGCTACCTCCGGGCCTCCTACTCAAAGCATCTGCCACCACATTCGCCTTGCCCGGATGGTATAGAATCTCACAGTCATAATCCTTCACCAACTCCATCCATCGGCGCTGTCTCAGGTTCAGGTCTCGCTGCTGGAAGATATACTTCAAACTCTTGCGGTCAGTGAATATCTGGCACGACTCACCGTATAGGTAATGTCTCCAGATCTTAAGTGCAAATACCACTGCAGCCATCTCTAAATCATGGGTGGGGTAGTTCTGCTCGTGTTTCCTCAGCTGCCGAGAAGCATACGCGATAACTCTGTCGTGCTGCATCAACACACATCCCAGCCCGACTCTAGAAGCATCACAATATACCACGAACCCGCCTGATCCTGAAGGCAAAGCTAACACTGGCGCAGTAGTCAGACGAGTCTTCAACTGCTGGAAACTATCCTCACATGCCTGGGTCCAATCAAAAGGAACCCCCTTCCGGGTCAACCCGGTCAAAGGTGCAGCAATGCAGGAGAAATCCTGGACAAAACGTCGACAGTAGCCGGCCAGACCTAGAAAGCTGCGAACCTCTGTAACTGATACTGGTCTAGGCCAACGTTGAACTGCCTCGATCTTCTTCGGGTCCACACAAATACCGTCTCTCGTCACTACATGACCCAAGAAGTCGACACTGTCTAGCCAGAATGCGCACTTGGAGAATTTGGCGAACAGCTGATGCTCTCTCAAAGTCTGCAATGTGATACGTAAGTGCTGCTCATGCTCCTCCCGGCTCCGAGAATAAACAAGATGTCGTCAATGAACACAATGATGAACCGATCGAGATACGGCCTGAATACGCGGTTCATCAAATCCATAAATGCTGCCGGGGCATTGGTGAGCCCGAACGACATCACCAAGAACTCATAATGACCATAATGAGTACGAAAAGCGGTCTTCGGAATATCCTTCTTCCGAACCCACAACTGGTGATAACCTGACCATAAATCAACCTTCGAGAAGAACCCTGCACCCTGGAGCTGATCAAATAAGTCATCAATGCGGGGTAGGGGATACCTGTTCCGCACAGTAACCCGGTTCAGCTGACGATAATCAATGCATAAACGCATACTTCCGTCCTTCTTCTTAACAAACAGGACGGGAGCACCCCAAGGTGACACACTCGGTCTGATAAGCCCTTTGTCCAGCAAGTCCTGTAACTAATCCTTTAGCTCTCTCAGCTCCGCCGGGGCCATCCGATAAGGCGGTATAGAGATAGGCCCCGTGCGGGGATCAAGTCAATACAGAACTCAATCTCGTGCTCTGGTGGCAGACCAGGCAGCTCGTCAGGAAATACATCAGGAAACTCTCTCACAACAGGGACCTGGTCCAACGAAACCTCTGTGGAGCGAGTATCACAAATATAGGCTAAGAATCCCTGACACCCTTTCCTTAAGAGCTGACCAGCGCGAAGAGAAGAAATCAAGCTGGGAAGGGTAGCACTACGATCTCCCTGAATAATAAGAACCGGCTCACCAGGAAAACTGAATCTGACTGCTTTTTCACGGCAGTCCACGGATGCATAACAGGTGGCTAGCCAGTCCATACCAAGAAGAACGTCAAAGTCTAGCATATCGAGAAGAATCAAATCAACTGAAGAATCTCTCTCCCCGATACAAACGGAACACGATCGGTACACAAAACGGGCAACAAAAGACTCGCCTACCGGGGTAATAACGACAAGCGGCTGATCTAACGGAGAAGACTCTCGGCCCAACCTCGGTGCAAAGTACGTGGATACATAGGAATGTGTGGAGCCTGGATCAAATAATACCCGTGCATCAAAAGAACATACTGGTAGAGTACCTGTCACGACGGCATTGGATGCCTGTGCATCCTGAGGAGTCAATGCGAACACTCGGGCCTGTCCACCACTAATAGCTGGCTATCCTCTGCCTCTACCTCGGCCTCTGCCTCTGCCTCTGTCGCCTCGTCCTCTCGGAACCGGACCGCCACGCCCACGGCCTCTAGAAGCATCTGGCTAGCGTGAAGCATCATCAGGAGTAGGAAGTAAATCTCTCTGAGAAGGTGGTGAGGGTGGTAAGGTCACATGTGGGACTGTCGCCGCTCCCTGGTGTCCCATGGTACAGTCTCTGACACGGTGATACTGACTCCCGCACCGAAAACATCCTGGAGACGACTGCTGGGACTGTGGATATGAACCAAATAACTGACCTCGTCTCAATCCTCTGCCTCCACCATCTCCCGGAAATAATCTATCACGATGTCTGCCCATCTGCCGCTGAACTGGCGTATCAGTACGGATCCTCTTCGGCCCAGAAACGACCGGAGTCTCAGAAATACGCTCCTCCAAAAGTAAGGCTGCATCCATCGCGGCTGCGTATGTATCAACGTGATGGGTGCCGATGGCAAGGAATAGCTATGTATCAAGCCCTCGTACAAACCTCTTTATTCTCTTCTCTTCTGTGTCGACTAGGTACGGAGCATATCGAGACAACTGGGTAAACTGTATATCATACTCCGACACTGTCATCCCAGGAGTCTTGCGCAAAGACTCAAAACTACGGGCTCGAGCATCTCGGACACTCTCCGGAAGAAAACGGGCAAGAAATGCAGATGTAAACTCATCCCAGGTCATAGAAGGCAGACCTGCAGCTTGGCCTCTCTCTACTGAATCGTACCATGTCTGGGCAAGACCCTCCAGACGAAAACTCGCAAACTCCACCAATCTATCATCAGAACACCTCAACGAACGGCAAATCCGAGCCATCCTATCAAGAAATGCCTGTGGGTCCTCTGTCGCATCTGTACCGGTAAAAGCTGGAGGTCTCAATCTCATGAACTCCTGTAGTGAAACAGGGATAGTCTCCGTAGTAGCAGCAGGAGTGACCATCTGTGCAGCAGGTACGATCGTGGTCTGTGCAGTCGAAGGAACGTCCTCGGATCTCTGTGCCCGACTGGACTCAACTAAAGATCCCATCATCTGCCGCAACTCTTGCATGCCGGCCTCTAATCTGGCAATACGGTCAGGATAAGGCGGATCAGTATGACCCTGAGGGACAGGCGTATCATCCCGCTCGATCCTCGCCTCAGACGAGCCCGCTCGAATCTCATCCCTAGCGGCAGCCTGCTGAGCTCTCGTAGTCTTTGGCGGTATCGAAGCTGGAATAAGAAACAGGACTGATAAGGACATTGCAATTGAATCAAGGAATGCAAGGAATCAAGAAAGGAAATACAAGCAATGATGTCCTAAGGTCACTTAGGCGGAGTACCGTATCGTAAGTATGTCGCGGATCATACCTACGGTACGCCACTCTGCTTAAGTCACCTACTCCATCTACCAAGGTCGTCCTACACTCAGAAAGGTAAAACCTACGCTCTGATACCAACTTACTTTGTCACGTCCCGAAAGTACGGAACGCGACTGGCACTTAGATTATGAGACGTGACAAAGTTGGTATCAGAGCTCAGGGAGAGCAGTGTTTTGGGGCCGCAAATCGTACAGGAGACGACCGAAAAGATACAGCTGATTCGGGACAGGATGAGAGCGGCACAGAGCAGGCAGAAATCATATGCTGACAAGCGCCGTCGCCGACTCGAGTTCGCTGTTGGCGATCATGTTTTCCTGAAGGTCTCTCCGATGAAAGGTGTGATGAGATTTGGGCGGAAAGGGAAACTGAGTCCTAGATATGTTGGTCCTTTCGAGATCCTAGAGCGTGTTGGTCCAGCCGTTTATCGGTTAGCTCTTCCGCCCAGCTTCCCCGATGTTCACCCCGTATTCCATGTCTCGATGCTCCGCAAGTACCTTCATGATCCTTCCCAGGCGATTCAGCACCAGACGATCCAGCTAGAGCGTGATCTTTCTTTCACCGAGCAGCCGGTTGTCATTTTGGATCGGCAGGTGAAGAAATTGAGGTCGAAGGTTATACCGTCCGTCAAGGCCCTTTGGCGTGGCCCGAACAGCGAGGAGGTCACCTAGGAGACCGAGGTCGAGATGAGGAAGAGATATCCCCATCTTTTTGAAGGTACGCGTAGTTAAATTCTAAATTCGGGGACCGAATTTCTTTAAGGGGGGAAGATTGTAACCCTTCGAAAAATTAGCCGATTACCGAAAAACTGCCTAAACGATTTTCGAAGGGTTACAATCTTCCCCCCTTAAAGAAATTCGGTCCCCGAATTTAGAATTTAACTACGCGTACCTAAAAAAAGATGGGGATATCTCTTCCTCATCTCGACCTCGGTCTCCCAGGTGACCTCCTTGCTGTTCGGGCCACACCAAAGGACCTTGACGGACGGTATAACCTTCGACCTCAATTTCTTCACCTGCAGATCCAAAATGACAACCGGCTGCTCGGTGAAAGAAAGATCACGCTCTAGCTGGATCGTCTGGTGCTGAATCGCCTGGGAAGGATCATGAAGGTACTTGCGGAGCATCGAGACATGGAATACGGGGTGAACATCGGGGAAGCTGGGCGGAAGAGCTAACCGATAAGCGACTGGACCAACACGCTCTAGGATCTCGAAAGGACCAACATATCTAGGACTCAGTTTCCCTTTCCGCCCAAATCTCATCACACCTTTCATCGGAGAGACCTTCAGGAAAACATGATCGCCAACAGCGAACTCGAGTCGGCGACGGTGCTTGTCAGCATATGATTTCTGCCTGCTCTGTGCCGCTCTCATCCTGTCCCGAATCAGCTGTATCTTTTCGGTCATCTCCTGTACGATTTGCGGCCCCAAAACACTGCTCTCCCTGAGCTCTGATACCAACTTTGTCACGTCTCGTAATCTAAGTGCCAGTCGCGTTCCGTACTTTCGGGACGTGACGGTCTTCTTCTTCCTTTTCGAAGATTTTGACGGCTGGGCCTGGGCGTTTTGCCCATCGTTACCAATTCTTGGCGTCGGGCGCGGTTTCAGCATTCCCTCAATGATCTCGGGTTCCAGCGGGCTTTTCCACCTAATCGCCGGGCATGTTTGAAGATCCTTCAGCATTATTTTTGTTTTACCTGAAAGAGCGACCTCCCATGGAGCTTCTTCTATAAATGAGCATGATGCCCCCGGCGTGTCTACCCTTTTAAGAGCGTGCGGCTGCAGCGGGCTTACCTTCCAGTTCTCGGACAGTGCAAATTTGCCCTGTTGGTATTGTTCCTCGATCCAGCTTTTGAAGACGAACCAATTTTCAATTGGGTGGCCTACTACTCGGTGGTAGGGGCAGTAATTGGGATTGTTGATATCACCTGGCTGCAGTGGGCATCTCGGATCTGGCAGAGTGATGTGCCTGTTGCGCACCGCCAGTTTGAACGGTCTCCTTGTTTTATCCCGAGAGAATGAGTAAGGACGTTTTAACTTTTCGTTGATAAATCACTGTCGGGGGTTTTGGCGATCAGCTGGTTTTGGACCACTCGGCTGTTGTTGAGTATTGGCGACGTAGGTCGCTTTCCCTTTTCCTTTTTCATTCCGAGGCTCCGTCTTTGAAGAGGAAGGCCTATGGCCCATCTGGTCTATTTGGGCCAGGTTGTCAATCAAGGCCTGGAAGATGATTGGCTTGAAAAACATCATGAATTGGGATATGGTCACCTGCGGATCAAGGGTTCCCACAAACATGCCTACTGCAGGAGCCTCTTCTATGCGCTGTTCGTACTTCGACCATAGGTTGCGCCACCGAATTTCATACCAAACCCATGTCTCCCCTGGCTTCAATCGGGCATTGATCAACGCCGTGATTGGGGTGCGTTCGCTAGCGTTTGAAAAACGTTGAGTGAATAGCAACTCTATCTCCGTGAATGTTTTTACGGAGTCGTTGGGAAGCTATGAATACCATTTGAAGGCCGTCTCCGCCAAGCTGTCGACGAATTGGCGAAGCAGCAGCTTATCGTCACCTCCAGTATTGCCGCAGAGAGCCCTGAACTGGGCGACATGCTGGTGGGGGTTGCCTGTCCCCTTATATACATGAAATTTAGGGATTGTGTATCCTGACGGGTACTTAATCTGATCGTACCAGCTGGGATAGGGTCGCCCAGTTCGGACGACTTGGCCGGCAGCTTCGTTCGCTTGATGGGCTCATATCTATTGAGCTATATAATCATCGAGCACAGCTTTCGAGATTGTTTCCTCCTTTGCTGCTGAAAAGGCCGAAAGAGGATTTGATGTCTCCCCTCTGTCGTCTTCAATGATCATCGGAGGCTCCTCCGCTGGAGGGTCCGGCTGGATCATCATGCCCACCATGTCATGGAACAATAGCGCCATCTGTTTTATATTGGCCGCTTGTTCTGCGGTTTCTTTATCTTTCTTTTCGAGCATTCTGCGGAGGAACTCGGCATCGGTTTCTTGCTCCTGACGTTGCTCCGACGATGTCTCCAGGCTTTCTTTTGGCCCAGTAAGCGCGGCCATCTTTGTTAACATTTCCTGGAGCTTCTGTTGTTGCTCCTGGGTCTTTGTTACGGATCGGGTGTGTGGTTGATAACCCCCGGAAGTGCGGCTCTCCTCTCTCCCGGAAGCCATATAAACAGTATGCACCACCATGCCCCTAGACTTGGAGCGTCTGGTTTCAGTGCTCTTGAGATTCATCGCAGGCATAGGGATCTTCTCCGCCCTCCTCTTTTTATGGACGATTGAAGTTAAGGGGTTGTTGATGTAGGCACCCGTGCAGATGACACCTCTCGTGGCATAGCGGGGGGATGGTCCTCCTTTTGCTGAATCTTTATTTTCTTCTATCGGCGGGAGTAGTCCTTATCGATTACGGAGTCTTGGACTCTCCGCCAGACCTTATGAATTTTAGAGGACAGCCGTTGAGAGGGCTGTTCCGGCTTTGCTTTAATAACGTTCTCAACAGGTGAAGGAGACCATTTTAATACGGCAGTTGGAGAGTTCTTGCGCACCCTCCTGAGCGGCTCAAAGCTGTTCCCAGTTGGAACAGCAGCATCGACTTCCACCGTTGGAGCTGGTGGGGTAAGTCCAGAAGGGGAACCGCCCCCAGCTTTCCTCAGTCTGCGCCACTGGCAACGTCGAGCATATCTTGCAGACGGTACTGGCTCAGTTACGGGGGTGGCTTCATCATGCCCCCTGTCTGGTGAAGGGTTGCTGGTTATGTCAGCCTATCGAAAACTGACGTCCGCTGAGAAGAAACGTCTAACCTGTCGAAGACTGACCTTTGGACAGGGGAAGCAGCTTTGGTGAATTCGCCTGAAGCGGGAGTTGGAACGGCTAGTCTTGCGAAGACCGACCCCTCAGCAGGAGAAGCCTATCCGTTTCGGGATAACTCCTTCGAGTATTGCAGGCTTCTTCATGGGCCTACTGGAGTTCAGGCTCAGTCTGTCAAAAACTAATACAGTAGACTTAGAATTGGACGGCCCGTTGAGAAGGGCCGTAGTAGTTATAAGCCGATCGAAGACCGACTTCTTCGGAGCTACCTGTGACGGCATTGGGACGCTGAAGCTTGCCGGTAGGATCATGGTCCCAAAGAACAGTCCAGTGGTGACCTGAGTCACCTGTTCCACTAGCATGGCGAAGATTGAGGCCGCTTGGGGCCCATAGGTCACTCTTCCGGCGAGGACGGAGTGGGAGTTGTTATTGCAGTTGGTGCAGTTGGAAGCCATTTTCTCTGCACGGGAGAAAGACACCAAATACCTTGAATCGAGGGGCAACCACATTAAACCGCGATTTGTTCATGAACACGACACACGAAGTGTGGAGTGGAAAGAGGAAAAGGTCCCACCGGGCGTGCCAGAATCTATTTACTGCCGAAATACACGGCCGGGACGTTGGGACGTCTGGCTTGAATTTTGGGGGCAGATGCTACTTGGATTTATCCATCCACCTCTCCGAGAATGCCAAGTTGATTTATGGCACCGTATATCGGAGGTTTAGACAGATGCGACCGATGTAGCAGATTTTGTCATATTCCCCCTCGTTGTGAGGGTTTTTTGATTGTGGGGACGCTCTTCCCTGCAGGCGCAAGCCCCTGCAGTTAATTATGTTACCGTATCGCGATAACCACTTTCTCTGGCTCCAGAAGGTCACTTCGTGTCGTGTGTGTTTATTTTATATTCGGTTGCCCGTGGATCGTATACAGAGACTAATTTATGTTGTCGCTCGTAGGGCATGGATTAGTCCAAATCCGTATTTTCTTAGATTTGGGTTTGGGTTGGTTTAAGGATCGTTAATCTTGTTTTAGATTAAGATCAACTTAAATACTTGTTAAGGATACGTTAGCCTAATTTTAGACTAAGATCTACTTAAAATGGTTTTAGGATCATTTAGATCCAACGAAAGAGTATTTGGACTCTATCATTTTAGTTTAGGGACATTGCGGTCCATAAGTTTAAGGACGTCATAGTCCATGAGTTTAAGGACGTCATAGTCTGTAGAATGTAGTTTAGGGGCGTCATGGTCCATAAGTTTAGAGACATCGTAGTCTGTATGGTTTAAAGCAATCATAGTCTGGTTTAAAGACATCATAGTCTGTGAGGTTTTGGTTTAACCGTTTGGAGATACACCAAAAGTTATTGGTTATTGGGATCCCCCCATCTCTCTGAAGACGTTGAAGAATTACAACGACATGTATCAGAGGTATGAAGAGACGTACCCTTGAACCAATGTTGGTTGGGAGATCTATAGTCAGGTTTGGGACTAGAATCAATTAAAAAGATTGTGAGCACATGGACTCGGTTAATTTGAATTAGGGACTTGTGGCCAACTTGGGCTCAGTCCACTCAGTTCTGAATACTTGTTTGGGCTCAGCCCCTTTTTATTCAATAATGCTGAGTATTGATTTGGGTTCTGACACCCCTTTTTTGTCTTTTATTAAGTGTTGAACACTTTTTATGGCACTGGGGCCTTATTTACAGAGCGCTTTGTAATTCCTTGGCGCCCATGTGAGAAGCACGTGGAGCGCTTGGCGCTGAGCGCTAGATCGGGAGCGCTAAAGCGCTTATTATAAAAGGGCGCCCACGTGAGGAGCACGGGGAGCGCTTGGCGCTGAGCGCCAAACTTGGAGCGCTAAAGCGCTTATTATAAAAGGGCACCCACGTGAGGAGCACGTGGAGCGCTTGGCGCTGAGCGCCAGACTTGGAGCGCTAAAGCGCTTATTATAAAAGAGCGCCCACGTGAGGAGCACGTGGAGCGCTTGGCGCTGGGCGCCAGATTTGGAGCGCTAAAGCGCTTCTTTGTCAGCTCTGATCAGTTCTGTGCTCTAAGAATTAAATTCTCGGTTTATAAGAGACTTTGTCTTATAGATCTAAGAACTAAGTTCTTTTCTTTCTTGATGATATGCTGCGATCTTTTTTAGTTTTGTGAAAGACCTTGTTTTATAGATCTGTGATGTAGAAAAGAACTATGTTCTTATGATGTGAGAGTTAAACTCTCAAATATGAAAGAGATGTTATGATCTCTCTTCTTTTTCCTCACCTTGAAGAAGGTTCTTCTTCTTAGAGCTTGCTCTTCTCCTTTCTTTTCTGAGAACTTGAAGTTTACGGGGGGTTCCTCTGTTTTTCTTCTTTCGATTTGAGAAGTTGTGGGGAGGTTTCTATGTACAAGACTTGAAGTCTTGGATCCTTTATATAGGGGAGGCTGACTTGTTGAATCAGTTAAGGAAATTTCTCATTGAGAGATCTCTGATTGATTTGGGGAATGTTTTCCACCGTTGGATCTTTGATCCAAGAGTTTCTGTTTTACAGAAAATAGTTTTCTTGTTATTAACAAGATTGGGAAAATATTTTCCCCTACATAACTTTTTCTGTATCTCGGTGATTTTTAATCATCATTGGATCTTTGATCCAACGGTGCTCTGATTTATAGAGCACAATCTTTCCTGTTTGGAAAGATTTGAGGAATATTTGCTCAACAGAATTTTATTCTAGTAATTTGATGGTTTATCATCTTCATTGTATCTTTGATCCAAGGGTTGAGAACTTTTAGTTCTAGCGCTGGCGCTCTCATGCTTTGCACGTGAGCGCTGCCTCAGAGTCTTTGACTCTTAGCGCTGGTGCTCTTGGCACGAGCGCTCTCATGCTTTGCACGTAAGCGCTGCCTCAGAGTCTTTAACTCTTAGCGCTGGCGCTCTTGGCGCTAGTCCTCTCGTGCTTTGCACGTGAGCGCTGCCTCAGAGTCTTTGACTCTTAGCGCTGGCGCTCTTGGCGCGAGTGCTCTTATGAGGCGCTGCCTCATTTCAAATTTCAAATTTTGAATAGAGCTTTGCTCTCTGATTGGGGGAAACACCACCGATAATACCCAGCTAATTCCAAGAAACTTCTTATCTCAGCAACTGATTTCAGTGTCGGCCAGTCTTTGATAGATTCGATTTTCACCGGATCCACTGAAATGCCGTCACTCGAAACGACATGCACCAAAAATTGCACTTTGTCGAGCCAAAACTCGCACTTTCTTAGCTTAGCATAGAGCTTCTCCTCCCGTAGAACCTGCAATACAATTCGTAGATGCTCAGCGTGCTCCTCTTGACTTCTGAAATAGACTAGAATGTCGTCGATGAATACGACAACAAACTGATCCAAGTACTTGGAGAAAACCATGTTCATCAAGTCCATAAATATGGCCGGTGCATTGGTAACACCGAACGGTATCACAAGAAACTCATAGTGGCCATATCGGTTCGGAAAGTTGTCTTGCATACATCCTCTGCCTTGACCATGATTTGGTGATACCCTGACCGAAGGCCTAGTTTAGAGAATACCCGGGCACCACCCAGCTGGTAAAACAAGTCATCGATGCGGGGGATGGGATACTTGTTCTTCATGGTCACTCAGTTCAATTCCCGGTAGTCGATGCACATGCGTAAGGAACCGTCTTTCTTCTTCACCGGTAACACAGGGGAACCCCACGGTGAAACACTTGGACGGATAAATCTGTTGTCCAAAACATCCTCTATCTGCTTCTTTAGTTCTGCCAATTCAACTGGCTCCATCCTGTAGGGAGCTTTCGAGACTGGTGATGTACCCGGAATCAAAGTCGTTTGAGAATCCCAAGACGTGAGGAGGTGGTAGACCTGGTAAATCTCCAGAGAACACATCAAGAAAATCCTGAACAATCTCTGGGGCTAGACTCTCATCAATCTCCATAGCCGTCAACGCTTTTAGCTTGGCTCTAAACTTGGCTGGCTCCAAAGACTCGCTTCTGCCTTCAAAAACAAACTCAGGATGATTGGGAATGCGGAAAGTCACTTTTCTTGCTCGGCAATCGATGATCGCATGGAAGGTACTCATCCAATCCATCCCGAGAATTGCGTCATAGCTGCCCGTCCCGATTAAAAGGAAATTCACATAAAATTCCCTGCCGCATACTATCACCGGACATAACCTACACTCTTGGTTGGACACAATAATACCGTTACCCGTATGTATCTCCCAACCCTTGGTCAACGGCTCGTGAGGTATAGAGTGTGTGTCAACAAACCGCGTAGAAATAAAGCAATGTGAAATACCGGAATCAAAAAGAACTCTAGTTGGTACAGAATAAACAAGAAAGGTACCTGCAACTACTTCTCCAGAAGTCTTTGCCTGCTCGGCAGACAGGGTGAAAGCCCACCCCTAATTCCTACCCGTACCAGTCTGCCGCTGATTGAATAACCACTGCTGGGATACCCGAGGTAGACCCCTCTGAGCTGAAGTGTTGTACGACTGTTGATATTGCTCGAACCCTCCCTATAGCTCAGATCTCTGGGGACATCCGCTGACCTTGTGCTCGTTAGATCCGCAAAGCAGACACTGCCTCTTGGCTCTGCGACAATCTCTCTACATGTATCCTGGCCTCTGGCAATAATCGCAAAACAGGGCCCTCCGCTGCGGCTGCTGAGGTGCGAAAGTTCGCTTCATCTGCGTAACACCCGGCCTGTGAACTGGGATCGCACCATGGGGGATGGTAGGCCGTGCTGGGACTACGTGGGGCCTCCTGTCCATCGATCGTTGGCCCTTGGCCTTCTCTACCAATCTTTCCTGCACTCGGACAGCGTTCAATACTTGAGCAAAGGTTGGTAGATCGAGAGACGCGATAAGTTGCTGTAGTTCAATATCAAGCCCCTGCTGGAATCGTCTTTCCCTGGCGGCTTCGGAGGCTACCATGTATGATGCGAAGTGACTCGGCCGGTTAAACTCTGTGGCGTAGACATCCACTGAGCGTCCATTTTGCTTCAACATAATGAATTTCTCCTCCATCTCGGCCTTGGCAGTGGCCGGAAAATAGTGATCCAGGAAGCATGTGGGGAACGTGCCCCATCTAATAGGTTTCTCTAGCCGGTTTTCCTCTACGGACCACCACGTGCGGGCCTCGTCCTCTAGCTAAATCTTCACCACGTTCACTCTGTCATCGTCAGGAACTCGAGCGGCCGTCAGAAGGCTCTCTACGTTGATGATCCATTGCTCATCCTCAAGCAGATTTGCTGATCTCGTAAAGACCGCTGGATGAAGCTTCCTGAAGTCTGAAACAGTACCAACCCGGGCCTGTGTAGTCGGTACGAGGGTGCCCTTGGGGGCGGCGGGAACAGCCGTAGATCTCTTCAGGGCGGTAATAGCGGTCTCCTGTACCACCTTCAATCTCTCAGCCAAGAGATCGGCCTTTCTCTTCTGAGCCTGGGCTAGGGTCGTCGGTGTGGTGAGAATCTTCTCGGTACGATCGTGGGAACCGACACCTGAGGAGTTGCCCGAGGGGTCCATATTTCTGAAAAATGATCAAAAGAAATTAGATTCAAACAAGGGCTACACGATGATTCAACGAGGATTAGAAAGTGAAAAGAAATGTAATAAGGCACACGTCAAGGATGTAACTCAGTCTAGGGATTCCTCGACGGAACTCTAATTTCATCCAAAACCTTGGCTCTGATACCAACAAAACCATGTCACAACCTGCTTCCTAAAATACGGAATATGATGGATGACTAGGCCAGCCATGCTTCTACGGTCAGGGAATAATCCCGCCGTAGTCACACTTCGGTTTCAAGCATTACATGATTGTCAGTAAACAGTACTAGAGTAAAGGAAAATCACAGTACACAACTTTATTACATTACAACAAAATAGTTCAAAATACATTTATTTTGCACAAGGGAAAAACTAACCAACGAAATACAGGGTGCTTAAAGCAAAAGAAATGGCGCTGATGATGCAGTCTAGACCTCCGCGATCTCAAATGGCAGGTCCTGCTCCTGGGCTGCATCCACTTCGTCCTCTGAGCATGCACACTCAGGTCGTCAGGGCGACACATATAGCAATAAATATATATATGATGGGTACAATACGATTAAACATGAAAGGTGGAACAGAATACAAAGCATGTGAATAATGAACATCATTTGAATATGAACAGTGCGATATAAGTATCATGTCAATAAGCTAGGCAATATGTATGTCACTACTTATCAATCACTAAGTCAATGAAATCAATTGGTAGAAATGATCCTCGTGTTTAACAAGGGTCTCGTGCATGTCCGAGACTACGGTCTACTGCCCGGGACATAATCCTGCAGCCGTGCCGCTAGGCCCACGACCTAGTATGTGTGTGTGTATCACTAATAGTGAATGATCATCCTCTAAATCACTACACCTCGCTAAATACGAGTTCAATTCCACCTTGATTTCCCCATTCCCCGGGTTATAGTATGAATTCAGGTATTAGATAGGTTGTAAACAAATACGTATCGTTTTCGCTTCCAATCATGTTTCCACTTATCAATATCACTTTCGTATTTACCACAACCCAATCACTAACACTTATATTGACAATGCACAATAGTCGCTAGGTCTCAATGCTACAATCAATATGCAGAAGGTATAAAACAAACATAAAATAGGTAGAAATGCACTGAACAGATATTCACTAAATTACAATACCCAACACCATATGACTTGAAAAATTTACCATAATTCACACGTATAGAATCGACCAAAATAATATAAAAGGCGTACAAAACACACTTGATTATCTAATCAGTAAAATTAGTTTCATGTCAAACGGAATTCAGGTTAGGGAAATTATCATCATTTTAAATTAGTGATCGGTTGCTGGAATTCCAGTTTCAGAACTGGAAGTCTAATTTTGCGCGCTGTTTGCTAGTAATTATGCTTAGATTCAGGTGTTTCTCCAGTCGAATAAATTATATTTCTATCTGTTAGGTTTCTAACGCATCAAACGGATTATCAATAGTCTTCCTGTACTAAAAGTTATGTCATGTTTAATATGAAGGGATAAGAAATGCCACTGCAGAAACTGCAGAATACGTCGACATTCTAAATTACAAACTAAATATCAAACAACTATGAAACTGAAAGAGAACAGATTCATATATTATCCAACTAAATCATCCATGCCATTATATGGGGCTCTGCACATTTTCTGGTTCATGTAGGTATGTACAGATGCTTAAACTTAGGTGTCCTCGTGGAATGCTGCCTCGGACTGTAGTCCAGTGCCGCATTCGCAGCCAAATATCGTTACAGTAATCTATAAATGTCTAGAAATAAACTATGGATGGTTCTATATTATCGAGTCGTCTTCGATATGAGCCATAGAACATCACATTCCAAGCTTCATTGACTTTACACGATTATACACGATATTTTGCATCCGAATTCTTACACGGTATCCGTAATCAATAAAGGGATCTAATTATTGCAATTTCCGCCATAATAAAATAAGTTTTGGTCTAGGAATTTATGTCGGGCACTTAGCTAGTGTACGGTTATTAAACGAGTGGTCCGCTTAATCTAATCAATTAAAACGGTAGTTATTCCATGTTCACGTTTTGACCACCGTAGGCGTTATCGATGGGTTATAGGTTCACAACGTGGCTATTATGACGATGTAGATATGTATGCAATAATATTATTACGAATAAAACTTATCGATCCATTTAAAATAATAATAGCATGCAACGAAAGTGATTGGGTTTTCACTTGCCTCTGATAATCACGACGACAATAACAATACGTCCCGGCAGTGATGACGGCGATGGACAGCAATGGTGACGACGGAGGCACGCACACGGGCACGACACAGTACGGCACCAGCAGCGCGAGCTCTATTTGGCTCGGCTAGTAAGGGAAGCCCAGACGATGGAAGCTTAGACGGCGATGGAGGAGGTTCAGGCGACGGTTGAACGTGGAGGAGGTGACAGCGGGGGGGAGGGGGAGGGGTTCGGTGGGTCGCCGGAGACGATGTCATGCCCCGCTTCCTACTGTATGGGCAGAGGACACGACGAGGCCGCTACGTATTTACTCAGAAGTAAACACGTTAAGCGTATCTAAGTAATATAAACTGTAATGTACATAAGAGACAAGATGTAAATGAACAACAACTTTATTAATTAAACATTCTTTTTACAATACAACTGAAAGCTAAATACATGGAATGGAAAACAATGCCTAAACAGTGGCATAACAGAAATGGAAAATACAGAATATAAATGTGTACAAGAAATCTAAAGCTCTGGGTCGAAAGCTAGCTGGTCCAAATTCTCGCTGGTGGGCTCGATCTCCAGTGAGTCCGAATCACCTGACGACATTCCAAAGAAGAAGAAAGAGAATGTCGTCAGTGAACAAATCGCTCGGTAAGTCCCGTAAATAGACAAGAATGGAATAGACAGAATAAAGAGTATATTGTTATAATATTGTATTTAGTGTTAACGCTGTTGTTTGTAGCTTGGTACAGAAGAGGACAGTGTATACGAGAGGAGTCTCACTAGATCAGAGACTATGATATATGGAGTACAAGGAACCATTCAGCCACGGTACAACGGCAATTGAATTCAGGTTAGGTGTCTTAATGGTTGTTGTCTCGTGCCACTTCTAACACCTTCTTTACCAATCTACCCCTTATAAACCCCGCGATATCTTGATTGTATTATTTGTATTGGATTGTCTTGATTTATATATATGGATGACTTGCCGGAACCATGATATCAGTAAATGGATGTAACTGGAGAATCGTGTAGATGGATGTATATCCATGGTTCGGTTCGGTCAACATAGATTGAATAGATTGAACAGATTCAATATATGGATTCATATTGAATTGTAGTTTTGTAATTTCATACTTGAATCATATTCAAGTTAGATTGATTATATTGAGACTCAGTCTGAGTCAGACAATAAGAAAAGAAATTGAATCCTGAATTAGGTTTTGGTGTTATCGGTAACTGTTGCATATGGACGACAGGATTTGTGTCTTTTTCAAAGACAATTACCATGTTGATAACACCATTTATTAAGTTGTCTACCTTAAATAGGCAAGCACCCATATCTCCGGCTCCCTGAGGCTCAAGAGACCGGTTCCGCTTAAACCTATGTTTACTAGGGTCCTTATTGTAATTTAGTATAACTTGAAGGGGTTTTATGTAAAATAGTTTTGTTATACTTTCAAACTATACCTCAAATATTTAATTATCGTATTTAGAGTTTTCATAGATGTTTCTTTTATTCAATGTGAAATTCTAGTGAATATGATCTAGTTTTTAAATTATAAGGTAATTATTTGAAATAGTGGAATTGTACGGTATTTTCTTGTAAATGGGATGTTTTTCTTGAATTTTGGAAATGTGGAATATTATAAATATTAAAAATAGATATTTTGATATTATTACATATATATTTATTTATTAAAAATATAAGTTTTATTTATAATAGAAATCACATTTTCTAAAGAAAAATGTATTAAAAATCTTTAGAGATCGTATGCTCCTTGCGAAGGTCTGCATCTCACTCTACTAGGCCCGAGAATGTGCGATAATCCGCACCATACCAAATGGGTTCCCCAAAATGGGTTGTAGAGGCGCAATTTCAAAGATTTGTTAAATACATTTCTTATAGAAAAAGATTTTATAAGTTGAAGATATTTATATGTAAAGTCGTATTTTCCCAAATCTATATTCACAAATTCCATCGTGCTATGTTAGATATGTGTGTTGTGATGAGGTAGGTTATTACCTCATGAGTTATCTAAAGGTATAAATGTATTATAGAGTTTATGTCGGAAACTAAAGTTTGTGGTATTTTAATGTAAAATTGCGATAAAAAATGCATATAACAATATTTTGTGATGAAACTTGTTAAAGATATTTATTAATGTTTAATGAACAATATGTGATGATATGAAAGTATCTTGATTAAGAAAATTATAGTTTTTAAAGAAAACCGAATCGAAAGTCGGACTAACTCCGCTTCCATCGGGTTTTAGTTTTGAATGTTTTTAAAATAGAGAAAAAAGGAGAAGTAGGGACTTACTGGATGATTGGCTAGATGAGAGAAAGAGGAAGAGATAGGAGTTTCCGGTACGTCGTTTCGTCATTGGAAACTCCTTGAGTTGTCGCCGAAAGTTCGTCGGAGTTTCGCCCTTTGCTAACTCCACTTGTACACAAAAGGATCTTGAAATTTTCTTGAGAGTTTTTGTAGGAAATTTCAGTGTGAAAGGGTGTAAAATAGAATGGGTATTTATACGACAAATTAGGGTTTGGGGTGTGATAAATATGCATTTAAATTTGCATTAAAATTTGGATTTATTGGTGTTTTATTGTTCTCTAGACAATTGCAGAGAAAATAAATAATGTGGGGTTTGTGGGGTAGCTGAAGAGGTGCAGGGGTTAAATTTTGGGGAGCATTGGGTACGGGGGGCCCGACCTCGCCGGATTTTCATGCCTTCTCGCCGGCCCAACACCGATGGGTATGCATGGGGTTTTGGCCACGTGTCTGGGTCGATTTGTATTCTTCAGTGTATATGTTTGTTTTATTTGTGACTCTTCAGTTTACGTATAGTACAAGTGCAAAATCTTGGGCTTCAAAAAGGTTAAAAGAAAATTAAATAAAATGAATATGTGGCTGCTGGGATTTGAACTCTGGTGCTTTGTTTCAGCAGTGGAAGGTCTTACCAGTCAGTTACAAGCTCTTTCTTGCTGTTCAAAAGTAAAACAAATATTTATAGCCTTCACAGGAATTGTAAATACCCTAAATATACATTAACTTTTAATCAAATTTATGCACACAAGAATTGGAGTTGTTACAGTCTACCCTCCTTACAAAAATTTCGTCCTCGAAATTTACAATTTATTTTAAGGACTAGTTTACAAATAAGTGAGGATATCTTGCACGCATCCCATCTTCCCTTTCCCATGTCGATTATCCTGGAGTGTCTTTTCTCCACATCACTCGAACCAAGTTGACTTCCTTGTTCCGAAGTGACTTCACTTTCCTGTCCAGGATCTCAACAGGTTGTTGCTCATAAGATAAGTCGGGCTGTACAGTGAGTTCGGAATGATCGAGAATATGGCTGGGTCACTCACACACCTTCTGAGTTAGGATATGTGGAATATATTGTGCACTCCTTCCAATGAAGGTGGAAGTGCCAAGCGATAAGCCACTTCACCGACTCGTTCGAGTATGTCGAACGGTTCAATATATCTCGAACTTAGTTTTCCTTGTCTTCCAAATCAAATCACTCCGCGGTTTGGAGATATCTTCAGAAATACGTGATCTCCCGGCTGGAACTCCAAATGACGGCGCTTTGCATCAGCCCAGTGTTTCTGCCGATCTTGGGCTATGCGCATCTTTTCCCTGATAGTACGGACCACATCTACGGTTGCCACCATCATTTCTGGTCCTAGGAATTCTCTATCTCCGATGTCGTCCCAACTTAATGGTGATCGACACTTCTTTCCATATAGCTCTGCAAAAGGTGCAATTTCGATACTTGCTTGGTAGCTGTTATTGTATGAAAACTCCACAAGATGTAGGTGATCATTCCACGATCCTCCGAAGTCTAAAATACATGCTCTGAGCATATCTTCCAAGATCTGAATAGTTTGCACAGACTGCTCATCTGTTTGTGGATGATAAGCTGTGCTAAAGTTCAGACATGTTCCCAAGCTCGCTTGCAGACTTGCCAAAATTGTGATCGGAACCTGGTGTCACGATCGGAGACAATGCAGACCGGTACTCTATGAAGTATCACGATTTTCTGTATGATTTCATGGGTATCAGAGATAGTACATATTTGAAGAGTTTAAATCTTACTTAGATTCTTACCTCCATGTACTTCTTTGCTAATGTCTCAATAGATTGGCCAACTCGAAATGGGATGAAGTGAGCCGACTTTATGAGTCGATCCATAATAACCCATACTGCATCGTTACCCTTTATGCTGTGAGGAAGTGCAGTCACAAAATCCATCGTGATATATTGCCACTTCCAATCAGGGATAAGTAACGGTTGAAGTAATCCAGCAGTCCTATGATGTTCAGCCTTTACTTGCTGACACACCAAACATTTAGCAACGCTTCTGGCTACTTCACGCTTCATTCTATGCCACTAGTAATTTTGACGCGAATCTTTGTACATCTTTGTACCTCCAGGGTATACTGAGTAGGGAAAGTTGTGAGCTTCTTTCATTAACTCTTCCCGAACAAAACCTTTTGGTACACACAATTTACTGCCGTATCTCAAAGATCCGTCTTCATGGATAATGAAGTCTGTCCTGAGTCCATTCTCCAATTGTTCTCTGATCTTTTGCAACTTAGCATCACTTGCTTGAACTGCTTTGATCTGATTGACAATAGTAGATTGAACTTGTAAATTCATCAAATTTGAAGCTTTACCTGGCATGACTACTTCAATCTTCATCTGATGCAAGTCTTGTTGAAGCTCCCACTGGACGGTAAGATTCATCGATAATGGTTGGCGACTAAGTGTATCGGGTACTACATTCACCTTCCGTGGGTGATATTGCAGGTTGATGTCAAAGTCCGCCATCAATTCTAATAATCTTCTCTGCCGTATATAAAGCTCCTTCTAAGTAAACACATATTTCAGACTCTTGTGATCTGTGTATATGTCCACTCGCTCACCAAGAAGATAATAGCGCCAAATCTTAAGAGCAAAGATAACGGCTGCCAATTCCAAATCATGCATCGGATAATTGTGCTTATGAATGTTCAGCTGTCTTGAAGCATAAGCCATAACTTTACCGTGCTGATGTAGAACACATCCTAATCCCTTACCGGATTCATCACAATGCACTTCGAAACCTCCAGATTGGTCCTATATAACGAGAATAGGCGCTGATTTCAACCTTGACTTGAGTTCTACGAAAGCCTGCTCGTATGCTTCTGACCACACAAAGTCTTCATCTTTACATGTGAGCTTGGTCAGGGGTGTTGCTATCTTGGAAAATCCTTCAATGAACCTTCTGTAATATCCAGCTAGACCCAAGAAACTTCGAATGTCTTTCACTGACTTTGGTGTCGACCATTCGCTTACTGCTGAAACTTTCGCTGGATCCACAGAGATTCCTTCGCCTGATACAACATGTCCAAGAAAACCAACTTGATCTTGCCAAAACTCACATTTGCTGTACTTGGCATATAGTTGATGTTGTCGTAGAGTTTTCAGGACAATTCGTAGGTGCTCGGCGTGTTCTTTCCGATTTTTAGAATACACCAGGATGTCGTCTATGAAGATGACAACAAACTTGTCTAAGTACTCTCGGAAAACCTGATTCATTAGGTTCATGAATATTTTCAGTGCGTTGGTCACTCCAAATGGCATAACAAGAAATTCATAATGACCATAGCGAGTTCTGAATACCGTTTTATGGATATCAGACTCCTTGACCTTCACCTGATGATAACCTGAACGAAGATCTTGCTTAGAGAAAACACAAGACCAACTTAACTGATCGAATAAATCGTCAATGCGCGGGAATGGATACTTGTTCTTTATCGTTACTTCATTCAAGGCTCTATAATCGATGCACATTCTGTATGAACCTTCCTTCTTCTTCACAAGCAGTACTGGTGATCCCCAACTTGGAGTGCTGGGACGAATCCATCCTTTCGCCAATAATTCATCTAACTGAGTTCGGACTTCCTTCAAACCTTTCGGACTTAATCGATACGGTGTTTTGATCACCGGTTGTGCTCCTGGTATTAAATCAATGCTGAATTCAAGAGCTCGATCATGAGGCAAACTTGATATATCGTCAGGAAACACATCGTCGAACTCTCGAACCACTTCTGGCTTTGATCCTTCCTCCGCTTGAATTGCCGCAATCACTGCCTTCTTTGGTTTCGCTTTGTAAGTACTTGGCTCCAGGGTACGGTCTCCAATTTTGAAATAGAAAACCGGATGCTCTGGAATCTCGAATACTACCCTCCTTTGACGACAGTCAATGGTAGCATAAAATGTTCCGAGCCAATCCATACCTAGAATCACATCGAAGTTCGGTATGTCCAGCACCTTGAAGTCGGTATAGAATTCTCTGCTGTAGACGACTACTGGACACAAGCTATATCCCATTGTTGCCTTAGAACGCCATTCCCTGAACTGACATTCCAACTGGATACAAGCGGTGTGACTGGAATCGTATGAGTTCGGACGAACCGTTGCGACATAAAGTAATGAGATGCTTCAGTATCGAATAATGCTAGTGCAGGAAGTGAAGCTATAAAGATTGTACCCAAGGTATGTGGGATATGTTTTAGGTATAGGAAAAATATGTAGGTAGGTATTAAGACTGAAAGAAAAGCTTGAGAAGAAAGGGTTACCAGTGATGACTTGGCCAGTGGCATCAGTTTCTTCCACGGTCATCGTGAAAGCCTCTCGCCGTGGTACATTCCTCCTGGCCGAAAGAGCATTCCTCTGAACGTTCCTTTGAGCTTGATAGAAATGACGAGGAGGAGGTGCAGTTGGTGGTCCTCTAGGTGGTGGAGCAGGGAGAGCGAGTCTTGGAGCAGGTGCCTGAAGGGCTGGTCTCTACTGGTAAGTGATTGCTGGCCTGGGTGCAGCAATTGGGTTGTGTCTTCGGGGACAAGACCCAATATCATGAGTAGCTGAGCCGCAGACTAAGCAAAGACGGTTGGCTCGTCGGCAGCCTTTCGCCAAATATCCATCTCTTCTGCAGTAGGTACAAAAGGCTGGGCTGGGCCGGTTGATTGGTACTCCCGGTCTCCTGGGCATAAATGGTGGCCTTGAAGAGGCTCCTCCTTCCATCTGGTTGGCAGGGCGCTTAACTCCTGCAGTTTGAGATATGCCCCTCATGTTTACCACTGCCTCATAATGGCGGGCAGCTTTCAGAGCCGATTCATGGGTCGGAAAATCTCATGTGGCTAACACAGCCTAGATCTCCACATCTAACCCTTGTTGAAATTAACGGGCTTCGATCTAATCCGTCGGTATCAAGTGTGCCGCAAATCGACTGAGCATGGTGAACCCAGCATCGTATTCATCTACTGATTAGGTCCATATTGAACCTTATTGCAGATGGATGAACTGCTGTTCCATGTTGAACCTGGCAGTCTCTGGGAAATGCTTTGCGTCGAACATGTCGCGGAAAGTCTTCCATTTGATGCTTTGATCAAGACGGCTTTCTTCCGCCTTCCACCAAACCCGTGCATTGTCCGTGAGCTGCCGCTTCGCAACACGAACCCAAGCTATCTTTGGCACTTGTGCCGCTGCCAAATCATCTTCAATGTTTTAAGCTCATTCCTCAGCTTCTAGAGGGATCTCTTTCCCTGAGAATTGCTTGGGGTGCAAGGCCCTGAATTGCTTTACACCATGTGCTTCTACCTCTGGACGGTTCATCAAGATAGCAGTCTGCTACTGTTGTCCTTCTAGGAGGCTGCGGATTGCCTCAAGCAGAACCGTCTGCTCGTTGATCGGAACAGCGACGGCAGGTGTGAGTGGTAGTGGTGGGGGAGTGTTGTTGACATTCGTGCTGGTGTTGTTTGGGGAATCCATAAGCTTGAAAGAAAAATTTGGGTTAGGACAGATTCAAAGTATATGAAATGAGAAGATTCAAGGAATATGAATTGTAAAGAATGTTTTCAGTTGCTAGTTCTTGTATTATATTGCTTAGGTTGTCCACGCAGAACTTGCTGGATATAGTGCCCTCAAAGTCAATTATTGGATCGCAGGCACGTGATTGCAATGATTGAGGAGGACCTATACCGGTAGGACAATCTTACTTGAGATGATGGTATGCTATCTGGTTTGTCTTTATCATCGTGTCATACTTTAGGTGACCTTACAGATCACTATTACACATTGATAGAGCCCTTAGGATTCTTGCTTGACTACCAGCAGTATGATGGCGATCATATACGTAAGAGTTGGGTAGTTTATAAGCACATCCTTAAAGTGTCCCTAGTCGTGGGAGTTTCGAGACTGGGTATCGATACTCCGATAGTAGACTGGTGTATACGATCGAGACCCCGACGAGGGACGATGGCTGGTCTCACAAGACATTGGTGTCAGTTGGTTCACCTAAGATGTATACAGGTGCTCATTGGGTTATGGATACACCGGACGGACTCGCCGGGAACATGCTAGTTGGTGATATACCTGGCATCAGATAGCAGTTACCTGGTGACATGTGTACATGTTAGTCTATCGACCTGAGATTGTCATTTGTCCCGTGTGAGTTCCCACTGTGCTTTGATTACTACCCTACCACGGCTCAAAGGAGTCGTGCAAACAGGTTTTAGTTGGGTACAGTCCCGAGCCACATAGAGGCAGTGAGCAGATCGGCAGGGGATTCGTCTCTCTCGGTATTGGGGGTGAGATCGCGCTGTGTTTAGGAGAGCCATTACACGAAGTTCTTGGCCAAGGCAAGTGAGATTTACTGGTAGGTATTCCAGTAGTATCTCAGGGTATTCTGGGCTACACTCCGACACGACTTGTACCGCTTTTGGGGGTCTGACGTTTACCAGCCCCCTAGGCCCGATATGCGATACTCATAGACGAACGGACTGGACTGTACGGATATTGTCACTGACAGGCTCGGTAGGGTTTCAGGATGAGTTCGCTCATCAGCCTCCCTTTGCTCAATACCTTGGTAGCCGTTACGTACAGCTAGTACCACTGACGTGCTTGTGGTTAAACCCACTGCCGGCGTATTGACGAGTCTTTAGAGTCCCCCACAGATAGTTTCCCAAGTTTCGGGCGAAACGTTGTAGAGGCCGTATGGCATTATGGCAGGGTTCGATCATATACGTGCACAAGTGCATGGATCATGATCGGACAGATCATACTAGTGGGTTTTGGTTTAAGCCGGATCCTAATATTAGATTTGTTGGATTACTTTAGTCTCATCGTATTTGCATTCAGTCGGAATGCAGATGCAGGTATGTATATACAGGTGAGGGGTATCTTGTGATTCGTCATGAGTTTACTTTAGATGTTGCCATATCTTTTTGTTGGACTAAACATTTGGGTTAATGTGGTGAAAATTGTGAGTGGGAGTGATGATTTAGTGCATTAAATGTGCCATGTGCTTCATTGGTGAGTCGTAGTATTATTTTTTGTGTTAATGTCACATTTGTGATTGATTATTGTGTTGAAATGAGAGATGGAGAGAGAGTGGACAGCCACTTAACCTTGGACTTGCTCTTGAGATTATTCTAGTGCTCTCATTCCAACACAATAGAAAAGAAAAGCTTCTTCTTCTTCTTCCTCCTCTAGCTCACAAGTTAAACCATGGTTTCATCTTCAACCTCCATCCATACACCCTCATGTGTTGAGAATCAATGGATGTTTGAGACAAAGTTATCACACACATTCTCTACATCACCTTGGACATGTCGGCTAGCAAATTTCATGTCCGAGTTGCTTCGGTTTGAAGCGGGAGCCCGTAGAAAGATTTCTTGACGTGGTTCCCTTCCGACGAGGAGACCGGAGATCGGAGATACCGCGAAGAGCTAGGGATGGTGGCTAAAGACCGAAGGACACGGATCGATCGGTATAGCCTTTCTATCATCTTTCTAGTTAGCTAGCTTGTGTTAATGGTTCGATCCGGGTGAAAGACTACGATAGCGCCGGTTTTGTAAAAAGTTTTTGTTCCGCGTTTGGCCTCGGATTGACGGCCGGGGCGTTACCGTAGACTTACATGGTATCAGAGCCATGCCATTAACCTTTACTAGCTTGTTCTAATATGTTTAAAATATCGATCGAATGAAATTTCTAAAACTGCAATTCCATTTTTTAAGTTTCTGCCGAATTTTAAAAGTGGTCGAAAAATTATATTCAGTATGTCAGAAAATCGTGCAGGCTTTTCTAAGACTCCACAAGAAATTTGAGAGCACGATCCTACAGTAGCAACGCGGAACCGCGGCCAGACCATCGTGTTTGTCGCGATTGCGCGGCGGAACAGTTGATTCAGTGCACCATTTTTCTTGTGGGTGTTTTTCACATGGAATTGTGGTTTCTGGAATATTTTGTTTGGGCCCAGATTTTGTTTGAGTACTGGATTTGTACTTGGGGGCCCATTTCGGGAAATTTTGTCGATCGAAATTTTAAATACTTTTGTTTACAGTGCTTACATTATATCTGCGACCGTGAATGTCATTCGAGCGGTAAATCTTGTCTAATTGCTATAGTCCTTTTAGACGGATTTGCGAACGTGACATTCGCGTTGATGTTCTGTGTTGTGCTGTGATGTTGCGGATTTGTCGTAGTGGATAGCTTGCGTGCAATAGTAGTGCAGTTTGGATTTATTTGTACATTTGATATTGCGGGGCGAACGTCCGACATGTGGACTGTTGTCACTGCCTGTTTGTATATTATTCTTTTGGGGCACGACCGGGTTGAGGTCGATATCACCGTTGTACATATTTTTCTTTTTTGTACTAGGATTACCCCGCGGTGGAGTGCACGGATAGCCGGGTTCTAGAGGGCAACGGGCCGCATCTCATGGTACTGAAACGGAAAGGGCTTCACTCTAGAATTGGCGGGCTATTCGTCGCACTCGTAAGGGGTTTAGGTTGACCCAAGGTGGGGTGCTCAAGTTACCGGATTCCGTGAAATGCTGGGTGGCCCATTCACTTTGCTAAAGGGGGCTGCCTCGCTTCTGGTTTTGACGGGTAACTTGCCGCGCCCGTAGGGGTCTAGGTTTTTATTGCACAGGCTATCCACACGACCAGGGGAACGTCGGGTTTCAGTTGCGGCTCTATGAAACCCGGGGCTCCCAGATTATCTGTATTGTTCTGTGATACTTATTACTTTTCTGTGATGTTACATTTATCACGTCTGGAGCGATTATTATATATTGATATATATACTGGTAGATGTTGTATATGTTTTACACCCGCGCTAGTCCAGTCCCCGCTCTGTCGTTAGTTAAGTAACGTAACGGGTGATGACGGGACCCAGTGGCGAATGCGGATGGCATATACGTACATCATATTTTCATTCTTTTTGGTGTGATTAATTGATGGGACTGCATTGATTCTGATCAGTGCAAAGAAAACAAACCTATTCGATATTGTTGGAACAATTTTCAAAAAGCTGTTATTGCAAGGACGTTTTCTTTTGTTTTGCACAGTGGTATTCAGTTATGAATATCCAGCACCTCATTCGACGAGGCCAAGGCCGAGATCCTTTCATAGGGAGTGACCCCTTGGACGAAAGTTTACGTCAGGATAATAACTTCACTATAGTCGATTACTTTTTGCTTTGCATCGCGGTATTCAGTTAGAATATCCTGCACCTCATTCTACGGGAAAAGAGCCGAGATCCCTTCACCGAGAGTGGCCTCTTTAGCAAAGGTTTTCTCCACTATATATTTGTAAAAAGCTATCCGGTTCCTTCAACGATATCAAGTTCTTTACGTTAAAGGTTTTTGCCAAAAACCATTCGTAGCCCTTTGTCATTTCAGACGGGTAGTACTTAGTATTCATGCTATGTATGTTGGCTTTCGTCAAGGCATAATGTATGGTAGCTATTTGTTACTTTTCTGTTGCATTGATAGATGCGTTGGTTTGGGATAGTCGTACTACTATTTTGGATTTCGTCAAGGGTATGTACGGGTGGGTTCAAATAACCTGGACAATGACAGGTAGAACTTGACATGTGACTTATGATATGTTGGCCTTCGTCAAGATCATAAGAGCATGGGGTAAAAATCATATCAGGAGTTTCTAAAAAAACTGAAACTTGCCAGGCATGCACATACCTTCTGGAGTGTGATAACGTGAGTGGATTCCATCACGTTATCATGCGATGATAGTTGGATCCCGATTCCCACTGATGAATTGGTTTACTCTTCGGGTGATCCCGATTAATTCTTCTTTCAGGTTTGGAGGAGAATTTGAGGATACGGTGGGAGAAATCCTGATTAGATAAAGTGATTAACCATTCTGTTTTAGGTTAGAGTGCACGCAGAGTGTTTCTTTTCTCTCTCTCTTGGCTGCGACCATGGCCCGACCCTAGACTATGACTCAGTGACCAAGTTAACCGAACTTTCTTAAAACACTGGCTTTTGGATTTTCTGAGTTGCATACAACATTGCCGCTCCTTCTTTTATCCTTTGCTTTTCTCCGGAACATTCCGTATCACTACGAACATCCACTTCCATTGGATAAATCCATCGTATAGTTACATAGGAACTCGAAGGAACTTTTTCGAGGATGGATTCTGTTTCTGGAGAGAATGAATAGGACTATTCAGTTGTCTTTTCTTTTTACCTTCTCTCAGGTTGTGAGGGCTCCTAAGATTAGGAGAGAGTACACCTATTGCGCTTATGTGATAGTCTTCTTCCAAACCATAAGCAGGTGCCGAAAGGTAGGGAATGAAGAAAACCAATTAGCCTAAGTGTGGTGTACATAAGGTAATAAGTAAAGACAAATAAAGGGATTAGAAAGAGAGAAAAGTAAATTGCGACTGCTAGCATTCACGACCAAACCATATATTTCATCGCCACTCCTACTTCACCTTTGCATTTCTCCAGAACACCCCATATTACTACGAACATCCACTTCCATTGGATAAATCCATAGTATGGTTATATACGAACTCGAAAGAACTTGTTCCAGTTCGGAGATGGATTCTGGTTCAGGAGAAATAGGAATAAAATTTTATTCAGTTGTCTTTTATCTATACCTTCTCTCAGGTTACGAGTGCTCCTAGGATTGGGACAGTGCACCTATTATGTTTATTGGATAGTCTTCTTCCAAACCATAGGCTGGTGTCGAACGGTAGGGAAGGACGAAAACCACTTAGCCTAAAGGGGTGTACAGAAGGTAATGAGTAAAGACAAATAAAGGAATTTGGAGAGATGGCAAGGAGATATACGGTTACAGTCATGAATCGAATAATGAAAGAGGCATTACTAGAAATACCCGGATATCCCTTCGAAACACTTTAATGTTTCAGTCTCACTGTGCATTGTTAATAGAAAACTGATTTCCCAATTATACCTTGCTCCAGGGTATGTATTTACCAGGTTTGATTCTCACATCTGTATGGTTTTACAGATGTTGAGTGGGAGTAAATTATTGGGAATTAGGTGATCATCCTCATTATATCGGGATTCGTTGTAATGGGTGATATTTGAGGAAATCGCCTGGGTTTTTGCCGGACAGTAAATATTTGGTTTTGAATATCTGCTGTTGTGCACCAATTTCAAATTGATATATCTGTACGTTTATTTTTTAGATAAAGTGAGATATAACTTTTTGAAATTATGTCCATGACATTTACCTATATCAGTTGATGGTTAGGTAAGGGGTATTAAACAGCGGTGTAATTCTTCATAACCATAGTACAGTCTTCAACCTACAACGCACAGAGTTTGAGTTATTAAACTCAGGGGACTTATAAAAAGTATTGTATATTGTCCAGTGTCCATTAGGACTGAGGGGTTGGTCCTCGTATTATATTCTGTTTACTTATGGCTTCTCTAGTTTTTAGATAAGTGTTTCGTAGAAATATAAGGTCAAAGTTTTGAGAAGTTATAGGTACAAGAGTAAAGTAGAGAACCACGTGTTGCAAGTATCGGGATTCTTCAAGATGATCGAAGATGTAGATACTTGTATTTGGTATTCAGTTGATAGTAATGGTTTAGAGAACTTGCTTCTCTTTCGGGTTACTCATATCTGAATGCACTCCTAAGTTGAGTAATGCTGATCGGCCTCTCTTCATTTAGTTGACATGCACTGAAGACAGCTGCATGATTTGAATCTGGTTCCAATTAAATCTGTGCCTCTATTTCTATATTGTATATAGCATGGTTCATATCTTAACGATGTTAAGATACGGGGAGTTGTCCGGCTTATGCTTAAAACCAGACTATGGATAACTCAAGGCACGTTTCTGTAATGGCAGTTTGTGGGTTAACCCCGGCTATGACGAGGGTTGACTTTCTACTATCTGGAAGATCGATAGTGATATTGTTCTTGACTCGCCATAGTTTTAGTAAAATGAACTTTTTCATAAAACAGTAGTAGGAGTATGGTAGAATTAGATGTGATTCCAGAACCGCAAACGATTACTGAAAATTTAATAAGAACCTAAAGATTCGATCTGGATTGACATTCGATTAGCCACCCCGCAGATATGGTGGGTAATCTCAGGCACCCGAGATGTACTCCGGTAGCCTCAAGGACGGTGACAGGGAGATTCTTGTTTACCCAGACTTGCCATTATTACTGTTCCAGACTATGAGACCCGGCAGGAGGATGAGTATAACGTCATTCTAAACTAGCTTTAGAAATGCACGTGTATATGACTCTGCAAGAGGGTTGTCGTGGTCAGTGAGAGCAGCGGAAGTATAGTGGACAAGTAGCATATGTCTATTTATAGACTAAAGCAGATATAGCGGAGATAGATCATCTATTTTTTGATGTGACGGTCATGAGCTTTAACTTCATCAGGATAGGGGATGGATCTGCTAAGAAGATAGTAGGGTGTGATACCCTGGTGTTTTGGATGACATGCACGATGTAGGAAGTAAAATTCCTATGCTACGATCGGTTATACTGTGGTTGTCACACAGTGGTTTCTCCACATAGGATATAGATATAATATCAGGCATTCTGGTTACTAGATCTATGGTTTTAGATCTAAATTTGGGTAGTTTCCCAATCTGGGTACTTAGACAGTATTCTAAAGGTATTTTAGAATGGACGACTCCTGGCATGGTAATATACCTGTAAGTGATGGAGTCACCCTCTCTAAAGGTGTCTTACAGACTAAAGGGGAGAGTGATGTACATGATTGGCATGTCACTTGCTTTGGCAATTGATTCAATCATGAGATGTCAAGTACAACACCAGATATTGTTTTTGCAATAGATACAATAAGTAGGGATATTAATCCAATCCTGGAGAAATATTCGGAAGCAGTTTATGAGCATAAGTAGATGTTCTATGGATTTGATAACGGCAGCCTCCTTAGGGAGACGGTTATCATTTCAGGCTTCCAAGATAACCTGGATGACAGCGTGACTGTCAGAGTTATAGTTTTTCCTCTGACGAGGGGCAGTATTTTGGACAGGTGGTCCAATAGGATACTGTGGGAGGCATGGCATAGGATACTGATTAAGTTTAGTTGATGATACAGTCTAAGAAGTTTGGATTTGGAGTTCATTTATGAACTAGGTCCCATCAGATATCCAGACATATTCTAAGACAGGTATTGCTCAATTCAGGAGATGGCTTTCTCCGTGAACTTGAGATTAAGAGAGACAGAGTGAAACATCAGGGCGGATCCACTCACTGAGGCTATTTCTCGAACACAATAGTTTTACAAACGAGCTTTGTGAAACTGATTAGTAGAGGAGTTGGATGTTCAGTATCACACGGGCTGTGAGTATGCGACATCGCAATAATTAGCCTTAAGTGCAAGTGGGAGATTGTTGGATATAATGCCCTCAAAGTCAATTATTGGATCGCAGGGACGTGATTGCAATGATTGAGGAGGACCTATACCGGTAGGACAATCATACTCGAGATGATAGTATACTATCTGCTTTGTCTTTATTATCGTGTACATGCTTTAGGTGATCTTACAGATCACTATTACACATTGATAGAGCCCTTAGGATTCTTGCTTGACTACCAGCAGAATGATGGCGATCATATACGTGAGAGTTGGGTAGTCTATAAGCACATCATTAAAGTGTCCCTAGTCGTGGGAGTTTCGAGACTAAGTATCGATACTCCAATAGTAGACTAGTGTATACGATCGAGACCCCGACGAGGGGCGGTGGCTGGTCTCACAAGCCATTGGTGTCAGTTGATTCACCTAAGACGTATACAGGTGCTCATTGGGTTATGAGTACACCGGACGAACTCGCCGGGAACATGCTAGTTGGTGATATACCTGGCGTCAGATAGCAGTTCCCTGGTGACATGTGTACAGGTTAGTATATCGACCTGAGATCGTCATTTGTCTCGTGTGAGTTCCCACTGTGCTTTGATTACTACCCTACTACGGCTCAAAGGAGTCGTGCAAACAAGTTTTAGTTGGGTACAGTCCCGGGCCACATGGAGGAAGTGAGCAGATCGGCAGGGGATTCGTCTCTCCCGGTATTGGGGGTGAGATCGCGCCGTGTTTAGGAGAGCCATTACACGAAGTCCTTGGCCAAGACAAGTGATTTACTGGTGGGTATTCCAGTAGTATCTCAGGGTGTTCTGGGCTACACTCCGACACGACTTGTACCGCTTTTTGGGGTCTGACGTTTACCAGCCCCCTAGGCCCGACATGCGATGCTCATAGACGAATGAACCGGACTGTACGGATATTGTCACCGACAAGCTCAGTAGGGTTTCAGGATGAGTTCGCTCATCAGCCTCCCTTTGCTCAATACCTTGGTAGCTGTTACGTACAGCTAGTACCACTGACGTGCTTGTGGTTAAACTCACTACCAGCGTATTGACGAGTCTTCAGAGTCCCCCACAGAAAGTTTCCCAAGTTTCGGGCGAAATGTTGTAGAGGCCGTATGGCATTATGGCAGGGTTCGATCATATACGTGCACAAGTGCACGGATCATGATCGGACGGATCATACTAGTGAGTTTTGGTTTAAGCCGTATCCTAATATTAGATTTGTTGGATTACTTTAGTCTCATCGCATTTGCATTCAGTCGGAATGCGGATGCAGGTATGTATATACAGGTAAGGGGTATCCTTGTGATCCGTCACGAGTTTACTTTAGATGTTGTCATATCTTTTTGTTGGACTAAACATTTGGGTTAATGTTTAGATGGTGGAAATTGTGAGTGGGAATGATGATTTAGTGCATTAAATGTGCCATGTGCTTCATTGGTGAGTCATGGTATTATTTTTTGTGCTAATGTCATATTTGTGATTGATTATTGTGTTGAAATGAGAGGTGGAGAGAGAGTGGACAGCCACTTAGCCTTGGACTTGCAATTGATATTATTCTAGTGCTCTCATTCCAACACAATAGAAAAGAAAAGCTTCTTCTTCTTCCTCCTCTAGCTCACAAGTTAAACCATGGTTTCATCTTCAACCTCCATCCATACACTCTCATGTGTTGAGAATCAATGGATGTTTGAGACAAAGTTATCACACACATTCTCTACATCACCTTGGACATATCGGCTAGCAAACTTCATGTCCGAGTTCCTTCAGTTTGAAGCGGGAGCCCGTAAAAAGATTTCTTGACGTGGTTCCCTTCCGACGAGGAGACCGGAGATCGGAGATACTGCGAGGAGCTAGAGATGGTGGCTAAAGACCGAAGGACACGGATTGATCGGTATAGCCTTTCTATCATCTTTCTAGTTAGCTAGTTTGTGTTAATGGTTCGATCCGGGTGAAGGACTACGATAGCGCCGGTTTTGTAAAAAGTTTTTGTTCCGCGTTTGGCCTCGGATTGACGGTCGGGACGCTACTGTAGACTTACAGAACTGACATGTATGTCCATACATATCTGACCCGCATGGGCCACCAACAAAATCTGTCACGCCCCGCTTCCCAATGTACAGACAGATGACGCGACGAGACCTCTACGTATTTATTCAGAAGTAAACACGCTAAGCGTATCTAAGCAATATAAACTGTAGTGTACACAAGAGACAAGATGTAAATGAACAGCAACTTTATTTATTAAACATTCTTTTTACAATACAACTAAAAGGTAAATATATGGAATGGAAAGCAATGCCTAAACAGTAGCATAACAGAAATAGAAAATACAGAATGTAAATGTGTACAAGGAATCTAAAGCTCTGGGTCGAAAGCTAGCTGGTCCAAATTCTCGCTGATGGGCTCGATCTCCAGTGAGTCCGAATCATCTGACGACATTCCAAAGAAGAAGAAAGAGAATGTCATCAGCGAACAAATCGCTCGGTAAGTCCCGTCAATAGACAAGAATGGAATAGACAAAATAGAGAGTATATTGTTATAATGTTGTATTTAGTGTTAACGATATTGTTTGTAGCTTGGTACAGAAGAGGCCAGTGTATACGAGAAGAATCTCACTAGACCAGAGACTGCGGTATATGGAGTACAAGGAACCGTTTAGCCACGGTACAACGGCAATTGAATTCAGGTTAGGTGTCTTAATGGTTGCTGTCTGGTACCACTTTTAACACCTTCCGTACCAATCTACCCCTTATAAACCCCGCGATGTCTTAATTGTATTATTTGTATTGTATTGTCTTGATTTATATAGATGGATGACTTGCCGAAACCATGATATCAGTAAATGGATGTAACTGGAGAATTCTGTAGATGGATGTATATCCATGATTCGGTTCAGTCAACATAAATTGAATAGATTGAATATATGGATTTATATTGAATTATAGTTTTGTAATTTCATACTTGAATCATATTCAAGTCAGATTGATTATATTGAGACTCAGTCTGAGTCGGACAATTAGAAAATAAATTGAATCCTGAATTAGGTTTTGGTGTTATCGGTAACTGCTGCACATAAACGGCAGGATTTGTGTCTTTTTCAAAGACAATTACCGTGTTGATAACACCGTTTGTTAAGTTGTCTATCTTAAATAGGCAAGCATCTATATCTCCGGCTCCCTGAGGCTCAAGAAACTGGTCCCGCTTAAACATATGTTTAGCAGGGTCCTTATTGTAATTTAGTATAACTTGAGAGGGTTTTACGTAAAATAGTTTTGTTATACTTTCAAAATATACCTCAAGTATTTAATTATCGTCTTTAAAAATGTTTCTTTTATTCTATGTGAAATTTCTAGTGAATATGATCTAGTTTTTAAAGTATAAGGTATTTATTTGAAATATTGGAATTGTACGGTATTTTCTTGTAAATGGGATATTTTTCTTGAATTTTGGAAATGTAGAATATTATAAATATTAAAAATAGATATTTTGATATTATTACATATATATTTATTTATTAAAAATATAAGTTTTATTTATAATAGAAATCACATTTTCTAAAGAAAAATATATTAAAAATCTTTCGAAATCGTATTCTCCTTGCGGAGGTCTGCATCTCACTCTACTAGGCCCGAGGATGTGCGATAATCTGCACTATACCGAACGGGTTCCCCAAAATGGGTTGTATAGGCGCAATTGCGAACATTTGTTAAATATATTTCTTATAGAAAAAAGTTTTATAAGTTGAAGGTAGTTATATGTAAAGTCGTATTTTCCCAAATCTATGTTCCCAAATCCCATCGTGTTATATTAGATATGTGTGTTGTGAGGAGGTATGTCATTAGATCGTGAGTTATCTAAAGGTATAAAGGTATTATAGAGTAATGTCGGAAACTAAAGTTTGTGGTATTTTAATGTAAAAATTGCGATAAAAAATGTATAACAATCGTTTGTGATGAAACTTGTAAAAAATGTTTATTAATATTTAATGAACAATATATGATGATATGAATGTATCTTGATTAAGAAAAATTGTAGTTTTTAAAGAAAACCGAATCGGAGGTCGGATTAACTCCGCTTCCGTCGGGTTTTAGTTTTGAATGTTTTTATAATAGAGAAAAGAAAGAGAAGTAAGGACTTACTGGATGATTAGCTAGAGAAAAGAAAGAGGAAAAGGTGGTAAACACCGGTACGTCGTTTCGTCGTCGGAAACTTCCTGAGTTATCGCCGGAAGTTCGTCGGAGGTTCGCCCTTTACTAACTCCACTTGTACACAAAAGGATCTTGAAATTTTCTTGAGAGTTTTTGTATGAAATTTCAGTGTGAAGGGGTGTAAAATAGAGTGGGTATTTATAGGACAAATTAGGGTTTGGGGTATGATAAAAATGCATTTTAATTTGCATTAAAATTTGGATTTATTGGTGTTTTATTGTTCTCTGGACAATTGCAGAGAAAATAAACAATGTAGGGTTAGTGGGGTAGCTGAAGAGGTGCATGGGTTAAATTTTGGGGAGCATTGGGAACGGGGGGCCCGACCTCGCCGGATTTTCATGCCTTCTCGTCGGCCTAACACCGACGAGTATTCATGGTGTTTTGGCCACCTGTCGGGCTCGATTTGTATTCTTCGGTGTATATGTTTGTTTTATTTGTGACTCTTCAGTTTACGTGTAGTACACGTGCAAATTTTGGGCTTCAAAAAGGTTAAAAGAAAATTAAATAAAATGAATATGTGGCTGATGGGATTTAAACTCTGGTGCTTTGTTTCAGCAGTGCAAGGTCTTACCAGTGAGCTACAAGCTCTTTCTTGCTGTTCAAAAGTAAAACAAATATTTATAGCCTTTACGGAATTGTAAATACCCCAAGTATACATTAAATTTTAATCAAATTTATGTATACAAGAATTGGAGTTGTTAGACGATGACGAGGAAAAAGTGGGTTCAGTAGGCTTGGGCTTGGGTGCAGTGGGCTTGGGCTCGGGGTTGGAGGAGCACGTCGGCGTCGAGACAATGTTGGTGAGGTGATTGCGGTAAGGGAGATGGGGTTGGCAAAGAGAGATGATCGGTGGCGGAGTTTGCAGAGGTGGTCGCGCTCGAGGCGTTGGAGCTTAGTGTGCAGGGATGAGAAGGTCTGGGCTCGTCGTCGATAGAGGAGTTGGTGAGGTTCAAGTTAGTCGCTGGAGGTGGAGGGAGATGGCGAGGTGGTGATGGGCTCGTGGTTGTGTTGAGCCTGAGGAGTTTGGTGGGTTGTCAGTGAGGATGAGTGAGAGATGGAGAACGAGAGGGAGTGGTAAAGAGAGACGAGGGGGAGAGAGTGAAGTAGAGAGCAAGAACGAGGGATCGTTGGGGATAGCGGGGAGATAGGAGAGTGGAGATTGGGTCGTCATGGCCGTTGGCAGGAGCAAGTCTCGTGAAGACGTCGGTGAGGACGAGAGAGGGGGGCCGTTGGAGGGAGGAGATTTAGTAGAGGGCATCGCAGGGAGTTCATTGGCGACGGGGACGCGGTCGTCGCGTGGGCACGAGGAGCGGGGGAACGTTGGAGGGGAAAAAGAAGCGGGAAAGGAAACGAGGCGAGGGAGAAGAAGAAAAGAAGTGGGTGAGGCGGATCGGGTCAGGTTCGGGTAGAGTTAGGTTGGGTTTAGAGTTAGGTTTTATAATTTAAAGTATAATAAAATATATTAAAAATAAGGAAAAATCTGGAAAAAAAAATACGGAAAATAGATACACGGAATTGGGGATTTTCACTCTCTCTCTCTCTCTCTCTCTCTCTCTCTCTATATATATATATATATATATATATATATATATATATATATATATATATATATATAAGTGATCCATTAAAAATTGGTCAATGTTTTTTAAAAACGGGAACTCTCGATTTACGACATATTTTAATGATCCGATCCGTTTAAGTTGATCGTCATATCTTCAAATGTATGTGTATGAAAAATCAAAGAATTTAAAGACTTTTAACCTATCCATCAAATAAAATTTATATTGCATATTCGAAAAAACGTTCATTTTTGCACCAATCAATGCATATGTTAAAGGTCTTTAAATCCTTTGATTTTTCATGCATATACATTTGAGAGCATGACGATCAATTTGAATGGATCGAATCGTTAAAATATGTCGTAAATCGAGAATTCTCGTTTTTAAAAAACGGATCAGTCTTCTCTATATACGATATACAATAGATAGAGGTTTTAGCGCCATGTTTTGGAACTCAGGAAATTTCCTGAGCCTGTGACCCAAAACCCCTACTCAACCTCGTGTTTTCATCCTAGCCGATAAAATAAAATAAAATAAAATAAAAAGAAACCGAGCAAAACCCCTTGATCGAACTGGCCGCCTCTCCTTCCTCGCCTCCTCCCTCGATCAAAACCCCTCGTAAAACTCGCTAATTTTAAGTCTCCACCTCTAAATCTGATTCTTTCATCCTCTCTTTTTCATACCCTAGATTTCGACGAATCTCGAATCAGTGTCGATTCATCATCCCTAAATTTCTAAGAAATGGATCGCGAATGTCGAGAGCTAGAACGATCAAGATCTCAAGCGCCGACATCACCACAGCGAGAAGCAGGACGATGAAGGCAGCGCGCAGGAAGAGGACACGAGATGGGAGGAGATTCGGCGACGAGGAAGTGAAGGGGTTGATCGATAGAGACAACAACAATGGTTCCATAAAGAATGTGACTCTCTCTCTCTCTCTCTCTCTCTCTCTGCCTGCTTATACTTTGTGGCTGTAATATATATGGTGTAGGTATAATGCATTACAAATTCTTAAGTTTCCATAAAGTTATCTAAAATTCAATCCAACCCCTTTTATCCTAAGCCCTGAAAAGTGAGAAGAAAGCAACCATGTTGGAGTTTAGATCACCTGAAGCCAAACGAAATTTATCAAATATAAATTTTGAGTAGAGTTAGGGCCTTGCTAACTGTAGAGTTTGCATAATGTATAACAAGACGTCAAACTTAATGCCAAATTTCTAATTATACCTTGTTGGCCTCTCATTTTGGAGCTGAAATAATTGGAATTTTCTTCACCCAAAAGTTGAAGTATTGGAGTTACGTAAACTCCACTCTAACTCATTTATCTAAACTTAATTGAAGGAGTGAATCAGCTCTTTTGGGTTTTGTAATTAAAAAACAAAATAATACACCAAAGTCATTGATTAACTGGAGGTCACGCCTTAAAGGTTAGAGTTTGCATAACCTATACCTCCTTCAAAGGTAATGGCTTGCTTAGTTGCTTGTGTGTCACCCCTCAAACTTGGTGGATAAAATAACTCATGCAGATTCATCGGCTGGTTCATGTGACAAAACTGAGGCATGTCACTTTTATGTTTGAACAGATGCCAAAACTCTAGACATTACATTATATATTTAATTTTTCAAGTCTGGCTTTGTCCTCATTGCAACAAAAAATGTGTCATTCGATGCTTATTCCTTGCACTCTAATCTTGCTGTATTTTATGTCTTCTCTTCCAACTCCTAGAAGTCCTTTTGTATATTAATGTGAGATTTACTGATATATATAAGCTGTGATCGAAATTGGGTTGCCTGGTTAATTAAGGTTATGCTATTCAAAAGAGACACTTGGTTTGAGTTCAGAAGTTGTAGCATATGCTTGTTCCTTGTTTACAGAATCACATAATTGGAAAATTCATGTGTTCTTGGTTTGATTAGTTACTGCATTTAACTCTTCCACTATCAAAAAATTATGCAGTATCATATTTGTTTTTCAGAACTAGTTGTTCGTGGCTTGTAAATTATGTTAGCCATTTTTCATCTCATGTTAGATAATTTGCTATGCTTCCATTCACCCGTTTAATCTTATATGAAGAACTTGATAGCCAAAACTTGAAAGCGGACTATTAATCAGAATTCCGAACATTACTATAGTGCTACCAATGAGTGCAATATTGATTAGTCCAATTCAGTTTATTACATCTGCCGTTTAAATATTTTTATTTTTTAAATCATGTATTTTTAATATATGCTGACTTTCCAATTAAATAATTTTCTTATGTTGTCCTTTGGTAAAATGCATATCGAAACATGTCACGTTCTTCATTAATGTTTGCATATCTTGTTCTTCCAGGTTGTTGCTCAAGAAAGCTTTACAAATGCAGAAGGAATTATCGGAAAGGTTAAAGAAGATACCTGTGCAGAATAAACTTGCTAGCACAAGCATTTCTCATGTTGCAGGAAGTCAGCATTCGCCTTCTATATCGGCATCAACTTCGACAGCACCAGTTCAAGCACTTGCTATAGAAGCAGTGAAGCATGCACAAGAGCTTGCTGCAAAAGTGGGATATCACCAGGGCCCGGAGTTTGCACCTCTTATGTCACGTCCCACTTCCCAAAATACGGAATGCGGGGAGTGACTAGATCAGCCATGCTCCTACAGTCAGAGAATAATCCTGCCGTAGTCACACTTCGGTTTTTAGTATTACATGATAGTCAGTAAACGGTACTAGAGTAAAGGAAATCACAGTTCACAACTTTATTACATTAAAATAAGAGTTTAAGATACATTTATTTTGCATAAAGAAATAACTAACAAACGAAATAACAATGTGCTTATAGCAAAAGGCGGCGCTGATGTCGCGGTCTAAACCTCCGCGATCTTGAATGGCAGGTCATGCTTCTTAGTTGGGTCTACTTCGTCCTCTGAACATGCACACTCAAGTCGTCAGGACAACCCATATAGCAATAAATATATGTGCGTACAATATTATCAAATATGAAAGGTGCGACAGAATACAGAAACATGAGAATAATGAATATCATTTGAATATCTACAATGCGATATATGTATCATGTCAGTAAATCAGGCAATGTGTATGTCACTACTTATCAGTCACTAAGTCAATTAAATCAATTGGTGGAAATGATGCTCGTATTTAACAAGGGTCTCATGCATGCCCGAGACTACGGTTCACTGTTACCCGGGACATAATCCTGCAGCCATGTCATTAGGCCCACGACCTAATATATATATATATATATATATATATATATATCGCATGATCATCCTCTAAGTCACTGTACCACGCTAAATACGAGTTCAATCCCACCTTGATTTCCCCATTTTCCAGGTTATAATATGTGTTCAGGTATTAGATAGGTTGTGAACAAATACGTATCGCTTTCATTTTCAATCACGTTTTCACTTATCAATATCACTTTCAATCACCGGTTCACTGTCTACTTGCCGCAATCCAATCACTAACACTTATATATATCGACAATGCAAATCAGTCGTTAGGTCTTAATATAAACGATCACTATACATAAGGTATAAAGCAAATACAAAATAAGGTAGAAATGTATTGAACAGATATTCACCAAGTTATGACAGCCAACGCCATATAACTTGCAAAATTTATCATAAATCACACATATAGAATCGACCAAAACAATATAAAAGGCGTACGAAGTATACTTGATTGTCTAAGCGGTAAAATTAGTTTCATGTCAATAGGAATTCAGGTTAGGGACTTATCATCATTTTAAATCAGCGATCAGTTGCTAGAATTCCAGTTTCAGAACTGCAAGTTTTACTTCACGCGTGGTTTATTAGGGATTGTGTTTAGATTCAGATGTTTCCCCAGTTGAATAAAACCTAGTTATATCTGTTAGGTTTCCGATGCATCAAACGGATCTATTATAGCCTTTCTGTACTAAGAGATATGTCCTGTTTAGTGTGAAGGTGAAAGAAAATGTCACTACAGAACACGTCGACAATCTAAAATATAAACAAAATACCAAACGACGGTGTAACTGAACGAGACTAGATCCATATGTTAGCTAACTAAATTATCTACGCGACTATATTAGACTCCGCGCATTTTCAATTTTATGTAGGGACGTGCAGGCGTTTAAGTTCAGGTATCCTCATGGAATGCTGCCCGGACTGCAGTCCAGAGCCGCATTCCCAGTCGGTTCTCATTGCTGTAGTCTATCGGTATCGAAAGATAAACTATAGAGGGTTCTAGCTTATCGAGTCGGCTTAGATATGAGCCGTAGAACATTACATTCCGATATGTAACTAATTTAATATCAATTTAACACTACTACGTGTACAGTAAAGTCAGATTTGACGTCGCGTCTTTGAGATGTTGTTTCCTTGTACGATGCTTTGTTATTTGAGTTCAATTTTCTACATAATATTCGTAAGTAGCAAAAGAAATTATTGGTAAAGCTTTGAGCATGTTTGACGGGTTTTGGTTCAGTTCACGATATCGAACACTTAGCATACAATATCAAGAGCCATCAAATTAGAGTCGGTTTTGCCCAACTCAATCCGATTACGCTCAAAACTAACATCTTAGGATTTCTATGGTTTTCCATGAAAATGCGGTGATGGCTTACAATATATACATGATAGTATACTACTTAACACATGTTCGTAATAATCTATCTAATATAATTTTAGCACGAAATCTTAGTTCATAGCATGTTAAAGCAACTGAGGGCTTCACTTGCTTTCGGTCACTGATATAGAAGCAACATCACTTATGGACTTCGTCTCGACACACAAGATGATGCGATGCTGGACACGGTGCGTGGCGTAAACGTGATGCGTGGAGATCCGGTACTGTACACGGTGACGACGCGGGCGTGGTCTTGGCTCGGTGCGTGAGATCTAGTACTGTACACGGTGACGACACGGGCGTGGTCTTGGCTCGGTGCGTGGTGCGGGAGTGGCACGGCGCAACACTGTACCGGACGCGATGCCGGTGCGAGAGTGGGCATGGTGCGTGCACTAGATCGTGGCACGTCGTGGCACAGAGGCTGCTCAGAGTTGATGGGATCGAGGGAAGTAGGCGGGTGCAATGAGTTGCTCGGTTGTGGTCTCGTCGAGAGCCGGGGGAGGGGAGGGACGACGTTGATGATGATGGCATCGACAGTTGCGGGGGAGTTTGCAGAGGATCTCGGGGTCACCGGCGGTGGGTTGAGGTGTTGGAGATGGTGGAGGCTCTGGCGACGTGGGTGTTGTAGTTTTGTCTTAGCAACGGCGACGGCGACGGCTGGCAACAATGGTCGTGGAGGAGCTCGGGAAGGGCGGTGGTGAGGGAGTAGGGTCGTAGTATTAGAGAAAGCTTGGAGGGGGACGAAGGAGAGTGAGGACGAGGGAGATAGAGCAAAATGGGAAAAGAAGGGAGAGGGGGCTCGGTTGAGGGAGACCGACATTGAGGAGATCATGAGGGTCGACGCACAGATCACGCGGCCATTGGCGACGAGGTGGCGCGAGAAGAGGGGAAAGAGTCGTTGGGGGAAGAGAGAGGAGACGTGGGTTGTTTGGTCCAAAGCGAGGTCGTCGCGGAGGTGGGCGCAGGTCTTAAGGCGACGATCGCGAGAAAGGAGGAGAGGGACGCTGGAAGGAGGCGGGAAAAGAAAAGGAAAAGAAGAAGATGGATGGGGGGTTCGGGTCTGGTCAGGTAAGGTAGTTTAGGATTTGGGATTAGGAAAATTAATAAATAAAATAATTAAAAATATAAAAATGTGCAAAAATAATAGGAAAATTCTGGAAAAATATATATATGGAACTGGGGATTTACATCTTATAAATATGTTTCCTGGATTACAACAGTATCTGAGATGGATGTACCTGGGAGGCCTTCCAAAACTCCCATACTCCGATCCCAAGATATAGAGACGGCTGCTTCAGCTAGTGCTTTCGTTGGTGGCGGCGGCTGTGCTGGTGGTGGTTATTGTGGCCGCGGCGGTTGTGGTATAGTGATGTTTACTTGGATCTTGACTTTGATTAAATCTTAATAGGTTACAACTCTAAACAATATAAATATACTTTGATCACGGTGTTCTATGATACAAGACTAATTAAATAAATTATTTAACTCTCTCTAAGAGATGGGTGTAATTTTCAGGTGCTACAAATAAGGAAACAAAATTTTTACATGAGTAAGGCCGAGAATGGTAGAATACCAATGCAGATCCAAAATCCTTATGCAGATATTTCGTGTTTGAGGCTGCATAAATTTGCAGCATTACCAAAGACTTGAAGATGCACAAGCAATGGGTAGAGAATTGAACAAGGAAGTTCAAGCTAGGAAGCTAGGCACGCGAAGGAATTAACTTACTATGATTTTGTTGCTATGTTTAGAGTTAGAATGATGTATAGACTCAGTTAATTTCTTTGTAATTCTGATACAGCTTGTTTTAATAATATTTTGCATGAGACTGGTTCATTTTGAACTCAACTCTCTCATCAATTGTAAGAAATTTGATTCCACAATTGTAATTTCAAATGCTTTGAACAAAATGCAATCTTTTGTGTTATTGTATATGCCATATATTTTGTGTTATTGTACACACCATATGCAACAACTTGAACATGTTTAAATTTTAAGGGATTGACTTATTACGTTATATTCAACGGTGTTGGTGAAATGTTGGGTATATGTTGGTTTATTTTGATTTCCATTTCCTTCTATCATTTTTCCCATTAAGTATTTTCCTGTCAAGAATCCGAAAAAATGATAATTTTTTTCCACATGTTCAACCATTTCTTAACAAAACAAATTATAAACTCGGACAAAATAATAATGATATTTCAAACCAGTACTATATAAATGCCATAACAATAAAAATACTAACACAACATAAATGCTAGTACAAATCTCCAAATACATCCAAGTCATAACAATAAAAGTACTAATAATTACTAAACAAGGTCCAAAAAAAATCAACCAAAATGTTCTATTCTTCTCCAAGCAACACCAAAATATTTTCACTCCTTTCCGTTAGAAACATCTTGTACCTAAAAATAACTCATATTAGATATCAACCGTCATTTATAAAAAAATAATGACAACAATAAGATCAAAGAATAGAATATTACTACGCTTAAAAGCGGACAAGTTCTTATATCATGACCATTTTCGTGACAATTATTACAAGTGCGTGATCTATTTTGAGCTTTTGATTGCAATACTTCTATTCCAAATGGAATTCGGATGCAATAGTAGGACGACCCTTATGGATATTTTTCAAAGAATCTTTGATCGTTTTATGAAATAGGTCAGAAAGTGTCGTAGTAAAACTAATCTGAGTGCTCGGCTCTTCTTCATGATTTAAATTGCATTGCTGCAGCATACTTTAATAAACTCTTCAGTTTTTTCGTAAAGATCTTGATTCTCCGGTACGAAGTCTACAACTTTATTCCTTTTTGCACTAAGTCTCCATGAATCAAGAGATGTAACTTCTCTATTTGCTGCACTTATTGACAGTCTCGTATCAACATTTGTATGTGCTCCACGATCCTGAGTAGTGTTGTGCCTAACACCAAGAGTCCACCTCGATAGGATATATTGTTTTGGGATAGTTTGCATAAACAATATCTGCTTCATTACATATGATATATGTTTGCATAGTACACCGTCGGTCTCAAACATAGCACACGAACATTTGAAGAGCTCTTCCATTGGATTGCACTTCACATAGTGAGTATTAATTTTTCCATCTATCTTGCAAACCATATTATAAATGGTGAAGTCCTCTTCTATGCCAACCATATTATGCCAATAATGAAACACATGTCGAAACTCATTTTGAAATATCTCAATTAAATTGGTAGTATATACCTTTACTACACAAGCCTCCACGTCATGCATGCCGTGGAAATCTGGATTTATCGTTAAGCAACGTATGTCTTCTCTTTCCTCCTTTTTACATCAAGCAGCTAGATTTTTATCATATTGTTCAACAAATTAAAACAATGGCGTCATAAAATTAATGAAACCATCAAAGAACGAGTTCATACTCTCACTTCTCTGACTTGATCTCATGCCAGCAAAAAATATATCCTTCAAATAGGCTTCAACCCAATGATGTCTTTGGTCATACATATTTCGCAACCATCTCCAAAATTTCATTTCATTTATTATTTTTTCAGACAACGATTCTTCAAAAATTCTTCTATACTTCTCATTTAAAGTCATCCAACACTTCTCACTTTCTTCAATAGTCTTACTATATCGACTCCAATTCTTATAATCCTCGTCAAAGATAGCAAAAGAGCGACGTAAAGAACGGAGATGCTCATCTTCATGCAAAGTTATATGCCTATACAGTATCTATGCAAGGTTTTTGGAAAACCCCTCTTAATAGCATTACAAATTGCAGGATCCTGGTCTGTAATGATTGTGGCTGGCGCTCTATCCCACATGCATTTTAACCATTGCTAAATAACTAAACAAAAGTCTCCTCCTTCTCATCCACTAAAAGAGCATAAACAAACAATGATGATTGTCGATGGTGATCAACTCCCGTAAAAGGTGTAAATGACATTAGAAAACCGTTGGTCTTATATGTGACATCAAAACCCATAACATCATTAAATTGCTTATAACTAGCCCTAGCTCTTCCATCGGCCCAAATAATACTTCTACAGGTTCCTCCAGTATCAAGCTCAAGTGCATAGTAAAATTAAATATCTACAGCTTGCCTCTCAATAAATTGTTGTATTACAGACACACAATGATGACCCATATTATTTCTTCTTTTCGATTTAAAATAGCCAATGATTTGTTGTGGGGTGATATTAACCGAATTATCCCCATCTATAGTATTTATTAAATTAGCAATCTGTGACGGTCCCGCACCACAATCATGAAATTGATCCATCAACGATTTGCAAGAAGGCTTTAGATGATCTACATAGTGATAACGCAGAGTAGAATTTTTTTATGGCGTGGACAACAAAGAATGGCTGTGTTGACTATCTATAAATGTTATCCTCCGAACACCATCTATGGTTCTATGTATGATAATTCTTACAAGACAACCTTCTCTCATAAGTTGTTTTCTTCTTCACTTTTCTCCCTTGCTCACTTTTTGTCCTTCAAACTTTTATGCCATTCTTTACTGCATATAAATTTCTTTCAATTTACTACACCATCTTTATTTCTGGCACTCGTCGACTTGCGAACAGAAAAGCCTCTAAGTTTTGCAAACGAATTGTAAGTATTGTATGTTTCTTCATCAGCAGGAAATTCCATACCAACATGAATAACAACATTACTATTAATAAGATCTTAGGCATCACTATTAGCATTCTCATTTTCATTGATACGGATGATTAACCCGGTAAAATTTTGGAATTGCTCATCCATTGCATAGTCTTGATTGTTATCCATTCCTATTAAAAAAATATAGTTTATGTTATGTTAATATAATCATAACCTTGAATATATGTAAATCACACTGAAAAATTAAACATCGATCTTAATATGAAACGTTTGCTGCCATAAGAATAAATTGATCAATAAAAAATGTTATTTTTCAGATCATCAATCAAAATTCGCTCAGATTAATTTAAACATCATAGCAAAAAATTCAAAGAGGAAGAAAGGATCGGAACCCAACTCCTCGTCGGATCCATGGAACCCAACTCCTCATCGGATCTATGAAAGGCCAGGACCCTTTATTCCCGATTGTCGTCGTCAAAACCCTAGCTCAGCGTTGGAGGAGCTTTACTCGTCACTGGAGAAAGGCACAACGAGGGCGAGAGCGAAGGCGCAACGAGGCAAGCGTGGCGCTGTGAGGGAGGGAGGCACCTGAGGAGGAAGGCACAGCGAGTCGCTCAAGGGAGGAGGCCAGGAAGAAGAGGCAGCGAGTTCGATCGAGGGGTTTTGCTCAGTTTATTTTTTATTTTTTTATTCTCGAGGTTGTGGAGGGGTTTTGGGTTACAGGCTCAGGAAATTTCCTAAGCCCATATATTCCATATATTTATACAGACACAGAGAGAGAGTGAGAGAGAGAGAGAGAGACGAGTCAAAAAGGTATCGATGAGCAAGTTACAACAAAAGATAAATCTACATGTCTGGACTAAAAAAGCGAACTAAAGTAAAGATGATATAGAAGAGCAAAGCAGAATGAATTACACGCTCAATACCTTAAGCTGTAACTTAAAAGATCCAAGATTTTTCATTTACAAAATTGCTTTAAAAAAACCTGGAGACTAGCCGTAGGCTTAGAGCACAGGGAATAACACCAAAACTTCATATAGAAATACCAAACACATGTTACATTAATAAACATGCCTTGTTTGAATTCCAAACAGGATATCAAATTAATTGAACAAATTCTCCAATAACTTGAACAATCATCCACCAAAAGCACGAATACTACATATGGTCCAAAATACAGTTCCAAGTAGATGCTTAAAAGAAGTCGCAACAGTTGGACACAACGATCACATATTAGTTAAATTTATGGCAACACCTAAAGCAACCTAATACCTCAAAAACATGCGAAAGGCAAGTTGATGAGGGGGAACTTATAAGAAAAACAAAACGAACTCCACATTCCTACTAAAATTTGACAAGTTTGTATGCTTCTCCTCTATTTTGAATCAACGAGTTTCTCAATGAGATCAGCAGCATCCTGCACGGTGGCAATGCTCTGAGCACCTTCTTCCTCCACACTGATGCCAAAGGCCTCCTCGAGACCCATCACAATCTCAACCTACAATATCAATCCAAGATGTTTGCAGGGCATTGCAGAGTCATTTGAATAGGTACTGCAAATTATTTAGTTTTGATACGAGCTGAGGCCAAATTAAGAACTGTGGCTTTCCATACAATTAAAAAATTAATTTGTTGCGACAGAAATGCAGCATTTGTTGCCTGGAAATGACTCGAGATCCAGCATTTGGCCAATTAAAATTTTGGTCAAACTACTGTAACTACCCCTAACTTTTACAGCAGTAACAAAAATACCCCTAATTTTCCAGAAGAATCTACATTACGCCTCCTAACTTAATCTTCAGTTACTGTTCTGTCTATGATGTTCCCAAAATGCCCTTCATCAAGATAAGTGTGGGTTTTTTTATCCCGAAACAATCATCCTCAACCCCCCCCCCCCACAAATTAAAAAAAAAGGGAAAACACACTTAATTTCCATTGCCCTACAGCTGATGCGATTCTTTTGTCATAAATAAATACCATGCAGAAATTTAAGATTGGAGTGCAACCTATATCGAAATATTTTCCAAGTGTATCTTGCTAAAATTTATCATTGTACACAAGTGGTGGGTTTGTGTTTTACAAAAGAAAGAGAGAGAAAGGCTGGTATGCTGAAGTAATAAAAAAGAAAGAGAGAAAACCATATTTTAAATTGGATCAAGGGCATTCTGGAAAAAAACATAAATCGAAGTTAAAGTTGATTTGTGTGTGTGTTGGGGGGGGGGGGGGGGGGGCAAAGTGCAAGTTTTGGAAAGTTGGGTATATTTCCTGCTATCGGGGCAAGGTTGGGGTATTTTCTGCAATTTAGCCTAAATTAATGTCGCAATCCAAATCAAAACCACATTTGTGTGTGTGTGTTTTGTTTTGTTTTGTTTTGGGGAGTGGGGGGATGACAAGTTAAAAATGTGGCATGCGTTGCAGATAGCAGTAAGTATATGGGAAGCTGGTGCCACCCTCAAAAAAACTATAATTACACTTCCCAAAACTGTAACATATGTCGCAACCAAATTAGGTGTGACACATGCTGCATGTGTTTGTTGCAATTTTAAGCTTGCTTCACGGTTTTCATTTCCTATGTTATTAAGGAAATCAAGCTGCAAAATTTGCAGCTGCATTTCAATCCAACAAGCCAGCCCCTTGCAATAGACAAATTCCCACAAGGCAGACACTTAGATACAATTCTCCAGCTTTAAATACGGGGAGAATCTGACAGATAGATAATAGTACCGTATCAAGTGAATCAGCCCCCAAATCACTGAACTTTGACTCGCCAGTAACTGAAGTATCATCAGCGAGTGCAAGCTGCTTCTTCACTATCTCACAAACCTTTTCTACGGTGTCTGGTTTGGCCTGTTCAACAAATAAAATGTTATAATTAACCAATGATCATTTTCAATACCAACATAATTTGAAGGAAACAGTTATATACATCAAAGATTCACACAAAGTTGGCTGCCAAGAAGGAAATACATGTTATAAGTGCCTTCAAATGGGGCATAATAAGTTGTCAGTGATTCTGAAGCATCATGAAAAGTTCATGCATCCAAAATCCACTAGTGTTTCTATTTCTTAGCTTTACAATAAGAAGGACAAATACGGAATATATGACATAAGTTTGTCAAACCTAAAATAAGAGCAGTTGGTTCATGCACATTTGATGGCCACAACATATCAAAAAGTCTCATTTTTTTACAATTCATCAATTTTCACCATCATGCACATTTGATAGTGAACTTTAGAAACATGTTTATCACACTAGTACTCGTCAAAGTAAAAAGGGAAAATGATCAAACATCTACAAGACCAGCCATCTTTTAAGGCCTGGGTATGTTGCAGAATCAAGAAAACGTACATGGATAACTGAAATGAAAATGAGATAACTGTATTAATTACACAAGGCATCAGGTTAGTAAGGCAATACTCATAGCACATGAGGCAACTACCCAATGCTATCCATGGGAACTGCTAGAACAATTATAATAAAGTCTTGATAATCAACTAACACATTTAAGCAACAAATTATGAGCTTAACAATTAAGGATCACGGTGTCCACTGTATTTCTGAGAAAAACATCAGCACTAATTATAAAAATATACCAACTTTAAATGAAAAATAACAAAAGAAGCAGGATTCCAGAAACATACAGCACAAGAAACCCGGAGACGTGGTACTGATTGAAGGCTTTTCCTTTGATTGGAAAAAGAAACTAACTTCGCACCAGAGAAACCACTGTGGAACTGCAGATGATACAGTAAAAAGAACATGGGTTAGTTAGATAATGTAAATGCTATGGAGATGACTTGATGCAGCATGGCTAAATAAAAAATGATAGAGGATCCTTTATCGAAAAGGCATGATGGAACAAATTATAGTTAGCACGGCAACTCAGCTGCTTAAAAGCTAGAGGTATATGTCATGGTCTCGCCATAAGAATAATTTGTTCAATTATTCCAAGAGCATTATATCCATACATTACATGCAAAATCTTGACCTCGACTAAAAAAGGCATACTTGACATGCATGGAAGGGAAATTTTCATTGAATGCAAACTAGACCAAGAAATCAATCTCTATTGAGTTTGGCTGCAAAATAAATTGATTTCTGAAGATTCATATAACATAATAATAGCCGTGTCAGTAATGCTTCTCACTTATTTCTCTCGAAATATGCCAATCTTAACAAATACCAAAGCAGCCACAATCATTACTAATTTATTTATGGCCGAGCCACTAAGCCACTGTAAAGGAGGTTGGCAGACACAAAACACTTCTCAAAAAGGTGACATATATTCATCCAATACGGCCCAAACAAGTAAACCAGTGCAGCCTCCTGATGAGCCTAAACAAGGCAAGAGCAAATCCATTTTCTCATATCAGGTGGCACGAGCAGAGATTGTATCATCACAATCCATTCATTTTTCATTATGCAGGATGTAGCATTGATACACTAGGGTTCAGCACATGCTTTGCATGTGTAAAAGTATTAGTAAACCTTGTCAAATCTGGACCACATCTAATAAAAGGAATTAAGGAAGCCTTTTCTGTTTTTAGATCTTTTTTCCTTCCTTGGGCAAAAGGTAGGAATCTCAAACAGCTTAATATTATATTATGACTTTTGGCATTTTGTTGAAGGTGGCATTTAGCATTTTAGGAGATTTCAACTGTGAGACAGATTGAGTTTCAAAATTGCAATCCCCTCTAAGGATGACTGCGAGCAAATCCAAGCATGCACAAACATGCACACATGAAGATCTACAGGAATTAACAAACATGCACGAAAAGATAAACAATACAAAGGGTCAAAATCGAAAATTTATTGGATATGAATCATATGGTCAATTATAAGAACTTCATGATGATCTAACTATTTCTTGTTGTTTTTCGTTCCTTCGTTGGTATATTAGCAAGAGAGTTTGAACGATCAAACATATTACAAGCTTCAATCTCTAGTCATCAGCAACGGATTTCATAAATTTAAAATAGTTTGAAAAAAAATTTTGCATCGAACACCACAGATATCCCAAATCGAAGGTAGAAACCTAAGAAAGTTTACCAGGAATCAGATCAAACCGTAAAAAAATGAACCAAATCAACAGATCTTTCATACACGAGTCCAGATCACTCAAATCAACAACCAACAAACTGATTTAAAACATACTGAAACCCTAGATCGAGATCGATACCTGCGCGAAGCGAGGGGCGGCCGAGATCTTGATCGCCGATACTGTGATGGACGCCATCGATCGACTCGAAGAAGCTCTTTTTAGAGATAGAGAGAAAACGAGGAGAGAGAAAGAGATCTGAGAGAAAATGAGAGCAAGAGCAGCGTATTTGAAGAGCACCGCAATGAGGCGAAGCACTTTGAGAGTATCGAACGAATAGTGACACGAAGCAGCGCTGGGCACGTGAGAGGCATGTGGATGCCCAATGACTAGTTTGCCCTTCGGCTTTTGCTAATTTAGCAACACGGTTGTGAGTATCTTTGTCATTTCGTAAGGGAAATTTTAGTGAGATTGCTTTCTGCGCACCCAAAAGTGCACCTAAATGGTTTTAGGGTGATGTGGGTAGAATTAGGGGTTGGTGTGATTAAGATGGCTTCGTAGATATCGACATGGACGGGTTCCACGAGGGCTTTGCGGTTGAACAAACAGGCGGCTGGGTCCCACATGAGAGAAAAGGGTGGGAAATTAATTTTTAGCCGCGAAAAAGGTTTATTTATTTATTTCTTTCTTTTCCTTTGATTTTAAGAATTACAAAATAATGCCCCGGTGTTTAATGCATGCTGCATCTGCATATCTTCTTCGTTTTGCCCTTGCATTTTAGTATTCTATTTGTTACTGATTGATTGAGGTCCTTTTCTGGTCTCCGTCGGATGTTGTCTTCCGTCGATCTCCCGGTAGATTTTGGAGCTGGTCTCCTGTCGTGTGTGGGTCTCAATGGGTTTTGAGGAGATTGGTGGTTTTGAGAAGTTTAGCGCCGAATACCTGCAAGGAAGTCCCGGGAGGGTTTGGTACCACCGAGGACCCTCCGGCGATCAAGTTAGTACGGGATCCGAGCAGAGTAACGGCAAAGTGGAGTAAGAAATGGCTTACTTGACCTCTCTGTGATGGGGGTTTATATAGTGGCGGCAGTAAGCGGTAACAGGCGCGAGAATCTCGCCGGCAGTTACGCTCCCGATGTCACGCCCGCGTAAAAAGCGGATCGCCCATTAATGGGGATCGTGATGGCGTGGAACATGGGATTTGCTGGCGAAGAATCAGCGCGTGGCGAGATTTGCGGAGCGGCGGTTACGCCTGTGAGTGGTGGAGATGGTCGGTCGGAGGACCGAGGAAGATGGCCTCGGCTGGGGAGCTCGGGGACGAACGAAAGGACCGAGGAGTCTTGGTCCTGTGGCAGCTTTGGGGTGAGATGAGAGGCCGAGAAGGCCAAATTTCAGGGGGTTCTGAGGTGAGCCAGCTTGTGCTTGTAGGTCGGGTATGGGGGTGGCTTGGTCTGCCCCCGTAGGCCCTTTCTTCCGAGTTCTGGGACACGTCATCTGCCACGTGTTCTGATCTTGAAGATCGCCAATATTGAGCATCATCAGTTACTAATACTTGCATTTAGCAGTGTTTTCTTAACTGCTGTACCTTATATCGTCAGACATGCTAGTTTGACGTTTATCGATGTGTTATTTTATCTTTTTGTTTTCGCCGATGTATGGTTCTAATTAAAAGGAATGGAAGTTCTCAGGAAGGAAAGGGGGTTTACATGAACGGTTAATAAGGTAGCTAATAATCTAGGGTGGAGTATTTGTTAGTAAACCCGAAAGTGCAATGGATGAAACATCTAGTGATGGAGGTCAGGATATCCTTTAAATGTTGTCCTCCGTCGTTCTGTCGCGAGCATTGATGGACAGCTGAGATTGATATTGAGGGTCGTCTCCCTGAGCGTGTGGATCTCGTGGGCTTGATTTGTAGTGAAACCGAGCTACCTGCAAAGAAGTCCCGGAGTGGTTGCACCACCGTGGACCCTCCGACGATCAAGTTAGCCGAGCTATTTGGACATAGTAACGGCTTTTTGGAGTAAAATTGCTTTATCAAAGTCATCTGGGAGAGGGGTTTTTACAGCGGTCGCCATGAGCTGGCTGGCGTGAGATCTTCGCCGGCCGTTACGCCCCTGGCGTTACGCCTATGCGAATGACGGGATCCCCCATTAATGATGAGATACGCTCGTTGATGGGGGGATACGGCGCCGTGGAACGCGGGATCGTGGGGCGGTGGGTATCTCGCGTCTGGCGAGAAATAGGTTGCTCGGCAGAACCGGAGAGGCTTAGCTCGGCGGGGATCCCAAAGCAGGCAGGAGGCCGAGGAAGCTCGATTCTGTAATAGCTCGGAAACAAGCTAGGAGGGTTGAGGAAACTCAGCGCGCAGAGGGGCTCGGCGACGAGCCCACGGTCATTTGTAATGTGTGCATAAGAGTGTTCAGGGACCCATAGGAGGTCGGGGCAAACCTCGGGGAGATAGCCCAGAAAGAATTTCCAACGTATAATGCTTGCCCTATTTGCGTAAGCCCCGGGACATACCATCTGCCACATGTTATAATCTGGGGAGTTCCCACTTATGAGCATCATCATTAGCCCCTCACTCTCGTCCCGACCTATTTATGGGTCGGGTCGAGAGCGGTCTGATCGGTCCCCCGGGCTCAGCTTGTAGTCAAGAACCTACCAGCGCGGATCTCCAGGGCGGTTAGGCGTATCTTCGATGACGTCATCGGATCAAAGGGGAGATTGTGCATTAAAGAGAGCGCTGATTCGCTTGTACGTCCGTTGAGGCGCAAACTACTTGTCCGACGCAGATTGGCGAACGTAACAGGCTGTCGCTGTTGCCTGGGTCCGAAAGGACGTCTCCAATGGTCGTTTGACACGTGGAACGTCGACAGCAGGAGGGTGGTGCGAAGCTTCGTTTAGGCGGGAAACGATCTGAGCCGTCGGATGCATCGCCCAAGCACTATAAATATGGATGGGATCCCCCAGGGTCCACACTTCCGCTATCATTTTCCTTTCGTTGCGAGAGATAGCTCGGCGCTCCGTCTTTTAGATTGGATTCCTCGCGCTCTTTCTTCGGAGGACTCCTTTGAATCAGGTTAGATTTCTTCCTCTGAGGAGTCTGTGGAAATTGTTAGGGTAGAGTCAGACGATGAGGTTCCAGTTGTTGGAGCTGAGTCCAGGGTGTCTTCTTCTGCTTCCTTCTCTGCCCCATCCGAGTCGGATTCCCCTCATAGAGTTAGGACTACCCGCGCCGCTCGTCGTCAGGCGACGGTAAGGGTCCCCAAAGTGCGCATCGGGAACGCTCACGATGCGCCCTTCCTCCTAAGGAATGTGGACGAGTTCACCGCGATCCGGGCTTGTTTCCACATTCCCCCTAGCTATTCGCTTCGTTTGGCTAAGGAGGACGAAAGGCCGGATCAGGTGCAGGACAAGGAGATTACCTTGTACTTGGATGCATTCTGGGCTGGAATGCGTCTGCCCTTCCCCCCGAAGTATGCAGGGTACTATATTGCTTCCAACTTGCCCCGGGCCAGCTAGTGCCGAACTCATGGAGAGTTCTCCTCGGGTTCCTGGTCCGGTTGAGACTTGAAGAAATCCCTTTCAGCTTGACCCTTCTCACTTCCTTCCTTTGTTAGAAAAATCATCCTGACACCCATAAGGCCGGGCCGAGCTGGGTGTACATTTTCTTCAAAAAACGCAAGGGAAGGGCGGCCGAGTTGGGGGTAGTAGTAGTTCTTTCTTCCATTCACGAATGGAAGGAGAAGTTCGTATTCATCGGTCCACCCGAGTGCGAGGATTGGCCTGTACCTGTACAATGGCACAGGGCTGACTGCCCGCGGGTGAAGCGGTCGTCCTCTCCCGAGGCGAGGGTGGTGTCCATGTGGGAGCCGATCCAACTGGCCGACGTTTTGCTTTCCGAGCAGGCCCTTAGCTGGGTCGGGCTCAGCCCCGCTCAATTCGTGGGTAAGTTAGGAGCTTGAACGATCTGTCTAGACTTGAATATTTTTCTTTTGTCCTTTTCAGCGTCACTAACTCCTTTTTCTGTATTTTCCTTTTTGCAGAGAAAATGGACCAATCCAAATTCCTGGTTGCCATAGCCACAAAGAAGAGGAGGAAGACCGAGGGCGCTAGCTTATCCCGCCCCGGTTCGAGCCCGGCCCCGAAGGCAGCCGCACCGGCTAGGCCTTCCTCCACGCCATGAGCTTCGGAAACTAGCCGCGGGGAGAACCATAAGCATGCTCGAGAACCGGAGCCCCGGGCGAGGGAGGTAGGGGATGAGGCCGACCCCCCTGAGGTCCTCCTCAAGAGGTACAAGAGGACGGTATCCTGATCTCCGGCCTCTCCGATCCTCATGCCGGAGGGGGACGTCTTTTTTGAGGTGCCCTCAAGGCTTTCTGTTGCCGATAGCTTGCTTTCGGAGATGGAACGATCGGCCAGGGGCAAAATTCCCCGGGGAACCCTCATAGCCCAAGTTGCCGCCATCGCTCAGGAGGCCGTACAGGTCAGTATTTGCTTTCCGTTGAGCTTTTCATCAAGCTTTTTTTTCTCAGATCGGACGCTTTTTAATCCTTTCCTTTACTTTCCTCGGGTCTTCCAGCACTGCGCCCTCATCGCCAACATGGAGCACGAGGAGATTGCCCCGGCGATGTGGAAAGCGGGCGAGTCATCCTCATAGGAGGAGGACCTATGCATGGAGCTGCAGCAGGTGAAGAAGAAGATAACCGCCCTTAAGACCCGGGTGGTCGTCGAGTAGGTGACGAACTCCAAATTCAAGAAGTCCATTCGACTTCTAAGTGAATCCAACAAGGTCGTCCAGACTAAGTTTGAGGAGGCTAAGGTGCATAACGCCACGATGAAGAAGTCACGGGACGCCTGCAAGAGGGAAACCGAGGTGGCGAAGGAAGCGGTAAAGCTCGTCGACCTCCGGGCTGTGAAGTTAGTGGAGAGGTACAAAACGTCGGACCAGTTCTACGTCGACCTTGTTGACGCCTCGGCCATCGTTTGACACCAGGCCCTCGACGTTGTCAGGACGTTGATGCCGGGGTTTGCTGATGGTGAGCTTCGGCTCCAGTACCCCCTCTCCGAGGATGAGCCGCAGGGGGAGACCGTCGGGGGTGCCGCCGGTGGAGAGGCAGCAGGTGGGAGTGCTGGAGATAAGGCTCCCGGTGGGAGCGCCGACCCAAAAGCAGTCACCCTGGCTCCCGGCGCCAAGGCTCCTGGTAAGAGCACCGACCCTAAAGCCGTCATCCCAGCTCCCGATGCCGACGCAGAGCAGGTCGAGATCCTCCCCGGTCCCAAGGCCAGAGCCTTTCTGCCTTCTTCTTTTTTCTTTTTGAATTTTGTAAGCCTTCGGGCAATTTTTGTAAGACTGAGGAGCCCATAGTACCTTGTAAAGACTTTCAGATAGTCAATAAAGTTGTTTTTGATTTTTCTTCGTGGCAATGTTTTCTTGTGCTCGTTAACGTGAGCTTATTAGTGTTTTCCTCGTCCCAAGAGTCAAGCCGTAGGTCGATGACCGGTCTCTTAGATGTCGATCACCCGTCGAGTGTAAGCTAGTTAATCGCTAAGTGCAGGAAGGTCGGTCTCCTCCCGCCCCCGGAGTTGAGGTGGCAATCGTTTGCTTAGAATACATCGGGAGATTCTTCAGTGTAGGTGGGCCGAGATTCGCCCATTCCTTAAAGTCGGACCGGCGACCACTTCCCTTAGCATAAGTTAAACAATAGCTAAGTTAGAATTGGTCGGTGTTTGCCGAGTAGTGAAGTTGCTCGGTGGCCTCTGGATAGGGGCTTTGGATCCTTAGTGGCCTCTTGATGAGGGCTTCGATCCTTTGCGTAGATGGGTAGGAAGTTACCCGCTAAGGATTGACCGAGCAGGGAAGCTGCTCGGTGGCCTCTTGATGAGGGCTTCGATCCTTAGGGTGAATGGGCAGGAAGTTACCCGCTAAGGATTGATTGAGCAGGGAAGTTGCTCGGTGACCTCTTGGTGAGGGCTTTTGATCCTTGGTGTGGATGGGTATGAGCTACCCGCCAAGGATTGACCGAGTAGGGAAGCTGCTCGGTGGCCTCTTGATGAGAGCTTCGATCCTTAGCGTGAATGGGTAGGAAGTTACCCACTAAGGGTTGACCGAGCATGGAAGCTGCTCGGTGGCCTCTTGGTGAGGGCTTTGTTTATCGCCGAAAGCCGAGAAAGACGAACGTCTTGCCTGAATTTAGGGGCAGATGCTATTTGGATTTATCCATCCACCTCTCCGAAGATGCCAAGCTGATTTATGGCACCGTGTATCGGAGGTTTGGACGGATGCGGCCGTTGTAGAAAACTTCGTCAGATTCCCCCTCGTTGGCGAGGGGTTTTTTATTGTGGGGACGCTCTTTCCTGTAGGCGCAAGCCCATGCAGTTAATTACGTTACCACGTAGCGATAACCACTTTCTCCTGCTCCAGATATTCACTTCGTGTCGTGTGTGTTTGTTTTATTTTTGGTTGCCCGTGGATTGTATACGGAGACTAATTTATGCTGCCACCCGTAGAGCGTGGATTAGTCCAAATCCGTATATTCTTAGATTTGGGTTTGGTTTAAGGATCGTTGTCACGCCCCGCTTCCCAAAATACGGAAAACGAGGGATGACTAGGCCAGCCATGCTCCTACGGTCAAGGAATCATCCCGCCGTAGTCACACTTCGGCTTCTAGCATTACATGGTAATCAGTAAATAAAGCACAGTAGTAAAGGAATCACATCACTAATTTATTACATTAAAATTCTATTGTTCACAAATTACAGATAACAAGAACAATTACTAACCAAGTTCAATCTCACGATCACTTTATGGAAATCAATAAAGATAGGAAGTACACCAGACTATATCTCTGTGAACTCGAAAGGTAGATCTGTCTCCTGCACTGGTCCTTCCACAGGATCTGAGCATGCATACTCAGGTCGTCAGAGCGACATAATAACAATATTATTATAAATAAGATGAAACAGGTAAATGAGGTAATACTAGTGTAAGAACAATGCAAGTAATCACTATGTCATTATATGATGCAGAATATGTTCTGTGTCCCTATCGGTCTCTAGGTCATGTTTGAAATCGCATAGTGGAAGGAGAATCATGTTTAACAGGAGTCTCGTACATACCCGAGACAACGGCCCACATGCTCGGGACATAACCCTGTCAGCCGGATTGCTAGATCCTACCTAATATATATATATCACTGCTCGAATGATCATCCTCTAAAGCACGGTCCAGCTAAATACGATTCTCTTTCCACTTCGATTTCCCCTTTATCCCTAGGTTTTCACTAGTTATGATTCTTGATTTAGTCGTGTACAAGTATACCGATGGCACGGTTTTATCACTGTTCACTGTACCAATCACTGTCACGAATATTCACTTTCCATTAGTGTACTCTTCACTCCTAAACCAACATCTATCACGCACGATAATGCAATGTCCACTGATCCTAACACGCACTAACACTAAGCATATGGCAAATGGGGTATGATATATGTATGTATCCTGCCAATAAGCTAAGTATGTTATGAATCAACATGCATGTCATTAACTTACATAAATTGCATAAATTAATATGTTAAGAATTCAGCAAAATGATACAGGTAAGATAAATAGAACACTCAGTCAGTAATTCATCAAAATTTGTTTCAGTTCAATCGGAATCCCGGTTTTCAAGATACAGCTGTTTCATTTTAAGTGCTCGCGGCTGGAAATTCAGTTTCAGAACTGAACGTCTGTTTCGCGACACGAATTGCACCCAGTTGGGTTCAGATTTCAGCGATGTTACAGTTGAATGAAATTTAGAGTTTTCAATAGAGTATTCAACGTAATAGAAAGATCCTCAATCGCGTCTATACGTTGAAAGTTATGCACAGTTTAACATCAGTATATCACTTCTGAATCTGTTCTGGACAGTTATACGTCCTGCCCTTTTATTTACAGTTTAAAATAGCAAACGGCACTGAAACGGAATGGAACCACTTGTTTTGTTTAGCTAACAGAATTATATTTAATCTACTGCAGAGTTCCGTAACATACGACTTCAGGAAACACAGTGACACACATTTTGGGACAGTACACAATAATCAGAGTCGCTCTGGACTGCAGTCCAGAGTCGCACTCCGATCTAAATATCATCGCAATTACAGAACAGAAATCATTAGAAGTTTACATAGGGTTAAATTTCGTCGAGTCGGCTTCGATTTAAGCTCTCGAACGCATCATTCCAGTATGTACATAATTTACAGTGATTTTATTCATTTTCAGATATAGGAAAATTCTAGTTTTATCGGCATATTTGGGGGTATCAATTTTAGTCACTAACAATCGTATTTTCTAGTGAGATTTATACACGATATTTATCATTATGAGGGCCAACAGAAAACATCTATTTCCGTCAAATTAAGCAATTATTTTCATTGGGGTCTAGCATCGAACACATAGGTCGCATAATATATCGGAAATCGGCAAATTCGTAAACTATGTGATTTAGGTTTGTACCACAACTATATTAGCATGTAGCAAGTAAACACTTGCCTGGAAACGTCTCGGGGTCGCACGGTAGCAGCGGCGTCACGAACGCGCGATGTACGCCGTAAAACGAATTGCGCGAGCTTGGCTCGCGATACGGAATTTGCATCGGAGTTGCCCGGAGCCGTCAAGTGCTTGCTGGAAGCGGAGGTGGTGCTCTGTGGTTGGCCTGGGACTTGCTGGGGTCGACGACGGTGCTCCGGCGGATAGCAACAGTGGTGTGCTCGGAGGGGTATTGTGGGTTTGGAAAGAAAGAGAGACAGAGAGAGAGAGTTCTGTCTGGAATGATGGTGATGATGCTGAGGATGTCGAAGGTCGATGAGGTGTTTCAGATGAAGTGGGGGTTCGTCGGCGTCGATTGCAGGCGGTGACCGTGGTTGGGTGTGAGTGGGTTTGGGAGTGCAGGGGATGCTTGGCAGGGGGTGCTCGGGTCGATGGAGGATGCAGGGGCTCCTGGGGTGAGTTACTTGAGAGAAGAGAGTGAAGGAGGAGGAATGAGGGATCGCTGAGGGGGGTTGTCGTCATCGGAGGGGTCGTCTGAAGTTGGCGTCGATGTGAGTTTCGAGAGGGAGAGAGGTGAGGGATTTGGAAAAATGAGGGGAAAAACGAGTGTGAAGGAGATAATGGAGACGAGGGGGTGCGCGTCGCGGTTGTAACGGCAAGAGCGGGGGACGTGGGCGTGAGGCGCGGCGGAGAAAGTGGATCGCGCGCGGGGATGGAGGAAGTTACCGTTAGAGGAGAAAAGAAGATGAACAGGAGTGGGGTCGGGTGAGTTGAGGAGTGGGTCACGGGCCGAAGGGAGTGGGCTTGGGGTGTTAAAATAATTCCCTATTAAAAATTTTGGGCTGAGGGGAAAACGGGCTGGGGAAATTGAATTTAAGTTTTAAATTTTAAATGGGGAATTTCAATTGGGCTGGTGTTTAAAAAAAGATTTAGGGCCGGGCTTTTTATAATTAATTTTCTTGAAAACTTTGGGCTGAAGGTTTAAATATTTGGGTTAGGATTTTATTAGCAACATTTTGGTTTTAGTTTACTTTGGTTTTGATTTAAATCTTGGGTTTAGGCTTTTAGGGTTTGGACTATGATTTCAAAAGAGTTGGAAAAATATAAGGTTTAAATAAATATTAAGCTTAAACAACCAATTCAAATACGAAGGGAAAAAGAAGGGAAACCACTGGAATTCAGAAAATAGAAAACTTTTATTAAAATGGAAACGGGGATTTACAATCGTTAATCTCGTTTGAGATTAAGATCAACTTAAATGTTTGTTGAGGATACGTTGGTCTAATTTTAGGCTAAGATCTACTCAACAAGATTTTGGGATCATTCAAATCCAGCAAAAGAGCATTTGGGCTCTACTGCTTTAGTTTAAGGATGTTTCGGTCCGTTGTTAGTTTAAGAACATTTCGGTCTATAGCTAGTTTAAGGACGTTGCGGTCTATTATAGTTTAAGGACGTTACGGTCCATAGCTAGTTTAAAAATGTTTCGGTCCATAGATCACCATTTTTGGTATGAGGGTTTAGTTTAAGGACGTTGCGGTCCACAGCTAGTTTAAGGACATTGCAGTCCATAGATCACCATTTGGCGGTGAGGTCGTAGTTTAAGGACGTTGCGGTCCATAGCTAGTTTAAGAACGTTACGGTCCATAGGGATGTGCTCATGGGTTTTGGGTTGCACCAAAGAGCTGTTGGTTATCGAGACCTTCCACCTCTCTGAAAACGTTGAAGAATTACAATGACATGTATCAGAGGTATAGAGAGATATACCCTTGAACCAAATTCCAGATTTGAGGGGAAAGATCATAATGGCCCGTCCAAGAATCATTAGTCGTTTTTGAGAAACTAAGATTAACTTAGGAGATTGAGGAATCATCATCAGTTTGGGAAGTCATGAGCATAGTGGCTCGGTCTATTAGGAAATCCAAGATGTTTTAATTCTCAGGGAGACTTAGCTAATTTGGAGTTGGAGTTGGCTTCCTATAGTGTTAAACACTAATGTATACTCAGTGCTCACGTGCTCCCACGTGAGACTCCAAGGCAGTGTTAAACACTGAAATTTGGGGGAGGGTCACATATGGCACGTGAGCCTCTTGAAAGTTGGCGCTGTTCACTTGGGTTTATTCCCTTGTTCTTTTATAAGTGCTAAGCACTATTGAGGGTCACATGGGATCACGTGAGGCGCCCAAAAATGGGAACTGTTTTGATTTATTTCCCTTTCTTTTTACAAGTGCTAAGCACTATTAGGGGGTCGCGTGGGATCACGTGAGGCGTCCCAAAAATGGGAACTGTTTTTGATTTATTCCCCTTTTTCTTTTGAAAGTGCTAAGCATTATTAGGGGGTCATGTGGGATCACGTGAGGCGCCCCAAAATGGGAATTGTTTTTGATTTATTCCCCTTTTCCTTTTGAAAGTGCTAAGAACTATTAGGGGGTCACGTGACTCGATATCAGTTGTTCCTTTTTGTTCCTCAGAGGTGCTCATGTGGAAACACGTGATCTGTTACGTAGCGTTTGAACGCTAATAAATCATCATGCTGTTCTTCTATGGTTCTGAGGAATCAAGTTCTCATTTTGTTCTTTGCAAGGATTAAATTATTTTTAAAGGGTTAAACCATAGTTTCAGAGAAATTAAATTCCCATACGTTTTGTAAGAGTTAAACTCTTTTGAAATCAGTTCTTTCCCCTAAGTTTTGAATCTGCATGACAGAATCTCCCCAATGAGAATTAAATTCTCAACTTGTGAGGAGATCTGCTTCTGCATATCTTAACCAGAGAAAGAACTAAGTTCTTTAAGAAGAGTTAAACTCTTGGTTTGAGAATTAAATTCTCCTTTTGTTTTGTGGGAGCTTTTGGGAGGGGTTCCTCTTTTTTCTAGAGAATTAAATTATCTTTCAATATTTTTCATCCCCTCTCTCTGTGTGTGTATTTTTTCCTCCTCTTCTTACTGCTATTTATATGAGAAGAAAAAGAATCAATTTGTTAATGGAATCCCTCATTAAGAGATCATGATTGATTTCATGATCTTTTAGATCAATCGGTGAATTTTATTCACCGTTGGAATTTTAATCCAAAGGCTCTCTGTTTAACAGAAAAAATTTCTTGTTTGTTTAACAAGATTATGAATATCTTGTTAGTTTTAACTAGATTAGAATTTTATTCTATCATATCTTTTTAGTTTAACAAGATCAGAAATATATTTTTCTTAATATAGAATTTAATTCTATCATGTAGATATCTCGTTAGTTTAATAAGATTAGAATTTTATTCTAACATAGAATTCCGATCATATGAATATCTTATTAATTTAACAAGATTAGGAAAATATTTTCCTATGATAGAACTTTATTCTACCAGATGATCACCGTTGGATCTTTGATCCAAAGGTCCTGTGTTTAACAGAGAAGATCTTTTTAGTTTGAGAAAGATCAAGAAAATATTTTCTAAAATAGAATTTAATTCTAGAATTTGATAGGAGTATTTTAAATTGGGGCGCTCACATGCTTTGCACGCCCGGTGGGACCTTTTCCTCTTTCCACTCCACACTTCCTCTGTCGTGTTCGCGAACCAAACACGGCTCTCTAATGGTTGCCCTTGGGTTTCAAGGTACTAAGATTTGGCGTTTTGCTTATTGCAGAAAGCAAAGAATCAATGGCTTCCACTTGTGCGAAATACTCCAACTGCAACTACAACCGACGCTCCGCCTCGCCTGGAGGTATAGCCTACGAGCCTCAAGCTGCTTCGCTGTTCACAATGCACATGGAACAGGTCACTCGAGCCACTACAAGGTTGTTTTTCGGGACCATGCTCCCGCCAATGAGCTTCACCACTCCTGTGCTGACACCGGAAGCTCCCAAGAAATTGGTCTTTGATCGGCTTACACCTACCACGGCCCCTCTCAGCGGGTCGCCCAACACCAGCGCCTCGGCCTTCTCCAGACTGGGCCAGAGCTCCTGTGAACCCGCAATGGGGCCTACAATCCCAAAGAAGGCTGCTCCTAAGAAAACAACCAATCCTGCCCCTGAAGTCATCAAGGCGGCTTCTCCTGCCAAAAAGTCGGTCTTTACGAGATTGGTTGTTCCAGCTCCCGCTCCTGCCATCCAAAGGACACCGGTCTTTAACAGGCTGACACCAGCAGCGCCCCCCACCTACACAGGGGGCAAGACGAGGCTATCGCCATCACCGAGCCGATTCTATCAGCACGAAACGCTCGACGTCGTTACTGGCGCCGAGTGTGGAAGGCCGGAGGCAACTCCCCTTCTGGGCTAACTCCTCCAGCCCTGACGAAAGAAGTTAATGCTGCTGTTCCAACTGAGAACAGCTTTGAGATGCTAAATAAGGTGCGTAGGAATTCTCCTACCACGGCGCTAAAGAGGTTTCCCCCTCCGCTGAAAAAGGCTGTGGAAGTAAAGCCAGAATAAACCCAATCTCCTCAACGGCTGTCCTCCAAAATCTATAAAGTCTGGCGGCAGACCCGAGACTCGGTGATCGATCCAAATTTCTCCTGCCAGCACAAGAAGCTGAAAATCCAACAGGAAGTCAGTCATCATGATAAGCCACGAAAAGCTGTCTGGGTGCCCACCTCAACGGCCCCCTCAACTTCCACTGCTCATAAAAAGAGGAGGCCGGAGAAGATCCCCGGGCCTGCAACGAGAGCTAAAGGCACCGAGCCCAGACGCCCTGAGTCTGGGGGCATGATGGTCCATACTGTATACATGGCGTCGGGGAAGGAAGACAGCCGTGCGTCTACAGGTCATAGACCGCTTACACGGTCGGTGACCAAAGCTCAGGTGCAACAGCAGAAGCTCCAGGAAATAATAATCGTAATGGCCGCGCTTACTGGGCCAAAAGAAAGCCCCGAAGCATCCTCGGATCAGCGACAAGAACAGGAAACCGATGCTGAGTTCCTTCGGAGGATACTGGAAAAGAAAGATAAAGAGGCTGCGGAACAAGCGGCCAATATAAAGCAAATAGCCCACTTATTTCAAGACATTGTTGGGATGATGATTCAACAAGATCCTCCCGCTGAAGATCCCCCGATCGTCCTCGAAGATGATAGAGGAGAAATGTCGAATCCACCACCGGCTCTTTCAACGGCCAAGGAGGAGACAATCTCCAAGGCTGACTTGGACGACTACATAGCCCAGCAGATCCGGGTTCATCAGGCGACTGAGGCAGCTGGTCAAGTTGTAAAAACGGGGCGACCGTATCCAAGCTGGTACGACCAGATCAAATATCCGCCGGGTTATACAATACCGAAATTCCATGTGTATAAGGGGACTGGCAATCCCCACCAGCATGTTGCTCAGTTCAGGGCCTTTTGCAGTAACACCGGCGGTGATGATAAACTGTTGCTTCGCCAGTTCGTGGGCAGCTTATCAGAAACTGCGTTCGAATGGTATTCGGAACTCCCGAACGATTCCGTCAAGACGTTCGCTGAAATGGAATTGCTATTCACTCAGCGATTCGCAAGCGCCAGCGAACGCACTCCGATAACGGCGTTGATTAATGCAAGGGTGAAACCAGGCGAAACGTGGGTCCAGTACGCTATACGCTGGCGAAATTTATGGTCGAAATGCGAACAACGCATTGAGGAAGCGCCCGCGGTGGGCATGTTCGTGGGAACCCTAGACCCTGATGCAACTATCTCCCAGTTCATGATGTTCTTTAAGCCAACCACGTTCCAGGCTTTAATCAACAAGTTGGCCCAGATTGACCAGATGGGTCATAGACCGCCTCCCCCGAAGCCAGAACCTCGGAATGACAAGGGTAAAGGGAAGGCAACCTTCGTCGCGAACGCTCAGCAGCAACCCAATGCCCCAAAGCTGGCGGATCAACTAGAAGAAAGACGGGGGTATTATAATGAGAAGATGAAACGCCCCTACTCGTTCCCACGGGACAAGACGAAATGGTTATTCGAGCTGGCCGTACGCAACAGGCTTATCAACTTGCCGAACCCAAGGCGACCGCCACAACCCACTGAGATGAATAACCCCAATTATTGCCCTTACCATCAAATGGTAAGCCATTCGATTGAGGATTGCTTCGTCTTTAAGGGATGGATTGAAGATCAATACCTCCAGGGAAAGTTTGCGCTGTCCGAAAAGTGGAAGGTGAACCCGCCACAGCCGCATACTCCTAAGAAGACGGATGCACCGGGGGCAACTTGTTCCTTTATTGAAGAAGCGCCATGGGAGGTCGTGCTATCAGCTAAAACCAAAAAGATGATGAGTGATCTTAATACGTGCCCGGCGGTCGAATGGAAGAACCCGCTTGAACCTCAAATCATCGAAGGGATGCTGAAGCCGTGTCCAACTACAAAGATCGGCGGTGATGGCCCAAGTACTCACACCCAACCGTCAAAATCTTCGAAGAAAACGAAGAAGAAATCCAAAAAGCCAGTAAAGTCTGGAGACAAGCGCACGGACTTGCAGAAGCAGATTGACGCGCTGGAAGAGTACAATCAAAAGGCGCGGACTCCCATCACGCTCCAAGAATTCCTCAACCATGTCTTTCGGGGGGAAGATAATGGAGAAAGCTCGTCGGATGAATCCGAGGGGTATGTGGCGAGTTGTCATGTGATCTCCCACTCTTTTACGGATGATGGAAAAACTCCTCGCACTGAGAAACTAGGGGCACAGCCTGAGCCAGAACTTGTATGGCCGACAGACGAAATGATCGACGCCTTTCTAGACGAGATTCGTTTGAAAAGTAAAGCCGATCGGGAGCGTGAGATAGCCGCATCGAGAGGGGCCAAACGCAAGCGACTAAACGAAAGAGTCGAAGCACTCCCACCAGATCAAAAGATATCCGATGCGGATAAAAACATATTCAATATGAGAAAAGGTTTTCCAAAGCCATGTCGATGGGAATGAAGCTACCACCCTCGGAAGAAAACACGCTCAATGGGGCGGAGAGGCACCCGAATTATTGCTCATATCATCGGAAGATTTCACACCCTACGGAAGAGTGTGACGCTTTTAAGATATGGTGGCAAGGATATGTTGCTCACCGGCAACGTTTTAAGCACATGAAACACAGAACTCGTTGGGAGCAGGGAAGAACTACCGACGGGCACAAAAGAACTACCGGCAACTGTCGCACGGTTAACACCGGAGGATCACAGGTTCTCACCTTTGGGAGCGACTCTGATGAGGAAATGGCTCTGGGCCCTCTTTTTAATGAGTCCGTCTTAGGGAAAGAGGAAGAACCGGAGGCCTGCGAAAACATTCAGCTGTGCAATCGCACACTCCCGGAAAAGAATCTCTGACCCACGAATAGAAAAGATAAGGGAAAGGAAAAGGTCGCTGAGGATATCGCCGTAGATGACCAAGTCATAAAAGAGCTTACTGCCAAGGACCCTCCCAAGAAGGGTAAGGTGGACTACAACATCCTGGCACACCTAAGGAAACTACCTTCACAGCTCAGCATTATCGACGCCCTCTTATTATCAAAAGAAGCGAGAGATTCATTAATCAAGGCATTGCAAGAGCCCGAGCAATTTCAAGCCTTCCTCGCCGAAGAAAGAATGAAGGATGAGCTGGAAGAAGTGCACACGGCCGACATCACTTTCGGTGACGAAGACCTTCTCCTCGGGACGTGCGACCACAATCGTCCTCTATATGTCTCTGGATACTGCCATGATACCAAGATAGGCAAGATCCTGGTGGATAATGGGACCTCCGTCAATCTCCTTAATGTTCGGGTGTTGAAGAAAATCTGCATGAGCGTGCAGAACCTCGCTCATGACAAAATTACCATCTCCGGTTTCGACACCCAGTCATTGCGGACTCTTGGATCTGTAATACTAACATTACGCTTCGGACTACTCGTTACGGATATTAAGTTCCATGTCATTGACGCCAAGACCTGCTATAATGCCTTGCTCGGTCGTCCTTGGTTGCATAAGTATAACATCATCCTTTCTACGCAACATCAGTGTATGAAGTATTTCAAGGATGGTCTCGAGTACACCGTGACGGGAGAACTGAACCCGTTCTCCGTGAACGAAGTCCGCAAGTACGAAGATGCAAAGTACTTTTTTCCAGATTTCGAGGATACAGAGAGATGTCGTAAACCGGAGAACAAAGCCGCCACCACCATCCCTGTTTTCGGGAGCGATACCGAAGAAGAAGAAGAGATAGTTTACGCTGGGCCGTCTCGACGCAACAACCCGGGACCGTCCACCCCCATATTGATCTTTGGAAGTGACTCGGAAGATGAGGTTAATGTTGTGTCCTACAGTAGGCCGTCAATACAAGCATCCCCTGGAAATGATCAAAGCTTTCAAATCACCATGGTGCCGCGGGAACACTATAAAGACCTGGACATACTTGAAGCTCATAGCGTGCAAGAGCTGTGGACATTTTACGTCCCTCCCAGTCGAAAAGGCGAAAAGGAAATCATATTCTATCGATCCGCAGAAACACGGGTGGAGAAAGAGATATGGCACGGCGCGGATGCTACACTTGACAGGCTCCAACCCATCCGTTTGCCCAGATACTACACAGTCGGCTTGAAAGGCTATTAAAGCGCCAAGGGACACCCTTAAAGCAGACTATTCGACAAGCTCGATTCTACAACAAGATTTGGGATGTTCCTGGAACTCAGCGCAAACTGCCCAACGGAAGGATGAAAACGGTTGGGCTTGGATATGTGAGATTCGGGAAACGGGAACAAGTCCACGGTAGCTACGCCATATATAATTTCGATGAAGAAGAGGACGCCCTGTCGAGAAATGCCAACCCCTCATCAAAACTAGATCCCGCGATCGAAGTGCCGAGTCCGTCGTTTGAAGAACGAATGGACAAGCTTATCAGGAAAGCGGGTCAAAAAGCTCGGGACGACCATAATCGCGAAATGGCCATCTACGAGAAAGCCAGGACGCAACGTCTGTTTCATCAGGCTGTAAAAGATGACGATGCTCCTCCCTGTCGACCCATTGCGCAAAAGGCCCGACGTAGAGGTAGAAGTAAGCCAAATAGCAGGAAAAAGAGTCTACAGCAACAACACAAGGTTAACGAGTCATGTGATCGGATATTGCGCGGTCCGGACTTGTCTCTCGTGAAGAAGATGGGTCGAGCATATTCCTTCCCTCAAGAAAAGACGAAGAAAATACTCGATCTCGCTATGAAGCACCGAATGATTACACTTTCAGAGTCTAAGCATCCTGAGCAGACTAATGGGGTTTCTCATCCGGACTATTGCTCTTATCATCGAGCCATAGGACACCCGATGGAAGACTGTTTCACCTTTAAAAATTGGGTCGAAGACCAGTACCAGCAAGGCAGGTTTGCTTTATCCAGCAGCTGGAGGGTAACGCCGCCACAAAAGCACGAACCCAAAGCCACAACAGCAGAACCAGATCCACCTCGGTCTTGGAAGCGAGCTCGTACTTGTCATATGATAACGATATCAAAAGAAGGGCCCGAGAATATGGACGACCTTCCCTGGTGCTTCGAAAACAATGACAATGAGGTGATCTCAGAATTTCCACCAGCTTTGAAAGAACTAGAAGATGGCATACATACTATTACAGATAACCTCAAGAAGATTGAGTTGGGATCGGCAGATGATCCGCGACCAACATTCGTCAGCGAGCTGCTATATGAAGAAAGGATGGCTGCGTTAAAGGACGTGCTTCTACAGCATAGAGATTGCTTCGCATGGAACTATTCCAAGATGCCAGGATTAGATCCAGAGATTGCTGTGCATAAATTAGCAATATCCCCGGATATCAAGCCAGTCAACCAGGCGCCGAGAAGGATGCGGCTCGAGCTTGAGATGAGCATTAATGCCGAAGTCAAGAAGCTGATCGATTCTGGGTTTATCCAGGAAGTTCAGTACCCGGATTGGATCGCCAACATTGTCCCAGTAATGAAGAAAAATGGGACAGTGCGCATATGCGTGGACTTCCGAGATCTCAATAAAGATTGCCCGAAGGACGATTTCCCAGTGCCGGTCACCGAACTGATGATAGATAATACGTCCACTCACGAAGTTTTCTCTTTCATGGACAGCTCATCAGGTTACAATCAGATAAAGATGCATCCCGAAGACCAGAAGCACATCGCTTTCCGGACTCCTTTGGGTATATTCTGCTACAAAGTTATGCCTTTCGGTTTAAAGAATGCCGGTGCCACCTATCAGAGGGCCATGACAAAGATATTCGATGATCTCATACATGAAATCGTTGAATGCTATATCGACGACCTTGTAGTGAAGAGCATGTAATACGAAGAGCATTTAGAGCATCTGAAGATCGTATTTCAACGCCTTCGGCAATACAATTTGAAGATGAACCCCCTCAAATGCGCATTCGGAGTTTCCTCGGGTAAATTCCTGGGATTCATCATCCGACACCGAGGCATCGAGATAGATCCGTCGAAGATCAAGGCGATCATGGAAATGCCACCGCCAAGAACTCTCAAACAGCTGCGGTCTCTCCAAGTGAAGCTCGCATATATACGACGATTTATAGCCAACCTGTCAGGCAAGTGCCGTCCTTACACCAAAATGAGAATAAATTTCTCTGTGAAGAGAAAAGAAGGCCATGGCCCCATATATAAAGAGGGGCATTAAGTGCTGCGCACGGAAAATCTTGCATGTTGAAGCTATTTCCAAGGCCCAAAAAAGGGAAGGCATTGGAAATCAAGGAGATGGAACTATTTCCAAGGCTCCTTTTCTGCATCAGATATTGTGCACTAAAAATATGGCATAAAAAAAATTTGAACAGCCCCATCAAAAGGACCCCACGTGCGGAGCACGTGAGCCCTAAACTTGACGTGCACTAAAAAATGGAATGGCACGCTGCATGTTAGAAGCATCAACAACAACAATAGCAAAATGATAAAATCCCACAGAAAGGCATGCAAACACAGAAAGGCACGACAAAACTTATCATTCATACTTTAAGAAGTTCATACAAAATGAAAAGAACACGTTGACAACGGTAAGACCTCAGACGCAGGGCATGGGTTGAGAAACTCAAACTTGACTTTGTCCAAGATCCTCCAAGCATTTCGAACCATTCGAGTATGTTTTCTTTCGCGGTCATAAGCATCGGGATCCTTACGAATGTCTTCTACCCTCTGATAGGCAGCAAGTATGGCCGACTGCTGAAAAGCTTGGTGCAAGAGATCGATGAGGTTGTCTTGCCTTCTCTTCGAGATTAGACTCATCAGATACACCGAATGTATCTTATCCTCAGCAGCGTCCAATGCCCTGAGAGGTACACCAGTGCAGAAAAGAGGAAGCGCTTCCCAAATCGCCAACATGATGAGTTTCAGAAGAGAAGAGCGACGGGGGAGTAGCCGATGGTTGTACCCATCGATGCAGCTCATGATCTCAGCACATTGAGCGTTGCTGAACTCCTGGTTCTGGCTACGGCCCAGCGTGCGAATATTCCCATAAGAAATGATTTCGTCAAGATCGTACATGTGGGCATCCATGATACCTGAAATAACAAGCATAAGAATCTATTACAAACCCTTTTCTTCTGAACTGTGATGAGGACAACCCAGGGCAAGAAAACCCTAAGAAGCCCCTATGGGAAGAACTGAGTTCTTCACAGGAATTAAATTCCTTTTGAAAGGGGGAATTAAATCCCCAGAAACATTTTTGGGATGGAATTAAATTCCATGGATTTGAACCGCCACCATTATCTCCTTAAAGATCATATGAACCCTAAGAGATCTACTGTTCGAAGATTAAGTGGTTTTCTGTTTCTTTTAGATGAACTTGAAAAAAATGGGTTCGTGTTAAAAGGGTGAAACACTTGATCCAGAGAATGTTATGCATGAAAAGTTCTTCGTTCAAGGTGATTACCTGAGGTAAAGGAATCGATGAACAGAGTTAAACTCTGAAAATTGTTTCAAGGCAGAGAACTAAGCTCTGGAAGAAGAGAATTAAATTCTCAGAAAAAAGTTTGCAAGGAGGAAGATGAGCAAAGTGGAGGCTCTTCTGAAAGGACATAGGCATTTATAGGAAGGGATGGAAAACGTTTCATTTACCCTACCCCCAAGGCAGATCCGACGGTCATAAAAGTGACAGCGTTGCACTCACGTGCAGACACGTGAGAACAACGCTGTGGGGGCATTTGTTTCCTGATTTAAAATCAGGAAAACCTACGGAGGAGGCATCACGTGCGAGCACGTGACCAGCGGTCACGTGTTGGCACGTGACATTTAAAAGCAGCGGCACAAGGCACATTCGTTCCCTGATTAAATCAAGGAAAAATCTCCAGAAAAAGCATCACGTGTTCACACGTGACCAGTGGTCACGTGTTGGCACGTGATGGCTAAGCAGCGGCAAAGAACAGAGCGCAGAAGGGAGCCCGTTCCAGGGGTCACGTGCGTACACGTGACCAGGGGTCACGTGCTCACACGTGACCAACGGTCACGTGGTCACACGTGACCGGCTTTAAAAGCCCTATTTCCATGACAGAATTAAATTCTAAGAAGAGAGCATTCAAATCTTTCCAGAAAGAGAATGATTATTTGGAACCGTTGGATAAAAAAATCTAAAGGTGATTAAATATCATCTATTTATGGAAAAATCTTGAACTTGGAAAGATTTCCCCTTAAAATCTAACCAAAATAACAAAGCGATATCTTTGGATTTAAAATCCAATGGTGAATAAAATTCACCCAACAATCTAAAGGCCTGGATTAATGATAAATGTAAATCAAATCTCTCAATAAATAAATCAAATCTTTCAATGAAAGATTCACTAAAACTGATTGATTCTTTTCCTTCTCCTATAAATAGGAGCCGAGAGAGACAGAGAAATATACAAAGAGAGAGAGAGCGAGCTTGGAGATTTTGAAAGAAATTGATCCTCTGCAAAAGAAAACCCTAGGTAAGAAGGGAGAGGCTTAAAAAGAGAATTTAATTCTCAAAAGAGTTTAACTCTTATTAAAAGAAAAGAACTTAGTTCTTTCTCTGGTGGAGGATCTGCAAAGTGCACATCTCCCCATGAATTGAGAATTTAATTCTCATTGGGTTGAGATCCTGCCATGCAGATCCAAAACATAGAGGAGGAATCAAGTTTTGAGAATTTAATTCTCACAGAATTATAGGAATTTAATTCCTTTGAGATAAAATTAGGGTCCAACCCTATGTTATAGGAATTTAATTCCTTAAAAATGGACAGAGCTAGGGTTTAACCCTAATTGAGAATTTAATTCTCTCACAGGAATTTAATTCCCTTAAAAAAAATTAGGATCTAACCCTATGACAGAATTTAATTCTTTACATATATGAGGAACTTAATTCCTACAGAAGTGAAATTAGGGTTTAACCCTATCCAAGAATATAATTCTTCAGAAGAAAATAGGAATTTAATTTCTCTAAAGTTAATTGCTAGGGTTTAACCCTATGAAGAATTTAATTCTTAAAAAGATAAACAAACATGCAAAGAAACAGGGTCACGCGCTACCACGTGACCCCTGAAAAGATCCACAGAAAAGGGCTTTGAGGCAACGCCTCAGGTGCCCCACCTGACCCCTTGGCTGAAGCTCTAACAGACAAACATTTAAATTCCCATCACGTGACAGCACGTGATGCTCCAAAGTGTTCAATACTCTCGGCAGAACAAATAAAGAGAAGGAGGGCGCTCTCACGTGCTACCACGTGACCCCTCTTACCTTAGTGTTTAACACTAAATTGAAGATTCTGTATCCAGTGTTTAACACTGATTTGCTTTAGTGTTTAACACTAATTGAAAAACTCCATTTGCAGTGTTTAACACTGAATTTCTTAGTGTTTAACACTAAATTAAGTCTCTGTTAGCAGTGTTTAACACTAAATTAAAATTTTTGTTACCAGTGTTTAACACTGATTAACATTAATTTGGAATCTCTACTTCCAGTGTTTAACACTGATTTGCTTTAGTGTTTAAACACTAATTTGAAATCTCTCTGGCCAGTGTTTAACACTGATTTTCTTTAGTGTTTAACACTATTTTGAAAGCCTTGTTGCTAGTATGTAACACTGATTATCTTTTAGCATTTAACACCAGTTTGTCAATATCATTCCCAGTGTTCAACACTGTTGGTATCTAGTGTTCAATACTAGTTTTAGCCCAATTGGCTAAGTTTCTAGAGGCAAAGCTTCTTCTTCAATGAGCCAACAGAAAGCCAATATTCTAAAACATGATTGGACTTAGCCCCAGATGGCCATAAGTCCTCAATTCAAACTTAACTGGGCTAATGGGCTCATAACATAATTAATTGGTCTTGGTCCCAAACTGGGCCAAAGACTGTTCAATCTACCTTGGTTCAAGGGTACATCTCTTCATTCCTTTGATACTTGGCGTTGTAATTCCTCAACGTCTTCAAAGAGGTGACGGGTCCCGACGACCGCACATTGATACGGACTGTGGGGTCCTTAAACTCATGGACTATGAGGTCCTTAACCTTGACCGTGATGTCTTAAAACTAATATCAGACTGTGGAGTCCTTAAATCCTCGGACTATGATGTCCTTAACCTTGACCGGAATGTCTTAAAACTAACAACGGACTATGACGTCCTTAACCTTGACCGTGATGTCTTAAAACTAACGCCGGACTGTGGAGTCCTTAAATCCACGGACTATGATGTCCTTAACCTTGACCGCAACGTCTTAAAACTAACATTGGACCGCAATGTCCTTAAACTACATATTGACCGCAATGTCACTAAACTAAACAACAGGGCTCTCTTAATCGCTCTCTTGTTGGATCTAAACGATCCCGTCAAGTTAATCTTAGTCTAAAACTGGACTAACGTATCCTTAACGAACGTTTAAGTGGATCTTAGCCTCGAACGAGACTAACGCATCCTTAAACCTAAACACCCTGAACCCAAATCTAAGATAATACGGATTTGGACTAGTCCACGTCCTACGGCGACGACATAACTCAGTCTCCGTATACAATCCACGGACAACCAAACACAAAATAAACACACACGACACGAAGTGAAATTTCTGGAGAAGGAGAAAGTGGTTACCGCGATGCGGTAGCGTAATTAACTGCAGAGGCTTGCGCCTACAGGGAAGAGCGCCCCCACAATAAAAAACCCCTCAAGCGATGGGGAATCTGACGAAGTCTGCTACATCGGACGCATCCGTTTAAACCTTCAATGCATGGTGCCATAAATCAACTTGGCATCTTCGGAGAGGTAGACGGATAGCACCAATTAGCATCTGCCCCAAATCTCAGGCAAGACGTCCCTGCGTCGCGCCGTTTTCGGAGAGGAACATCTCTGTAGGGTTAAACCATAATCTTGATTTTGGAGGAATTAAATTCCTATTATGAAAGAATTAAATTCTTATGTAGGGTTAAACCCAAATTTCATTTTAAGAGGAATTAAATTCCTATACATGTAAAAGAATTAAATTCTTGATTAGAGTTAAACCCTAGTTCTGTCCATCTTGAAGGAATTAAATTCCTGTAACTTTTGGAGAATTAAATTCTCATATTGGGTTAAACCCTAACTTTGTTTTGGGAGAATTAAATTCTCTAAACTCAATTCCTTCTCTAAGTTTTGGATCTGCATGGCAGGATCTCAACCCGATGAGAATTAAATTCTCAACTTATGGGGAGATGTGCTCTTTGCAGATCTTCAACCAGAGGAAGAACTAAGTTCTTTTGTGTAGAGGAATTAAACTCTTAAATTTGAGAATTAAATTCTCTGTTTTAAGTTTTGATTCCCTTTCTTTTCTCACCTAGGGTTTTATTTGTTGAGAATTAAATTCTCCTCTCTTTTCTCTCTTGAGAATTAAATTCTCCTCTCTTTTTTTCTCTTGAGAATTAAATTCTCCTCTCTCTGTTCTTCTCTCAAAAAAGTAGATCCTTTCTCTTCTCTTCTTGGCTCCTATTTATAGGAGAAAGAAAAGAATCAATTTATTTTGTGAATCTTTCATTGAAAGATTTTAATTGATTTCATAATTAATATGATCCTTTAGATCACATAATGAATTTTATTCACCGTTGGATTTTAAATCCAAAGATATTCTATTTGTTATTTTCGGTGAGATTTAGGGGAAATCTTTCCTTGTCTAAGATCCTTCCATAAATTGGTGATTTTTAATCACCCTTGGATCTTTAATCCAACGGTCCCCATAATACTTTTCCATTTGGAAAGATTTAGAAGCTTTTAGAATTTAATTTTATTAAACTGTAAGGCTTTCGAAGCCAGTCACGTGCTGACACGTGATCCTTGGTCACGCGTGAGCACGTAACCCCCAATTGAATCCTTTTCTCAGCGTTTATTTATGCTTCAGTTTTAACCATCAGGTGTCAACACGTGACCATTAGTCACGTCTGAGTACGTGATACCTCATTGAGGTATTTTCTTCAGCCATTTGTTTTTATTTCTGTTTTAACCATCACGTGTCAACACGTGACCATTGGTCACGTGTGAGCACGTGACCCCCAATTGGATCCTTCTTCAGCCGTTTGTTTTTATTTCTGTTTTAACTATCACGTGTCAACACGTGACCATTGGTCACATGTGAGCACGTGATACCTCATTGAGGTAATTCCTGATTTTTAATCAGGGGACAATGCATAGCATATTTGCTCATAACTTTTGATCCCGGATGAATTATGAAGCCCTTAATATATCAAATCGAAGGGTTTTTCGAGATACTTCCAATATCATCAGAATTTAGCTATTTCTCCTTCGGGAGTTTATCAAAATACAGGTCAGAAGATACTGGTTCGCATTTTCTTAAGCGTATCGCTGCCATTTGATACCTTGGACTCTTTTGCGCAGAAATTTGGCGGGAAAAAATGCCCCCACTACTTTGCCCACGTAAGTATGTACGTGGGTGAAGTAGTGCAGAGTTATGCATAGCGTATGACCAGTTTCGGGTTGGTTTATAATTTTCAGAATCTTGATCTGAGAAGATAACGAGTGGACACAAGCGTCGTCATTTATCATTGACTCAAATCTCGACTCTTAAGAGATATAGTTCCAAACCCTTAACTCCATGAGCCGCACCCTTCTATCTCTTTATGTTTTACTCTGGCGTGAAGTAGTTTATATGCTCATGAGTAACTTCTCCATTTCAGTGGCATGTAGCCATGACAAGTGTGGCCCATAGATGGTCCATCTTGACCTCTCTGTAGAGTAGTGATGGCTTAGGAGACAGGGTTAGGATCTACCTTTCAACTTTACGAGCTGTGAGGGTCTCATAAAGACTTTTCTCTCTAAGAGTCATGAGGATCTCGTAGGTGTCTTTTCTCCTTAGGAGTCGTGAGGATTCCTAAGTGTGTTTTCTCTTGAGAGTCGTAAGGATCTCACAAGAGAATTTTCCCACTTATAAGTCGAAAGGACTCATAAGTGGTTGTTTCCCTGCTTGTCGAGATTCGACTTTGGAGAGTGTGGTCCGTGAATAGTATGCAAGAGTCCGTTTTGGACCAACATGCAGGGCCCCAGTGCTTAGGAAACATGTTTTTATCCCCATTGCCTAAGGCTTTTCCCTACGAGTCGAGACGGATCAAGAAGTTCTCGCAAGGATGTCCTAACGTCACAGTTAACCTCTGCTCTTTACGACAAAGGTCCGTTAGGGTCTGTGGTACTAGGATTTTGTCCGTCGTACCGTCGCGTTGGCTGATATATTCCTTGATAGGCAATCTTGCTGTTCGAGCAGCCTTGCGACTGTCGTGTTTCTGATCCCTTCGGGGGCTGGACAAGACGTCTTCAAGCAATCTTTCTAGGTAGTTTGATCGTCGGAAGAGCAAGCGTTAGGAATTTTGCCATGCCGCTTTTTACTTGAGGTTAGGCTTATTTTAGAGAGCCCCGATGAGTCATAACCACTCCGCTCAGGTGTGGGATGATCTCCGATAGTCTTTCAGGTTTTATATGAGTTGCCGTCAAGACCCTAAAGCTAGGAATTTGGCCTTTCCTTCGTTTGCTGGCACTGCGTCTGCTGTATCGAGACGAATGTCGAGGTTGTCTCTAGGTTGTTGGTGAACCGTCGAGGCTCGGAACTGGGAATTTTGCCGTAGCTCCGTTGTTTGATTGTCGCGTCTGAACCCTACTGGAGGAAGAACGCTGGGGTGACATCTCGTCTGCTGTATCGAGACGAACGTCGAGGTGGTGATCACTCCGCGCTAGTGTGGGATGATCTCCGATAGTCTTTCAGGTTTTATATGAGTTACCGTCAAGATCCTGAAGCTAGGAATTTGGCCTTCACTTCGTTTGCTGGCATTTCGTCTGCTGTATCGAGACGAATGTCACGATGGTCTCTAGGTTGTTGATGAACCGTCGAGATTTGGAACTAGGGATTTTGCCGTGGCTCCGTTGTTTGATTGTCGCGTCTGAATCCTGCTGGAGGGAGAACGCTGTGGTGACATTTCATCTGCTGTATCGAGACGAACGTTGAGGTGGTGACCACTCCATGTGGGATGATCTCCGGTAGTCTTTCAAGTTTTATATGAGTTACCATCAATACCCTGAAGCTAGGAATTTGGCCTTCGCTTCGTTCGCTGGCATTGCGTCTACTGTATCGAGACGAATGTCATGGTGGAGCTGGGATTTTGCCGTCACTCCGCTTTGTTTCGACCATGAGGTCTTCTGTTGACGTTGCATCTGCATCCTGATGGACCGCGAGGGAACGCCGTTGTTGACATCGCGTCCGGTGTAACGAGACGAATGCTGAGGTGGAGTTGGGATTTTGCCATCACTCCGCTTTGTTTCGATTGTGAGGTCTTTTGTTGACGTTGCATCTGCATCCTGTTGGACTGCGAAGGAACGCCGTTGTTGACATCCCGTCTGCTGTATCGAGACGAATGCTGAGGTGAAGCTGGGATTTTACCGTCTCTCCCTTTGTTTCGACCGTAAGGTCTTTTGTTAACATTGTATCTGCATCCTGCTGGACTGCGGAGGAACGCCGTCGTTGACATCTCATCTGCTGTAACGAGACAAATGCTGAGGTGGAGCTGGGATTTTGCCATCACTCCGCTTTATTTCGACTGTGAGGTCTTTTGTTGACGTTGTATCTGCATCCTGCTGGACTGCAGAGGCACGTCGTCGTTGACATCTCGTCTGCTGTAACGAGACGAATGCTGAGATGGTCTCTAGGTTGTCTGTGAACCGTCGAGATTTGAAACTAAGGACTATGCCGTGGCACCGTTTGATGGTGTAGCATCTATGTCCTGCTGGAATGAGGAGGCACACCGTTGTTGGTCTCCAGGCTGTAGATGTGGCCATTGAGATTTAGAACTAGGGACTTTGCTATGGTTCTGTTTCGTTGCGACTCTGAGGTCGATTGTTGACGTCACGTCTGCATCTGGTTGGAGTGAGGAGAAAAGCCGTTGGTGATCTCTAAGTTGTCGATGTTGACGTCGAGACCCTGAAGCTAGGGAACTTCCTTTGCTTCATTTGTTGACATTGTGTCTGCAATATTGCGACAAATGTCGAGGTTGTCTCTAGGTTATCTATGAACCGTCGAGATTTGGCTTCGCTTTCTGATGGAGCCTGTTGGGAAGGTATGGTTCCATCTTTGTTTGTGCCCCAGGATTGTATACAGGGATCGATGTGATCTCACCTGTAGGGCAAAAAGTTTCATTCTTTCATCATTTTTTTATTCTTTCCGCGATGCTCTATCATTTCAGCTTTTTATATCGCAAAAGTCGCGATTGCCCAATCATTTCGGCTATTTTTCGCGGTGCCCAATCATTTCGGCTATTTTTTTTATTTTTACTCGCTGCTTTTTATTGCGAGTTGCCCAATCATTTCGGCTGTTTTTTTTATTTTACTCGCTGCTTTTTATTGCGAGTTGCCCAATCATTTCGGCTGTTTTTGTATGCATACATTTTTACTTGCTGATTTCGTTACAAGTTGCCCCATCATTTCGGCTATTTCATATGCATTTTTGGCTCGCTGATTTTTTTTATCGCGAGTGTGGAACTTGGAATCTGATGCCAATCTTAGCATCAGCATCGCTACGACTGGAATATTGCCAGGAGCGAATCATCATTTGCTATGAAAGGACTTGGAATTTGCTACCGATTTAGGCATCAGTATCGCTGCAACTGGGATATTGCCAGGAGCGAATCATCATTTGCCTCTGTCGATGTCGAACAAAGGTGGCTTAGCAAACAGGGTTAGGATCCCGTCGACTAAGGCTTTTGACTTCATGAGCCGTAAGGGTCTCATAAAGGTGTTTCTCCCTACGAGTCGTGAGGATCTCGCAGGTGCGTTTTCTCCTTAGGAATCGTGAGGACTTCTAAGTGTATGTTCTCTTATAAGTCGTAAGGATCTTACAAGAGTGTTTCTCCTTATGAGTCGAGAGGACTCACAAGGGTTGTTCACCGTGTGAGCATATCCCTAGTCGCTGGTGGGACTCTGTAAGGGAAATGTTCATTCGTGCCTGTGGATAGTATACAAGGGTCAATATTGAACCGTTTGTAGGGCAGCATTGGAGATTGTGGTGGCCGATTAAGAACAGGTTCAGATCCCTGTAGCTTAAGACTTTTGAATCTTATGCGCCGTGAGGGTCCCATAAGAGGGTTCTCCTTACGAGTCATGAGGATCTCGCAAGTGTAATTTCTCCTTAGGAGTCGTGGGGACCCCTAAGCGTGTTGCTCCTTTGTGTGTCGAAAGGATCTCACGCAGGTGGTTTCTCCTCACAAGGTCGAGAGGACCTTGCAAGTGTCTTTTAACGAGATTGCGCCCTTTCAGGTTTTCATAAAACTCGCCGGTAGCCTTGCTGTTTTTACTCATGGATCCCTTTCGGGTTTTCATAAGTGCCCATTTCGTTTATGGACATACCTTTTTTTTAACGAGTCTGCGCCCTTTCGGGTTTTCACAAACATCGCCAGTAGTCCTGCTGTTTTTACTCATGGCACCCTTTTGGGTTTTCATCCGTGCCCATTTTGCTTATGGACGTACCGTTTTTTTTATTTTTTTACACGAGTCTGCGCCCTTCCGGGTTTTCACAAACATCGCCGGTAGTCCTGCTGTTTTTACTCACGGCGCTCTTTCGGGTTTTCATCCGTGCCCATTTTGCTTATGGACATACCGTTTTTTTTACTATCACGTCAGCCTGAAGATGCCACGGGTTGGTAGTGGTTTAACGACGTTTCAGTCATCAGCCAGTTTTAGGACATAGTGGTCCATCGTTAGTTTAACGACGTTTCGGTCTTCATCCAGTTTTAGGACATAGTGGTCCATCGTTAGTTTAACGATGTTTCAGTCTATCGTTGCCATATTTAAGGCGAGTTTCTAGTTTACGGACTTTTTGGTCCATGGGGCTTTCTCTATGAAAGAGTGCGATGCTCCCGGCATGTCCATCTTTTTCGGAGCATGTGGTTGTGGTGGGTTCATCTTCCATTTTTCGGACAGCGCAAACTTACCCTGTTGGTACTGGTCTTTAACCCAGTTTTTGAAGACGTAGCAGTTATCGATCGGATGGCCCAATACTTGGTGGTAAGGGCAGTAATTAGAATTGTTGACATCATTTAGTTGTAGCTGGTGTTTCGGCTCCGGTAGAGTGATAAGCCTGTTGCGCACTGCTAGTTCGAACAGCTTCCTTGTTTCATCCTGAGGAAATGAGTAAGGACGTTTCAACTTCTCATAGAGGGGTTGCCGCTTGATGCTTTAGTGAACAACCGGTCTAGGGCCACTCGATTGTTGTTGAGCGTTGGCGACGAAGGCCGTTCTTCCCTTCTCTTTATCCTTTTAGTTCGATCCCTTGTTTGCGGGTCCGAGATTCATTCCGGGTAGCGTGCGATTGCATGGCTGAATGTTCTCGCAACTCCTCAATTCTTTCGTTTCAGAAATGGATTCCTTGAAGAGAAGACCGTGGGCTACTTTTTCGTCGGAGTCGCCCTCGAAGGTGAGAACTCACGATCCCTCGGGATCAACCCTATGACAATTGCCGGCAATTCTTTTACGCTCATCTGTCACATTTTTCCGCTGTCTACGAGCTTCACGCTTTGTCCTGTTGAAGTGTTGCTTGTGAGCGACATACCCTTGCCACCAACACTTAAAAGAGTTGCAGTCTTCAGTAGGATGTGCAATCTTCTGATGATATAAGCAGAAGTTAGGATGTACGTCCGCTTCATCAAGATGTATACCGCCAGGAGAATTTTCTCTGAAAGAGAGCAGCTTCATCCCCATCGATATGGCTTTGGTGAATCGTTTCCTTGTCTTGATCCTGCTTTCATTTGCGTCGTATGTACTTTGATCCGGTGGGAGTGTTTCGACCCTTTCATCTAGTCGCCGGCGTTTGGCTTTCTCGAATATGGCCATCTCACGCTCTCGATCAGCTTTGCTTTTAAGACGGGCTTCGTTCAAGAATGCATCAATCATTTCATCTGATGGTCCTAGAAGTTCTGGCTCAGGATCTGCCCCCAGCTTCTCTGTGTAAGGAGCTTCTTCGTCATTTATTGACGAATGAGAGATCACATGGCAGCTTGCCACATAATCTTCAGATTCATCCGACGAGTCTTCTCCATTGTCATCATCTCCATCCTCAAGGACGTGGCTGAGAAATTCTTAGAGTGTGACTGGGGTCCGCGCCTTCTGATTATATTCTTCCAACGCGTCAATCTGTTTCTGCAGGTCCGTGCGCTTGTCACCAGGCTGCACAGGCTTTTTGGTCTTCTTCTTCTTCTTCGAAAACTTTGACGGCTGGGTGTGAGCGCTCTGACCATTGTTTCCCCCAATCAGAGCAAGGCTCTGTTTGAATTTTAAAAATTTAGATTTTGAAGCAACGCTTCAAATCCCGTGCGCTGCGCGCAATGAGCCACGTGTCAGAAGCTGATACGTCAGCACAGCGTCCAAGGCAGTGCGTCCAATCAGAGTAAGGCTCTATTAAAAAACAAAAAAATTAAAGGAAGCAAAGCTTCAGTTGCGCGAGCACTGCGCTGCGCGACACGTGTCAGCGCAGGTGCGCGAGCGCTGCGCTGAGCGACACGTGTCAGCGCAGCTGCGCAGGCGCAGTTGCGCTGCGCTGTGCGCTGCGCGACACGTGTCAAGCGCAGTTGCGCTGCGCTCTGCGCTGCGCGACATGTGTCACGCGCTGGGGCATTTGCGCCAAACAGAATTAAAATTCTAAAGAAATCTTTCTGTTCTTGTTAAAATAAGAAGATTTTCTTCTGTAAAACAGAAGCCCTTGGATCAAAGATCCAACGGTGGGGAAAATTCCCCAAATCACTCAGAGAAAAATCTCTTTAACAAATTTAACTAATTTATGGGCACTATATAAAGGACCCTAGACCTCAATTCAAAATAGTCAACATCATCATTGAGAATTCTGAAGAATTGGAGAGAATTCCTCAAGAACAAAAAAGGTAAAAACCTTTAGAAAAAAGAGAAAATTCTCTTATGAACAGATCATTGATTTGAGAACAAGATCAATGATCTTCAATAAAAAAGAAAAATAAATAATAATAGTGCTTTGCATTTTCTTATGAACCATTGATTCTTTGAAAGCAAGAAAAACTTGTTTTCTTTGATTTAAAATCGATCAAAACATAAAACAGTGCTCTGCACTTGCAAAAATTGCACTGTTGCGCTCCTGTGTTGGCGCAAGCCACCAGGGAGCGCCACGTGTCAGCAGCGCAACAGCGCAGCGCACTACGCTGTTGCACTTGCGCTCATCAGAGTGTGACACGTGTCACCTCCACATGAGCTTGCGCTCATTAATTGGCACAGAGCGCCTGACAGCACACTGTCAGAAAAAACTAATGCACTGCATTATTTACAAAAGGGCCTAGCCCAATTAAAAAAGACCTAACAGGCCAAATTAAATGCTTTGCATTATTTTAAAAGGGGTTAGAACCCAAATAAAGACAGATGCTCTGCATCAAAAATGAAGGGACAGAGCCCAAATTAGAAAGGCCTAGCAGGCCAAGATAAAATGCAGTGCATTATTAGACATGGGCAAAGCCCTAGCACATGCCTAATAGGCCAAAAATCAAGAAAAACGTTCTCAACTGGACTTAGCCCAATCATGGCCGTAAGTCCTCAAATTAAGTTGACCGAGCATGGCTGCTCTCTTGAATCAATCTACATCCGGTTCGAGGGTATATCTCCGAACTCCTCTGACACCTATCGTTGTAATCCTTCAACGACGTCAGAAATGTGACGGGTCCCAACGGCCACAAATCCCATGGACCCCCATGTCCCTAAACTGGAACCTGGATGTAACGTTTTAAAAATAATTAAATAAATAAAATCGTTTAAGTGAATTTTATGATTTTCGGTAAAATAAAATGTATTTTTGGTAAAACTAAACCGTAATTGTTTTTCATTATAATTTCAAAAATACCTATTTTAATTATGTAATTACTAGTAAATGGTGTTTATTTATCCACTTATAAATTTTTAGTTTAATTAAATATTTTCCCTAAGTTAATTATTTTAAATATTAACATAAGCTTTATTTTTACACTAAATTAGTGTAAATTACAAATTTGAATGGTTTTAATTTGCAAATGTGAACCATGACATATTAGAATTTAGTTTTTAATATGTTTATTTTGTTGCAATGTGTCTTCATAATTCTAGAGTTTTCTATAGGAAAATTTAAGTAGAAATAAATAAAATGGAATAATTATTGATATGACAAGAAAGAGGCATTAACTAAAGAAGTCTTCTACACATTTCTACACACTCTCACATCACTCTATTTCCTCACTTTGCCATGGCCGGCCTCTCTTGGCTGCCCCAAAATTTCCCCACTTCATTTTGCATCAAAAATCCATCAAAAATTCATTAAAAATCCAAATAAAAACCCACAAATTCCTATATAAATTCCTACCCACCATTCTTGCTTATTTTAGTTTGGTTCTTGGAGCAAAATTAGCATCTTTGGGATGCTAAGTTTTCATGTTGATTTTCACGCCCCGCTTCCCAGTGTACGGCGAAGTGGACGCGACGAGGTCCGCTACGTATGTACTCAGAAGTACATACGCTAAGCGTAGCTAAGCAATATAAAATAAATACACAAGAGACAAGAGTATAAAAAGAACATCAACTTTTATTTATTAACATTCTTTATACAATGCATGAAAAAGGAAATACAACTGAAATAAAGATGCCTAAACAGTGGCATAACAGGAAAAGAAAAATACTGAAAAGAAAAGTGTACAATGAAATTATACTGTTGGGTCTTCGGCAAATTGCTCCAAGTCTTCCTGGGTTGGCTCAACTTCTGCCGGGTCCAAGTCACCTGACGACATTCAAAGAAGAGAGAATAGAATGTCGTCAGCGAACAGATCGCTCGGTAAGTCCCAAGAGTAAGAGGGAAGTAGAGAGGACAGAATAAGAAGATACATTTTTAAAGTGTAAACTATTGCTGTAATGTTATGTTAACGCTGTTGTTTGTAACTTGGTACAGAAGAATACCAGTGTATACGAGGGGAGTCTCACTTGCCAGAGACTAGGGCACGTGTAGTACAAGGAACCGTTATGCTACGGTACAACAGCAATGGGATTCAGGTTAGGTGTATTAATCTGACCACCTCGTGCCACCTTTAACCCCTTCCGTACCAATCTACCCCTTAAACCCCGCGATATCTTGTTTGTATTGTTATCTTGTAAAATTGTATTGATTGTAAGATTGATTAACTGACTGACCGAAACCATGATATCAGGAAACGGTTATAACCGTAGAGTCATGTAAATGGAATACTGGGAAACATGTAAAAGGAATATCCATGGTTCGGTTCAGTCAAATAGATTGTTAACTGGATTCTGAAATTCATGTATTCATCTTGAGTTGAAATATTAAAGAATATAAATTGACTTGAATCATATTCAAGTCAGAAATAGTCAGACTCAAACCCGAGTCAGACTAAAAGAAGATAATTTGAAGTTCAATAATTGTTAGGGGCCTTATTGTAATTTATAAAACTTGAGGGGGTTTTATGTAAAAAGTACTATTGTATAGTTTTCAAAAATACACCTCAAGTATTTGTTATTCGTCTTTATAGTTATAATGAGTGTGGATTTTATTTGTGTTATTCTAGTGAATATATCCTAATAAAAGTATTAATTGATTTATTTGAAACTCATGGTATTTTAATGTAACTTTTAAACTTGTAAATTTTAGAAAAAGATGGAAACTTTATATTATAATAAAATAGGTGTTTAAATGATATTTATATATACATTAATACAAGAATAATTTTTAAATAATATTTTATTTTCCAAAATCTAATTTTTTCTTAAATGCCGTATTTTAAACCTTTCGAGACCGAATGCTCCTTGCGGAGGTCTGAATCTCGCACTACTAGCCCGCGGGTGCACGATGAACCGTACTTTCCCTAACGGGTTCTCCAAAGGTGGGTTGTAGCGGCGCTTTGCTTAGGTTTAACAAATACTATTCATTTAGAAAAAACATTTTATAAATAAAAGGTATTTATTTGTAAAAGAGTATAGTTTTCTGTATTTTAGTTTCTAGGGTTTCCTAAGCCAACTAGCCTATTTCTAAGGGTCTAAACGACAAGTCATTAGAAGCCTCAAATCGTCTCTTCACCGTCAATTGTGGCCAGGTAAGTACAAGTGAGGAGGGAGGGATCCGCTCACGAATCGTGAGACGGGCCTTTTAAAGTTACCCAAGCTCACTTGCCTAGCCTAGACACCACAAAGTCAGTTTAGATAAACGATCGATGTCCATGACATATCGTATTTTCCTATTAAAAGATATTGTTTTAAAAATTGTAAACAACTTAGAACTTTTTAGAAAAGGTTTATAAAGAAAAGGGTATTTTAGTGAAAAGTCTTGTATTTTCGTATTCTATATTTTGACGTTTATCAATTAAGGTTATATTTGTGTGTGTGTAGAGGTAGGTCATTACCTCGTGACTTATTTTAAGTTCTGATGAAGTTTAGAGGTAAAACATGATATATTAAACTTAAAGGTATTAAAGCGCAAGAATACGGTATTTGAAAACGTTATCATTTTATGTGTGAAATTTCATTGAAATTGATTTCTACAAGTTTAGTGATCAAGATAAATATATTTAGGAGTGAGGGATTTATTTAGAACAATAAAAACAAACTTTATGGTATTTTTATGAAAAGAATACGGTTTTATAAGAAAGCTATCATTTCATGTGAGAAACTTTATTTGAATTAGTTTCTAGGTGATTAATAGTCATCATAGATAGGTTTGGGTATTATGTATTAGGTGACAAGTGGAAATTTGTAGAAAAATGAATCGGAAATCGGTTTGTTCCGATTTCCGTCGGGTTCCAAAAAGTCGTATTTTCTATTAAAAGAAAAGAGAGATAGAAGAGATGGGACTTACGGTTTTGGACAAACTAAGGAGGCTAAGGGAGGTGGTGATTGTCGGTGCGTCGAAAACGTCGCGAAGGTTCTACTACGATCGCCGGAATCCGTCGTCGGTTTCGGCAGCGCTTCGCTTCTTGCTCTTTGTACCGAGTTCTCGAGAATTTGGGAGAGTGGACTTAGAGTTGTGAGGTGAAATAGTAGAGGGTAGGGGTCTTTATATAGGGCTAGACTAGGGTTAGGGTAGATGAAAAGTTAAAAAATAAAAATGTGATAAAATGTAATAAAAAAAGTATTAAAAGTGGAGTAATTGGGGTTTTTAAAGAGTTCTGGAAGTTGTATGAAGCTGAAATTTTGCAGGTGCATAGGGAATATGAAAAGACACAACTTTCATGTTGTGACCATCGCCGGAATCGGCCGAATCGTGGGTGACTCGGCCGTGACTCGGTCGGAGCACTGAGTCGGCCGAGTCAAGGCCGAGTTGGCCGATTCCCGGCCGAGTCCGGTGGCCTGGATCTCCCCCGACGGTTCATCTACCCTCTGCAAGTGTTACATCTTTGGGTGTAGTGGGGTTTTTGTGAGATATGCATGTGTAAACTCTTGGTATTCTAAAGGTTTTAAAAAAATCAATATTAAAAATAATGTGGGGTATGGGATTTGAACTCTGGTGGCTTGGTTCAGCAGTGCAAGGTATTACCAATGAGCTACAAGCTCCTTCTTGTAATTATTGTGGGGAAATAGATACTTAAAATGTTTTCAGCAAAATCAATACTCCAAGTATACTTCAAATTTAACTCAAATTTATGTATACAAAAATTGGAGTTGTTACATTGATCCACATCACTCAAGGTATAAATCCTAAACCATAATTAAATTGTTGTTTGCTTTATTAATCTAGCTTAATTGCAAAATTAATTGAGGTTTCTATTTAAATTTTCAAAAATTCAAGTTAGGGTTGTTAAATCAAGTTATAATTTTTATTGATTAAATATGGTTATAATAATTAGTTCAACACTTTTAGAATGGGAAAATCTTGCATGGTTGTTGAATTGTAATTTGTTCATTTAAAATTATTTAAATTAAATATTTTGCTAACTAGGTTTCTATAAAACATAATTTTTGGTGAAATAAAATTTCAATTAATGTTTATAACACTAGAGTGTGCTTTTAAAGAGAATTTTAATTTGTTGGTGGAATGAAAAACTCAAGTTAGTCACTAGTTTTATTGATAATGGATAAATTATGATAAAAATTGCTATTTTTGCTAACCAGTTTTGGAAATTCTTAAATAAATGAGAGTAAAAATTTAAATTATAGTTTCATTATATTATTATCATCATGAATTTTAGTTTAGTAAGTTAATCCATGTAAAATCATGTTTAGTGGTGGAATTGTGGTATTTTGCTTGTAAGATGTATAAAGTTGATAAAATTGCAAATTAGGAATCTATTTTTCATACAAAATAGTGTGAGAAAAATATGGTAATGGTTTATATAATCTATTTAGGTTATTTAATGAGTATCACAACCATTAGTTTCATTTAAACATCAAGTTTGAAGTAAAACGGTGAACTGGCATTTTCGGGTTTTTCGAAATCGGACCGTTTAATCGATTTTAGGGTTTCGATGGATTTAATCATGTTTTATAATATAAGTAATGAGTTTTAAAACTATGAGTTATTTGTTGATGTTTTATCTCGATCCATCGGAGTTTGTACGCCGATATCGAGCGATATTTGGTTCTTTTGCGTGAACGGGACATAGGTTTTAACCTATGCTTGTTCCTTACGTCGTTTTGACTTTTGTATGTGATTCAGTTTATGATACTATATATATGTTTGCGTATAGGTACCCCTCATATGGACTGCGGTCGATGAAGAAGATAATGGCGACACCGTCTTCGGCAGACAAGGATCAGATGAGTAGATGTATATCTACGGGGGGAAGTCGGGTGGATGGCGTTTAGCACCCCCGCACGTAGAATAGGAACGGTACGTATTGACATTAGGAAACCCGATGTCACCCTAGATTCTTAATGAGTAGGACCCTAGTAATGCCCCTAGGCTGGACTAGACTGATTTAGCAAGACCATACCAGAGGATGAATACCTTGGAAGAGATTCGTAGGCTTCAGGTAGATGCACACACACGCGCATACTGAAACTCGACGTGGTGTATACGTGTATGTATGTATATATATAAGACTAGGTATAGGTATATATATATATATATATATATATATATATATATATATACAACACGTATATGGGATACAATGATGTGATATGATACACGGAACTGAAACAGTATAGCTGGGCTTGATGCCGTGATTCTTGACTATACGGTCGTATTATGATGTTAGCGGATCATTACAAAAATGATATAACGAATGGGTATACATAGATAATAAAGGGTGGTGATGATATAGAGGTACATGGGACTCTAAAATAGCACCCGAACCGTAACATGTGATTGATATTCTGATATGTTATATGTGTGACTTGATTACAACATCATATAGATGTAACTTGATTGCAATATCATAAAGGTGTAACGTGATTTCGATATCTTATAGGCGACTTAATCACGATTTGACATATGTGACTTGATCAAGATATGATATATGTGACAATGATATATGTTTGATGTATGCGATTACAGTATAGCACCTTGATCATGACATGTGTTGATGATGATATCATACGAATGATGAGACTTGTAGGTGATACTTGACCCGTACCCCGATATTGGGATGCCGTACGATGGATTTTACCGTACGAGATATAGATGTGATGATTGATCCGCACTCTTGTTTTGAGGAAATCGTACTACGTACGTGACGCTAATGAGGCTGGATCCCCGACTATTAGAGATATGGACTCAGACTTTGTACCCCTATTTCTTATCGACTAGTTCTTAGGTTTAGTTCTTTAGGAGGTTAGATGGACACTAGTTAGGCTCGAGACATATAGTTGTAGTTATATTTGTATATCAAATGAGTGGTTATTGCACATCCGTCTTTACATTCATACTGTAATCATAATGTTGCATGTTCATACATATGTTTCTATAATCAGTATAAACTTTGACTGTTAGGACACCAGCACCATTATCGATGATGCGCATATTCCACGCACACTTATTTGTCGGCTCACACACATCATCATCGGTAATTGCTATGTCACGTACACTTTAGATCATGTTATCTTTTATTGATAGAATCAGCAAACAGCTAGATCGGTATGATATTGTGATTACTCTCTGGTGTTAGTATAGACATGGCATTGATTAATTAGACATTTTATGCATTCATATTTCCATGTTATCATGCAGTATTATGGGCATATGCCGACACTTATCATATACTTACTCATGATTTTGGGATTCTGGTTTTCTATGAGATTTCTGGATTTTGGGGAAAACCGCAAGAATGTATAAAAAAACTTCTCTCTCTCTCCTCCTCTCTTTTTAAAACATAAGATGCGGTTTTCTCGTGATGTGTGTGTCGTCCACCATGAGATTTCACATTTTTTGTTGAATTTCGAGACCCGATTCGAGGAGTGGATGAACCGTCTCGGGTACATGGTGGGCCCGGTATGGTATCCCGGGGCAAGAAGATCGAGTTGTAGACGATGAGCCTGGCAGGAGAAGGCTACCTACCGGTGATGTCTGGCGCGGCGGATATCAGGAGGATACCGACCGTTGTCATGAGATTTGATGATATGGGCCGATCCGGACTGACGGAGCCCGAGATATTGAGACTATGAGACATTGAGATTATTAGGTATTGAGACTTGAGATTTACATGTTTTGTGTCGATGCTTGACATGGATTTCCATGGATTTCATTGTTGCTATTTCAGATTTCTATACAGATTTTACATGGTAAAAGCTAAAGACTTCTTATGCGAATATATCTAGATTTCAGGATTGGTTATGTTACATTCATGGTGAATGCATACTCATTCTTATGATATAGTATTATATGAGGCACTGACACGAGCACGGAGTATTTGCATTTACACGTAGTATTACCCTGCCATTACTAGATGATTGGGACTTAGTAGTGTATCATTGTGACCTAGGATAGCGTCGTGCATTCGATTTCTTTTCGTAGATGTCTTCTACTCACGAGTTGGCAACTCACCCCCGTTGTGCCAAATTTTATTACAGGTTGATGTACAGGGTTCCTTGGCAGATTGCTGGCACATGATTTCTTTCCGGGTGATTTGCACGGTAGGTTGGTTCATTTGTATCTGGACCGCCGTTGTATTTTTATTATTTCATTTGTATCTAGAAAGCTCCATCAACCAAACTTGTATTATTTGATACATTATTGGACCATTTATTTATTTCGACCTTAGAGTCGCGTGTTTTATTCTGATTTGGTGGATTTGTTTTCTTTTGAGTTTTGAGCCTCGCCCTTTGGCGTTGTATATTATTGTGCTTGTTGTGGTTGTTTCCGTCTGTTGGCGTTGAGCTAGCTCCCGTTTGGGGATGCTTTTTATTGTTTATGTATATTGTACTTGTGGTACCCGTTTGGGGCCAGTTTTTATAGAGGAGACTCTGCCGAAATTTTTGGGAAAATTTGCTGATACTTTTAAACTTGTTTTTCTTCATGTTTTCTTTTACTTCTTCTCCTTTTATATGGTTTAGATTTCTGGGCTTCGGCTTACTTAGGTTACGTTGCGCCTCTAGACGTTTCGTAATCTAAGTGCCGGTCACGTTCCGTACTTTCGGGTCGTGACAAAGTTGGTATCAGAGCGCTAGGTTTAACCTTGTATAAGTCTAGGTGACCCTTGGTTGATGGAGTAGGCGATTTAGGTAGAGTAACGTACCGTGGGTATGGTCCGCGGCATACTTACGATACGCTACTCTTCTTAAGTAGCCTTAGGATGTACATTTCTTTGCACCGTATTCTATTCGTTCCTTTGATCTATCTTCGTCGATATCGGATGATGGTTTCTGTTACCATGGTCGCACGGGCGGAGGGAGCTGCGGCTCGAATGCGATAACCATTGGGGTATCGTTCATTCTTGAGGATTGAAGTATTGTTTAACGTGCGGACGAAGGGTATTCACATGCCGTCCAGACGAAGTTAAAAGGTTCGAACGATTATCAGAAAACCCATTTTCCCAAGTTTAAGGTATTCGGAAGAACATGCAGGTATTTCGATGGACCCTCTAGAAGAATGAAACCCTAACTCGACATAATGACCACGAGGACGCCCTTGAACCTTAGGGTTTACGGCAGTTCCGCGGTGCCATTAGTGAGGCTTGGGTTTGCCCTTCTACTGCTGGATCATCGATGCTGGGGTATGTACCGGATATTTCTAAACTGTACTTGAGTGTTGAGCTCTCGGAGAATTATGGGATTTTGATGGATCGATCGAAAAGTTTAACGTAGTCCAGATATCAGGTGAAGGGATAGATTATGTGGAGACTCTAGATACGAGTATTGCCGTTGGTAGCGCAGTCAGCACAGCTACGAAGAGACGAGTTCGAAGCAGTCGACATCAGAGGAAAGAGGCGCACATTGACGATAGTGTTTACAATTGTGATTTTGTGATTTGAATTTCATATTTCCGTTGATTGGATTTTGGTATTTTGAGGATTTTGTTCTACGATTGGTATTTCTTATGTGTACATTCATTATATTCTATGCGTGTTTCATATATCAGTTGTATTGATGTTGTTTAGTACATACTCAGTGCACTTGATTTGGTTTTAATACATTTTGAGATTTTGATTTGATTTCGTGCATATAGGTTACACATGATTTTGACATATGCTTCGACCTAGTTTTCATGCATTTTCGTACTGTGATTTCGATTTTGATATTCGGTGTATGTTTTCGTGCACCATGTGCACCTGATTGAGATTCTTGCGCACTTGATGCGATTTTGTGCACACCAGATGCACTAAATCGGGGTTTTGTGCAGATTAGATCCACCTGATATTAAGTCGTGCACGTCCGTTGCACTTGACAGATGTTTTTGGTGCACACCTGTTGCACTCAGCTTTGTTTTTGTGTGAATTTATGGCATCTATATTTAGTTTTGATTTCAGTGCGCACCGGACGTACATGATATTTTTATGATGTGATTGGGATTGATTTCAGTTTGAGCAGTATGTTTTCATAATCATTATTAATTAATTTTTTTAACCTGGCGGGACGTGTATGTTAAATAAAAGATATATATATATAGCTATTTTTTTTAATAAACGTCCGCTACTTATGCCGTGACACGTGCATCACACGGCGATTTTCAAAAGGTGTTTTTGCATATTTCCTTATCCAGATATTTGGACGGTCTTACTATGATTCGCACTATATATAAGTTATAGATTGATGTATATTATGATGGTTTTCATATTGGGTTTTGATATTTTATTCTCGCCATAACTCCGATGATTGCGTTATGCTTGACGGAGTTGATTTTAGTTATGTATTGATGATTTCGGAGCCTCGACGATTTAAGTGTTTTGCTAAATGTTTTAGTATTTGGAGGGGGAGTTTTGATTTAAATTCGGGGACCGAATTTCTTAAAAAGGGGAAGATTGTAACGTTTTAAAAATAATTAAATAAATAAAATCGTTTAAGTCAATTTTATGATTTTCGGTAAAGTAATTAAAATGTATTTTTCGTAAAACTAAACCGTAATTGTTTTTCATTATAATTTCAAAAATACCTATTTTAATTATGTAATTACTAGTAAATGGTGTTTATTTAACCACTTATAAATTTTTAGTTTAATTAAATATTTTCCCTAAGTTAATTATTTTAAATATTAACATAAGCTTTATTTTTACTCTAAATTAGTGTAAATTACAAATTTGAACAAATTTGAATGGTTTTAATTTGCAAATGTGAACCATGACATATTAGAATTTAGTTTTTAATATGTTTATTTTGTTGCAATGTGTCTTCATAATTCTAGAGTTTTCTATAGGAAAATTTAAGTAGAAATAAATAAAATGGAATAATTATTGATAGGACAAGAAAGAGGCATTAACTAAAGAAGTCTTCTACACATTTCTACACACTCTCACATCACTCTATTTCCTCACTTTGCCATGGCTGGCCTCACCTCTTGGCTGCCCCAAAATTTCCCCACTTCATTTTGCATAAAAAATCCATCAAAAATTCATTAAAAATCCAAATAAAAACCCACAAATTCCTATATAAATTCCTACCCACCATTCTTGCTTATTTTAGTTTGGTTCTTGGAGAAAAATTAGCATCTTTGGGAGGCTAAGTTTTCATGTTGATCCACATCACTTGAGGTATAAATCCTAAACCATAATTAAATTGTTGTTTGCTTTATTAATCTAGCTTAATTACAAAATTAATTGTGGTTTCTATTTAAATTTTCAAAATTTCAAGTTAGGGTTGTTAAATCAAGTTATAATTTTTATTAATTAAATATGGTTATAATAATTAGTTCAACACTTTTAGAATGGGAAAATCTTGTATGGTTGTTGAATTGTAATTTGTTCATTTAAAATTGTTTAAATTAAATATTTTGCTAACTAGGTTTCTATAAAACATAATTTTTGGTGAAATAAAATTTCAATTAATGTTTATAACACTAGAGTGTGCTTTTAAAGAGAATTTTAATTTATTGGTGGAATGAAAAACTCAAGTTAGTTACTAGTTTTATTGATAATGGATAAATTATGATAAAAATTGCTATTTTTGCTAACCAGTTTTGGAAATTCTTAAATAAATGAGAGTAAAAATTTAAATTATAGTTTCATTATATTATTATCATCATGAATTGTAGTTTATTAAGTTAATCCATGTAAAATCATGTTTAGTGGTGGAATTGTGGTATTTTGCTTGTAAGAAGTATAAAGTTGATAAAATTGCAAACTATGAATCTATTTTTCATACAAATTAGTGTGAGAAAAATATGGTAATGGTTTCTATAATCTATTTAGGTTATTTAATGAGTATCACGACCATTAGTTTCATTTAAACATCAAGTTTGAAGTAAAACGGTGAACTGGCATTTTCGGGTTTTTCGAAATCGGACTGTTTGATCGATTTTAGGGTTTCGATGGATTTAATCATGTTTTATAATATAAGTAATGAGTTTTAAAACTATGAGTTATTTGTTGATGTTTTATCTCGATCCATCGGAGTTTGTACGCCGATATCGAGCGATATTTGGTTCTTTTGCGTGAACGGGACATAGGTTTTAACCTATGCTTGTTCCTTGCGTCGTTTTGAATTTTGTATGTGATTCAGTTTATGATACTATATATATGTTTGCGTTTAGGTACCCCTCATGTGGACTGCGGTCGATGAAGAAGATAATGGCGACACCGTCTTCGGCAGACAAGGACCAGGTGAGTAAATGTATATCTACGGGGGGAAGTCGGGTGGATGGCGTTTAGCACCCCCGCACATAGAATAGGAACGGTACGTATTGACATTAGGAAATCCGATGTGACCCTAGATTCTTAATGAGTAGGACCCTAGTAATGCCCCTAGGCTGGACTAGACTGATTTAGGAAGACCATACCAGAGGATGAATACCTTGGAAGAGATTCGTAGGCTTCAGGTAGATGCACACACACGCGCACACTGAAACTCGACGTGGTGTATACGTATATGTATATATATATAGGACTAGGTATAGGTATATATATATACACACACACAATACGTATATGGGATACAATGATGTGATATGATACACGGAAATGAAACAGTATAGCTGGGCTTGATGCCGTGATTCTTGACTATACGGTCGTATTATGATGTTAGCGAATCATTACAAAAATGATATAACGAATGGGTATATATAGATAATAAAGGGTGGTGATGATATAGAGGTACATGGGACTCTAAAATAGCACCCGAACCGTAACATGTGATTGATATTCTGATATGTTATATGTGTGACTTGATTACAACATCATATAGATGTAACTTGATTGCGATATCATAAAGGTGTAACGTGATTTCGATATCTTATAGGCGACTTAATCACGATTTGACATATGTGACTTGATCAAGATATGATATATGTGACAATGATATATGTTTGATGTATGCGATTACAGTATAGCACCTTGATCATGACATGTGTTGATAATGATATCATACGAATGATGAGACTCGTAGGTGATACTTGACCCGTAACCCGATTTTGGGATGCCGTACGATGGATTTTACCGTACGAGACATAGATGTGATGATTGATCCGCACTCTTGTTTCGAGGAAATCGTACTACGTACATGACGCTAATGAGGCTGGATTGCCGACTATTAGAGATATGGACTCAGACTTTGTACCCCTATTTCTTATCAACTAGTTCTCAGGTTTAGTTCTTTAGGAGGTTAGATGGACACTAGTTAGGCTCGAGACATATAGTTGTAGTTATATTTGTATATCAAATGAGTGGTTATTGCACATCCATCTTTACATTCATACTGTAATCATAATATTGCATGTTCATACATATGTTTCTATAATCAGTATAAACTTTGCCTGTTAGGACACCAGCACCATTACCGATGATGCGTATATTCCACGCACACTTATTTGCCGGCTCACACACATCATCATCGGTAATTGCTATGTCACGTACACTTTAGATCATGTTATCTTTTATTGATAGAATCAGCAAACAGCTAGATCGGTATAATATTGTGATTACTCTCTGGTGTTTGTATAGACATGGCATTGATTAATTAGACATTTCATGCAATCATATTTCCATGTTATCATGCAGTATTATGTGCATATGCCGACACTTATCATATACTTACTCATGATTTTGGGATTCTGGTTTTCTATGAGATTTCTGGATTTTGGGGAAAACCGCAAGAATATATAAAAAAAACTTCTCTCTCTCCCCTCCTTTTTTTTTAAAACATAAGATGCGGTTTTCTCGTGATGTGTGTGTCGTCCACTATGAGATTTCACGTTTTCTGTTGGATTTCGAGACCCGATTCGAAGAGTGGATGAACCGTTTCGGGTACATGGTGGGCCCAGTATGGTACGCCGGGGCAAGAAGATCGAGTTATAGACGATGAGCCTGGCAGGGGAAGGCTACCTACCGGTGATGTCTGGCGCGGCGGATATCCAGAGGATACCGACCGTTGTCGTGAGATTTGATGATATGGGCCGATCCGGACTGACGAAGCCCGAGATGTTAAAACTATGAGACATTGAGATTATGAGGTATTGAGACTTGAGATTTACATGTTTTGTGTCGATGCTTGACACGGATTTCCATGGATTTCATTGTTGCTATTTCAGATTTCTATACAGATTTTACATGGTAAAAGCTAAAGACTTCTTATGCGAATATATCTAGATTTCAGGATTGGTTATGTTACATTCATGGTGCATGCATACTCATTCTTATGATATAGTATTATATGAGGCACTGACACGAGCACGGAGTATTTGCATTTACACGTAGTATTACCCTGCCATTACTAGATGATTGGGACTTAGTAGTGTATCATTATGACCTAGGATAGCGTCATGCATTCGATTTCTTTTCGTAGATGTCTTCTACTCACGAGTTGGCAACTCACCCCCGTTGTGCCAAATTTTATTACATGTTGATGTACAGGGTTCCTTGGCAGATTGCTGGCACATGATTTCTTTCCGGGTGATTTGCACGGTAGGTTGGTTCATTTGTATCTGGACCGCCGTTGTATTTTTATTATTTCATTTGTATCTAGAAAGCTCCATCAACCAAACTTGTATTATTTGATAGACTATTGGACCATTTATTTATTTCGCCTTAGAGTCGCGTGTTTTATTCTGATTTGTTGGATTTGTTTTCTTTTGAGTTTTGAGCCTCGCCCTTTGGCGTTGTATATTATTGTGCTTGTTGTGGTTGTTTCCGCCTGTTGGCGTTGAGCTAGCTCCCGTTTGGGGATGCTTTTTATTGTTTATGTATATTGTACTTGTGGTACCCGTTTGGGGCCAGTTTTTACAGAGGAGACTCTGCCGAAATTTTTGGGAAAATTTGCTGATACTTTTAAACTTGTTTTTCTTCATGTTTTCTTTTACTTCTTCTCCTTTTATATGGTTTAGATTTCTGGGCTTCAGCTTACTTAGGTTACGTTGCGCCTCTAGACATTTCGTAATCTAAGTGCCGGTCACGTTCCGTACTTTCGGGTCGTGACACTAGACCACTACGTCCCTAAATTGGAACAATAGAGCTCCCAAATGCTCTTTTGTCGGATCTAAACGATCCCGTTTAAGTTTATCTTAGCCTCAAATAGGGCTAACGTATCCTTAAACATTCAAATAGAATTTAGTCCCAAATTGGACTATAAGACCCCCAATCAACTTTGGTTCAAGGGTACATCTCCGAACTCCTCTGACACCTATCGTTGTAATCCTTCAACGACGTCAGAGAGGTGACGGGTCCCGATGGCCATGCATACAACGGACCACTATGTCCTTAAACTGGAACAATAGAGCCCTAAAATGCTCTTCTATTAAGTTGATCTTAGTCTCAAATTAGACTAACGTATCTTTAACGAACGTTTAAGCTGATCTTAGCCTCAAAAATGGCTAACGTGTCCTTAAACCAAAACCCAAAACCCAAATCTAAGAAAATACGGATTTGGACTAATCCACGTCCTACGGGCGACGAAATAAATAGTCTCCGTATGAAAGGTTCCTAGGCACACCAAGGAGGTCTCACAAGGCATCAACCATGCCAATTTGAAATTTTAACGGTGCCGAGAAACCCTAACAAGATCGTTGGCTAGATTTTTAGGCGACAAAACGAGCTAGTTAACAACTTAACTAAAAGTAAACGAATATACAACCTTTGTAGATCCGTTTCTCCACCTCCATAGCTCCGCAATGAAGTCTCCTCGCTGTCCAAATGCAATCCCGGGCTCTAGCGTCGGCTTCATCGGAGAAGAAGCGGGCTAGGTCATCGACGACGATGCCGAAGATGATCTACGTTGAGGCATCGCTAGATCAAGCTCCAACTTCACCAAGTCAAGAAAACTTGTGAAGGAAACACACTCTACTACTTGGCAAGAGGTAGAGGATGAAGAAATAGGAAGTGGGTAGACTTTAGAATTGGATTTCTCACTTGATTTCTTCACTTGCCATTGATGAGGCAAGCTTTCTTCATTTTTAAGAAGAAGAAGAAGATGAAGAGAATAATATGATAAGTTAAAAGAAAATAATCATTATCATATAATAAACCATGGTCAAGTGTAGAGAACTAACTAAGGTTATAAGAATGGTTAGGGTCAAAAGAACAAGACAAAATGGTCACTTGGTCAAAGCTTCATGAAGCTTCAATAAGCTTCATGAAAGAAGATAAAATAAAGAAACCATTTTGCTTTTCTTTTTATGCTTTTATTAATATCCAAAATGAATAAATAAATAATAAAATGAAAAAGCAAAACCCTAATCATCAAGGTAACCATGGTTCAATTCTATACACTTAACTAAAGAAGCATGTATCATCAAACATGATACAAACATGTGCACAAAAATATATCACATATACAACTTGCACAATTCAAGTGAGAAATACCATTTAAAGTGAACCAATACTAGTTAATGCAGAGTAATATATCAAATATATAATTATGCATTAAATCATTAAATCAACACTTGATTTAATGATCCGGTCATATCGCATATAACCGACTAATATTAACAGTAACAACTTATCGAATCAACACTTGATCCGATAACCCGGCTATATCGCATATAACCGATCAATGTCACATATCGCGAGAATCGAATACAGTATCACATACTGGTATCATTCTCGGTCCCGCACATATCTCATACGCGCTCCTATTTCGTTTCGCTTGAGCCAGGAAACCTCTGTGTAGGACTCTAAAGACTCGTCAATACGCCGGCAGCAGATGATGATCATATCAATCACCCACAAGCCACAAGCGGTCTGCTAAACGTAACGGCCACCCGGGTATTGAGCGATCAGAAGATCGACGAGCAAGCCCGCTCACACTCCAGTGAATCCAACCAGTAACACTACCGTACAGTCCGGTCTGATCGTCTGATATGTCGCATATCTCGCCTAGGGGTGGTAAACGTCAGACCCCAATAGCTCGATAAGTCGTGTCGATATGAGGTCTATAACAATTCGAGAAACTACTGGTAACACTTACCAGTAAATCTCAGCAATCCTGGCCAGGGATTTCCTGTTATAGCCAATCGAACACAGCGCAACATCAACTCCCTATACCGGGAGAGACGAATCCCCTCCTATCGCTCATTGCCTCCATGTGACTCGGGACTGTACCCAAAAACCACCGTTTTGCACGCCCTCTTGGACGTGGTAAGATGGAAATCAAAGCACAGTGCGAACCACACAAGAATCTATGACGATCTCGGGTCAACAGACTACTCTGTACCAGTGTCACCAGAGAACTGCAATCTGACGTAAAGTATAATACCATCTAGGAGTTCTCGGCGAGTCCGTCCAGTATACCCAGTCTCTACTGAGCACCCGTATATCATCTCTGATATCAAACACCGATGGATATGGGATCATCCATCGCCTATCTGTATGGGTCGAGAAGGTACACGCTAGTCTACTCTGGTATATCGATGCCCCATCTCGATACACCCACGACTAGGGACTTTCAAGGATGTACTTATGGACTACCATGTCTCCACTAGTATGATCTGCATCATAGTCCAGGTAGTCAAGTACACATCCTAGGGGCTTTACCAACATGTAATAGAGAGACTATCTGTATACACGTTAAGGTAAAGGGTAACCAGATAGCATACTATCATGTCGAGCAAGAAAGTCCTTCCTATATATGTCCCAGCATCCACTACAATATACATCCAATGTACAGTAATGGCCTCTAGGGCATACATATAACTAACACCGTATACAATCCACGGGCAACCACAAACAAAACAAACACCCACGACACGAAGTGAAATTCTGAAGAAGGAGAAAGTTGTTACCGCGATGAGGTAGCGTAATTAACTACAGGGGCTTGCGCTTGCAGGGAAGAGCGTCCCCACAATCAAAAACCCCTCGAGCAAGGGGGAATCTGACGAAGTCTGCTGCATCGGACGCATCCGTCTAAACCTCCGATACACGGCGCCATAAATCAATTTGGCATCTTCGGAGAGGTGGACGGATAAAACCAAATAGCATCTGCCCCGAATCTCAGGCAAGACGTCCTCACGTCTCGGCCGCCGTCTTTCGGAGGGGAACAGATTCTGGCACGCCCGGTGGGACCTTTTCCTCTTTCCACTCCACACTTCGTGTGTCGTGTTCGCGAACAAATCGTGGTTTGCTATGGTTGTCCGTGAATTCGAGATACTAAGATTTGGTGTTTTTCTCCGTGCAGAAAACAGAAGATCAATGGTTTCAAACTGCACTGCCTATAACTGCAACTCACACTCCGTCCTTGCTGGAGGAGTGACTTATGGGCCCCAAGCGGCCTCCCTTTTCAAGATACCAGTGGAGCAAGTAACTCAAGCCACCACTGGATTATTCTTCGGGACCATGCTCCCACCAATGAGCTTCAATACCCCAATGACGGTGCAAGAAGCCCCAAAGAAGTCGGTCTTTGATCGACTTACCACTGCCGCGGCTCCTCTCAACGGGCCGCCCAACTCCGCTGCCTCAGTTTTCAACAGGCTGGGCCAGAACGTCTGCAAGCCCGCGATACCCAAAGTTGCCATCCCAAAGCGGATAGCCATCCCGGCTCAAGCGGACAAAATCAATGGAAGGGCTTCTCCTTCCAAGAAGTCAGTTTTTACAAGAATGGCCATTCCGGGTTCTGCTCCAGGCGAGGTCCTCAAAGCTGCTTCCCCTGTCCAAAGGTCTATCTTTGACAGATTAAACATGGTTTCTCAACAAGTGTCAGTTTTCGACAGGCTAGCACCAATAACAGTCTCCCCTCAAAGCAGGGGGCATGATGAAGTCACCCTTATAGCTGAAACAACTCCATCAGTACGACATGCTCGACGCCGCCACTGGCACCGAGTGAGGAAGGCTGGGGGCAACTCCCCCTCTGTATTTACTCCACCAGCTCCAACGGTGGGGATCGATACTGCTATTCCAACCGGGAACAGCTTTGAATTGCTGAAAACGGTGTGCAGAAATTCTCCTACTGCGGTGTTGAAACGAACTCCTTCACCTGTAGAGAATACTCCAGAGAAGAAGATAGAGCAGCCCCCTCAACGGCTTTCCTCTAAAATTTACAACGTCTGGCGACAGGTCCAAGAGTCGGTGATTGATGAAAACTATCTCTGCCGACAGAAAAAGATGAAGGTTCGGCAGGAAAAGGATTACTCCGTCAGGCCACAAAAGCCAACAGCTGCTTGGGTGCCCACTGCGACGGCCCCCTCAACTCCAATAACTCAAAGGAAAAGGAGGCCGAAAAAAGCCCCTGTGAACATGGCGAAGCGTAAAAGCGCTGAACACAAACGCCCCAAGTCTGGGGGCATGGTGGTGCACACTGTTTATATGGTTGCCGGAAAGGAGGAAAGCCGTGCTTCTACGAGCCACCGACCGCTCACCCGATCCGTGACGAAAGCCCAGGAGCAACAACAAAAGCTTCAGGAAATGATAACTGCAATGGCTGCACTCACTGGGCCAAAAGAAAGCTCTGAAGCGTCCTCGGATGAACGTCAGGAACAAGGAACTGACGTTGAATTCCTTCGTTGAATATTGGAGAAGAAGGATAAAGAGGCTGCGGAACAAGCAGCCAACATGAAGCAAATGGCCCTCCTGTTCCAGGACATGGTGGGAATGATGATTCAACAAGATCCACCTGCTGAAGATCCTCCGATCGTCCTTGAAGCCGACAGGGGAGAAACGTCAAATCCTCCACCAGCTCTGTCAACAGCTAAGGAGGAGACAATCTCCAAAGCTGACTTGGACGAATATATAGCTCAGCAGATCCGGGATCATCAGGCGACTGAGGCAGCCAGCCAAGTTGTTAGAACCGGACGACTCTACCCAAGCTGGTATGAACAAATCAGTTACCCGCCGGGATATACGATCCCTAAGTTCCACGTATATAAAGGGACAGGGAATCCGCATCAGCATGTCGCTCAATTCAGGGCCTTATGCGGCAATACTGTAGGCGATGACAAATTGTTGCTTCGCCAATTTGTCGGCAGCTTAGCAGAAACAGCCTTTGAATGGTATTCGGAGCTACCTAACGACTCTGTTAAAACATTTGCGGAGATGGAGTTACTGTTTACACAAAGATTCGCGAGTGCTAGCGAACGCACCCCGATAACAGCACTGATAAATGCCAGGATAAGGCCAGGCGAAACGTGGGTCCAATACGCAACACGATGGCGGAACCTATGGTCGAAATGCGAATAACGCATAGAAGAGGCACCTGTGGTAGGCATGTTCATCGGCACTCTCGATCCGCAAGCAACCATCTCGCAATTCATGATGTTCTTCAGGCCGACCACCTTCCAGGCCTTGATCGACAAATTAGCCCAAATGGACCAGATGGGCCATGGACCGTCTCCTCCAAAACCAAATTCTCGAAATGAGAAAGGAAAAGGGAAAGCGCTCGCCGTCGCCAATGCTCACCAACAGCCGAGCAACTTAAAGCCGGTCGTTCGCCAAAATAACGTGCGTCCACGCCCATCCCTCGAAGAGAGACTGGGACGTCCCTACTCGTTTCCTCAGAATAAAACGAGATGACTGTTTGAGCTGGCAATGCGCAATAGACTCATCAATCTGCCGAGTCCAAAACGTCTGTTGCAGCCAGGCGATCTTAATAATCCCAATTATTACCCTTACCACCAAACGGTAAGTCACCCGATCGAAGATTGTTCGTCTTCAAGGGATGGATCGAGGATCAGTACCTACAAGGCAAGTTTGCGCTGTCTGAAAAGTGGAAGGTAAACCCACCACAGCCGCACACTCCAAAGAAGACGGACGCACAGGGGGCAACTTGTCATGTGATCTCTCACTCATTGGCGGATGATAAAGAGGCTCCTTGCGCCGAGAAACCGAGGGCGGACCCTGAACCAAAAATTCCGCTGTCGTCAGACGAGTTGATCGATGCTTTCCTGAATGAGATTCGTCTGAAAGTTAAAGCCAATCAAGAGCGTGAGATGGCCATACTGGAAGGAGCCAAACACCGACGACTGGACCAAAGAGTCGAGGCACTCCCGTCAAATCAAAAGCCTTCCGCTGCGGATAAAAACAAATTCAAGACGAGAAAAAGGTTCGCTGAAGCCCTATCAGCGGGAATGGTGCTACCACCCTCTGAAGAAAATACTCTCGGTAAAGTAGAGATGCATCCTAATTTCTGCTTATATCATCAGAAGATCATACATCCTACTGAAGACCGTGACTCCTTTAAGTGTTGGTGGCAAGGGTATGTCGCTCAAAAGCAACACTTCAACAGGACAAAGTGTGGAGCTCATAGACATCAGAAAAATGCGATAGATGAGCGCTAGAGAGCCGCCAAAGACTGTCACAAAGCCGACTCCAAGGGATCGCAAATTATCACCTTCGGAAGCGACTCTGAAGAAGAAGTTGCCCTCAACCCTCTCCTTAAGGAATCCATTTCAAAAGTGAAAGAATTGAGGAGTTGTGAGAACGTTCAGCCGTGCAATCGCACGCTACTCGAAAAAAATCTCGGCCTCGCGAACAAAGGATCGAGCAAAAATGATAAAGAGAAGGGAAAAACAGCTCTCGTAGCCAATACTCAACAGCAATCGAGTGGCCCTAAACCGGTTTTTTGCCGAAACAACAAGCAGCAACCCCTTCAGGAAAAGTTGAAACGTCCTTACACGTTTCTTCAAAATAAAACAAGAAGACTGTTCGAGCTGGCAGTGTGCGACAGACTCATCAATCTGCCGAGTCCAAAACGTCCGTTGCGGCTAGGCGATGTTAATAATCCTAATTATTGCCCTTACCACCAAATAGTAGGTCACCTGATCGAGGACTGCTACGTCTTCAAAAACTGGGTTGAAGATCAATACCAACAAGGCGAGTTAGCGCTGTCTGAAAACTGGAAGGTGAGCCCGTCACAACTGCACGCTCCGAGAAAGATGGATACGCCGGGGGCATCATGCTCATTCATGGGGAAAGCCCCATAGACCGAAAAGTCAGTAAACTAGAGATTCGCCTCGAATATGGCGACGACGGACCGAAACGTCCTTAAACTAATGATGGACCGCAATGTCCTAAAACTCGCAAACGACCAAAACGTTTTTAAACTACTACCGCAGCATCCTCAGGCTGACAAGATAAAAAAAAAGAAGAGTAAAGAATAATAAAAAAAAACGGTATGTCCATAAGCAAAATGGGCACGGATGAAAACCCGAAAAGGCTCTATGAGTAAAAACAGCAGGGCTACCGGCGAGTGTTTGTGAAAACTTGAAAGGGCGCAACCTCGTTAGAAAAAATAAAAAGAATAAAAAAAAAGACGGTATGACCATAAGCAAAATGGGCACGGATGAAAACCCGAAAGGGCTCCGTGAGTAAAAATAGCAGGACTACCGGCGAGTGTTTGTGGAAACCCGAAAGGGCGCAATCTCGTTAAAAGACGCTTACATGGTTCTCTTGACCTTGTAAGGAGAAACCACCCGTATGAGATCCTTACGACTCACAAGGGAGCAACACACTTAGGGATCCTCACGATTCCGAAGGAGAAATTACACTTACGGAATTCTCACGCCTCGTAAGGAGAATTCTCTTATGGGACCCTCATGGCTCATAACATTTAAAAGTCTTAAGTTACAGAGACCTAAACATGTTCTTAAGAAACTCCCACAACCTTCGATTTTGCCCTACAAGCGGCTCATACCGACCCTTGTATACAATCCACGGGCGCGAATAAATATTTCCCTAACCAAGTCGCATCCGTGACTGGGGATATGTTCGCATGGTGAACAACCCTTGTGAGTCCTCTCGACTTACAAGGAGAAAACCCTCTTGTAGGATCCTTACGACTTACAGAGGAACGTACACTTAGGAATCCTCATGATTCCTAAGGAGAAAACACACCTACGAGATCCTCACGACTCGCAGGGAGAAATACCTTTGTGAGACCCTTACGGCTCATGAAGTCAAAAGCCTTAGTCGACAGAATCCTAACCCTGTTTACTAAGCCACCCTTGTTCGACATCGACAAAGGCAAATGATTATTCGCTCCTAGCAATATCTCAGTTGTAGCGATGCTGATGCCTAAAATGGTATCAAATTAGAAGTCCTTTCATGGCAAATGATGATTCGCTCCTAGCAATATCCCAGTTGTAGCGATACTGATGCCTAGATCGGTATCAAATTCCAAGTCCTTTCATGCCAAATGATGATTCGCTCCTGGTAATATTCCAGTCGTAGCGATGCTGATGCTAAGATTGGCATCAGATTCCAAGTTCCACACTCGCGATTAAAAAAAATCAGCGAGCCGAAAATGCATATGAAATAGCCGAAATGATGGGGCGACTTGCAACGAAATCAGCAAGTAAAAATGTATGCATACAAAAACAGCCGAAATGATTGGGCAACTCGCAATAAAAAGCAGCGAGTAAAATAAAAAAAACCGCCGAAATGATTGGGCAACTCGCAATAAAAAGCAGCGAGTAAAATAAAAAAAAACAGCCGAAATGATTGGGCAACTCGCAATAAAAAGCAGCGAGTAAAAAGAAAAATAGCCGAAATGATTGGGCACCGCGAAAAATAGCCGAAATGATTGGGCAATCGCGATCTTCGCGATATAAAAAGCTGAAATGATAGAGCGTCACGGAAAGAATAAAAAAAATGAATGATGAAAGAATGAAACTTTTTTGCCCTACAGGTGAGATCACATCGATCCCTGTATACAATCCAGGGGCACAAACAAAGAGGGAACCATACCTTCCCAACAGGCTCCATCAGAAAGCGAAGCCAAATCTCGACGGTTCATAGACAAATCTCTGCATTCATCTCGTTACAGTAGACGCGATGTCAACGACGGTGTTCCACCACAGTCCAGCAGGTGCAGATGCAACATCAACAAAAGGCCCCACGGTCAAAACAAAGCGGAGTGACGGAAAAATCCTAGCTCCATCTCTGCATTCGTCTCGTTACAGCGGACACGATGTCAACGACGGTGTTCCTCCGCAGTCCGGCAGGATGCAGATGCAACGTCAACAAAAGGCCCCACGGTCAAAACAAAGCGGAGTGACGGAAAAATCCCAGCTCCACCTCAGCATTCGTCTCATTACAGCAGACACAATATCAATAACTGTGTCCTTCCTCCAAAAGGATTCAGACATAAAAAAATGAAGCGAAGGCTAAATTCCTAGTTTCGAGGTCTTAACGGCAAGTCATATAAAGCCTGAAAGACAACCGGAGATCATCCCACACCAACGTGGAATGGTCACCATCTCTATGTTCGTCTTGATACTGCAGACGCGACAATCAAACAAACGGAGCCACGGCAAAATCCCTAGTTCCAAACCTTGACGGTTCACCAGCAACCTAGAGACAACCGCGACATTCGTCTCGATACAGCAGACGCGATGCCAGCAAACGAAGCAAAGGACAAATTCCTAGCTTCAGGGTCTTGACGGCAACTCACATAAAACCTGAAAGACTATCGGAGATCATCCCACACCAGCGCGGAGTGGTTATTACTCATCAGGTGTAACAACCCTAAATTTCCAACACAAATTTTTTTCAAATATTTTTTCAAAAATCCACAAAGGGGTATTTTAGCCTGAGCACAAGATTTAGGTAATTATTTTTGTTTTTAATTACAAGCTACAAGAATGAAATAACTCCATTTTTAGTGTACAAGAAATTACTTTAAAATTTAATGTATACTTGGAGTATTTACTCTTGCTGCTATCATTTTAAGTAATTAAATAACACAATAATTACAAGAAGGAGCTTGTAGCTCATTGGTAACACCTTGCACTGCTGAACCAAGCCACCAGAGTTCGAATCCCATGCCCCACATAATTTTTATATCATTTTGTTTTAATTTTTTTGGGAAGTCAAACGGTCAAACAGCCATAACTCTCAAATTAATGCAAATTATAAAAAATAAACTACACCAAAACCTCCCCCAGACCAAACCCTACCCACCGAGACCCGACTCGGCCCCGACTCGGCCGAATCGGCCGGCGCCGCCGGCCGGCCGAGTCGTCAACACGGAAAATTTCCGTGTTGACTTGGTCTTCACCCCTGCATGCTTCAATTTTTCTGTACAGTTATAATTTTCTCATTTAATCTCTTTTAATCCCAAAATTAATGATATTTTAATGAATTTTTACATTTTTTAATATTTTTTTAATCCTAACCCTAACCCCAGCCTAGCCCTATATAAAGACCCCTACCCTCTACCATTTCACCTCACAACTCTAAGCCCACTCTATCAAATTCTCGAGAACTCGGTAAGAAGAGCGAGAAGCGAAGCGCTGCCGAAATCGACGACGGATTCCGGCGACCGGATCAGAACCTTCGCGACGTTTTCGACGAATCGACAACCACCACATCCCTTAGCTTCCTTAGCTTTTCCAAACCGTAAGTCCCATCCCTTCTATCTCTCTTTTCTATAAGTGTAAAAATACGACTTTTTGGAACCCGACGGAAATCGGACAAACCGATTTCCGATTCGGTTTTTCTATAAATTTCCACTAAACCGATTTCCGATTCGGTTTTTCTATAAATTTCCACTTGTCACCTAATACATATTATCTACTCATATTCCTGTTGACTATTAATCACCCATAAACCAATTTAATCAAACTTTTTCACATGAAATGATAGCTTCTTTGCAAAACCGTATTATTTTCATAGAAATACCATGAAGTTCATTTTTCTTAGTTTAATTAATTCCCTCACTCCTAAATAGGTTTATCTTGATCACTAAACTTGTAGAACCCAATTTGAATGAAATTTCACACATAAAATGATAACATTTTCGAATACCGTATTCTTGCGCTATAATACCTTTAAGTTTAACATAGCATGTTTTACCTTTAAACTTCACCAAAACTTAAAATAAGTCACGAGGTAATGACCTACCTCTACACACACTCAATATAACCCTAATTGATAAATATCAAAACACAGAATACGAAATTACAGGACCTTTCGCTAAAATACCCTAATCTTTATAACCTTTATTGAAAGCTTTAAGTTGTAAACATTTCTAGATAAAATCTTTTAATAAAATGAAAACATGATTGGTCATGGACATCGATCGTTTATCTAAACTGTCTTGTGGTGACTAGGTAAGTGTGTCTAAGGCTAGTGGTTTTTAATTAGGCCCACGACTGTGGTTCCTTCCCACTTACCTGGCACTTACCTGGCCGCAATTGACGGTGAAGATGCGATTTGAGGCTTCTAATGACTCATCGTTTAGACCTTAGAAGTAGGCTAGTCGGCTTAGGAAACCCTAACAACTAAAATACGGAAAACTATACTTTTTGCAAATAAATACCCCATATTTATAAAACTGTTTCCCAAATAAAAAGTATTTGTTAAATCTAAGCAAAGCGCCGCTACAACCCACTTTTAGGGAACCTGTTAGGGATAGTACGGTTCATCGTGCACCCGCAGGCTAGTAGTGCGAGATTCAGACCTCCGCAAGGAGCATTCGGTCTCGAAAGGTTCAAAATACGATATTTAAGGAAAATGAGATTTTTCTAAATAAAATATTTATATAAAATTATTCATGTGTTAATATATATATAATTATCAATTAAACATTTATTTTATCATAATATAAGTTTCCACATTTTTTCTAAAATTACAAGATTAAAAGTTACACTAAAATACCATGAATTTCAGATAAAACAATTAATACTTTTATTAGGATATATTCACTAGAATAACACAAATAAAATTCACATTCATTATAACAATAAAGGCGATTATTAAATACTTGAGGTGTATTTTGAAAACTATACAAAAGTACTTTTTACATAAAACCCCCTCAAGTTTTACAAATTACAATAAGGCCCCTAGCTAATATTGAACTTCAAATTATCTTTCTTTTAGTCTGACTCGGGTTAGAGTCTGACTATTCCTGACTCGAATATGATTCAAGTCAATCTTTATTGTTTTATATTCCAATACAATTTGAATACATGAAACCCTGAATCCAGTTAACAATATATATTCTTTTTGACTGAATCAAACCATGGATATTCATCCATTATCCTGATATTCCATTTACCTGATTATACAGTTGCAACATGTTTACTGATAGCATGGTTTTGGTCAGTCATCCAACTTACATATTCCAATATTACAATACTGTTAAAACACTACGGGGTTTAAGGGGTAGATTGGTACGGAAGGTGTTAAAGGTGGCACGAGGTGGTCAGATTAAGACACCTAACCTGAATCCTATTGCTGTTGTACCGTGGCATAACGGTTCCTTGTACTTTCCTTTTGCCCTGATCTCTAGCATATAGAGATCCCCCTCGTATACACTGGCATCCTTCTGTACCAAGCTACAAACAACAGCGTTACACAATGTTCCATAAGATTCAATAATATAATAGTTAGAAAATACTGTTACTCTGTCATTCTCATTCTTCTTATTCTTTGGGACTTACCGAGCGACCTGTTCGCTGACGACATTCTATTTCTTTCTTCTTTGAATGTCGTCAGGTGTATTGGACCAAGCTGAGATCGAGCTCACCGGTGAAGATTTGGAGCAGTTCCAGGAAGATCCAGAGCTCTAGATACTGTACCTTGTTCTTTCCAGTTTATTTCATTTTCTGTTATGCTACTGTTTAGGCATTGCTTTTTATTCCAGTTGTATTTTCTTTTCCTGCATTGTACAAAGAATGTTATTAATAAAAGTTGCTGTTATTTCTATATTATTCGTCTCTTGTGATTTACTTTATATTGCTTAGTTATGCTTAGCGTATATACTTTTGAGTATATACGTAGCGGGCCTCGTCACGTCCACTTCGCCGTACACTAGGAAGCGGGGCGTGACATCGAGGCTCACCAAAATGAGCCTAACCTCAAGTAAAAAGTGGCATGGCAAATTCCTAACGCTTGCTCTTCCGACGGTCAAACTGCCTACGAGGATTGCTTGAAGACGTCTTGTCCAGCCCCCGAAGGGATCAGAGACACGGCAGTCGCAGGGCTGCTCGAACAGCACGATTGCCTATCGAGGAATGTATCAGCTTATGCGACGGTATGACGGCCAAAACCCTGAGTACCACTGACCCTAACAGACTTCTGTCGTAAAGAGCAGAGGTTAACTGTGACGTTAGGATATTCTTGCGAGAAATGCTCGATTCGTCTCGACTTGTGAAGGAATTGTTGTCTTTGCGAGAACTTCTCGATGCGGCTCGACTCGTAAGATAAAGCCTTAGGCAGCAAGGATCAAAAAACCTGTTTCCTAAGCAATGGGACCCTGCAAGTCGGCCCAAAACGGTCTCTTGCATACTATCCGCGGGTCTCACTCTCCGAAGTCAAATCTCGACAAGAAGGGAAACAACCGCTTGCGAGTCCTCTCGACTCGTAGGAGGGAAAATTCTTTTATAGGATCCTCACGACATATAAGAGAAAACGCACTTAGAAATCCTCATGATTCCTAAGGAGAAAATCCACCTACGAGATCCTCTCGATCCGCAGGGAGAAAAGTCTCTATGAGACCCTCACGGCTCATAGAGTTGAAAAGTCTGAGGCGGCAGATCTGAACCTGCGGCTTAAGCCATCACTATCTCTTGAAGAAATCAAGATGCTTACTCTATTATCTGCCAATTATATTTATCAAGACAGCATGCGGATAATAAGAGAAGGCAGAAAGCAAAAGAGCATACAAGACATTGCAGAGAAAAAATGTGTATCTTTACTAATTGACTTCAATCAAATACAAGATGAATCGTACGAAAGAATAAAGAATGGATACATATTATTTGAAAGGAAATTTTTTTTACAAGTTTATTGGTACAAAGGCAGCTATTGGGAAGGAAGCGTCTTGCATAGCCCTATTAATTGTTTGCGCACTTCCTTCCACGCCTTTTCCTGATCTGCCACCACTGCCAGTTCTGCCTCCACCTGAGCCCTTTGCTGCAAGAGAGATGCAAGCTGCTCCCCGACGGCCTGCTGAGTGGCTTCGCGGCCTTGGGCATTACGCTCAGCAACGTCAAGTTTCTGCTTCAATTTCAGCCCATTTGAGATACGCTCCAGAAGGCCCTCGAAGACAGCCTTCACCTCGGCAGGTTCGCCTCAACTTCAGCACGTAGGCGAGCAGTTTCGCTTGAAGACTCCTGATTGATGTAATTTCCGGATTGTGTAAATGTAAAAGTATCGATTCAAATAGTCCCCGATTTCGGTGCCATTTGATTGATCGTAAAATGCGAGACTGAGTAAGTAAATCAAATCGATAAGAGTCTCTTTGTGTCGATAATTAGAAAATTGAATAAAGTTCACAATAAAAAAAATTATATTTGACCGCAATCAACTACGGTGTCAGCTGTAGATCGTAAGCGAGTGCGGATCGTCCACAGGGATTGTGCGATTCGTTTTTGTATTTGATTTGTTTGAATTAAAAAGTTAATAGAAAAGAAAAGAAAACATGATTCAAGAATTTATCAATTGATTCAGGTGTCACGAGTTTAATCAAGAATCAAGAAACTAATAAACAATCAAGAATCGGGGTTTCGATGATATTTCCAACCAAATGTCAAGAATCTAAATGAGGCTCGTAGGAATCGATCGGATCTATAGACGTGATGTAATATCAAGATTTCGTGTTCTTGTCCTTCGAAGGATTGATACTAGATCGATGATGATCGACGAGAGTTAGGGCTTTCTTGATGAAACTAGGGTTTCATCATTTAACCCTTGTTCTTTCGTGGATTATCATTCACATTCTAGCCTCTAGCACTTTCAAGAAACGATCGTAACTCCCCAATCTCGAGCGATATCAATCAAGAAAGCATCGCAACGAATTGGGTCGTCGATTCTTGAACTTGCTAGGGTTTACAAAACTCGTAGGATTCAAGAACCGATTTAAGATATATTACATCATTATTCTATTGATCGTCTCGACTCCTCGACGAGCGGAGTATTACTCAAACATCACAACAAGAATTACAACTAGAAGTTTAGATTGAATCATGATGCAAGAATTTAAAGAAAACAAGATAAAAGAATATCACCTTTTATTTATATCAACAATTTGATTACAGTCGCTCAAGAACTACAAGAGGAAGAACTAAATTGTCGACTTGGCTTCGCTCGGCTTCATGAGTCGCGGATCGGCTTGGACCACTTGCTCTGTTGAAGACCGGCTCGGCTCCTAAAAGGTTGCAAGGCTTCTTGCTAGAATGGGTACTCGGGATCTTGGCTTTTGATTGGAATTAGGATTAGGGTTTCACACAAGCCTTCTCACTAGACTTATGGAAGAAGAAGATGAAAGAGAGTGAATGGGTCTAGATTGGCTACTAAAATAAACTAATGGGTCCCTTCAATAATTGGATTCAAGTCCTTTTTTACAAGTGAGCCTAGGGTCTTATTTATAGATCTCCTAAACCCTAAGCCTTCTTGAGTTCCCTCCAAAAGTTTGTTGAAAGACTTCTAGAAAGAGTTTGTTAGGCTTAGCTTAGGGTTTAAGCTAGGGTTTAAGAAGAAGTTTCTAGAATACAAGGCTAGTTTAGTGTTGATCCCAAAGCTTGCTGATCTGGCAGAAGTCTCTGGAGTCTTCTGAAAACCGACATGTCATTCTGAGCTATAGGCCTTGAGCTAAGAATTATGGTGCAAAGCTGAAGTGATGATGTCATCAATCTGCCGCGGAACCCGGCACAAGGTGGCTTAGGCCGCGGTTCCGCGGCCAAGTAGGCTCCTTGGGGCTGTATCTTTCTGGTGTTGTCTTGGGTTGATACTTGGAGCTTTCTTTGATATGTTGATTTTTGTTTGTCCTTTTGGATTGGTACCGGAACTGAAATCATTGAGTTGGCGTCATGTTTTAGCGGTACCTTGTAAGTTTTTGGCTTTACTTCTGGATTTTCCTGCACAGATCTCAAAACAAGTGTTGCGCAAATGTAGGGATGATGCGATGCCATGAAATGCGGTCAATTTCGTTTATAGTGTCGGTTTTAGAGTCTAATACATGTAATCTGATATTTTGGGACAGTTTTGCTAATATGTAAAATATGAATGCCGAACACTTCTATATGTATGCAAATGATGAGGAAATTTCCGGCTAAAATATACAATATTTTCGACTAATCAACTCCTGACGCTCCTTCAGCCTTAAAGGCGCTTCTTGTTCCAAATGGCGGAAATGAGAAGTGCTTTGCTCGAGCCATGCTTCCCGTTGAGTATTCATGGCCAAAACCTCAGGGGCATGACACATCGACTCCAGCTGATACAGGCGAGCCTCGATCTCTCTGCAGTGGTTAACCCAAGACGCAACGATGCCCTCTTCATGGAAATTTACGAGTATCACCAGCATCGGGTTAACCGCCGTAGTGAAGTCTGCGGCAGATGTAGGAGTCTCGACGTCGAGTTCCTCGATGTAGTCGCTTAACATGCGCATACCATTCGCGGCGCCTTTCGAAGACGGACGTCTCAGGAAAGGGCCCGCCGGCATTATGACACAAGGCTCGAAGGGCGCCGAGACCGGAACGACGGCTGAAAAGATAAAATGAGATCAGATAACAGTTCAAGAAATAAAAAAAGGGGAGTTATCAATGTGATAGTTGTTGTACCAGCTGCGGCAGGTGGCAAGACCGGAAGGGCCGGTGGCGCGGCCGATCTTTCATCCCCGCCTTCAATTCGTAGCACTGCAGTCGGGACGAGAAAAAGTTAGAAATAATTCCATCACTGAAAAAGAAAGATATCAATTGGAAACCATACTCACTAGCGCCACCAGAGGGAGAAGCGAGTTCAGACGGGAAGGAGAAGTGTGGGAGCAATACTTGATAAAGATGGTCAAAAAGCGCTCCTGAAAAGACACAACAACATGACTTTAGTACATAAGTTATGCGTCTGGAAGATAAGATTAATAAGTTGCAAATCCATACCTTCCAACATCTTCGATGGTATAAGGGAGGGCTGAGAGGCGACCGCCACCAAGGTAGTAGTTGACGGCGCCCCCTTGAGCCGTGGAGCATCGGCACTGGCCGCACCTGCATTAAAAACAAAGGTAAACTTGTCAGAAATGATTGGAAGATAAACAGGAAAGTAACTTGGGATTTACCTGATGAGCTGCCGGCCGAAACGGAAGCGTCTCCCTCCTCCATTGACATGAGGCCACCGCCCGTGGCCTCATCACCCGACTTAATGGGGGCCGTCGTTGTGCTCGCGCGGCCAGGAGACGGCGGGGGACCGTAGACGGGGAGGGCGATAATCGGAGCATTGCCGGACTCTTGAGAAAGAGCGGCTGGCTCTTCACCAAGAGTCGTGCCTATCTCACCCGCTACTTCTTCGGGCTCGGCGGTCGCCGTCGTCTCATCCGCCGTCACCATGAGGTCGCAGGCCTCAAGCGCCTCGTCCGCCACTACCCTGGGCTCAGTTATAACGGTCATTTCATCTGCCGCCACCTCAGGCTCGGCATCAATGACCTTCTCGGGTGCAGATCCCTCAACCTCCAACTCAGGCTCGGTAACCCTGACGACGTTGCCCACCGCCGGCTCGGGATCGGCCGGTACCTCCTCCTCTGTTTCCTTGGGTTCGACGGTCTCCGCCTCCCTCTCGGTCGGACTTGGCCCTGCAGGATAAAATATATAAGAACCGACGGCTTTATAATTCTTACAACAAGATTCTGAAAGAAATATTACCTGAAGTGGATTTATCGTTTGCACTCCGAACTGCACGCGCCACTTGTCTGCGAGCAGTGGATAGGGAAACGGGGGCCTCTTCTGAAGGAGTATCAGCACGAGGGACGGTGCTTGGGCCCGCTCCAACGGCCAAAGCAGCCCTGCGTGCCTTCGCCTCGCGCTTCAGCCGCTTCCTCTCCTCCCGAGCCGTTGAGACGGACCTCACCAGAGCCTCTTTCATTGAGGCGTCTTCATCCGTAAACAGGGATGCCTCCAAATTTTTCAAGGCATCCCTCGTCGTTTTGTCAAGTTGAGGCTCCCGCGGCAGCCCCGAGGAAGCTGGGACTTCAGTAGAGGATCTGAGGAGAGTCCCCACATCAGTAGGCGCAACCCCTGCAAAGAAACAAAGGAAGAAGGTTAGATTGCCCATCAGAAAAGAAGACAAAAATTTCTGATAAGGCTATACGTATCAACGCCCATTAAAGCACGCTTATTCTCTTCCTCCTGGAAGGTTTTCAAAGAAGCAGCGATGGCTTCTTCGGTAGTGACACCTGTTGAAAAATGGGGGAAAGTATTAGTCAAAAATAATGATAAAAAATGCGATAAAATGACGAAGAAAGCAACTAATGATTACCTGACTCAGCGAGTTTACTCAACATTGCTTCGAGCCTCGCTAATTGCTCAGAAGCTGCAATAGCGGCCGCTAAATCGGTGTCTGCGGGGTCTACCGAGAAGCCCTTATTGCTGCCATATTCGCTTATTCCTTCAGTAAGAGGGGCCTCAGGCTCTAAACCGAGGATCGCGTTGAGGAAGAGGACCGACTTCTTCTTCTTTTGCCTGCCAGCTCGGGATGCACCCGGGGCTGATTTGCGCTTGGCAGGCACCTTGGGGCGGCGGGTCCCGATATCCGCGCCTGCGCCGGACTCCGGCGATACCACATTTACCACCTCCACTGGAGCACGGGGGGTTGGTGGCGCATCTACAATATCGCGAAGCGGCAATCCGCACGGAGGGCTCAACACGCGGAGTTCCTACTCCAGCACCTTTCAATGGAGGAATGACCGGGGTCCTCGGCCTCAGGGGAGCCTTGTGATCGCCGCCAGGAGGCGCACCCTTACGATCGACCAACATGCGCTTTTCCATTTGGATAACTGGAGCCATAGCATGCGCATACCAGGCCACGTACGTGTTGAGGACCTTGGGGATGCAGCTCGGTTCGCTGATGAAGAAATAGGAACCCGTGTTAAGCCGCATGAAGTGGCGCATTGCGTTCTTTATCCCCTCTCGGCTAACCACGGGCTTTTCCAAGAAAGCTTCCATCGGGATCCCTTGGTTGTAGCTCGATTACTGAGCAAACCGGTGCGGGTTATACCTCATAAAGAGTGCTGTCTCATTCTGCCTGAACACCAAGTAGCCCGGCCGAATGGAGTAGAGATGGAGGATTTCCCGAGCCTTCAATATAGAAGCCCCGTCTTTAAAATCATCGCGTAGCGACACTACCGACTTGGTGGTCTCTGAGCCTATTGTTATGACCTTATCCAAGAAAGAAGTCTTCGCCCCAACCAGGTGTGGTCGAAGGAGCCCCTAGCCTCCCGCGGAGGTGCAACTACGATCGAATCCCCGACTAACCGTATGACCCTCGGGGGTCTGCATCTCTCAAAAAAGGGAGGAATCTTATGGGCGCCGAACACCCCGTGCACGTGCATTTCCATCCAAGAGGTAAAGTAGTGCATCGGGAAGTTAGCGGGTTGCACCCCAGGCTTACTAGCGTCCGCCGCTACGCTAAGTCCATTATAAAGGTAAGCCAGCCCGGCGATTCCTACTGACAACTGCAAACCAGCCACCATCCGATGCGCTGGGTAGAAAACAGATGGCCGCATGTGGCGCGGGTGCATAGGGAGCGCAAAGCTGCACAGCCACAAGCCCAGGAACCCTACAAAAAAAGTCTCCTCATCCATGCCCAGGACGGCAATTTCTGAAAAGGGGACGACGGCGGCATTGGGGAGGTAAAAGTCTTTGTGGTCATCCTCCGATGTGGGTCGGCGATCCAAACCGAATCCAAAAGGGTCGTCGAGCTGGGTGAACTTCTCGCTTCGCTCCGATAAGAACTCCGGTCGAATGAAGCGGGCAATAAAATCTGCGAAACTGACACCCCGGATGCTCGATTCCAGATAGAGTCCTTCATAGATCTCCAGCACCTTAACCAAGCCCGGGTACTGGTGCTGAATAGCATTCTCCGGCGTCAGGTCAAACACCAGCGGCTTGGTGGCAAAGACGTATTCATCGGGAGGAAGCAGCTCCTCGTAAGGCTCTCCCCTCATCGGCAGACCCGAGATTTCAGTAAACTCCTCCAAGGAGATTGAGACTTCCCGATCCGTCATCAGGAAGGTGTGGGTGAGGATGTTCCATTGCTCGATAAAAGCCTTAACCCACCACGTTGGGGAAGAAAGATACTCAAAGAGCGAGATGTAAATGGCCGAGTACAAACCAATCCTCATCAGATGAGTCATCTTCCCTGATAGGATGTACCGGGCCCATTGCCAATATCCGGCAGGCGGTCGTGGGATCAATCCAATATTATAGGCCTGTCCCCAAGGGCGTGCTTCACCCTGACAAATTCGCCTCCCTAAAATATCTATTGCTGGCGGTGGCTGCACGGGGATAGCACCAATCGCAGGCTGGAGGAGTCATCCGAATTCCAATTTTTGACCTCCACGGCATACTTCACTGGGGGTTCATCTGCGTAGGGGAGTGAAGATGTTGGCTCAAACGGCATGGCGAAACCGAAACTTCGGCGACCCTGGATGATCTCATTGTACCACCTACCCCACAAGTGAAGGCTCTTGTGCTCAGGGTCATGATCCTTGATGAGAGCGAGCACCACGCGGTCCACCGGTGCCTGGGGAAACCCTCCCTCCGAACGAACAAACGGAAAAGACAAATTAGCAGACATGTATCCTGCGGAGGGACAAAAAAATTAATTAGTCGTCAGTTTTGTAATTCCAACGCTTGATATTTTAAAAAATTTTATACCACGCTGCAATGCAGTGGTGTATGTGACCAAATGGGGACCCACAAAATCTGGATGACAGTGCATCATTTAACAGAACAGCTCCATCATTGGGTGAGACTGCCAATTAATGAAAAGATCCCCAAGAGAATATCCTCATTGATGGGAAATCCCTAGAGACAAGGAGAAAATCTCCTCTTTCAGAACAAAGCTCTGTCACAGAGTGACATTTGTCAAACTCTGGTCTCAAGGGAATAAAATTTCCTTAAAAAGAGCCTAGCTCTATAATAATGATGGAAAAATCCATCAAAAAGAAAACTTTAACTCCTAAAGATTAAAAAATTTGGGATCTTAAAGATCCATGAAAAACTTTTAGGAGTTCTCCATTTTCAGATCAAAAAAGATCTACATTGATCCATGAGCAAAGCTCTGCTCATGGGTTAAAACCCATGAACAAGATCTCTGTAGATCTATGAACTTTTGAGAGCAAGGCTCTGTTGAGGAAACCCCAAAAGGGTTTTTAGATCAAAGATCTATGAGAGCAAGGCTCTATTAATCAATTTTAATTTAATTTAATTTAATTTTATTAATACCTAAGATGGTTTTAAGTTTTGAACTCTGGGGTTCTTGTGAAAAAGCAAGAGCAAGGCTCTAAAATTCTTAAGCAAGAGCAAGGCTATGAAAATCAAGATTCTTGAAAATGGTACAAATTACCGAGGACCAAGGGTCCTATTTATAGGCGCCTGCGCCCTTACACCTCACTGGTTGATCCGATGGCCAGGGTCTTGCCATCGCTGCACTCACGTGCACGGCACGTGAGCACAACGGTGGGGGGGGCATTTGTTTCCCCCAATCAGAGCAAGGCTCTGTTTGAATTTCAAAAATTCAGATTTTGAAGCAACGCTTCAAATCCCGTGCGCTGCGCGCAACGCGCCACGTGTCAGAAGCTGATACGTCAGCACAGCGCCCAAGGCAGTGCGCCCAATCAGAGCAAGGCTCTATTAAAAAACAAAAAATTAAAGGAAGCAAAGTTTCAGTTGCGCAAGCGCTGCGCTGCGCGACACGTGTCAGCGCAGCTGCGCGAGCGCTGCGCGACACGTGTCAGCGCAGCTGCGCGAGCGCTGCGCTGAGCGACACCTGTCAGCGCAGCTGCGCGAGCGCTGCGCTGAGCGACACCTGTCACGCGCAGTTGCAAGCGCAGTTGCGCGAGCGCTGCGCTGCGCTGCGCGACACGTGTCAGCTCAGCTGCGCTAGCGCAGTTGCGCTGCGCGACACGTGTTAAGCGCAGTTGCGCTGCGCTGTGCGCTGCGCGACACGTGTCACGCGCTGGGGCATTTGCGCCAAACAGAATTAAAATTCTAAATAAATCTTTCTGTTCTTGTTAAAACAAGAAGATTTTCTTCTGTAAGACAGAAGCCCTTGGATCAAAGATCCAACGGTGGGGAAAATTTCCCAAATCACTCAGAGAAAGATCTCTTTAACAAATTTAACTAATTTATGGGCACTATATAAAGGACCCTAGACCTCAATTCAAAATCATCAACATCATCATTGAGAATTCTGAAGAACTGGAGAGAATTCCTCAAGAACAAAAAAGGTAAAAACCTTTAGAAAAAAGAGAAAATTCTCTTATGAACAAATCATTGATCTGAGAACAAGATCAATGATCTTCAATAAAAAAGAAAAATAAATAATAATAGTGGTTTGCGCTTTCTTATGAACCATTGGTTCTTTGAAAGCAAGAAAAACTTTTTTTCTTTGATTTGAAATCGATCAAAACATAAAACAGTGCTCTGCACTTGCAAAAATTGCACTGTTGCGCTCCTGCGTTAGCGCAAGCCACCAGGGAGAGCCACGTGTCAGCAGTGCAACAGCGCAACGCACTGACACAGCGCACTGCGCTGTTGCGCTTGCGCTCATCAGAGCGTGACATGTGTCACCTCCACATGAGCTTGCGCTCATTAATTGGCGCAGAGCGCCTGACAGCACACTGTCAGAAAAAACTAATGCACTGCATTATTTACAAAAGGGCCTAGCCCAATTAAAAAAGACCTAACAGGCCAAATTAAATGCTTTGCATTATTTTAAAAGGGGGCAGAGCCCAAACAAAGACAGATGCTCTGCATCAAAAATGAAGGGACAGAGCCCAAATCAGAAAGGCCTAGCAGGCCAAGATAAAATGCAGTGCATTATTAGACATGGGCAAAGCCCTAGCACAGGCCTAATAGGCCAAAAATCAAGAAAAACGTTCTCAACTGAACTTAGCCCAATCATGGCCGTAAGTCCTCAAATTAAGTTGACTGGGCATGGCTGCTCTCTTGAATCAATCTACTTCCGGTTCGAGGGTACATCTCCGAACTACTCTGACACCTATCGTTGTAATCCTTCAACGACGTCAGAGAGGTGATGGGTCCCAACGGCCACAAATCCCAGGACCCCCATGTCCCTAAACTGGAACCTGGACCACTACGTCCCTAAACTGGAACAATAGAGGTCCCAAATGCTCTTTTGTCGGATCTAAACGATCCCGTTTAAGTTGATCTTAGCCTCAAATAGGGCTAACGTATCCTTAAACATTTAAATAGACTTTAGTCCCAAATTGGACTATAAGACCCCCAATCAACTTTGGTTCAAGGGTACATCTTCGAACTCCTCTGACACCTATCGTTGTAATCCTTCAACGACGTCAGAGAGGTGACGGGTCCCGATGGCCATGCATACAACGGACCACTATGTCCTTAAACTGGAACAATAGAGCCCTAAAATGCTCTTCTGTTAAGTTGATCTTAGTCTCAAATCAGACTAACGTATCCTTAACGAACGTTTAAGTTGATCTTAGCCTCAAAAATGGCTAACGTGTCCTTAAACCAAAACCCAAATCTAAGAAAATACGGATTTGGACTAATCCACGTCCTACGGGCGACGAAATAAATAGTCTCCGTATACAATCCATGGGCAACCACAAACAAAATAAACACCCACGACACGAAGTGAAATTCTGGAGAAGGAGAAAGTTGTTACCGTGATGCGGTAGCGTAATTAACTGCAGGGGCTTGGGCCTGCAGGGAAGAGCGTCCCCATAATAAAAAACCCCTCGAGCGAGGGGGAATCCGACGAAGTCTGCTACATCGGCCGCATCCGTCTAAACTTCTGATACACGGCGCCATAAATCAACTTGGCATCTTCGGAGAGGTGGACGGATAAAAGCAAATAGCATCTGCCCCGAATCTCAGGCAAGACGTCCTCACGTCTCGGCCGCCGTCTTTCGGAAGGGAACAACCATCATCACTCGTTTTTGGAGTTGGGCGTGGTTTCAGCATTCCCTCGATGATCTCGGGTTCCAGTGGATTTTTCTACCTGATTGCCGGGCACGTTTGGAGATCCTTCAGCATTCTTTTAGTTTTGGCTGAAAGAGCGACCTCCCACGGGGCTTCCCTTATGAATGAGCACGATGCCCCCAGCATGTCCACTTTTTTAGGGGCGTGAGGTTGTGGCGGGTTCACTTTCCAGTTTTCGGATAATACGAACTTGCCTTGTTGGTATTGGTCCTCCATCCAGCCTTTGAAGACAAAGCAATTTTCGATTGGATGGCTTACTGCTTGGTGGTAAGGACAGTAATTAGGATTGTTGATATTGCCTGGCTGCAACGGACGTTTTGGATCCGGCAGATTGATGAGTTTGTTGCGCACTGCCATCTCGAACAGTCTCCTTGTTTTATCCTGGGGAAATGAGTAAGGTCGTCCCAGTCTCTCCTCGAGGGATGGGCATGGACGCATGTTGTCTTGGCGAATAACCGGCTTTAAGTTGCTCGACTGTTGTTGAGTATTGGCAATGAAAGTTGCTTTCCCTTTGCCCTTTTCATTCCAAGGCTCTGTCTTTGAAGAGGAAGGCCTATGGCCCATCTGGTCCATTTGGGCCAGCCTGTCTATCAAGGCCTGGAAGGTGGTCGGCTTGAAGAACATCATGAATTGGGAGATGATCGGTTGAGGGTTGAGAGTACCCACGAACATGCCCACGGCAGGAGCTTCTTCGATGCGCTGCTCGCATTTTGACCATAGATTACGCCACCGTATCGCATACTGTACCCAAGTTTCTCCAGGCTTCACCCTGGCATTAATCAATGCCATGATCGGGGTGCGTTCGCTGGCACTTGCGAACCGTTGAGTGAATAGCAACTCCATTTCTGTAAACGTTTTGACGGAGTCGTCGGGAAGCTCCGAGTATCATTCAAAAGCTGTGTCTGCTAAACTACCGACGAACTGGCGAAGTAGAAGTTTGTCATCACCTCCAGTATTGCCGCAAAGAGCCTTGAACTGAGTGACATGCTGATGTGGATTGCCCATCCCTTTGTATACATGAAATTTAGGGATCATATATCCCGACGGATACTTTATTTGATCATACCAGCCTGGATATGGTCGCCCAGTTTTAACGACTTGGCCGGCCACTTCATTCGTCTGGTGAGCTCGTATTTGCTGAGCAATATAATCATCCAGGGCGGACTTGGAAATAGTTTCCTCCTTTGCTGCTGAAAGAGCCGGAGGTGGATTTGATGTTTCTCCTCTGTCATCTTCAATTATTACTGGAGGATTTTCGGCTGGGGGATCCGGCTGGATCATCATGCCCACCATGTCTTGGAAGAGAAGTGTCATTCGCTTTATGTTAGCCACTTGCTCCGTGGCTTCTTTGTCCTTCTTTTCGAGGACTCTGCGAAGGAAGTCAGCATCAGTTTCTTGTTCGTGACGCTGTTCTGACGATGCCTCCGGGCTTTCTTTTGGCCCGGTGAGTGCGGCCATCGCGGTCAGCATCTCCTGAAGTTTCTGCTGCTGCTGCTGTTCTTGAGCTCTCATGAGGGATCGGGTGAGTGGTCGGTGGCCCATAGAAGCGCGACTATCCTCTTTCCCGGATGCCATATAGACGGTATGTGCCACCATGCCCCCAGATTTAGGGCGTTTGGGCTCAGTGCCTTTGACATTTGCCGCAGGCATGGGGACTTTCTCCGGCCTCCTTCTTTTATGAGCGGTCGAAATTGAGGGGGCCGTTGCAGTGGGCACCCAAGTAGTTGTCGTCTGTTGTGTTTTGACAGGACGGTGCTCTTCCTTCTGAGCCTTCAGCTTCTTCTGTCGGTGGAGATAGTCTTGATCCACGATTGATTCTCGGACTTGTCGCCAGACTTTGTAAACTTTGGAAGATAGCCGTTGAGGGGACTGCTTCGGCTTTATTTCCACGACAGTCTCTACCGGTGGCGGAGATCTTTTCAGTACGGCAATAGGCGAATTCCTCGGTACTTTGTTCAGAAGTTCAAAACTGTTCCCGGTTGGGACAGCAGCACTAATTTCCACCGCTGAAGCTGGTGGAGTTAGCCCAGACGGGGAGTTGCCTCCGGCCTTCCTTACCTGACGCCCATGGCGACGTCGAGCGTGTTGAGTTGTTGGAGTTGGCTCGACGAAGGGGACGGCTTTGTCTTGCCCCATGTCCAGATGAGGCACCGCTGGTGCCAGCCTTTTGAAGACTGACGTCTTTTGAGTAGCAGGAACGGGAGTGGGAGTTGGGACAGTCAGTCTTGTAAAGACTGACCCCTTGGCAGGAGAAGCCGCCTTGACGACTTCAGGAGCAGGTTTGGTTACTCTCTTCAGAATAACCTTTTTCTTGAGTTGCAGGTTTCATCATGGACCCACTTGAACTGTGGCCCAATCTGGAGAAGACCGAGGCGCCGGTGCTGGACGATCCGTTGAGAGGGGCCGCATTAGCTGTTAGCTGATCGAATACCGACTTCTTAGGAGCTTCCGGTGTTGGTATAGGGGTGATGAAGCTCATCGGTGGGAGCATAGTCCCAAAAAACAATCCGGTGGTGGCCTGAGTCACCTGGTCCATCGGCATCGTGAACAGGGAGGCCGCTTGAGGCCTGTAGGCTATGCCTCCAGATGAGGCGGGGCGCGAGTTGCAATTGCAGTTGGAACACTTCACGCAAGTGGATGCCATTGCTGTTTCGTTTTCTGCGCCGAGCAAGAAACCAAATCTAAGTATCTCGAATCCACAGGCAACCATAACAAACCGCGATTCGTTCGCGAACACGACACACGAAGTATGGAGTGGAAAGAGGAAAAGGTCCCACCGGGCGTGCCAGAATCTGTTCCCCACCGAAAGACGCGCAAGACAGATGACTTGCCTGAAATTCGGGGCAGATGCTAATTGGTGCTATCCGTCCACCTCTCTGAAGATGCCAAGTTGATTTATGGCACCGTGTATTGAAGGTTTAAATGGATGCGTCCGATGTAGGAGACTTCGTCAGATTTTCCCTCGTTCGAGGGGTTTTTGATTGTGGGGACGCTCTTCCCTGCATGCGCAAGCCCCTACAGTTAATTACGCTACCGCATCGCGGTAACAACTTTCTCCTTCTCCAGATGGTCACTTCGTGTCGTGGGTGTTTGTTTTGTTTGTGGTTGCCCGTGGATTGTATACGGAGACTAAGTTATACCGTCGCCCGTAGGACGTGGATTAGTCCAAATCCGTATCTTCTTAGATTTGGGTTTGGGGGTTGGTTTAAGGATACGTTAGCCTCATTTGAGACTAAGATCAACTTAAACATTTGTTAAGGATACGTTTTTCTCATTTCAGACTAAGATCAACTTAAACGTTTGTTAAGGATACATTAGTCTCATTTCAGACTAAAATCAACTTAAATGTTTGTTAAGGATATGTTAGTCTCATTTCAGACTAAGATCAACTTAACGGGATCTTTTAGATCCAACAAGAGAGCATTTGGACTCAATTGTTTAGTTTAAGGACATTGCGGTCGATGACCAGTTTAAGGACATGGTGGTCCAATACCAGTTTAGGGACATAGTGGCCCAATACTAGTTTAAGGACATAGTGGTCCGATACCAGTTTAAGGACATAGTGGTCCATAAAATGTATGGCTGTCGGGACCCATCACCTATCTGAAGACGTTGAAAGATTACAACGACAATTATCAGAAGAGTTCAGAGATGTACCCTTGAACCAAGGAGTTGGTTGAAAGAGCAGATGGGCTCAGTTCAAGATGATTTGAGGACTTATGGCCAGTTTGGGCTAAGTCCAATTATGTTTGAAATATTGGCCCTTTGGGCCATTAAACATTTGTCTGGGTTCAGCCCCTCATCATTCAGCAGTGCTAAACAGAGGTTTGGGGGCTCTGACAACATTTTGTCTTTGATTTCCTCAATTTTGAGATTCATTTGGAGGAGGGACTTTTGCCTCTGGAAAATTAGCCAATTTGGCTAAAAGTAGTGTTAAACACTAGAGAACAACAGTGTTAAATACTGGAGGTAGAACTCTCAAATTAGTGTTAAACACTAAAAGACAATCAGTGTTAAACACTGGAAATATAATCTTCAATTTAGTGTTAAACACTAGAAACAATCAGTGTTAAACACTGGAAATATAATCTCCAAATTAGTGTTAAACACTAAAGAAAGAGGGGTCACGTGTGGACACTTGAAAGCGTCCAAAAGCGGGACCAGATCCCTTTTCTTTGTTCTGCAATTAAGTGTTAAACACTTTTTATATTTTACTTTGGATCATCACGTGCTGACACGTAAGGAGGGTTCATGCACTGATTGTTAGAGCGTCTGCCAAGGGGTCACGTGGGAACAGGTGAGAGCGCCCAAGGCCTTTATTTCTTTTACTTTTTCTCTTTGTGTTTTGGGAATCACGTGGAGCACGCGAGGCGTTGCCTCCGAGCTCTTTCCTTCTCATTTCTGGGGATCTCTTCAGGGGTCACGTGGGGACACGTGACCTTAGTTCTTTTCATACACAGAGATCTTTTAAGTCTTCCTATTTTATTTTGAGAATTAAATTCTCTGTAGGGTTAAACCCTAATCATGATTTTGGAGGAATTAAATTCCTATTATGAAAGAATTAAATTCTTATGTAGGGTTAAACCCTAATTTCATTTTAAGAGGAATTAAATTCCTATACATGTAAAAGAATTAAATTCTCGATTAGGATTAAACCCTAGTTCTGTCCATCTTGAAGGAATTAAATTCCTGTAACTTTGGGAGAATTAAATTCTCATATAGGGTTAAACCCTAACTTTGTTTTGGGAGAATTAAATTTTCTAAACTTAATTCCCTCTCTAAGTTTTGGATCTGCATGGCAGGATCTAAACCCGATGAGAATTAAATTCTCAACTTATGGGAAGATGTGTTCTTTGCAGATCTTCAACCAGAGGAAGAACTAAGTTCTTTTGTGTAGAAGAGTTAAACTCTTAAATTTGAGAATTAAATTCTCTGTTTTAAGTTTTGATTCCCTTTCTTTTCTCACCTAGGGTTTTCTTTGTTGAGAATTAAATTCTCCTCTCTTTTCTCTCTTGAGAATTAAATTCTTCTCTCTTTTTTTCTCTTGAGAATTAAATTCTCCTCTCTCTGTTCTTCTCTCAAAAAAGTAGATCCTTTCTCTTCTCTTCTTAGCTCCTATTTATAGGAGAAAGAAAAGAATCAATTTGTTTTGTGAATCTTTCATTGAAAGATTTTAATTGATTTCATAATTAATATGTTCCTTTAGATCACACAATGAATTTTATTCACCGTTGGATTTTAAATCCAAAGATATTCTGTTTGTTATTTTCAGTAAGATTTAGGGGAAATCTTTCCTTGTCTAAAATCCCTCCATAAATTGGTGATTTTTAATCACCCTTGGATCTTTAATCCAACGGTCCCCATAATCCTTTTCCATTTGGAAAGATTTAGAAACTTTTAGAATTTAATTTTATTAAACTGTAAGGCTTTCGAAGCCAGTCATGTGTTGACACGTGACCCTTGGTCACGTGTGAGCACGTGACCCCCAATTGAGTTCTTTTCTCAGCGTTTATTTATGCTTCAGTTTTAACCATCACGTGTCAACACGTGACCATTGGTCACGTGTGAGTACGTGATACCTCATTGAGGTATTTTCTTCAGCCATTTGTTTTTATTTCTGTTTTAACTATCGCGTGTCAACACGTGACCATTGGTCACGTGTGAGCACGTGACCCCCAATTGGGTCCTTCTTCAGCCGTTTGTTTTTATTTCTATTTTAACTATCACGTGTCAACACGTGACCATTGGTCACGTGTGAGCACGTGATACCTCATTGAGGTAATTCCTGATTTTTAATCAGGGGACAGTGCATAGCATATTTGCTCATAACTTTTGATCCCGAATGAATTATGAAGCCCATAATATATCAAATCGAAGGGTTTTTCGAGATGCTTCCAATATCATCAGAATTTAGCTATTTCTCCTTCGGGAGTTTATCAAAATACAGGTCGGAAGATACTGGTTCGCATTTTCTTAAGCGTATCGCTGCCATTTGATACCTTGGACTCTTTTGCGCAGAAATTTGGCGGGAACAGGGTTGTGGCCGGTCGACCTTCATCTTCTTTTCTCTGCCCCTCTTCTTCTGGTAGTCCTGGTCGCCCCGGGGGAGGTTTGCGTTTACTTTGGACTCGAGCTGGATTTCCCGCTCGGTCCAAGCTTTTACCTCGACCATAGTCGTAGGTTGCGCCAATGCAAAGGAGCGATGCCTCTCTTTGTGCCTAAGACCTGACCCCAGAGCTATGATTACAGTCTCGTCCCTATACTCGGGAACATCAAGAAGAGCGTTGTAGATGCGAGTGACGTATCAATTAAAGGATTCCTTGTCCCCGCTCTTTATAGTGAAGAGGTAATCAATGGTCCGCTTCTGCCGTCTGTTCCCGACGAAATGTTCGAGGAACTGGGCGGCCAGCTCATCAAAGGTAGAGATGGAGCATGGCGTGAGTCCTCGGAACCAATCTCATCCGGCCCGGATGAGAGTGGAAGGGAACGCTCGGCATTGGGCAGCGTCGGAGTTGTCCTGGAATCTCATGCCCGCAGTAAATGCGTCCAGATGGTCTTTTGGGTCGGACTTCCCGTCAAAGAGGGCCACTTTTGGAGGCTTCTTTCTTGATGAGATGCGAACAACGAGCAACTCTTCAGTGAAGGGTTTCGTAAGTGAGTCGGCGGCATACATGCACCCCTCGCTTGAAGGACGACCCTCCTGATGTATACCCTTGATTTTCTTTTCGATGGCGTCGAGACGGTCATGGTATCCCGAGGATTCGGCGTATTCGGAGTTATGGCCCCTCCCACCGGCAGCCTGCGCCTGGCTACGAGTCCGGTTCCGTTCTATCAGGTTCCTCAGGTCCCCTGGCGAGGTCGTTCTCGAGTTATCGCGGTGAGTGCCGCCCGCGCGACCCCGTCGAGGGAGAGGGTGCTGGCCATGCCTGGGAGCAGGCGAGCCGACCGACACCTCCTCGGGAGGGACGGGAGCGCAATGGGCCTCAGGGTAGGGAGCTCTTTCACGTGACCTCAGCGTCGAGCCGTGAGGCGCCCAACTGGTCATTGAATCGGTCGCCGTGGGGGACCTGTGGCCACCGGAGATAGCAAGACGATGTTCAGTGGTGCCAGCGCGGGCAGCGTCATCTCCCTTCCTGCGGAGGTCGTGATCCCGGGGTGGGGGAACGGTGACCTGGGGGGCTTATCCCGCCGTTTGGACGCGGACAAGGGATTCACGATGGATGCGAGCCTATCGATCCGTGCAGACAGGGCGTGAACGGCGTTAGGGGGAGGAGAGGATCCATCCGCGCCTCCGTTGTAGGGAGGGCAACGGCTTATGCTTGGAACGCCGTGGTGATCACTCGCCATGAGTCGAGAGCGGAAGATCAACTTACGATGGGCGGAGAAAATTGAAGTTTCCTACAGACGACGCCAACTGATGGAGATCAGGATCACCTTCAGATGTTGTCCTCCGTCGATCTGTCGCTAGCGTTGATGGATGGCTGAGATTGATGTTGAGGGTCATCTCCCTGAGTGTGTGGATCTCAATGGTCTTGATTTGGAGTGAAGCCGAGCTACCTACAAAGAAGTTCCGGTGTGGTTGTACCACCGTGGACCCTCCGGCTATCAAGTTAGCTGAGGTATTTGGGCAGAGTAGCGTCTTGTTGGAGTAAAATTGTCTTCCTGAGTTGTCTGGGAGAGGGTTTTTTATAGCAGTCGCCATGAGCTAGCTGGCACGAGATCTTCGCCGGCCGTTACGCCCCTAGCGTTACGCCTGCGAGAATGATGGGATCCTCCATTAATGATGAGTTACGCTCGTTAATGGGGGGATACGGCGGCGTGGAATGCGGGATCGTGGGGCGGCAGGTATCTCACGTCTGGAGAGATTCGCGGAGCCGTGGCGGAGGTGCCTGTGATCTGCGTTCTAGATTGCTCGGTAGAACCAGAGAGGCTTAGCTCGGCAGGGGCCCAAAGCAGGCGGGAGACCGATGAAGCTCGATTCTGTGATAGCTCGGAAACGAGCTGGGAGGACTGAGGAAACTCAACGCGCAGAGGGCTCGGAAACGAGCCCATGGTCATTTATAAGGTGTGCATAAGAGCATTCAGGGACCCATAGGAGCTCGGGGCAAACCTCGGGGATATAGCCCGGAGAGAGTTTCCAACGCATAGTGCTTATCTTGTTTGCGTGAGCTCCGAGACATGGCATCTACCACGTGTCATGATCTGGGAAGTTCCCACTTATGAGCATCATCATCTAGGTATTTGCATGAAGGATGTCGAATATTAAATACGGTTTGCTGCGTAGATGAAATGTAAGGTATTGTTCCACGATTCTTTTCTTTTTATAAATATTAATACTTTGTATTATTGGAAGTGGATGACCGTTTAGTAGGTGATGATGCTCAATATTGGCGATCCTAAGATCAGGACACGTGGCAGATGACGTGTCCCAGAACTCAGAAGAAAGGGCCTACAGGGACCGACCAGGCCACCGATGTACCCGACCTGCACGCGCGAGCTGGCCCTCCTCGGAGCCCCCTGCAAATGGGCCTCCTCGGCCCCTCAGCTCGCCCCGAGCTGCCAAGAGACTAAGACTCCTTAGCCTTCTCGCTAGCCCCCTAGCTCCCCAGCCGAGGACGGCTTCCTTGGTCCTCCGACCAACTCCACCGCTCACGGGCGTGACCGCCGCTCCGCAAATCTCACCAAGCGCAGACTCTCCGCCAGCAATATCCCACGTTCCACGCCATCATGATTCCCATTAATGGGCGATCCGCTCTCCGCGCGGGCGTGACGTCGGGAGCATAACTGCCAGCGAGATTCTCGTGCCTGCTGCTGCGTGCTACCACCGCTATATAAACCCCATCACAGAGGGGTTAAGTAAGCCATTTTTTACTCCACTTAGCTGTTACGCTGCTCGGATCTAGTACTAACTTGATCGTCGGAGGGTCCTCGGTGGTTCCAAACCACCCCGAGACTTCTTTGCAGGTACTCGGCGCTAAGCTCCTTAAATCACCAATCTCCTCAAAACCTATTGAGACCCACACGCAACAGGGGATCACCTCCAGAATCCACCGGGAGATCGACGGAAGACAACATCTGAAGGAGACCTGAAAAGGAACTCCATCAGTTGGCGCCGTCTGTGGGAACATGCAAACTCTATGAAAACAAAGTTGGCCTTCCAATCTCCGTCCACATGGCAAGCAAGCATCCTGAAGATCCGGGTACCAGCAGTTGCCTCCCCCTCACCGGAGGCGCAGATGAACCTCCTCCGGCGACCATCATCAACGCCCTCGCCTGCTGAATAGATCGTCTACAGTCCCTTGTAGAGGCGCTTGTCCGTGTCCAAACGGCCAGGTCTGGACCCCAGATTGCCGCTCCCCTCCTCCAGAATGCTATGACCATCGGCAGGCTACGACTCCTGACCACGGATCTCACGGACAGATACTCCCTGAGGCCCGTTGGGCGCCCTACGGCTCCACCCCAAGATCCGCTGCCGGAGCGCCTCGTCTCAAGCCTCCTCGTGACCCTAGCCCTCCTGAGGAGATGTCGGTCACCTCGCCTGCCCACAGGCATGACCGACACCCTCTCCCTCGACGGGGTCGCACAGAAGGGGCTCGCCACGACGGCTCGAGAGCCACCTCGCCCGGGGATCTGAGGAACCTCATTGAGAGGAACCGAGGCCGTACCCAGACGCAGGTCTCCTACAGCGGAGGCCAGGGTTCATGAGGCACCGAGTCCTCGGGGTACCACGGCCGACTTGACGCCCTCGAAAAGAAGATCGAGGGCATGCGCCGGGAAGGTCACCTTTTGGCCAACGGGGCTGAGTACGCCGCCGACTCGCTCACCAAACTGTTTACCGAAGGACTGCTCACTTTCCACGTCTCCTCGCCCAACAAACCCCCTAAGGTCTCTCTGTTAGACGGGAAAACCGACCCCAAAGACCATTTGGATGCTTTCACCGTGGGGATGAGCTTCCAGGACCATTCCGATGCCGCCCAGTGCATGGCCTTCCCAGCCACCCTCATCTACTCTGGTCGGGACTGGTTCTGAGGACTCGAGTCTTACTCAATCTCGACCTTCGACGAGCTGGCTACTCAGTTCCTCGGCCACTTCGTTGGGAACCATCGGCAGAGGCGCACGGTCAACTACCTCTTCACAATTAAGAGCGGGGACAAGGAGACGTTCAAGGCTTACATCACCCGCTTCTACAACGCCCTCCTAGAGGTCCCCGAGCACCGGGATGAGACCGTCATCACGGTGCTCAGATCTGGTCTGAAGCACAAAGAGTGGCTGCGCTCCTTTGCGTTGGCACATCCTAAGACCATGGCCGAGGTCAAGGTGTGGACCGAGCGCGAGATTCAGCTGGAGTTCGAGGTGAACGCGAACCTCCTCCAGGCAGAACGGTCCGACCAGAAGAAGAGAGCTCGAGAGGAGAGTCCGGAGCGTCAGCAACCCTATCACCCAAAGTTCCAGGAGTACACCCCGCTCAACGTCTCCCTCGCGGTGTTGCTAGAGGAGGCCCAAGGCGAGGGGTTCTTCAAGTTCCCTCTAATCCCACGTCAGGCCTCAAAGCGGACCCGGGGCCCTTACTGCGCCTTCCACCGGACGCTGGGCAATGCCACGGAGGATTGTAAGCAACTCCGGGACTACATCGAGGAGCTCATCAGATCGAGACACCTCGCCGCCTACTTAAGGGACAAACGGCAGGCCGACCGCGAGCATCAGCAGCGTCCTCCTCCCGCCGAGCTGACCATCGGCCAGATCATGCTTGTTTCAGCAGATGACCAGTTCGGCGCTTGGGAAGCCCCGTACCCGCTGCCGAGCACGAAGACCAGCAAGCCTCTGGAAATCTCGGGCCACGCTGATAGGGTCATCTATTAGCATGTACTTTTCTTTTGGGGCAATGTAAACTCTCCCTAGGGTCTATTGTTAATTTAATAAAGATCAACGGAACATTGCAGAAAAATAGGAAATATCTCATTTAATAAAAAAAAGGTATTATGGGCTCCTCAGCCGTACATACAAAAAGAAAAAGAAAATTACAACAGCGGGAGAAGGGGGTGCACAGAGCACTGCTCATGATACTCGGTAAATATCTCCACCAGCCGTGGCCTCGCGAGATCCAGCCTCTCCCCTCGGTTCCCCCCGCGCGCGTTGACCTCGAGCCTCAACTCGTAGCACTCGCGGACGAGCGCCTCCGAGCGAGCCAGCCGGTTCGCGGAGATCAGGCCGAAGCGCCTCAGGGACCGCGGCTTGCCCACGGCCTCGTCATAGAGCTGCTCGGACAGGGGGTTGTAAAGCCCCGACGACGCCCTCCAGATGGAGTACATCAGCAACTGCAGCAGGGAGGAACGTCGGGGGAACAACCGGCCGAAGTGGTCCTCGATGCTCCCATATACCAACTGCACCGTGTCCTCGGTGTAGTTCTGGACATAGAGGTATACGTCTTCGAAGTGGATGATCTCGGGGATGGTAAAGGGGAAGTCTTACATTCTCGACGCTCCGTTTACAAGGAAAGGAAGGACTAGTGCTCCTTCAGCCTTATATAGCCCGCTGCGCCCCAACGGAACTCAACAGTCGCCCGCTATCGCCCAAGAAGTCGCTGCCACGCGGCGATCATCAAGCCTTCTCTAACGGAATCGAAGCGACGCGACCCTGGCGCTTCGCCTCCCCCCACATTCAATGCGCATGCTGCGCGCACACCCGCCGCGACCGTTCCTGTTCCCCATACCCACAACTGGATGGTCGGGCGAAACCATATGAAGATTCGGCCGAGCAGCTACCCTGCCCGGTTGTCCTTAGCCGGCCTCCTCAGGCCCCCCCAGCGCTAAGGATCAAACTCCTCCGCAGAGGCAGCCGAGCGGCTCCCCTGCTCGGTTATACCCGGCCGGTAGCTTCCCTACTCGCAATGCCAAGGATCAAAACCCTCACCAAGAGGCAACCCAGTAGCTACCCTGCTCGGTTATCCCTGGCAGATAGCTTCCCTACCACAACTCCAGGGATCAGAAAGTCCTTCCAGAGGCAGTCACGCCCAACCGTCGCTCGGCTATCCCTGGCGGGTAGCTTCCCTACCGCAACGCTAGGGATCAGAAAGCCCTCCCAGAGGCAGTCGAGCCCGAGGATCTCTCGCTCGGCTATCCTTCAGGACAAAAGCTCTCGCTAAGAAGCACCAGGCAGTAACCCTGCCCGGCCAAGGGTCCTTGGTAGGCTTCTACATCCCCTTCCGCGCCAAGGACCAAAGTCCTCCCAGAGGCAGTCGAGTCCTTGCTCGGCTATCCCCGGATGGTAGCTTCCTACCACAACCGACAGGGATCAAAGTCCTTGCCAAGAAGCACCGGGCAGTAATCCTGCTCGGTCCCCGTCCTGAAGGATCAAAGCCCTCGCAAGTGGCAACCGAGCGGCTGCCCTGCTCGGTCAACTCCGGATGGTAGCTCCCTACCCATGACGCCAGGGATCGAAGCCCTCGAAAGAGGCCTCCGAGCGGCTACCCCGATCATTCATCCCAGGCTGGTGGTTGCCTACCTACGACGCCAGAAATCAGAAGCCCTCGCCAAAGGGCAACGGAGCAGCTTCCATCCATCCTCGGCACAAATAAGGCGGACCGCCCTCTGCTCATCGCATGCAGAGGATCCGAGCCACCAACAAGGGGCATCAGGTCTATCCAAGTCTCGAGCGATCTCCCCTCGACTTCGGGTCCATGGAGATGCCTCCTTCTCAGCAGCACTTGGCACGCTTGGCAAGTAATCGAAATCAACTCGACGGACGATCGCTAGGTAAGTAGCCGACCTGACATGGAAGCCTAAAAGCGCAAGAAGAGAAATTTTACGAGCATTCTTCATGAACAAAAGACAAAGTGCAAACCGATGAAACCAAAGAAAAAGTTTTATTACTAAAAGGAAAAGTCTTTACAAAGGGTATTTTTGGCTCCCCGGCCTTACAAAATGCCCGGAGGCTTACAAAATTCCAGAAGTAACAAAATAAAAAGAGGAGGAAGACGGGGGCTTTAGGCATCGGGGCCAGGAGTGACCTCGGGGCCCTCGACATCCACCACGAGGCGAGCTAGGTCCTCGGAGACTTCCTCACCAGGAATCTCCAGCCCCTGCTCATCGGCGTCCGCGAGGGGGTATTCGGCCCGGAGCTCTTCGTCGGCGAACCCCGGCACCCGGGCCTTAACGGCGTCGAGAGCCTCGTGCCAGATGAGGGTTGTGGCAACAACCAGGTCATCGTAGTAGTCTTTCGACTTCTTGTAGCCCTCCACCGACTTCGCTGCCGAGAGGTTGGCCAACTTCGCCGCCCTCAGGTCGGCCGACTTCGCCGACTCGGCCGCCGCCCCGGCCGCCGCCCCCAGCTCTTTCCGGAGGGTTTTCACCATCTTCCTCAGGTTGCCGGCAAGCACCTGAGCGTCCTCGAGCTTGGCTTCGGCAGCCACGGCGGCCTCGCGGTACCGGGCGACCTCCCATTTCCCGGCCTCCACCTTGCCCTCCACGGCGGCGACCCTCGCCATCACCGCCTCCAGCTCCCGCTTGGAGCTCTCTTCCAGGGAGGCGAGCTGGCCCGCGGCCTTCATCGCCAGGACTATCACCACGGCCTACATGCGTAAGGCGAGGGCAACGTGCTGGAGAACCTGAAAGACAGGAAATAGGTCAAAAAGACGAAGGAGGCACCGAATCTCACCAAAAAACCAAACGCTCACCTGCACGGACTCCTGGGCGATGGACGCCAGCTGAGCCCTGAAAGTCCCCCCGGGGACCCTACCCCCGGCCGATGTCCCTATTTCATGCAGAATGCTATCCGCGACGGATAGCCCCGAGGGCACTGCGAACTAGAGGCCTCTTTCCTCCACCATGATCGGCGAGGACGGGCCCTGGGAAGATCTCTGGGAGCTCCTCTTGAGCGGCTCTGAGGGAGAGCCGATCTCCTCCTCCGAGGCCGGATCCTCCAGAATCCGAGCCCACTTCCGGCCCGACACTCTGCTAGGCCCCGGGGTGGGATCCACCCCCGAACGCTCACGGGACGCGACCACTGGAGGAGAAAGAGCCGGGACAGGCTTTGAGCGAGAAGAGCTGGCGCCCTTAGTCTTCGCGACCTTCCTCGGCTGGCGCATGGATGATCGGAGCGAGTCCATGTCCATGGGTTCTACACAGAACCAAATGTAAAGAAGTCAGCGACACAAGTAATATACAAGCCAAAAAGCAAGCCTAAACTTACCGACGAACTCAACGGGGCTGAGCCTGGCCCAACTCAGGACCCTCTCAGACAGCAGCACGTCGAAATAGGGATGGGCTCCCATGACGCCACTCTCACCGTGACGGGGTCACTGGACTGGTTCCTCAGCAAGCATTTCTCCCTCGACCACTGTGTAGGCACGGGCCAGTCCTCGCCCTCAGGGGGGAAACGAAGAAGAACCTTTTCTTCTAGTCGTGAATGGAAGAAGGCAGGGCCACAACTCCTGTCCCGGTGGGGGCCCCCTGTCACTTTCTAAAAGAAAGGTAGACCCACCTCGGGTCGCTCGCTCGACCACCAGGGTGATTTTTGAAGACGAGGGAAGAATCAAGGTGGGAGAGGCTGAAAGGAATCGCTTATAACTTCAGGCGGATCAGGAACCCGAAGAGAATCCTCCATGAGTTCGGCACTAACTGGCCAGGGGCTATCCCGAAAAAGTTCAACGCTTCAACGACCTCAGGAAATAAGGGCAGGCGCATTCCACCCCAAAAAGCTTCCAAATACAGGGCGGTCTTCCTGCCCCGTACTTGGTCTGCCCTCTCTCCCTCCTTGGCCAGACGAAGTGTATAACGTGAGGGGATGTGGAAGCGAGCCCGAGCATTGGCAAACTCGTCCTCATGCCTCACCCAACACGAGGCGCCGGGGGCAGCATCTACCGCCTTCTCCCTGGGGGTTGCCCCTGCCGCACGATCCCGGGAAGAGGGCCCGACCCCTGCTCCCCGGGAGGACTCAGGCTCACCTAAAGGATTCCTAGAACCTATTTCAACAACATCTACTGACTCGACAAAAGAAGACATCTAACCTTGAGAAGAAGGATCCTCGGGAAACGAAAGTGGAAGAAAGAAGGCGAGCGCCAAGCAACCAGGACTTAGAACGGGGAAATATGAAAAAGCAGGGGCCCTGGAATGGACCCTACCCCTATTTATCACAGCGAGTGACCTCATCCAACGGCTCCCTTCATCTCCTGCCAAAACACCTCCTCGCATCCAACGGCACCGATTGTTCCACTTGTCGTTCCCACGCTGGACCGCACCCCTACAAGCGTCGCAGGTCTGCACACGTCGCGTCGGCCAACCGACGCTTGACACGTAGACCGTCACTTCAACGACAGGACGCACGAACCGGCGCACCTTCCTTAAATGCAGAGATCTCGTATTGATTTGCTGACAGGAAAGACAGCTAACAGTCCGGGAATGCTTCCCGGCGAAACCTTAGGAGGGGACTCACCCCAGGCGGCCCGGCAGTCCACTCCTGATCCGACCTACTAGCTGGTCGGGACAAGAGTGGGGGGCTAATGATGATGCTCGATATTGGCGATCCCCAAGATCAGGGCACGTGGCAGATGACGTGTCCCAGAACTCAGAAGAAAGGGCCCACAGGGACCGACCAGGCCACCCCTGTACCCGACCTGCACGTGCGAGCTGGCCCTCCTCAGGGCCCCCTGCAAATGGGCCTCCTCGGCCCCTTAGCTCGCCCCGAGCTGCCACAAGACCAAGACTCCTCGGCCTTCTCGCTCGCCTCCGAGCTCCCCAGCCGAGGACGTCTTCCTCGGTCCTCCGACCAACTCCACCGCTCATGGGCGTAACCGCCGCTCCGCAAATTTCGCCATGCGCAGATTCTCCGCCAGCAATATCCCACGTTCCACGCCATCACGATTCCCATTAATGGGTGATCCGCTCTCCCCGCGGACGTGACGTCGGGACCATAACTGTCGGCGAGATTCTCGCGCCTGCTGCTGCGTGTTACCACCGCTATATAAACTCCCATCACAGAGAGGTCAAGTAAGCCATTTTTTACTCCACTTAGCCGTTACGCTGCCCGGATCTAGTATTAATTTGATCGTCGGAGGGTTCTCGGTGGTACCAAACCATCCCGGGACTTCTTTGCAGGTACTCGGCGCTAAACTCTTCAAATCACCAATCTTCTCAAAACCCATGGAGACCCACAAGCAACAGGGGATCACCTCCAGAATCCACCGAGAGATCGACGGAAGACAACATCTGAAGGAGACTCGAAAAGGACCTCCATCAGTAGGATATACGTGGGAACTGTAAATCCGTATTTCCTGTAAATCCTAAAATTTTATGAATGGTTAGAATAAAATTTTGCGAGCTCTTAATGACTATGGACAATAGTATATTAAACAGTGCTACAGGATATGCAGCTCCATAACTATAAAGAATGGTCACATGGCATTCAAGGAGATAAATGAGCTGCAAAAAACCTGCAAAAAGTATACATAATGGCAACTACGTTCCGATACATGATTGATCGGTTATCCCATTCTGTATCATTGCATCTACCATAATTGTGGCTAAGAATGAAAAATTACACATAAAGATTTGATCGTACCAAATTCTAACTCATTGTAGATTATCATAAACTTGTGTGTTTTATATACAATAATTTAAATCTTATAGACATAAACAAAATACATATATTCATACCATCATAATCAAATAAAAATTGTTTTCCCTGCCAACCCGGTGGATTCCATATAAGTTACACGGTTTGTGATTAATCGTAAAACTGTGGGGACAGGAGTGCAAGTTTAAAAATTATACTTTTGTTCTCATGCAGTGACCAATTACCAATCTGGTAGTTTATATGGAATCCGCCGGGTTGATAGGTAAAGTATTTTCCTGATCAAATATTTAGGATGCCATAAAATTCGTCATTTTCATGGACTCTGATGATGCTCGAAATCAGTGACTCCCCAGATCATGACATGTGGCAGATGATGTGTCCCATAGCTTACAAGAAAGGATCAAGGACAGAACGTTGGAAGCATACCCGGGCCTGCGACCCGAGAATGTTACCGACCTTCGGTGACCTTCCAGACCACCCCCAGCTCGCCTCTGAGCTGTCACAGAACCAAGATGCCTCGGCCTCCCGCTCGTCCCGAGCCTCCCGCCGAGCTTATCTTTCCCGGTCTCACCGACCGACCCATAGCACCGATCACAGGCGTCTCCGCCACGGCTCCGCGAATCTCGCCAGGCGTGAGATATCCGCCGCCCATGATCCCGCGTTTCACGCCACCACGTTCCCCTATTAACGAGCATATCTTGTCATTAATGGGGAATCATGCCTTTCACGCGGACGTAACGCCAGGGGCGTAACGGCCGGCGTGAATCTTGCGTCCGCCTGCCCATGGCTGCCACTACATAAACCCCTCTCTCTGCCAAAATACCTCGTCTAACTTGATCGTCGGAGAGTCCTCGGTGGCACAACCATCCCGGGACTTCCCTGCAGGTAGCTCGGCCTCAGCCACATAAAACCCATTGAGATCCACACGCTTCAGGAGGCAACCTTCCAACTCAATCTCAGCCATCGATCAGCGCTCGCTGCAGATCAACAGAAGGTAATATCTGAAGGAGATCCAGAGATCCATCAGACTCAATCTTGGCGTGAGAGCAACACCATGTGTAAATTGTATATACCATCACATGTATGCAGCAACCGTCCTAGGACAAGAACTTACAGTGCCCACACTCCCGCTTTTGGACTTTAGAGACTCTAAACATGAATTAATTTCTCGACTAAACTTACTACAAAGGCGTTAATTCTCAAACCTTAGTAGCTGTTCTAGTTCTAATCCGATTCCACCGAACTCTATTCACGTTCTCCCTCGATACCTTTGAGGTTTGTGTCGGAAATATGACGGCCCAACCAAAGCACTCATGTTTACCTTTCTGTCCTTCGCCACCATCCACAAGAAGGCATTATAAATTCATGAACATTAAGACCATAGTTGCTAACAATGAGCAATAGCATGCGTGGTTCTTCCCTTCCTGGGGGAAAGTGCGGGTTGGAATCCCGGGAGGTGAAGTGACAAAAAATTAACGGTTTCAGAATAAATTCGTGGGTCATCTGGATGCGGTTTTGTGTTGTGTTCTCCGTGTGGATGTGGTGTGTGCTTGGATGAGATGTACGGATCAGTCCCAACAAAATTTTTAAAAAGCCAAAAAAAATTAAAATAAATCCAGTTGCTGCTTGTAATTTATGTGCGGACTTATGTATATTTAACAACAGACGATTATGGATTTATGTCCCCTCTGTGGTTGCAATTGGTGTAAGACCGTGGGGAATATGAGACCAGAGATCCTTGACTGAAGACTAAGATTATCGAAACACTAAAAATTATAGCAAAGCCACCGATTCCAATTAACATCACATGCCCGTAATAAACCAGCTGCACCTGCCATTATAGCTTGCAACATGCAATGTATGCATGCATGCGGAAAATTTTAAGAATTTCCGTAAAAGCATCGGAGTGCGTGACTATCCTTCTAAGATGACACTACCAGAAAAAGGCCTTTATTTCGTCGGTTAACTTATTATGTTGGACATAAGCCAATGGAATAAATAAATGAGCCGAGGAAGCAAACCCCAAAATAAATTTTAGAAGCCCATTATTTTTTTGTGTTTTTCTGTCGGCTAGAAGCCGACAAATAAATCAAGTTATTAAAAGGGGCTCATGACTCGGGCAGAAACTCAATTCTCCCCCCCTTCTACCCCCCCAAAAAAACTCTAGATCTCCAAATCCTATCTACGGCGACCGCTCCTTCGACGCCGGCAACCGCCCGTGGTAAGTCCACTCCCTCTCTCTCGATCGATCGATCTCTTTCACTCTCTCTTTCTCACTCTCGGCTAGTTTCTTTTGCAGTCGACCGTCACCATCTCCTCGGCCACTGCCACCATCGCCATCTCCTCGGCCATTGTCGTCGTCTCCTCTGCCAAAGTCCTCCCCCCTCCTAAGCCATGCCCCCTATGTTGCTATTAGTTCTTTAACTTTCCCTGCAAATTAAAAAAAAAATTGTTGTTGTGATTTAATTTTCCTTTCAAATTGTTGATGTGTTAAAATAATTATTATTAGTTGTTTAATTGTTTTTAATTTTTTAATTTTATTTACCTAAACATTGTTGTTGATTTCTACATTTTTAGGATTTCATTGTTAATTTTCTAGTTGTTGTTGATGATGTTGATTAAGGTTAGGGGTTAGGGCCTGGTTAATTAGGGTTAATTAGGGTTAGGGTTACCTGTTAGGTTTAGGGTTCGGGTAATTTAGCGCATTTTTGCAGGTAGTTTAGTGAAAAGCAACAGCAGTTAATGATATTTTAGTGAAAAAAAACAATAGTTAAGGGTATTTTAGTGCAAATAATTTAAATTGAGTAAATTGGATTTTTAGTAAATTTTTTAATGATAGTTCAGTGAAAAACAACAATAGCTAAGGATTAGGGTTAGGGTAATTTAGTGTGTATGTGTTAGGGTTATGGTATTCTAGTGTGTGTGTGTGTGTGTAAGTGAGCGTGTGTGCGCGTGTGTAAGTATGTGTGTGTGATAATGATGATGATCTCACAGATCGAATAAAGCCAATCTTAATTCATCATCATTCTCCTTTATATTGAACTCTTGTCAAATCCCAACCTTAATTTGCTAGAGAAATGATGATATGATACAAACAAGGCCAATCTTAATTCATCATCGATGTCATGTGTGTCTGAGATAATTAATGATGATACGATCAGATATTTATGTGTGCGCGCACGTGCATACACACACACACACAAGCACACATACACATATATACACAAGCACGCGCGCGCACGCATACACACAAGCACACATACATGTTGGATATAGGTGCCTTCAAGGCAATTTTTGTAATTGTAGGATGACCTATACGAGAGAACAATCTTACTCGATATGATAGTATGCTATCTAGTTTATTTTTATCATTCATGTGTATACGTTTTACTTATTATTGTCACGCCCTGCTTCCCAAAATATGGAATACGAAAGTAATAAGGCCAGTCAAGCTCCTACGGTTAAGAAATAATTCTGCCGTAGTCATACTTAGGCTTTTAGCAGTACGTAGTAGCAGTAACATAACACAGGTAATGAGATAATACAGTCACTAAAACTATCAGGTGAAAAAGAACTAAGCGCAACAAATACAACAACACACCAGTGATAATGAAAGGAACGATAGGGACGGCTCACTGGTCTAGATATCCACGATATCTTCGAAATCAGATGGGTCTACTTCTTTCACCCTGAGTATGCATACTCAGGTCGTCAGAGCGACACAACAGCAATATGTGTGTGTGTAATAGGTGCAATGATGATAAACATGAAGCAGTAAGCATAGAGTAACGACATGAGCATGAAGTAACTAGTGTTGGGGTAAAAAATTACGCCCCGATTGACCAAGCCAAAGTCAATCAACCCCCAAGACAAGTGAGCTCAAGTCCAAGTCAAGACCAAGCATGAAAGGGGCCCGCTCCATGCCAAGAATGAGACAATAAATTAGTTTAATACATTTTTTTAGAAATAAATATATGAAAAATGGGTAGAAAGCCAAAATTTTGTAAACCCCATGGCTTATGTGCAAAAAGAGATGAGCACATGGGGCGGCACAAGTGCCATTTGGCAAAGCGCAATGGGCTATATGTAAAGTGTGTAGCCTATAAAGGCAAATATGATGAGAAAATCAAGAATAATTTTTGCACTCTCCAAAAAATTAGGGTTCTGTGCCTCTTTCTCCTTCCTCAAAATTCTAAATCTTCTTCTTTTTTTAAAAATTAAATCAAGAGTTTAACTCTTTTTTTTCCAAAAAGAAACAGTTTTTCACCATAAAATCCTTGAAGGGTAGCTCGGATCTTCCATCAAATCCCCAAAAGGGGAGATTTTTAAGTCTCGCCACCTTTTCTCCAAGATCCAGCCAACAAAGAGGAAGAAGAAGGAGACCCATCTCTAAAAAAAACACTTCGGGAAGATCTAAGGCTCAAAAGAAGATTCAGGACTAAAGGGGAGAAGAAAGAGGTCCCCTTTAATTATCTCCAAAGATTTTTAGAAGTTCAACTCCATTCAAGATCTTTTGGAGTTTAACTCCATAAATAAAATTATTTTTAGGAGTTTAACTCCATTCAAAATCTTTTGGAGTTTAACTCCATAAATAAAACCCTTTTAGGAGTTTAACTCCACTCAAAATTTATTGGAGTTTAGCTCCATAGATAAAAATCCGTTTCTGGTGTTCAACTCTTAATTCTAGGGCTAAGCCCCTTCTTTCTGTAGGCGTCGGCGCCCACGTGCCGGGCATGTGAGGCGCCGGCACCCAGCACCCGGCGTCCACGTACCGGACGCGTGAGGCGCTGGCGCCCAACGCCCACACGTCCTTAGGACGTTACTCACTATTTTTTTCTTTTCTTCTTTCTTTTTTTATACACTCCACACTCAAAACACGTCCTCCGCTAAAACAATTCTAAGGGGACGCTGCCCCGCACCCCGTAAAAGGGCTGCTAGCCTCCTTGACCCCCAGCCTGCTATCCAGGTAGCAGAACCCCCGTAAACTCTACGAGGCCCTCGATATATCCAAAACCCTTCAAAACACAACACACGTACACGGCACATTGAGTTCGCATAACCAGTTTGACCCGTCAATCGGAGGTTCGCTCGCTCCAAAAGCGAGGGGTAATTAACGGCAGCTTAATCCGCGACTGCTGAAGATTCGCATCCTCACAATCAATAAACCCCGGCCTACCCTAGGTAGGGGGATCTGTATACGCCTGACAAGCGCGCGCATTCTCATCTCAATAGGGTGACGAAAAACACCCTACAACTGGTACATGTAACAGTAAAGCAGGTGTATCGGATCAATAATCAAAGCAATGCCCTATCAGTCTCTAGGTCTCAAAGTACAAGCCACTAAACCTATAGTCGGTCCGAGTATGACGTCAACCACCGCAGGATTATTCCCAACCCAACGGTAAACCCCAGGGGCAGGGAAATACGGGCCCGAATCACGATCAGTAAGAATCGGTAACACGGTCGGTAATAATATCACGAAATATGCCGGAAATGATACTCCTAAGATTCCATTGATCGAACTCACACTCTAACTACCCCACACCCCGCGGTCTACATCAAACACCGACCACAAATATTAATACTAGTCGTTCCATGATAAGTCTATGTGAGAATTGGAAATAAGGTCTCCATCAAGCATATCTCGACTGGTATCTAAGATAAGTGGACAGTTCTCGATATCTTACCTATGACACTAACATAAATGCTTCCATACCCATCCTATACCAGTTATAGTTACATTTATATATTCCCCATAGACGTCGACAATGCAATAACTAAGTGGTTCCGCTGATTGTGTACAAGTACATGTCACTTCCACTATTCAGTCACGCTTTTACACTAATATACTTACTATAATCTAATCACTATCGCTTCGGTAATCTAAAACCGTCGCTAAAGCATCGATGCAAAAGATGGAGATGCAGTAAAATGCGCTACTAATCATATATGAGCAGTCGGTGTCGCTTGGATTAGGAAAATCACATAAAATTACACGTGTATAATGAGTTCAGAAAAACATACTAAATCATACGATCGTAATTAGGGAAAAATATACAAAAAGGGATGAAAGTAAACTTAAAGAAAAATCCAACAAAATTGGTTTCAGGTTTAACAGGTTTCAGGTTCACGAGTTACGGTCATATTATTTTAAGTATTAACTGCTGGAAATCCAGTTTCTGAACTAGAAGTCCGTTTCGTAACACATTTTACTCCTTTTTGGGATGATAATTAGGTGATGCTACAGTTGGATAATATTTAGATTTATTTGTTATATTTCCAACGCACTAGAAGGATCAATAATATCCACTATATGCAGGGGGATATGCACTGTTTAAGGTTAAGGTATATATTCTGTCTCAGCATGAAACTGCAGTACATATCCACTGTTTAAAATGTGTTATAAATATCAAACGACGATGGAATGCAATGAGACCAGTACTGTTAGAAATCTAGTTTAATTCTCTACGCTTCTATGTATGGTTCCGCACAGTTTCATACTTAAATAGTGAGATATATGCGTTCTAAAACAGATAAAGACATAAATTCATGCTTTTGACTGTAGTCCAGGGCCCTGAATCGCCTCAGTTTTCGTTGTCCTAGCTTATTAAAATTTAAGGACCAATAAGAGGGTGTTGTAGGTTTATCTGTTGGTTTCGATACGAGCCCTAAGATATTAGGTTGCGAGTTATATTCAATTTAATATAGATTTTAAAACGCGGCATGTACGGTGAACTCTAGATTCAACGTCGCCTTTTTGGGGGGACGTCGTTACATGATCTAAACTTCACTATTTTCAACCCAAAATCCTACATAATATTCATTATCAGTAGATGGATCTATCCACGACAAGTTCCGCCATATATGATGTAACAACTCCAATTCTTATATACTTAAAATTGATTTAAAGTTAATGTATAGTTAGGGTATTTACATTTCCTGTGAGTACTATAAATATTTGATTTACTTTTGAACAACAAGAAAGAGCTTGTAGCTCACTGGTAAGACTTTGCACTGCTGTTACAAAACACGAGAGTTCAAATCCCATCAGCAATACATTATTTTTATTTAAAATTCTTTTAATCTTTTAGAAACCCAAGAGTCTACACGTGCACAACATGTAAACTGAAGAGTCACACATAAAACAAACGAGTCCACTGCAGTAGACCAAGCGACAGGGACACATGGCAAGGAGATGCGGCCTGACTCGGCCAACTCGGGCCGGCGCCGCCAGGTCAACTCGGCCGAACTCAATTTCTTCTTCTTTTCCCTGCAACCTTTGACCTACTCCACTCCCCCTGTACTATTTAAATTCTCTGCAATTAAACAGAGAATTAAAATAACCCCTTTTAATTTTTTTAATGCAAAATTAAATACAATTTTTATCACACCCTTTCACTACCCTAAACCCTAGATTTTTCCTATAAATACCACTCTCAAATCACCCCTCCTCACTCCCAAATCTCTACCCAAACTCTCAAGAAAATTCCCAAGTCTTTTTGTGTGCAAGTGGAGTTAGCAAATGACGAATCTCCGGGAAACTTCCGACGGCAATCCGAGGAGTTTCCGGCTACGAAACGACGCACCGGTGCTCCCCCAAACTTCCTCTTCCTCCTCTCTTGACCCAAATCCAGTAAGTCCCCCTTCTCTCTCTCTTTTACTATTCTTAAAACGTGTCGGAAGCGGAGTTATCCGGCTTCCGATTCTCTTTTCTTTCAAAAATACAATATTTTCTTAATAACAAACCTACAACTTTTGATATAATATTTAATACTCATTAACTAAAACAATAGATCAAGTTTGACATTAAAATGATAACCATAGTCAGTTTTATTTCAATTTTACTTTAAAATATCTTTATATTTCATATCGACATGTTTATACATTTTAACCATGCTAGCTTTAGAAAACTCACGAGGTAATGACCTACCTCCTCATAACACTCATATGTAATATAGCACGATGATATTTGGAAATATAGATTTGGGAAAAATACGATTTTACATATAACTACCTCCGACTTATAAAAACATTTTTCTACAAGATGTGTATTTTAACAAATCTTTGCAAATGCGCCTCTACAACCCATTTCGGGGAACCCGTTCGAGATGGTGCGGATTATCGCACATCCTCGGGCCTAGTAGAGTGAGATGCAGACCTCCGCAAGGAGCATACGATCTCGAAAGATTTAAAATACAATTTTCTTTAGAAATTGTGATTTCTATTATAATTAAAACCTATATTTTTAATAAATAAATATATATGTAATTAATGTCAAAATATCTATTTTTAATATTTATAAAATTCCACATTTCCAAAATTCAAGAAAAACATCTTATTTACAAGAAAATACCATACAATTCCAATATTACAAATAAATACCGTATATTATGAAATTAGGTTTTATTCACTAGAAATTTCACATTGATAAAATATACATCAATGAAAACTCTAAATACAATAATAAAATACTTGAGGTGTATTTTGAAAATTATACAAAATTATTTTTTCATAAACCCCTCAAGTTATACTAAATTACAATAAGGACCCTAGTAAACATAGGTTTAAGCGGGACCAGTCTCTTGAGCCTCAGGGAGCTGGAGATATGGGCGATTACCTATTTAAGGTAGACAACTTAACAAACAGTGTTATCAATACGGTAATTGTATTTGAAAAAGACACAAATCCTGCCATCCATGTGCAGCGGTTACCGACAACACCAAAACCTAATTCAGGATTCAATTTATTTTCTAATTGTCTGACTCAGACTGAGCCCCAATATAATCAATCTAACTTGAATATGATTCAAGTATCAAACTTCAATACAACATGGATTTATGAACCCGTCTATTCAATCTAATCAATCGATATTGACTGAACCGAACCATGGATATACATCCATCTACATGATTCTCCGGTTACATCCATTTACTGATATCATGGTTTCGGCAAGTCATCTATCTATATATAATATACAATTCAAACAATAGAATCAAGATATCGTGGGGTTTATAAGGGGTAGATTGGTACGGAAGGTGTTAGAAGTGGCACGAGACAGCAACCATAAAGACACATAACCTGAATTCAATTGCCGTTGTATCGTGGCTGAACGGTTCTTTGTACTCCGTATACCGTAGTCTCTGATCTAGTGAGACTCCTCTCGTATACACTGGCCTCTTCCGTACCAAGCTACAAACAACACCGTTAACACTAAATACAACATTATAACAATATACTCTCTATTTTATCTATTCCATTCTTGTATATTTACGGGACTTACCGAGCGATTTCTTCGCTGACGACATTCTCTTTCTTTTCTTTGGAATGTCGTCAGGTGATTCGGACTCACTGGAGATCGAACCCACCAGCGAGGATTTGGATCAGCTAGCTTTTGACCGGGGGCTCTAGTTACTTGTACATTTCATTTCAGTACTTTTCATTTCTGTTATGCCGCTGTTTAGGCATTGCTTTTCATTCCATGTATTTATTTTTCAGATGTATTGTAAAAAGAATGTGAATAAATAAAGTTGTTGTTCATTTACATCCCGTCTCTTGTGTACATTTACTTTTATATTGCTTAGATACGCTTAGCGTGTTTACTTCTGAGTAAATACGTAGCGGCCCGTCGCGTCCTCTGCCCGTACACTGGGAAACATGGCGTGACATATGATTAAGTTTACACATGAAATTCCGTATTGAGCACATAGGTTTAGCAACCGATTAACGGTCGAAAAGTCGATTCGATCATTTAGCTTACACACAATTAATTCATTGGTTTTTATATGTCATTAATCATAACGTGATAGGCTCGATTGTGTCATAAACAGTATTGCCAAATTGATCATAACTTATTAGTAAAATTGCTATGGTATTTCTTTGATATCTGTATACTTATCGATACTAGTGAAATTGCATATAAAGCAAGTATGAACTTGCCTATGACGATCGATGACTCGACACGACGTAGCGTACGAGGGCATGGCAGCAGTGGAAACGACACAAGCACGTCAACAACAGTAGCACAAGTAGCGACAACACCGAACGGCAGCGAGCTCGGTTGGCCTCGGATATGGCTTGGGCTGCTCGGCTGGCAGTGATTGGCAGTGACCTTGACGGCAAGAGGTGATGGTGGTTCAGCGGTTGATGGTGAAGAAGAGGCGCCAGTGGTGGTTGCAGTGAGTGAGCTCGGAGCTCGGTGGGTTACGATGGAAGTGGAGAGGTGAGGGTGGTTCTTTAGTACTCGTGGGGAAATCTTGGTGGGCTTAATCTCATCAGCGGAGGTAAGGAGATGCTCTAGGGTCACAGGCGATGGCGGAAGTCGGCGTTGGTGGTTAGAGTTGCGGAGATGGCGGCAAGGAGGCTCGGGTGCGTGTTGTTAAGGAGGTCGGGGTGGGGATTGGTGCTCGGGTGATGGAGCTGGGTCAGCTTGGGAGCTCGTAGCTTGGAGATAGTAGAGGGCAGCGGTGTTCATGACGTGGTCGGGGTTGCCGACGACGAGGGGCGAGCTTGGTGGTTGGATGGAGTATTGAGAGAGGAGATGGGTTTGTGAGAGAGGAGAAGGGGCTTGGCGTGTCGGTGGCTAGAGTGGGGAAGGAAAAGAAGCTTGGTTGATGGCGACAATGATGAGGAGGCTATGGCGGTGAAGGCTCGTCAGTGATGGAGTGCAGTGATGGGAAGCGGAGGTGGTTCTCGATAGGGATGGAGGCAGGGGCTTGTTGGCTATAGTGCCATTAAGTCAATTATTAGATCGCGGGCATGTGATTTCAATGATTGAGGGAGGACCTATACCGGTAGAACAATCTTACTCGATATGATAGTATGCTATATGGTTTGTCTTTATTATCGTATACATGTTTTAGGTGACATTACAGATCACTATTACATGTTGATAGAGCCCATAGGATTCTTGCTTGACTACCAGCAGTATGATGGCGATCTATACGTGAAAGCTGGGTGGTCTATAAGCACATCCTTAAAATGTCCCTAGTCGTGGGAGTTTCGAGACTGGACATCAATACTCAAAGAGTAGACTAGTCTATACTGATCGAGACCCCGACGAGGGGCGGTGGTCGGTCTCACAAGTCATTGGTGTTAGTTTGTTCACCTAAGATGAATACAGGTGCTCATTGGATTATGAGTACACCGGACGGACTTGCCGGGAACATACTAGTTGGTATTATACCTATTGTCAGATAGCAGTTCCCTGGTGACATGTGTACAGGTTAGTCTATCGACCTGAGATCGTCATTTGTCTCGTGTGAGTACCCACTGTGCTTTGATTACTACCCTACCACGGCTCAAAGGAGTTATGGAAACAGGTTTTAGTTGGGTACAGTCCCGAGCCACATGGAGGCAGTGAGCGGATCGTCAGGGGAATCGTCTCTCCCGGTATTGGGGGTTGATGTCGCGGAGTGCACGGGTGGCCATCACCAGAAATCCTTGGCCAGGGTAGTCGAGAATTACTGATTCGGATCAGTAGTTTCTCAGGTGGTAATAGGCTTCATACCGACACTAAATGTCGCGTTATTAGGGGTTTGACTTTATCCACCCCCCTAGACTCGATATGCAATACTCATAGACGAACGGACCGGATTGTACGGATATTTTCACTGTCAGGCTCAGTAGGGTTTTAGGATGAGTTTGCTTGTCGGCTTTCCTTTCGCTCAATACATGGGTAGCCATTATGTACAGCTAGTGCCACTGACATTCTTGTAGTTAAACCCACTGCCAGCGTATTGATGGGTCTTTAGAGTCCCACACAGAGGGTTTCTCTGCTTCGGGCGAAACGTTGTAGAGGCTGTATGGTTTTATGGCAGGGTTTGATCATATTCATGAACTTGTGCACGGATCATGATCGGATGGATAATACTAGCGGGCTTTGGTTTAAGCCGGATCCTAGTATTATATTGTTGGATTATTTTCGTCTCCTTATATTCGTATTCAGTCATAATACGGATGCGGGTATGTATATACGGATGAGGGGTATTCTTGTAAATCGTTACGAGATTACTTTAGTTGATGCCATTCTTTTTTTGTTATTAAACATTTTGGTTTAAATGTTTATGAGGCGGAAAGTGTGAGTGTAAGTTTTGGCTTGGATTCTTTTATGCATTGATTCATGCATGTGCACTTGGTGACTCATGCTTGATATTTTTGGAGAGGGTTGTGAGATAGTTTGTGAGGAGGCAGATCTTTAATTGGTGGGGCTTTTCTTTAGTTGCTCACTCTCACAAAAGATCACACAACACTTCACCATTTCTTCACTTGCTTTTTCTTTAGCTCACACTTCTCCCATGGCATCTTCTTCAACCTCCACCCTACATGTCTCATGTGTTGAGAAACCTAGAGTGTATTGAGACAAAGTAATCACAAACACACTCTACTTCATCTTGGCTATCTAGGCTAGCAAACTAGATACCCGAGTTGCTTCGGTTTTGAGGTCGGAGCCCGTATTACAAACCCTCGACGTAGATCTTCTTCGATGTAGGGAGACCGGAGATCAAACATAATCGAGGAAGCCGTGAGGAGCTTGGGACAGAGGTTGAAGACCGAAGAACACGGATTGTTCGGTATAACCTCTCTAAACTCCATTTCATAAAGCTAGTGTAGGGTTAATGGTACGATCCGTAGATTAGGATTCCGTTAGCACTAGTTTTTAAAGTTTTTGTTCCGCGTTTGGCCACGAAATGATGGCCGGGGTGCTGCCGTAACCCAAGAGGGCTCATTGATCGTGATGAGATTGCCGGTGCGAAGGAGGGGTCTCAGTGAAGGGAGGTGGCTCGACGTCGGAGGTGATGCCGGTGAGGGTGGCTCCGGTGAGGTGTAAGGGAGAGGGAGGAAGAGTGAGAGGGAGTGAGGGAGGAAAAGAGAAAAAAGAGAAAGAAAAATGAAGAAGGAGAGGGGGATCGGTCGACAGTCGAGGATGATGAGGTGGTAGGTGAGAGGATCTCGGGAGGGCAGTTGGGCTGAACGGTGGCGTGGGGGCGCTCGTTGCGAAGAAGAAGGGGAAAAGATTGAGAGGAGAGAAAGAGAAAAGAAAGAGAGGGGGGAGAGAGAGATAGCGAGAGATGGGTCGGGTCGGGGGAATGGGCTTAGGCCTGGGTTAGGAATTTAGAGTTAGATAATTAAGAAAAATAATTTAGAATAGATATAAGGAAAAATATGTGATACAGAAAAATATGTTTAAATGGGATTGTCATTAGAAATATTTAGGGAAAAAATATTTTAAAAGAGTTTATTATTAATAATACGAAATATAGAGTACAAAATAAATTGGGTATTACAGTTATCACGTATCGCTAATACATAATGATAAACCCCGTAGGATCTTTACTTGACTAGCAGGATTATGATAGGGATTATACTAGTGGAGCATGGGTAGTCTATAAGCACATCCTTAAATGTCCCTAATCGAGAGAGTATCGAGACTGGGTATCGATACTTCAAATTAGACCAACGTATACATTTCTTGACCCCGACCTGAGCGATGGTTGATCCCATAACCATTGGTGTTTGACACCAAAGATTATATACATGTGCTCATTAGATAAATGAGTTAGACTGGACGGACTCACCTGAGAACTCCTAGATGGTATAGTACCTATCGTCAGATAGCAGTTCTCATGTGACATGAGTACAGGGTAGTCTGTAGACCTAAGATCGTCATAGTGTCTTGTGTGTGTTCCCACTGTACTTTGATTACTACCCTACCACGATGTTAAAGAGTCGGGCAAACCAGTTTTAGTTGGGTATAGTCCCGAAGCACATGGAGACGGTGAGCGATCGAAGGGATTTCGTCTCTCTCGGTATAGGGAGTCGAGGTCATGCTGTGCCAGATCGACTATAATCATAAGTCCTTGTCCAAGGCAATTGAGATTTACTGATAAGCATTATCAATAGTTTTTTGGGTGGTTATGAATTTATAATCGAACGACTTATCGGGTTATTGAGAGTCTGGCGGTTTCCACCTCCCAGACCTGGTATGCGACACTCTAAGACGAAGAAACGGGACTATACGGCGATTGCCACTGATAGACTTTACAGGGTTCGGATGAGCTTGCTTGTAACAACTCCAATTTCAATATACAGAAAATTGGTTAAAAGTTAATGTACAATTGAGGTATTTGCAATCCTGTGTATACTATAAGTATTTGTTTTAATTTAGAACAGCAAAAAAGTACTTGTAGCACATTGGTAAAGTCTTGCACTGCTGTGACGTAGCCCTTGTGATCGAATCCCCTCAGCCACATTATCTTTTTATTTAAATTTCTTTTAATCTTTTAGAAGCCCAAGAGTTTGCACGTGCAATACACTTAGAATGTTAAGTTACAAAATATTTAAACATGTGCACGAAGCTAGTTGAAGTGACGGGGACACGTGGCGGCAATTCAAGCATCTTCCGTCGGAAAATGACCGGCGAGATCAAGGAAAATGCCGGCACCACCGGGCCCCCATGGGTAATGCTCCCCATATTTTGCTCCTTGCACCTCTTCAGCTACCCCACTAACCCCACATTGTTTATTCTCTCCGCATTCATCCAGAGAGCAATAAAACACCTTTTAAATCCGAATTTTAATGCAATTTTTAATGCATTCTTTCACCCTCTAAACCCTAATTTCCCCTATAAATACTACACCATATTTCATCCCTCCTCACTCAGAAATTCCCTGTCAAAACTCTCCAAAATTCTCAAGTCCCTTTAGTGTGCAGGTGGAGTTAGAGAAGGGCGAAGTTCCGGCGACGTTCCAAGGAGTTTCCGGCGACGAAACTACATCCCGATACCTTCCGTAGCTTCATCTCTCTCTCCTATAGTCCTAAAGCCAGTAAGTCCCTTTTCCCCCTCTCTTCTCCTATTATAAAATGTTCTATTCTAAAACCCGACGGAAGCGGGGTTAATCCGACTTCCGATTCGGTTTTTCTATAAAACTCTACTTTTCTTAACCAATAAAATTCCATACTATCACATAATGTTTAACAAACACAAACAAACCTATTAAAACAAGTTTCATCTCAAAATATTCTTTTATGCAATTTTTATTGTATTTTTACGGTAAAATACCACATACTTCATTTCCGACATAAAACAACACAAAACTTGTATTACCTTTAGATAACTCACGAGGTAATAACCTATCTCATCACAACACACTTCTTTGACATAACACGATGAAGTTTTGGGAATATTTTCATAGGATAACACGACTTTACAAATGAATACCACCAACTTATAAAACCATTTCTTTAAAAAGATATATTAAACAATTCCTAACAATTTGCGTCTCTATAACCCACTTTTGGGGACCCCGTTCGGGATGGTGCGGATTATCGCATATCCTCGGGCCTAGTAGAGTGAGATGCAGAACTCCGATAGAAGCATTTGATCTCGATGGAATTTTTATGCATTTTTCTTTAGAAAATGTGATTTCTACAAGAAAATAAATAAAATTACTTTCATTAAATATATATATATATATATATATATTATCAAAATATCTACTTTAATTATATTATATAGATATTTCAAGTTTTCAAAAGGAATCACCATTACATGAAAATACTATTCAAATACAAACCAATATCGATATTTCCGTAAATCACCTTATATTATGAAAATTAGGTTTTACTCACTAGAAATTTCACTTTTATAAAATATACATCTATGAAAACCCTAAAGACAATAATTAAATTCTAGAGGTTGTAGGGTGTTTTTCGTCACCCCATTGAGATGGGAACACGCGTCGCTTGTCAGGCGTACTACAGATTTCCCCTGCCTAGTGTAGGCGGGAGTTTATTGATTGTGGTGATCCAAATCTCCGGCAGCTGCAGACTAAGCTGCCGTTAATTACCCCTCGCCTTTGAGGCGAAAGAACCTTCGATTAACGAGTCAAACTGGTTATGCGAACTCAATGTGCAGTGTGCGTGTGTTGTGTTTTGAGGGGTCTTGGGTATATCGGGGGCTTCGCAGAGTTTACGGGGGACGTGTTTCTGGTGTGGAGTGAATGGAAAATGAGGGGTGAGGAGCGTCTTAAAGACGTTTGCATAGCACATGGGCGCTGGACGCCCATGGGTCACGTGCCCGACGCGTGGACGCTTGGCCTCCGCAGGTCACGTGCCTGGCACTGGGCGCCAGCGGGTCACATGCGCAGCACGCGACCGCTGGGTGCCAGCGGGTCACATGAGCTGCATGCGACCGCTGGGCGCTAAGCTCCCGCGGGTTGCGTGAGGCGCACGTAGTCGCATAACGCCTGCAGGTCACATGCCCTGCACGCGACCACTGGACGCTCGCGGGTCACGTGCGCGGCACGTGACCACTGGAAATACCAGCGGAAAAGGGGTTTAGCCTTTGGGTTAGGAGTTGAACTCCCAAGGAGTTTTGGATTTGAACTCCTAACATGGATTATTTATAAATTTGGAGTTAAACTCCTAAAAAGTAGTTCGATTTGTGGAGTTAAACTCCAACAGATCTTGAATGAAGTCAAACTCTTAGAAATCTTTGGATCTTTTCTTGAGTCTCGGATCCTCCTGGAATATGATTTTTTTTGGAGATGGGTATCCTTCTTCTTTCTCTTTGTTGGCTGGATCTTGGGGGGAAAAGGGGAGTTGAGACTTAAAATCTCCCCTTTTAGGGATTTGATGGCAGATCCGAACTCCCCTTTAAAGGTTTTATGATGAAAAACTATTTATTTTTGGAACGGGAAGAGATAAACTCTTGATTTAATTCAAAAGAAAAGAAGAAGGTTTAGGACCTTGAGGAAGGAGGAGATACAAACCCTAGAATTTTTAGAGGATGGAAAAGTTGTTATAGATATTTTCATCATGTTTGTCTTTATAGGCTACACACATTATACATAACCCCTTGGGTCTTTGCCAAATGGCACTTGTGCCATCCCATGTCTTATGTGTTTATTTCTTTTTGCATATAAACTTTGGGGGTTACAAAATTTTGGCTTTCTGGCCACTTTACATATATTTATTTCTAAAAATTACATTTAGACTAATTTATTGCCTCCTTTTTGGCATGGAGCCGGCCCTTTCCATGCTTGGTCTTGGGCTCGGGCCCACTTGACTTGGGGTTGACCTTGGTTTTGACTTGGTGAACTGGGGTGTAATTTTTCACCCCAACAGAGGTGTATTTTGAAAATTATATAAAACTCTTTTTGCATAAAACCCCCTTAAGTTATATTAAATTACAATAAGGACCCTAGTAAACATAGGTTTAAGCGGGACCAGTCTCTTGAGCCTCAGAGAGCCGGAGATATGGGTGCTTGCCTATTTAAGGTAGACAATCTAACAAACGGTGTTATCAACACGGCAATTGTCTTGAAAAAAGACACAAATCCTGTCGTCCATGTGCAGTAGTTATCGATAACATCAAAACTAATTCAGGATTTCAAGTTCTTTTTAAAGTGTCTGATTCAGACTGAGTCTCAATCTAATCAACCTGACTTGAATGTGATTTAAGTATAACTACAATTCAACATGAATCCGTCTATTCAATCTATATCAATCTATACTGACTGAACCGAACCATGGATATACTCCGTCTACATGACTCTCCATCTATATCCACTCTATTTACTGATATCATGGTTTCGACAAGTCATCCATCTATATAACAAAACAATACAATCAATACAAAAGACATCGCGGGGTTTATAAGAGGTAGATTGGTACGGAAGGTGTTAGAAGTGGCACGAGACTGTAACCATAATACACCTAACCTGAATATCCATTGCCGTTGTACCGTGGCTGAACGGTTCCTTGTGCTCCGTATACCGTAGTCTCCGGAATAGTGGGACTCCTCTTGTATACACTAGAATTTTCTATACCAATCTACAAACAACAGCGTTAACAATATAATCAAATATTATAAGTTATATTATTTCTGTCTATTCTATCTCTACTCACCTTTGGGACTTACCAAGCAATTGTTCGCTGACGACATTCTTTTTCTTCTTCTTTGAAATGTTGTCAAGTGTTTCGGACGCTTTAGACCGAGCTCAGCACTGAGCATTTGGAGCAATTTGCGTTTGACCCGGAGCTTTAGATACCTGTACATATTTATTTCTTTTCAGTTATGCCATTGTTTAGGCATCTCTTTCTACTCATGTATTTACATTTCAGTTGTACTTGTAAAAGAATATTTAATAAATAAAGTTGATGTTCATTTACATTCCTGTCTCTTGTGTACTTTACTTTATATTGCTTAGATACGCTTAGCGTGTTTACTTCTGAGTAAATACGTAGCGGGGCTTTCCACGTCTCCTTACCGTACACTGGGAAGCGGGTCGTGACATTGCTCGTTGATCTTCTTTCGATCAATACCTGGGTAGCCGTTACGTGCAACTAATACCACTGACGTGGTTGTGGGCTATGGATACGATCCTAACTTGCTGCCAGTGTATTGTCAAGTCTTCAGAGTCCTACACAGAGGTTTTTCAGCACAGACGAAACGATGTAGGACACTCATGAGGATACGTGCAAGAGTTCAATAAAACACGTGTATGAGATACCGTATTTTAATCGGGTGTGTTCATATATGATATAACCAGATTATTAAATCAAGTGTTGATTTGGTAATTAGATATATATTTATATATGATATAGATATATATTAAACTAATATCATGTTCACTTTATTATTTCTTCTCTTTATATATTTATATTTGATATGAATATGTATCATGTTAGCTTATACATGTGAGTTATGTGTATGAGATGCACACACAGGGTTAGCATATACATGATAGTAGTGTGTATAGTATGCACAAGGAAAGTGAGACGATGATTCATTTGTTTCTTTATTTTTTTGGAAAAGAAAAGAAAATGAGTCATGCAAAAAAGATGTGTGTAGATTCTGTGACTCATTCTTGTTTTATATAAAAAGATAAGTATAGCATCTTCTTCTGGATATGGAATTATCATTTCATTCTCACCATCTCCATCTTCTCTCTTGAGTTTTTCTCGAGTGAGGATAGAAGTGAAAATGAGAAGAAAATTAGTGAGTTAATTAACCTACATCACTTACTAATCATTCTTAGCATGTTTGATTAGTGAGTTGCTTCACAAATGATATGGTCAATTGAAACTATAACTTGTGATGGAGGGATCTCAAGGCGGGTCATTTTCGGCGAGTAGATCATCGAGTAAGCTTGTTTCGGACTTCGTGGAGACTAGCCGGAGTCCAAGGAGAGGTGGCTAACGTGCTACAAAGGTTGTTGTCTGCCACTATTTTCTTTTATTGCTTGCTAGTTTAGTTCAGGTTTAGTTTTTTGGTTAGATTATTGGGTTGGAGTTTCTATAGCTCTCTAGATTCTTTAAAGTAAATGCTTCCGCCGCGCTTTAAAAACCCCTTAGGCGAGCCTAGCAACCCAGCAATATACAAATGTGTGTGTATGTGCATGTGTATGTGTATGTGTATGCATGTATGTGTATGTGTGTGTGTGTACACACACACAAGCATACATACACACAAGCGCGCGCGCACACGTGTGTCACGCATACACACACAAGCACACATACACACATATACACAAGTGAATAGATAGCAACAATTTATTGCATTTTAGTTTAATTAGCAAAATTGAGCTAATTTATCGGGTTTTTTCTCATTTGCAGTGCCCCCGGATTATTATGTATATATAACTAGTAGATCTCTTATCACAAATAAACCAAGCAACCATTTCAGTCTCTCTCTCTATCCTCTCATTTTTCACGTCGAAAATATTAGGGTAAAAAATTACACCCCTTTTGACTAAGTCAAAATCAAAGTCAACCCCAAGTAAGCGGGCCCAAGCCCAGATCAAGTGGGCCCATGCCCAAGTCGAGCCCTGCGGCCGGCCTCCCCCATGCCAAAATAAAATCATATAATAAATAATTTTGATATAATTTTTTTATGCATGAATGGGTATAAAACCAAATTTTTATAAAGTCCATGGCCCATGAGTAAAAAAATTGAGCACATGAGGCATGAGATGAGCAAAATACCATTTTGTAAAGCCCAATGGGCTATATGTGAATTTGTAAGCCTATAAAAGGCAACATGATAATGAAATAAAAAAGCGGATTGATTCCCCTCAAATTCTAGGGTTTCTGTGCCTCCTTCTCCTTCCTCAAGATTCTAAAACTTCTTCCCCTTTTTAAATTAAATTAAGAGTTTAACTCTTTCTTTTTCAAAAAGAAATAGTTTTTCACCATAAAACCTTGAGGGGGAGCTCGGATCTGCCATCAAATCCCTAAAAAGGAAGATTTTAAGTCTCGCCTTCCCTTTCCCCCCCCAAGATTCAGCCAACAGAGAGGAAGAAGAAGGACACCCATCTCCAAAAATCCCATTTCAGGAGCATCCGAGGCTCAAAAGAAGTTCTAAAGATTTCTAGGAGTTTAACTTCATAAATCAACCCCCTTTTTTAGGAGTTTAACTCCAAATCTATACATAATCTCTGTTAGGAGTTCAACTCCAAAGCCCCCTTGGAAGTTCAACTCTTAATCCAGGGGCTAAGCCCCTTTTTCCGCTGGTGTATCCAGCGGTCGCGTGCCGCGCACGCGATCCGCGGGCGCCACCGGTCGCGTGCAGGGCACGTGACCCGCGGGCGCTAAGCGCCCACATGCGCCTCACACGACCCGTTGGCGCTCAGCGTCCTGTGGTCGCGTGCAGCTCATGTGACCCGCTGACGCCCAGCGCCCACGCGCCTGGTACACGTCTTTAAGACGCTCCTCACCCCCGATATATCTAAAACCCTTTCAAAATATACTTACACTTCACATCGAGTTCGCATGACCAGTTTGACCCGTCAATCGGAGGTTCCCGTGCTTCAAAAGCGAGAGATAATTAACGGCTTAGTCCGCGGCCGTCGGAGATTCGGATCCCCACAATTAATAAACCATCGCCTATCTTGAGCAGGGAGAACCTGTAGTACGCCTGATAAGCGCGCGCGTATTCCCATTTTAATGGGGTGACGAAAAACACCCTACAGAAAAGATAGAGAGTGAGACACAATGCACAGCACTCGTCGACGTTCGATGAAATATTTTTTCAAATTGGAATTGAGGTGATAGCATGTCATCGAGCGTCGGTGGATGATGTGTCTTGTGTCCCATGACTCCCACCTCTATCCATTTTTTGGATGTGAAAAAAGGATGGATAAATAAAGAGAGACTGGGATGGTCGCTTGTTTATTTGTGACAAGAGATCTACTAGGTAGTTTGTTTTGTGCCTTTTGTTTCACTCTTTATCCAGTATCGGAAAGAATATGGAATCGATTTACAGTATAGGACAATCGACTAAGAAACTTGTATTTTAAGAATAATGTTTCCTTGATATAGACCATCTTTTGTTAACCTCATTGATATAATAAACTGATTTATACGGTCTAATTTGATTTATAGGACTGTTAGTGGCTTTAAAGATGCTTTTGCCAAGAAACCTGCGTTCGTCATTCTCCCTTGAGGCGCCGAGAAGTGAAATCATCCAGAGTTTAATTTCTCAAGGGAAGAAAGTACCGGATGTAAGTTTAATAATCCTTAATTTATATACAATTTTCATATAATTATCAAAAATATATATTATGTATTAATACTTGTCTATTGATAACAATATAATACCTGCTCAATTTTACTGAGTTCCCGGACAACGACGGCGCCGAGCCAGCTCGCGATGAAGTCGGATGAGGATGAAGTCGATCGCTACAATTGTGTTCATCCAGAGCTTAACCTATCAGGAAAAGAAAGTACCGGATGTAAGTCCATGATTTTGTATATAATTGAATTGATTTGTATATAATTGAATTGTGGTGAAATGAGTTGATTTTGTGGATATTTGAATTGAATTTGTCATGGATTGAAATGAGTCTGTGGTGAATATATATCTTAGATTCTACAAAATTTGTCCTGAATTGATTTCAATTTGTTGGTGAATATTTATGTCGTATATTAGTGTATTGAGTTGTATGTGTATCGATTAATCGAAACGACAAGAAGCCGGATTTTTTTTTAACTGTCCTTAACATGTTCCGTCGGCTTGTACCCTACGGAAAAAGTTATAAACCGACGAAACAAGTCGATAAGCTGGGCACAAACTAGGCTAAAGAAGCCTAGATTTGTCAACTTTTTTTTGTCGGATATCTTCCGACGGAAAATAACTCCGACGGAACAAGTTAATAATCCGACGAAAAAAGGTTTTTTCCGTCGTATGTTATTCCGGCGGAATTAAACCGACGGAATAAAGTTGTTTCGTCGGGCTTCCCTCTTAAACCGACGAAATAAGACAGTAATTCTTGTAGTGAGAGGGGCTATCCTCATTTGACCGTCATGGACGAACAAGCCATCTAATACGATAAGCGAAAGCCGCGACACAACAAAAACCTAATTTCAATTATGTTGCTCAACTCAGCTATGGACCCTGAAAATCTTTCTCTGTCATGTTTCACATCACGTGTTATGTCGGCTTATCAATCTATACAACACATCGATCTTAAATGACAGCGACATAAATGTTTTTCAGACTTTTAAGAGCATCGTTGTAGAAGTAAAATACTAAATCAATTACTGTTGCTCGAATGGTCGAATCCACTCAAATAAGTATCGGCAGAAAAAGGTTGTTTTCTGATCTTGTTTTCCTTCAGATTTTCTTAGATCATCGGTCCAATTAGCTAATCCGATCTATGGCAGTTGGTAATGCTAACGGACAAGTCGATGGGAAAAGTTTTTGGCTATATTGCGTCAAAACAACCCATTTATATCAGAGCCGCACAAACCTATGTGTTCCTTTAATACGATGTGCCGTCTCCTATATTAGTGGCCCTTTAACCGTTCCTATGATTTCTATTCTCCAAGACGTCTCTCGATAGATTGAATGAGCTAATCATCGATTAGTATGGAATAGTTGTTAAGAAAACATTAACTTTAAGAGTATCTTCAGAATAATAATGTCATTGTTGTCTCATGTTAATCGAGCAAATACGATCAGTTTTCTTGAAATTTATCTAGGCTTGTTCAGATAAAAGTAGACACAACACAAATAAATATCCGATTTTTATCAGATATAGATGGTAACCTTCATGTTCATGACTATCTATATCTGTATCACATCACCAGTTGCCGCTAGATACGGATGCGTTAACGCCTTCATCTGCTCCCTATCAATATCCAATGCGTTTTAGTCCCATCCTCTTAGGGCATCTTTTTAAAAGATGATTTTCTAGCAAGTGGATACTGACTAAGGGGAGTATACTCTACGCGGCGACACAGCCATAGCCGGTGCAACCGCTGCATTGAAGCCCGTAAGCAACTCCACCGCTCTACGCTACGCTACTCCTCATTTAGGCTTTATCTTAAACGGTGCTATACACATAAGACAAAAGTAGAGGGATTATAGGTAACACAAATGATTGATATATGCACTCTATTTTTTGATATGCTACACCTCGACATTAGAATCCAAGGGATTTAGCATTTGTTTGAAATCATTGGTGCATTTGTGGGCTCTGCCCAACGACAAATGGAGGCCCATAAATGCAATTAATTAGTTTGTGACAACTATACATCTAATGTTATGTCGTTAGTGGGAAAAGTTGAATGAGAAAACGGGGCATGCGGTCTAAAATCGCAGTGCTTTTTCACATTGATCAATGGGGTCCAGAGGCTTAACTGGAAAATAGCCAGTGGACCCCACTGTTCCATGTGAGAGGCTACAGCATTTTAGACTCGCGGGGTCCATGCAGGCACCGTTTCCTCAAGTTGAAAAGCTACGACTCTTTTATCAAAGAAAGGAAGCGGGGTCCACTATAACCTCATGACGTGGTCGTGTACCCAGCGCCGATGAATAGGACCAGTCCAATTTAACCAGTGGCCCTACCAGTCCCCTTGTTTTCCCCTTTTCGTGGCTGTATGTCCGCAGCCTCAAGGCTGTAAGCGATGACAACACCTCTATTAATTCCTTCTTTTATATAATTGTGAATCCCCAGTTCCTTCTGTATATTTTTCCCGTATTCTCCTCGAATTTTTCCTGTTATCTTGCATATTTTTTTATATTTTTATAATTTTATTTATTATTTTTCCTAATCTAAACCCAAACCCAATCCCTAACCCCAGCCCAACCCGACCCGTTACCCCCACTTCTTCTTCTCCTTCTCTTCTTTTCCCGCCACATCCCAACGACTTTCCTCCCTTTTTCGCGCTCGATCCCGACCCGGCTCTCGTCGACGCCGCTCCCCGCTGCCAACGATCTCCCCGAGATCCTCTCCTCCATATCCTGACTCCCTTTCTCTCTCGTTCTCTCTTCCTCAACCCAACGATCGCTGCCCTTCTCTCGCACCTACTTCCGCGAGAACTGCTCTACGCCGACGTGGCCCTCGTCGCCAACGACCCTGAGAGCCCCGCGTCGGCCTTCTCTCATCTTCTCAACGTCTCTGTTGCTCTCATCTCTTATCAACTTACTCGCTCCCTCCTTCTCTCTCGCACAACACCACCACCACCGCTACCCAACGCCGACGAACTCTCCTCCGTCGAGGCCCTGCTCCCGACACCACCACCTTCTTCCTCAAGGCCCCCTCTACTGTAACGACTTTGAAATCTCTGTACATAAATTTTCCTGTTAATATATAAGAAAAGAGTATTACAGCCTAAATTTGAGTTATAAGTCACTTTTGTTAAATAAAAGAAAGAAGCAGCTTGTAGCTCACTGGTAAAGCCTTTGCACTACTGTGACGTAGCCCATGTGTTTGATCCCATCAGACACAATTTTTTTCTGATTTTTCTTTTTATCTTTTTGGAAGCCCAAAAGGTTGCACGTGCAATACACGAGGAAATGAAAAGTTTAGAAAAATCAAACATATGGAAAATGGAGTAAATAGAGAATTAATCATGTAGCACGAATCTCAAGGCCAGAGAGCCAATCTCGACCGACCAAATTGACCTAGGGGCCGGCGGGGACCGTTCAGATGGGTCCAAATTGATCCGTGCTTTGCACACTCATCTCTTCAACTCCACTCAACTTCTCTGTACTGTTTGATTTCCCTGCAATCAAATAGAGACCCTTCAATTCACCATTTAACACCATTTTAATGCTTTTTAATCCACATTTTTAATTCCAAAACCCTAATTCTCCACTATAAATACCATCCCATACTTTGGCTCAACACTATTCTGAAAATTCTAGCAAAAACTCTCTCAAAAGTTCCTAAGTGCAAGTGGAGTAAAGTGGAGTTAGCGAGCAAGCTTCTTCCATCGAAGATCTAAGCCGATTCCGGAGCTCCCGCAACGTCACGAAGACACTCTTTCCTTTCCTCACCCTTTTCTTAAGTTTTCCAAACCGTAAGTCCCTCCTAACTCTCCTCCTATTCATTGAAATTCATCTTTAATCTTATATCGGTAAAGTGGAGTTATTACCGACATCTTTTTTTAAACCCAAGAAACTCCATTTTCTTTATAATTTGGTCAATCTAAGTTTACCACAATACATGTAACCTTAAATACCAATATTTAGAATCAAGTTTAACCAAGAATCTCATGTGAAACAACCATAATTGAACATTTTCATTAAAATATCTTGAACTTTATTATCGCTTCTTTACGTTTTCGTTAAAACTATACCTTTAGGAAAAACTTCACGGGATAACGACCTGCCCCACATGTACACTTTGGTTTTATAGCACGATGCCTATTTGTATGTATATTTGTTTCGAAGAATAATCTTTACAATAAAATACTGCATACTTTAAAACCAGGTTTCATTTAAAACGGTATTTCGTATTCCTTTGCAATTATGCATCTACAACCCTTGTTAGGGGACCCGCTAATGGATGGTGCAGATTATCACACATCCTGAGGATAGTAGAGTGAGATACAGCACTCCTTACGGAGTATTCGATCTCGAAAAGATATAAATACGGTTTTTAGGAAAAACGAATTTTTCTAAATAAAACTATTTTTTTTAAAAATTAAAATTATATAAAATTATAAATCCATATTTTCATTATATTATAAAACCATATTTTTATAAAAATAAAAGATTAAAAAATGTCAATAAAATACCATCAAGTTACTAAAAAGAACTAGTTTTCAATAAAATACCATAAAATTTTGAAAACTAAGTATTTATCATGAAAATACTACAATAATCAAAATGCATGCTCATGAAAACCCTAAGTAATACAAATCACCCTCGAGATTTTATTTTTTAATCTATATTAAAAAAAATTCATAAAACCCTCTCGAGATATACAAAACAATATTTTAAGGACTTTAGTAAATATGGGTTTAAGCGAGATCAATTCTCTTAAGCCCTAGGGAGCCGGAGAAAGTGAATGCTTGCCTATTCAGGTTAGAAAACTTAATAGGAGTTATCAATGGTAATTGTCATGGAAAAAGATACAAATTCTACCGTCCATGTGTAGCAGTTGTCGATGACTCCCGAATATAAGAATTCAAGAGTTAAATCAATTTACAAGCGTCTGACTTAGTCTGAATCCAACCCCAAACCTTAATTCCAAAATCAAACACAAATACTTGATCATGAACATGAATACTCGAATTCAAACATCAAATTCAAACATGTATACTTGACTTGACTTGACCGAACCATGGTTATAACTTGACTTGAACTTGACATGACTACTTGAATACATGATTACATCCTGAATATGAACCTGAACATTTTGCATCCATGGTTTCGGCCAAGACTTGTAAACATAATCTATATAATACATTACGTGGGGATAAAGGGGTAGATTGGTACGGAACGTATATCGTGGCACGAGAGGTCTCTTAAAATGCACCTACATGAATTCTGGTGCCGTTGTCCCGTGGGTTATGACGGGGCCTTGTACTACATGTTAGCATAGTCCACGGGGTAAGATGGACTCCTCCCGTATACATGAATACATTTCTTATCAAACTACAAACAACCACGTTAGAATAACTATCATATACCAGTACTCAGCCATATACTTCACATGTTCATTTCACTTTATATACTATCTTCTCTTTCTTATTTTGGGACTTACTGAGCGTTAGTTCGCTGACGACATTCCTTCTATTTCTTTCTTTGGAATGTTCGTCGGGAGGACCAAACTCTGAGGAGATAGAGCCTAGCCAGGAGGACTTGGACCAGCTTACTGCTCAGCCTGACTACTAGTTCCTCTGCACTTTCTTTCAGTATGCCATTTGTTTACCGCCGAAAACGGAGACGAAACCGGGATGGATCATCTTGCCTGAATTTGGGGGAAGATGCTATTTGGATTTATCCGTCCACCTCTCCGAAGATGCCAAATTGATTTATGGCACCGTATATCGGAGGTTTGGACAGATGCGGCCGTTGTAGCAGACTTCGTCAGATTCCTCCTCGTTTGCGAGGTTTTTTTTTTATTGTGGGGGCGCTCTTCCCTGCAGGCACAAGCCCCTACAGTTAATTACGTTATCGCATCGCGATAACCACTTTCTCCTGCTCCAGAGGTTCACTTCGTGTCGTGTGTGTTTATTTTATTTTTGGTTGTCCGTGGATTGTATACGGAGACTAATTTATGTTGTCGCCCGTAGGGTGTGGATTAGTCCAAATCCGTATATCTTAGATTTGGGTTTGGGTTGATTTAAGGATCGTTGATCTATTTTGAGATCAAGATCGACTTAAATGTATACGAGCATTTGGGGGCTCGGTTGGTTTTTTGTTATGGATACGTTAGTCCAATTTGAGACTAAGATCTACTTAACAGAGTATTAGGATCATTTTTGTTTCAGATCCAACAAGAGAGCACTTGGGCTCTGTTGTTTTAGTTTAAGGACGTTTCGGTCCTTTATCGCCATTTTGGAGGCGAAGTTGTAGTTTGAGGATATTTCGGTCTGTAGATTACCATTTTTGAGATGGGGTTTTAGTTTAAGAACGTTACGGTCCGTTGTCGCCATTTTGGAATTGAGAACATTTCGGTCCGTTGTAGTTTAAGGACGTTTCGGTCCATTGTTAGTTTAAGAATGTTTCGGTCCGTAGGTCACCATTTTTGAGGTGAAGTTTTAGTTTAAGGACATTACGTTCCGTTGTTAGTTTAGGGACATCTCGGTCTATAGGTCACCATTTTTTAGGTGAAGTTTTAGTTTAAGGACGTTACGGTCCGTTGTTAGTTTAGGGACATCTCGGTCCATAGGTCACCAATTTTGCGGTGAAGTTTTAGTTTAAGGACGTTATGGTCCGTCTGGGAAATGCATCCAAAAGCGGTTGGTTGTCGGGACCCGCCACCTCTCTGAAGACGTTGAGGAATTTAAACGACATGTATCAGAGGTATGGAGAGATGTACTCTTGAACCAATTCCCCTATTTGAGGGAAAATGAGTTAATGGTCAACCCAGAAATCATTATTCGTATTTTGAGACTAAGATTTCCTCGGGGAAATGCGGGATGAATATCGTTTTGGATATTATCAGTTGATAGGTCATCAGTCATGTTTGAGACTGGGATTAGTTTGGGAAAACATAAGCACAGAGGCTCGGTCGATCTGGAGATCAAAGAGGTTTTAACCTCAGGAAGACTTAGCCAATTTAGGGCTGAAGTTGATTTCCCATAATGCTAAGAACTGGTGTATGTTCAGTACTCACGTGTTCCCACGTGAGGCTCCGAATCAGTGTTAAACACTGCACTTTGGAGACGCTCACGTGCGCGCACGTGAGGCGCCCCAAAGTGTGAGTTGTTCTCTGGGTTCTATTCCCCCTTTGTTTTATAAGTGCTAAGCACTTGGTTATTGTGGCACTCATGTGTGAGCACGTAAGGTGCCCCAAAATTGGGCACTGCCTTTTGGGTTTTATCCCCTCCTCTTTTTGGCTAACCACGCTCATGTTCTTCTTTTTAAGCGCTTGCATGGGAAACACGTACGGTCCTCGTTATAGCGTTTAAAAAATAATGAATCATCAATCTTTCCTTCTTGGTGTTTGGAGATTTCGATCTCATGTTAATGAACCTAGGGTTTGGAGGATCTCATGCCTCTCGTTTGGTAAGAATTAAATTCTTTTCTTTTTATAGGGTTAAACCCTAGTTTTCATAGGTTTTGTAAGAATCAAATTCTTTTCCCTGGGTTTTGAATCTGCATGACAGAATCTCCCCGATGAGAATTAAATTCTCAACGTGTGGGAAGATCTGCTTCTGCAGATCTCAACCAGAGGAAGAACTAAGTTCTTGTATGAAGGGTTAAACCCTTAAAGATGTAAAGAACAGTCTTTGTGTTTTTTTCTTTACCTAGTGTTTCAAGGGAACAGGTTTTTTCTTTTAAAAATTAAATTCTCTCACTGGGCAGTTCTCTCTCTCTCCAGTCGTCTCTCTCTTTTTCTCCTCTCCTTCCTCCTTTCTTCCCTCTCCGTTTGCTCATATTTATAAGAGAAGAGAAAAAAACAATTTGTTGAGAAAATCTTTCCTTGAGAGATCATGATTGATTCCATGATCCTTTAGATCAATCGATGAATTTTATTCACTGTTGGATTTTTAATCCAAAGGCTCTCTGTTTAACAGAGAAGATTTCTTGTTTGTTTAACAAGATTAGGAAATATTTTCCTAAGATAGAATCTAATTCTATCACATGAATATCTCGTTAGTTTAACAAGATTAGAATTTTATTCTATCATAGAATTTTATTTATATGAATATCTTTTATAGAATTTTATTCTATCAGACGATCATCGTTGGATCTTTGATCCAATGGTCCTCCGTTTAATAAAGAAGATCTTTCTAGTTTAAGGAAGATCAAGGAAATATTTCCCACACAGAATTTAATTCTATCAGATAGTTCATCCAAGATTCTTTGTTAGAGAAGGATCTTTCCGTATTAGAAAGATTTAAGAAAATATTTTCCAAATATAGTTTTAATCCTGTTGTTTAGAATTTAATTATATCAGCTTTGAAGGTTTTAAGAGCACTCACGTATAGCACGTGATCCTAATGGGATTAAGTTTGTTCGCTTATATGCAACAGCATATAAGTGTATCACATGTTAACACGTGAACCTTTTTTTGGCTTGCTATCTGTTTGAATGTAGCGCCTATATGCTTTGCATATAGGCGCTCACGTGCTCACACGTGAGGCTCAATTTTAGCCTATCAATTGCTTAAATGCAGCGCCTATAAGCTTTGCATTTAGGTGCTCACGTGTGGACACGTGAGGCTCCATTAGCCTAGCAGTTGTTTTAACTACAGTGCCTATGTGCGTTGCATATAGGAACTCACGTGTTAAACACCTGGGGCTGTTTTAGTGGGGAACTTTCCCCCACCCTTTTTTTGTAAGGGAACACCATTGTTTAAGCATTTTCTTTTGATTATTGTATCTTTTATTTCAAACAGTTGTATGTAAAATTGAATGTAAATAAAGTTGTTGTTTCATTTTATTCTCTTGTCATTCTTGTTCATTTTTATATATTGCTTAATTACGATTAACGTATTTATTTCATAGTTAATACGTTGCGGCCTGCCACGTCACCGTTTCCGTCTACTGGGAAGCGAGGCATGGCAGGTTTTGTTGGCGGCCCATGCAGGTCAGTTATGCATGAAGTCTTAATGTGGGGACCCGGTTCTTGTTCACGAAACAAAGTGCCACACGGAACAAATTGTCACGCCAATTGTCATGCCAAGGGGGCGGGGGCCACCTCTTGAATCCGTGGGGGCCACCTCTTGAGCCCGTGGGACCCACTGTAGAACAATAGGGAATGTTCGGAACACATTCCGAAAGAGGACCGAACTGCATTATAAATGTAACGGTACCACCCTCAATTACAGAGGCGCATTTTAAGTGAATCGGAACTACAGGAGCTTGAGAACTCCGTAGTTAAGCATGCTCGGGCTAGGGAAGTCTTGGGATGGGCGACCTCCTGGGAAGTGGCCCCTGGTCGGGTCCGATTCACTTTAAAGGGCAAAACCGTGCGGCTTCGGCTAGAGAGGACTGGGACGTGGGGCATTACATTAATGGTGGCCCATGCAGGCCCTTCAGTAGTAAGTCTGTGGTTCGAGAACGAACCATTGTTCAAAGGTGAGGAGAATGTTGGGACCTGGTTCTTGTTCACGGAACAAAGTGCTATGCCAATTGTCATGCCAAGGGGCGGGGCCACCTCTTGAATCCATGGGGGCCACCTCTTAAGTCCTTGGGACCCACTGTAGAACAATGGGGAATTTTCGGAACACATTTCGAAAGAGGACCGAACTGCATTATAAATATAACGATACCACCCTCAATTACAGAGACGCCTTTTAAGTGAATCAGAACTATATGAGCTTGAGAACTCTATAGTTAAGTGTGCTTGGGCCAGGGAAGTCTTGGGATGCGTGACTTTCTGGGAAGTGGCCCCTGATCGGGTCCGGTTCGCTTTAAAGGGCAAAAACGTGCGGTTTTGGCCAGAGTGGACAATACCATTTATACTGGGGCGTGGGGCGTTACAGTAGAAACAAAAATCTGGACTGGAACGGTTAAATGGTCCTCCTGGTCTCCTGGGTGCAAATGTCGGCCTAGAAGAGGCTCCTCCTGACATCTCTGTAGCATGACATTTAATTCCAGCTGTTTGGGGCTTACTCTTCTTTTTCACCACAGCTTCATAACGGCGAGCTGCCTTCAGGGCGAGTTCATGAGTCAGGTAGTCGCCTGTGGCTAGTGCCGCCTGGATCTCCGGGTCTAACCCTGTTGAAATCGTCTAGCCGGAATCTCATCAGTCGGGATCATATTTGTAGCGAACCTACTGAGTATGATGAATTCAGCATCATATTCATCCACCGATTTTACCCATATAGAATCATGTTGCAGATGAATGAACTGTTGCTCCATCTCAAATCGAGCAGTCTCGGGAAAGAACTTCGTATCGAACAGATCGTGAAACGTCTTCCATTCTATTGGCTGTGTGAGACGGATTTTCTCAGCCTTCCACCAGACTCTTGCATTGTCTGTCAGTTACAGCTTAGCAACTCTCACCCAGGCAATATCTGGTACTTGAGCGACGACCAGATCATTTTCGATCGCTTGAGCCCATTCCTCTATCTTAAGTGGGCTCTCTTTTCCCGAGAAGTGTTTTGGGTGCAATGCGCGAAATTGCTTGACTCCGGGTGCCTCGGCTTCGGGACGGTGCATGAGGATTGTGGTTTGTTGCTGCTGACCTTCCAATAGGCTCTTGATGGCCTTAAGCAGTACCGTTTGCTCATTGATAGGAGCTGCAACGGTAGGTGGTGGTTTTAGGGTAGGCGGTGGTGTATTGCCGTTGACGTTCGTGCTGGTGTTGTTTGGAGAATCCATTACCTTGATAGAAAAGGAATGGTTAGGATATATTCAAGAAATTAGAAATGCAAGGAATTTATAGTTGCTAATTCTTATAATTCTTGTAATATATTGCTTAAGTGTCACGCCCCACTTCCCAGTGTACGGGGAAGTAGACGTGACGAGGCCCGCGACGTGTTTACTCAGAAGTAAACACGTTAAGCGTAAATAAGCAAAGTCATAAATATACACAAGAAATGACAACAGTAAAGTGAGTGAGTGCTAGTGAACTTTTTATTGATTAAATTCATTCTTTACATACAACTGAAAAGTAAATACAATGCTGGAAAGCGATGCCTAAACAATGGCAAGTGAACTGAAAGTAAAGTGAGTGCTAGTGAACTAAAACTTCGAATCCTCAGTAAAGTGCTCCAAATCGTCCTAGCTGGTCTCGATCTCCTAAGAGTCGGGTCCTCTTTACAACATTCCAAAGAAAAAAATAGGAATGTCGTCAGTGAACTAGCGCTCGGTAGGTCCCAAGAGATAGGATAGAAATAGACAAATAAAATGAATAGAACTGATAAAGAAAAAGTTAGTTATGCTAACGTAGTTGTTTGTAGCTTGGTACAGAATATATCAGTGTATATGAGAGGAGTCCAACTTGCTCCGTGGACTAAGGCATATGGAGTACAAGGCCCTGTCAAAACTCATGGGACAGCGGCCATGGATATTTAGGTTAGGTGTATTATAGTGACCGTCTCATTCCACTTCTAATACATTCCGTACCAATCTACCCCTTAAAAACCCCATAAATGTATATTGTGTTGTTTTATAGATGTAAAACTTGCTGAGACCATGGTATAAATTGTTCGTGTAAACAGATAAGGATGTAAACGGATAGTCATGTAGTCAACTCAAGATATATCCATGGTTCGGTCAATTCAAGTCATGTTGATTTTGTTCTAGTATAGTTCTGATATTCATGTTCAAGTTCAAGTATAGATTGGATTTATGTTGTATTGGAGTTAAGATTGGATTGTGTTCATATTTAGATTATATTCAGATTAGATTGAGACTCAGATTGAGTCAGACACTTAAACAGAATTGGATTCCTGTAACTGCTGCACATGGACGACAGGATTTGTGTGTTTTTCCAAGACAATTACCATTTGATAAGCCCGTTTTAGTTTTCTATCTTAAATAGGCAAGCGCCCATTTTCTCCGGCTCCCTGAAGCTCAAAAGAATCGGTCCCTTTTAAATCTATATTTACTATAGTCCTTATTGTAATTTAATATAACATGAGGGGGTTTCATGAAAAATATTTTTTTGTATACTTTCAAAATAAACCTCAAGTATTTATTTATGTTATTTAGAATTGTCATGGATGTGAATTTTATATAATGAGGTATATTAGTGATTATATATATATTGAATAATTCAAGGTATTTTAGTGTAAACTTGACTTGAATGGATTCTTGATGGTATTTTCATGAAACTTGTAATTCTTTTCTTTTGTTTAGAAAAACATGAAATTTATTATATAGTTAAAATAGATGGTTTGATAATATTTTTATATATAGTTATTAAAAATAAAATTTATTTATTAAATAGAAAACCATGTTTTTCTAAAAATTGCATTAAAAATTCCATCGAGATTGTATGCTCCGTGAGGAGGTCTGCATCTCGCCGTACTAGTCCGATGGATGTGCGATAACCCATACCAACCGAATCGGATTCACCAAAAGTGGTGTTTCCTGATTTAAAATCAGGAAAACTTATGGAGGAGGCATCGCGTGCTAGCGGTCACGTGTTGGCACGTGACGTTTAAAAACAGCGGCAAAAGGCAGATTCGCTCCCTATTTAAATCAAAGAAAAGGCTCCAGAAAAGGTCACGTGCTCACACGTGACCGGGGGTCACGTGTTGGCACGTGACGGCTGAGCAGCGGCCAGAGAACAGAGCGCAAAAGGAGAAGAAAAGCCAGTTCCAGGGGTCATGTGCCTACACGTGACCAGAGGTCACGTGGCCACACGTGACCGGCTTTCAAAGCCTCTTTATTTTACAGAATTAAATTATGAGAATAGAGCACTCAAATTTTCCAAAGGAGAATGATTATTTGGAACCGTTGGATAAAAAATTTAAAGGTGATTAAATATCACCTATTTATGGAAAAATCTTGAACTTGGAAAGATTTCCCTTTAAAATCTAACCGAAATAACAAAGGAATATCTTTAGATTTAAAATCCAATGGTGAATAAAATTCACCTAATATACCAAAGGTCCAGATGAGTGATGAATACAAATCAAATCTCTAAATGAATGCAAATCAAATCTCTCAAGGAAAGATTCACTAAAACAGATTGATTCTTCTCCTTCTCCTATAAATAGGAGCCAAGAAGAAAGAGAGATATATACAGAGATATATATAGAGAGAGAGAAATAGAGCCTTGAGACTTTGGAAGAATTTGATCCTCTGCAAAAGAAAACCTTAGGTAAGAAAGGAGAGGATTAAAAGGAGAATTTAATTCTCAAAAGAGTTTAACTCTTATATAAAAAGAAGAACTTAGTTCTTTCTCTAGTTGAGGATCTGCAAAGTGCACATCTCCCCATGAATTGAGAATTTAATTCTCATTGGGTTGAGATCCTGCCATGAAGATCCAAAACATAGAGGAGGAATTGAGTATTGAGAATTTAATTCTCACAGAATTATAGGAATTTAATTCCTTTGAGATAAAATTAGGGTTTAACCCTATTTTATAGGAATTTAATTCCTTCAAAATGGACAGAACCAGGGTTTAACCCTAATTGAGAACTTAATTCTCTCAAAATCACAGGAATCTAATTCCCTTAAAAAAAGAGAGAAGATGGGGTTTCACCCTATACCAGAATTTAATTCTACATATATGGGGGAATTTAATTCCTACAGAAAAGAAATTAGGGTTTAACCCTATCTAAGAATATAATTCTTCAAAAGAAAGTAGGAATTTAATTCCTCTAAAATTATTGCTAGATCTTTAAAGCATGGAGTGAAACAGGGTCACGTGCTACCACGTGACCCCTTGGCAGAAGCAATAACCGACAAACACTTAAATGTCCATCACGTGACAGCACGTGATACTTCAAAGTATTCAATATTTTTGGCAGAATAAAATTAAGTGAGGGCGCTCTCATGTGCTACCACGTGACCCCTCTTGCCTTAGTGTTTAACACTAAAGTTGAAACCTCTATATCCAGTGTTCAACACTGTTTTTCTCAGTGTCTAAACTCTAATGTGGAAAACTTTATTTCCAGTGTTTCACACGGATTTTCTTAGTATTTAAACACTAATTTGGAAAAACTCTATTTATGGTGTTTAACACTGACTTTCTTAGTGTTGAACACCAATTTGGAAGACTCTGTTTTCAGTGTTTAACACTGACTTGCCTTAGTGTTAAACACTAATTTGAAATCTCTATTTTCAGTGTTTAACACTGATCTGCTTTAGTGTTTAACGCTAACTATCTCTTAGTGTTAAACACTAATTTGTCAACCTCATTCTCAGTGTTCAACACTGATTGGTCTTTAGTGTTTAACACTAGCTTTAGCCCAATTGGGTAAGTTCTAGAGGCAAGGCCTCTCCTTTAATGGACCAACAGAAAGTCAATATTCCAAACATGATTGGACTTAGCCCAAGATGGCCATAAGTCCTCAATTCAAACTTAACTGGGCTAATGGGCTCATAATATAATTAATTGGTCTTGGTTCCAAATTGGGCCAAAGACTATTTAATCTACCTTGGTTCAAGGGTACATCTCTTAACTCCTTTGATACTTGGTGTTGTAATTCCTCAATGCCTTCAAAGAGATGACGGGTCCCGATGACCACACATTGATACGGACTGTGGGGTTCTTAAACTCATGGACTATGAGGTCCTTAACCTTGACCGGGATGTCTTAAAACTAACAACAGACTATGAGGTCCTTAACCTTGACCGGGATGTCTTAAAACTAACGCCGGACTGTGGAGTCCTTAAATTCTCGGACTATAACGTCCTTAACCTTGACCGGAATATCTTAAAACTAACAACGGACTATGACGTCCTTAACCTTGACCGTGATGTCTTAAAACTAACGCCGGACTGTGGAGTCCTTAAATCTTCGGACCATGACGTCCTTAACCTTGACCGGAATGTCTTAAAACTAACAACAGACTATGACGTCCTTAACCTCGACCGGGATGTCTTAAAACTAGCCACTGGACTGTGGAGTCCTTAAATCCACGGACTATGATGTCCTTAACCTTGACCGCAATGTCTTAAAACTAACATTGGACCGCAATGTCCTTAAACTACCTATTGACCGCAATGTCACTAAACTAAACAACATGGCTCCCTTAATTGCTCTCTTGTTGGATCTAAACGATCCTGTTAAGTTGATCTTAGTCTAAAAACTAGACCGACGTATCCTTAACAAACGTTTAAGTCGATCTTAGTCTCAAATGAGACTAACGTATCCTTAAACCCAAACCCCCAAACCCAAATCTAAGATAATACGGATTTGGACTAGTCCACGCCCTACGGGAGTCGACATAACTCAGTCTCCGTATACAATCCACGAGCAACTAAACACAAAATAAACACACACGACACGAAATGACCATCTGAAGAAAGAGAAAGTGGTTACCGCAGTGCGGTAGCGTAATTAACTGCAGGGGCTTGCGCCTGCAGGGAAAAGCATCCCCACAATCAAAAAACCCTCAAACGAGGGGGTATCTGACGAAGTCTGCTACATCGGACGCATCCATTTAAACCTTCGATCCATGGTGCCATAAATCAACTTGGCATCTTCAGAGAGGTAGACGGATAGCACCAATTAGCATCTGCCCCGAATCTCAGGCAAGACGTCCCTGCGCCGTCACCGTCTTTCGGAGGGGAACAGATTCTGGCACGCCCGGTGGGACCCTTTCCTCTTTCCACTCCACACTTCGTGTGTCGTGTTCGCGAACCAAATACGGTTCGCTAATGGTTGCCCTTGGGTTTCAAGGTACTAAGATTTGGCATTTTGCTTATTGCAGAAAGCAAGGAAATCAATGGCTTCCACTTGTGCGAAATGCTCCAACTGCAACTGCAACCGGCGCTCCGCCTCGCCAGGAGGCATAGCCTACGGGCCCCAAGCTGCTTCGCTGTTCACAATGCCCGTGGAACAGGTCACTCAAGACACCACAGGGTTATTTTTCGGGACCATGCTCCCGCCAATGAGCTTCACCACTCCCGTGTTGACACCGGAAGCTCCCAAGAAGTCGGTCTTCGATCGGCTTACACCTACCGCGGCCCCTCTCAACGGGTCGCCCAACACCAGTGCCTCGGTCTTCTCCAGACTGGGCCAGAGCTCCTGTAGACCAGCAATGGGGCCTGCAATCCCAGAGAAGGCTGCTACTACGAAAACAACCAATCCTGCTCCTGAGGTCATCGAGGCGGCTTCTCCTGCCAAAAAGTCGGTCTTTACAAGATTGACTATCCTAGCTCCCGCTCCTTCTATCCAAAGGACATCGGTTTTTAACAGGTTGACACCAGTAGCGACTCCCCACCTACACAGGGGGCAAGACGAGGCTATCGCCATCACCGAGCCGATTCCATCAGCACGACATGCTCGACGTCGTTACTGGCGCCGAGTGAGGAAGGCCGGAGGCAACTCCCCTTCTGGGCTAACTCCTCCAGCCCCGACGACAAAAGTTAATGCTGCTGTTCCAACTAAGAACAGCTTTGAGATGCTGAATAAGGTGCGTAGGAATTCTCCTGCCGCGGCGCTAAAGAGGTCTCCCCCTCCGCTGAAAAAGGCTGCGGAAATAAATCCAGAACAGCCCCAATCTTCTTAACGGCTGTCTTCCAAAATCTATAAAGTCTGGCGGCAGACCCGAGACTCGGTGATCGATCCAAATTTCTCCCGCCAGCACAAGAAGCTGAAAATCTAACAGGAAGTCAGTCATCACGCTAAGCCATGAAAAGCTGTCTGGGTGCCCACCTCAACGGCCCCCTCAACTTCTACTGCTCATAAAAAGAGAAGGCCGGAGAAGATCCCCGGGCCTGCGACGAGAGCTAAAGGCGCTGAGCCCAGACGCCTTAAGTCTGGGGGCAGGATGGTCCATACTGTATACATGGCGTCAGGGAAAGAAGACAGCCGTACGTCTACAGGTCATAGACCGCTTACACGGTCGGTGACCAAAGCTCAGGAGCAACATCAGAAGCTCCAGGAAATGATGATCGCAATGGCCGTGCTTACTGGATCGAAAGAAAGCCCCGAAACGTCCACGGATCAGCGACAAGAACAGGAAACTGACGCTGAGTTCCTTCGGAGGATATTGGAAAAGAAAGATAAAGAGGCTGCGGAACAAGCGTCCAATATAAAGAAAATAGCCCACTTATTTCAAGACACGGTTGGTATGATGATCCAACAAGAGCCTCCTGCTGAAGATCCTCCGATCGTTCTTGAAGATGACAGGGGAGAAACGTCAAATCCTCCGCCCTCTCTGTCAACAACAAAGGAGGAGACAATCTCCAAAGCTGACTTGGACGACTATATAGCCCAGCAGATACGGGTTCATCAGGCAACTGAAGCAGCTGGTCAGGTCGTAAAAATAGGGCAACCGTATCCAAGCTGGTACGACCAGATCAAATACCCGCCGGGTTATACAATACCAAAACTCCATGTGTATAAGGGGACTGGCAATCCTCACCAACATGTTGCCCAGTTCAGGGCCCTTTGTGGTAACACCGGCGGTGATGATAAACTGTTGCTTTGCCAGTTCGTGGGCAGCTTATCAGAAATATCGTTCGAATGGTATTCAGAACTCCCGAACGATTCCATCAAGACGTTCGCTAAAATGGAATTGCTATTCACTCAGCGATTTGCAAGCGCCAGCGAACGTACCCCGATAATGGCATTAATTAATGCCAGGGTGAAACCAGGCGAAACGTAGGTCCAGTACGCTATACGCTGGCGAAATTTATGGTCGAAATGCGAACAACGCATTGAGGAAGCGCCCGCGGTGGGCATGTTCGTGGGAACCCTAGACCCTCATGCAACTATCTCCCAGTTCATGATGTTCTTTAAGCCAACCACGTTCCAGGCTTTAATCGACAAGTTGGCCCAAATGGACCAGATGGGTCACAGACCGTCTCCCCCGAAGCCGGAGCCCCGGAATGACAAGGGTAAAGGGAAGGCAACCTTCGTCGCGAATGCTCAGCAGCAACCCAGTGCCTCAAAGCTGGCAGATCAGCTGGAAGAAAGATGGCGGTATTATAATGAGAAGATGAAGCGTCCCTACTCGTTCCCGCGGGACAAGACGAAACGGTTATTCGAGCTGGCAGTACGCAACAGGCTTATAAACTTACCAAATCCGAGGCGACCGCCACAACCCACTGAGGTAAATAACCCCAATTATTGCCCTTACCATCAAACGGTAAGCCATCCGATTGAGGATTGCTTCGTCTTCAAAGGATGGATTGAAGATCAATACCTCCAGGGAAAGTTTGCGCTGTCCGAAAAGTGGAAGGTGAAGCCGCCACAGCCGCATACTCCTAAGAAGACAGATACACCGGGGGCAACCTGTTCTTTCATTGAAGAAGCACCATGGGAGGTCGTGCTATCAGCTAAAACCAAAAGGATGCCGAGTGATCTTCATGCGTGCCCAGCGGTCGAATGGAAAAACCCGCTCGAACCTCAAATCATCGAAGGGATGCTGAAGCCGCGCCCAACCATAAAGATCGGTGGTGATGGCCCAAGTACTCACACCCAACCGTCAAAATCTTTGAAGAAAAAGAAGAAGAAATCCAAGAAGCCCGTGAAGCCTGGAGACAAACGCACGGATTTGAAGAAATAGATTGACGCACTGGAAGAGTACAATCAAAAGGTGCGGACTCCCGTCACACTGCAAGAGTTCCTCAACCACGTCTTTCAGGAGGAAGATGATGGAGAAAACTCGTCGGATGAATCCAAGGGATATGTGGCGAGTTGTCATCTGATTTCCCACTCATTTACGGACGATGAGAGAACTCCTGGCACCGAGAAACTGGGGGCACAGCCTGAGCCGGAACTTGTATGGCCAACAGATGAAATGATCGACGCCTTTTTATACGAGATTCGTCTGAAAAGAAAAGCCGATCGGGAGCGTGAGACGGCCGCATCAGAAGGAGCCAAACGCAGACAACTAAACGAAAGAGTCGAGGCACCCCCGCCAGATCAAAAGACATACGATGCGGATAAAAACGTATTCAAAACGAGGAAAATGTTTGCCAAAGCCATGTCAATGGGAATGAAGCTACCACCCTCGCAAGAGAACACGTTCGATGGGGCGGAGAGACACCCTAATTATTGCTCATATCATTGGAAGATTTCGCACCCTACGGAAGAGTGCGACTCTTTTAGGGTATGGCGGCAGGGATATGTTGCTCACTGGCAACATTTTAAGGGCATGAAACTCAGAGCTCGTCGGGAGCAGGGAAGAACTACCGACGGGCACAAAAGAACTACCGGCAACTGTTATATGGTCAACGCCGGAGGATCACAAGTTCTCACCTTTGGGAGCGACTTTGATGAAGAAATGGCTATGGGCCCTCTATTTAAAGAGTCCGTCTTAGGGAAAGAGGAAAAACCGGAGGCTTGCGAAAACATTCAGCTGCGCAATCGCACGCTCCCGGAAAAGAATCTCGGACCCGTGAATAAAAAAGATAAGGGAAAGGAGAAGGTCACAGAGGATATCACATTAGATGACCAAGTCATGAAAGAGCTGACGGCCAAGGACCCTCCCAAGAAGGGTAAGGTAGACTACAACATCCTAGCACACCTAAGTAAACTACCTTCACAGCTCAGCATTCTCAACGCCCTTCTATTATCAAAGGAAGCGAGAGATTCATTAATCAAGGCGTTACAAGAGCCCGAGCAATTCCAAGCCTTCCTCGCCGAAGAAAGGATGGTGGATGAACTGGAAGAAGTGCATACAGCCGACATCACTTTCGGTGACGAAGACCTTCTCCTCGGGACGTGCGACCACAACCGTCCCCTATATGTCTCCGGATATTGTCACGATACCAGGATAGTCAAAATTCTGGTCGATAATGGATCCTCCGTTAATCTCCTTAATGTTCGGGTGTTGAAGGAAATCTGCATGAGCGTTCAGCACCTCGCTCGTGAAAAAATTAGCATCTCCAGTTTTGATTCCCAGTCATCACGGACTCTCGGATCGGTGATATTAACATTGCGCTTCCGACTACTCGTCACGGACGTCAAGTTCCACGTCATTAACGCCAAGACCTGCTACAACGCCTTGCTCGGTCGTCCTTGGTTACACGAGTACAACATCATCCCTTCTACACAGCATCAGTGTCTGAAGTATTTCAAGGATGGTCTCGAGTATACCGTAACAGGTGAGCTGAACCCATTCTCCATGAACGAAGTCTGCAAGTACGAAGATGCAAAGTACTTTTTGCCAGATTTCGAGGATACGGAAAGGTGTCGCAAACCGGAGAACAGAGCCGCCGCCACTATCCCTGTTTTCGGGAGCGATACCGAAGAAGAAGAAGAGATAGTTTACGCTGGGCCGTCTCGACGCAACAACCCGGGACCGTCCGCCCCCATATTGATCTTCGGAAGTGACTCGGAAGATGAGGTTAATGCTGTGTTCTCCAGTCGATTGTCAATACAAGCATCCCCTGGTGATAATCAGAGTTTGCAAATCACCATGGTACCGCGGGAACACTACAAAGACCTTGACGCACTTGAAGTTCACAGCGTGCAAAAGCTGCGGACATTTTACGTCCCTCCCAGGCGAAAAGGCGAAAAGGTGATCCTATTTTATCGATCCACGGAAACAAGAGTGGAGAAAGAAATCTGGCATGGCGCGGATTCTACACTCGACAGGCTCCAACCCATCTGTTTTCCCAGATATTACACAAACGGACTAAAAAGGCTATTGAAGCACCAAGGGGTACCTTTAAAACAGACTATTCGACAAGCTCGATTTTACAACAGGATTTGGGATGTCCCTGGAACTCAGCGCAAATTGCCCAACGAAAGAATGGAAACGCTCGGGCTTGGATATGTGAGATCCGGGAAACGGGAACGAGTCCACGGTAGATACGCAATATATAACTTCGATGAGGAAGAGGACGCCCTGTCGGGAGATGCTAACCCCTCGTCAAAACTGGATCCCGCAATCAAAGTGCCAAGTCCGTCATTTGAAGAACGAATGAGCGAGCTTATCAGGAAAGCAGGTCAAAAAGCTCGGGACGACCATAACCGCGAAATAGCCATCTACGAGAAAGCCAGGACGCAACGTCTTCTTCAACAGACTGCAAAAGGAGAAAATACTCCTCCCTGTCAACCTGTGGTGCAAAAGGCCCGACGCAGAAGTAGAAACAAGTCGAAGAGCAGAAAAGGCGTTCGACAGAGACAAAGCGGGACCGAGAAGTCACGCGATCGGAAATCAAGCGGTCCGAATTTGTCCCTCATGAAGAAGATGAGTCAGGCATATGTTAGTTATATGTATGCCCTAGAGGCCATTACTATACATAGGATGTATATTGTAGTGGATGCTTGGATATATATAGGGAGGACTTTCTTGCTCAACATGATAGTATGCTATCTGGTTGCTCTTTACCTTAACGTGTACACTGATTGTCTCTCTGTTACATGTTGGTAAAGCCCTTAGGATGTGTACTTGACTACCTGGACTATGATGCAGATTATACTAGTGGGGACATGGTAGTCCATAAGTACATCCTTCAAGGTCCCTAGTCGTGGGTGTATCGAGACGGGGCATCGATATACCAGAGTGGACTAGCGTATACCTTCTCGACCCATACAGATGGACGATGGATGATCCCATATCCATTGGTTTTTGACATTAGAGATGATATACGGGTGCTCAATGGAGACTGGGTACACTGGACGGACTCGCCGAGAACTCCCAGATGGTATTATACCTTACGTCAGATGGCAGTTCTCTGGTGACACTGGTACAGAGTAGTCTGTTGACCCGAGATCGTCATAGAGTCTTGTGTGATTCCCACTGTGCTTTGATTTCTACCTTACCACGTCCAAGAAGGAGTGCAAAACGGTGGCTTTTGTGTACAGTCCCGAATCACATGGAGGCAATGAGCGATAGGAGGGGATTCGTCTCTCCCGGTATAGGGAGTTGATGTTGCGCTGTGTTCGATTGGCTATAACCGGAAATCCCTGGCCAGGGTTGCTGAGATTTACTGGTAAGTGTTACCAGTAGTTTCTCGAACTGTTATAGACCTCACATCGACACGACTTATCGAGCTATTGGGGTCTGACGTTTACCACCCCTAGGCAAGATACGCGGCATATCAGACGACGAGACCGGACTGTACGGTAAGTGTTACTGGTTAGATTTACAGGAGTGTGAGCGGGCTTGCTCGTTGATTTTCTGATCGCTCAATACCCGGGTGGCCGTTACGTTTAGCAGACCACTTGCGGCTTGTGGGTGTTTGATATGATCATCACCTGCTGCCAGCGTATTGACGAGTCTTTAGAGTCCTACACAGAGGTTTCCTGGCTCAAGCGAAACGAAATAGGAGCGCATATGAGATATGTGCGGGACCAAGAATAATGCGTGTATGTGATACCGTATTCTATTCTCGCGATGAATGTATCGATTGGTTGTATGCGATATAACCTAGTTATCGAATCGAGGATTGATTCGATAAGTCGATACATTGGATATTAGTCGGTCATATGCGATATGACCGGATCGTTAAATCAAGTGTTGATTTAATAATTTAATGTATAATTATATATTTGATATATTACTTTACATTATCTAGTATTTTTTCACTTAAGATGGATTTTCTCACTTGATGTGCACATTGTATATATTATATAGTTTTGTGCACTAGTTTGTATCAGGTTTGATGATACATGCAAACTTGGGTGTGTATGATTAAACCATGGTTATGTTAATGGTTAGGGTTTTGATTTACTTATTTATTTATTCTCTTTATTCTTTTTGGCAAAGGAAAATGAAATGGTGGCTTGCTTTGTCTTTTCTTTGAAGCTTCATGAAGCTTTGAAAAGTTCAACCAATTTTGTTTCTTTTGCCTAACCTAACCATTCACCTAACCCTAATTTATTCTATATACTTAACCATGGTTGCAAAATGATAAGGGTCACTTGATTTTCTTTTCAAGTTAATTCATTTTCTTCTTCTTCTTCTTCATGAAGAAAGAAAAGCTTTCTACAAAAATGTCAAGTGATGAAATCAAGTGAGAAATCGAAATCCAAAGTGAACCCACTTCCTATTTCTTCATTCTCTACCACTTGCCATGTAGTATAGGGTGTTTTCTTCACAAGTTTCATGACTTGGTGAAGTTGGAGCTCGAGTTAGAGTCGCCTCGACGTAGATCATCTTCGGCATCGAAGTCATCGACCTAGCCCGATCATTTCTTCGATGAAACTACCGCGAGAGTCCGGGATCCGATGATTTCAGCGAAGGGACGTCATCACGGAGCTAGAGAAGTGATGGACCGGATCTACAAAGGTTGTATTTCCGTTCACTTTATTAGTAAAGTTGTTTACTAGCTTGTAGTTTCACCTATACCTCTAGTTAACGATCGCATTAGGGTTTCTCGGCACCGGAAAATTTTGAATTTGGTATGGTCGATGCCTTGTGGAACCTCTTGAGTGTGCCTAGGAACCCTACAGCATACTCTTTTCCTTAGAACAAAACACGGAAGATACTTGACCTCGCTTTAAAATATCGAATGATTACACTTCCGGAGTCTAAACACCCCGCGCAAGCTAATGAGGTCTCTCATCCGGACTATTGCTCTTATCACCGAGCTATAGGACATCCTATCGAAGACTGCTTCACCTTCAAGAACTGGGTCGAAGACCAATACCAGCGAGGCAGATTTTCTCTATCCGACAGCTGGAGGGTAACGCCGCCACGAAAGCACGAACCCGAAGCCACAAGAGCAGAACCAGACCCACGTCGGTTTTGGAAGCGAGCTCGTACTTGTCGCGTAATAACGATATTAAAAGAAGAGCCTGAGAATATGGATGACCTTCCCTGGTGCTTCGAAAACAATAACGACGAAGTCATCTCGGAATTTCTGCCAACGCCGAAAGAACTAGAAGATGGCATACATACTACTGCAGATAACCTCAGGAAGATTGACTTGGGGTCGGCAGATGACCCGCGACCGACGTTCGTCGGCGAGTTGCTATCTGAAGAAAGGGTGGCCGAGTTAAAAGACGTGCTTATGCAGTATAGAGATTGCTTCGCATGGAATTATTCTGAAATGCCAGGACTAGATCCAGAAGTTGTTGTGCATAAACTGGCGATATCCCCGGACGTTAAGCTAGTCAAACAAGCGCCGAGAAGAATGCGGCTCGAGCTTGAGATGAGCATCAACGCCGAAGTCAAGAAGTTAATCGACTCTGGCTTCATCCAAGAAGTTCAATATCCTGACTGGATCGCCAACATCGTCCCGGTAATGAAGAAAAATGGGACATTACGTATATGTGTGGACTTCCGAGATCTCAATAAAGCCTGCCCGAAGGATGATTTCTCAGTGCCGGTCACTGAGCTGATGATAGATAATACGTCCACTCATGAAGTTTTCTCTTTCATGGAAGGTTCATCAGGGTACAATCAGATAAAGATGCATCCCGAAGACCAGAAGCACACCGCTTTCCGGACTCCTTTGGGTATATTGTGCTACAAGGTGATGCCCTTCGGTCTAAAGAACGCCGGCGCCACCTATCAAAGGGCCATGACGAAGATCTTCGATGACCTTATACATGAAATCGTCGAGTGCTACATCGACGACCTAGTAGTGAAAAGCATGTCATACGAAGAGCATTTAGAGCATCTGAAGACCGTATTTTAACGCCTTCGGCAATATAATTTGAAGATGAATCCCCTCAAATGCGCTTTCGGAGTTTCCTCGGGTAAATTCCTGGGATTCATCATCCGACACCGAGGCATCGAGATAGATCCATCAAAAATCAAGGCGATCATGGAGATTCCTCCGCCGAGAACTCTCAAACAGCTGCGGTCTCTCCAAGGGAAGCTCGCGTACATCCGGCGGTTTATCGCCAGCCTGTCAGGCAAGTGCCGTCCTTACAGCCACCTGATGAAGTAGGGAACTCCATTTGTCTGGGATCAAAAATGCCAGAGCGCGCTAGATGAGATCAAGCAATACCTGCAGAACCCGCCGGTGTTAGCTGCTCAAGTCAAGGGAAAGCCCCTTATTCTTTATACAACAGCCCTTGAGGATCCTTAGGCGCATTATGGGCACAAGAAAACGACCAAGGGAAGGAGAGAGCGCTCTACTATTTAAGTCGAGTTCTTCTGGGGGCAGAAAGCAACTACTCTCCCATTGAAAAACACTGCCTGGTGTTGATCTTTGCGATAACAAAGCTCAGGCACTATGCATTGGCACATGAAGTCCGTCTTATTTCGAAGGTGGACCCTCTTAAATATTTAATGTCAAAGTACATATTGGCAGGGAGACTCTCTAAATGGGCCCTGCTCTTGATGGAGTTCTCGATAACCTATCAGCCTCTCAAGGCAGTGAAAGGCCAAGCCATCGCCTACTTCCTTGCTGAGCATCCGATACCCGCCCATTCTCCTCTGAATTGCGATCTGCCAGATGAACATGCGTTTGACGCTATCGATGGGAACGATACCCGATGGGAACTCTATTTTGATGGACCGTCTTCCATGAAGAAGCGCAAACAAACTACGCCAATGATCAAATCGGGGGTAGGCCTCATCTTCGTAACCCTACAAGGAGGAATAATGTGCTTCGCTTTCTCCTTAACAGAGCCGAGGACGAATAACGAAGCTGAATACGAAGCTTTGATAGCAGGTCTCAAGATCGCCATCGACATGGGAATTGAAAACCTCCTCATATACGGAGATTCTCAGCTGGTCGTTAGTCAAGTAAACAGCGACTACCAAACGTGAAAACCGGAGTTGGTGAAGTACGGGGAAAAGGTGCAACAACTGTTGACCCAGATTCCCTACTATACTTTGGAAAGCATACCGCGCGCGGAAAACAGCAAAGCAGACGCGTTGGCCAAGCTTGCTAAGGAACTGGCTGATGAGAACCTCGATGACGTAAGAATCGTGGTACAAAGCCGTCGGGTACTTGCCCCAGCAGAAATACCTCCGGAATCATCCGAAGAAAAGGGAGCGACTGAACAAACGACCTTGGAAATAAAAGACCGGGAAAAGGCTGAGGATTGGAGAGAAGTCTTTGTAGACTACTTCAAATACTGTCGAACGCCCGAAGACGTGTCCTCAAGACATCAGCTTATGAAACAAGTTCTGTCTTTCGCCTTCGTCAACGATACTTTGTACAAGAGATCGTTTGACTCTCTATGGTTGAGATGCCTGGGACCCAAAGAAACGAGAAGAGTCGTTCAGGAAGTTCACGACGGACTCTGCGGTTTTCATCAAGCGGGCCCGAAGATGAAGTTAAAGATTAAACGGATTGGTTACTATTGGCCCACAATGATCCAGGACTGCCTCGAATATGCGAAGCAATGCCACTCATTCCAAATCCATGGGGACTTCATCCACCAACATCCAAATCCATTATATCCAACTGTGGGTAGTTGGCCGTTCGAGATGTGGGGCACTGACATAGCCGGCCTGTAATACCCAGAACCTTTTGTATGTCTGTATCCGTATTTTCTTTTACACCTATACCTGTACTTCTTTTAGCCTATAAATTTCATTTATGATAAGTTATTGTTTTAAACACCCAATCTATTATAGTACTTCCCCTCTCAGACCCTAATGTCAATTTCTCATGTTCTTGTCACATTAGTATAAACCTCAGTTCTAGGCACCCGTCTCTTTTCACAAACTATTTCTTCCCTTTTATTTTTGGCCCGGCCTGTTTCTTATTTTTCCCTTTTAAATCTTTTCCCAGCCTGGCCCGTTTCCCAAATTTCCCTTTTATTCATTTATTTTCCAGCCCCTATTAAATCTTAATCATTCCAATTTATTTCCCTCAGCCCATTTACGTTTTCCATTAGTTTAACCCTATTTTATCCCCCGGGCCCGTCTCCTTTTCCTCTAATTCCTTTATTATTAATTTCTTAACCCAACTCCCTTGGCCCGGCCCTCTTATTTCTTTTCCCTTAAATTTTTATTCTATTTTTCAGCCCAACTCCCTTGGCCCGGCCTGCCCCGTTTCTCCCCCCAAATAAATCCCTTCTTTATTTTCTTGGCCCAGCCCAAACTCCTCAGCATCGCGCCCGCTTCGCCCTCAACCCGACCCGAACCCACGTTACTGTTCATCTCCTTTAAAACTTCCCAACGGTAACTCCCCTTCACCCGTGCGAGATCCGCTCTCCTCGCCGTAACCCACGCCACCTCCTCCGCCTTTGCTCGCGCGCCAGTACTCCCCACGACGCGCGCGTTTTCCCTCACGACTCTCTCTCCTCTACCCAATACTCCCTCTTCCACGCTCGATCCCCCTCATTTCTCATTTTTCCTACTAAAAATTCTCTGCAACCATCTTCGACGACGACGGCAGCCATCTCACCCACTGCATCCCTCGCGACCCACGACAACAGCACCGTCGACCTCGCTCACTCCTCCTCCCCTCTTCCTCCACTTCCCCGAGCGCCTGCACCTTACCCGACTCCCCTGCATACCCAACCCACTCGCTCGAGCTCGGTGCCCCCTGCCCCGACGCCGGCGAGCTCCTCGTCTCGTCGTCGACACACCAGCATCTCGTCGACACCCTTCACCCTCCTCATCAACATCATCTCCATCGCCATCGTCTCTCTCTCCCTTTCTCACTGCCCTCTCTTTCCCTGCATCTCTCTCTGTGTGTTTCCTCTCTCTAACTCTCAGCTCTCTCTCTCTCCCCCTGCTTCCCTTTCTCTTCTCTCTCTCAGTCTACTCTCTCACTCTCTCTCTCTGTGTGCCTACCCTCTCTCCCTCTCTGCTACTCTCTTTCTCTGTATCTCACCTCACTCTCTCTCTGTACATCTCTCTCCCCCTCTTTGCTACTCTCTTTCTCTGTATCTCATCTCACTCTCTCTCTGTACATCTCTCTCTCTCTCTCTCTCTGTGTCTACACTCTCTCTCTCTCTCTCTCATTTCTCTCTCTCTCTCCAAATCTCACCGTATTTCCATCCTCTATCAACCTACACCACCGCACGATATTGCCCAAGCCCGCAACAGCCAACTCCGTCAAGCTCGAGCCAGGATCGAGACTTTTGTCACTGTGGTGCCGTGCCGCGCGTGTGTTGCGTCGTGCCATTACCACTGTCGTCCATCGCCTAGATGCCTCCAGGCAAGTTTTTACTTGCTTACATGCTATTTACTTATGGTACAATCACTAAATACATAGATTATAAAGTTGCAAATTTAAACTGATTATGTGCCATAACCTGCTCGACGTGTGTCCCCAATAGGAAACCTTTCCAAATTTGACGGTACTCACTTGTGTAGGTTGGCCCGTGGGCCTATGATTCTAGTGTGTGAATTTTATTAGAAAATACGATTGTTAAAGATCAAAACAACTACCCCCAAGTTTGCCTGTAAAACTGGATATTTTCTGTACCTGAAAACCATAAAAATCAACATAAATTATATACATGCTGGATTGATGTCCTCGAGGGCTCAAATAGAATCCAACTCGATGAACTATAACCCCACACTAGTTTCCGGATATTCCTGTACTCAAACCATGATGATATTTGGATCGGAGTGCGACTCTGGACTGCAGTCCAGAGCGACTCCAGTTGTTGCTTGCTGTTCCGTAATGGGTACCACAAGATTTTCTTAACTCGTAGGTTGCGGAACTCCACTGGTTAGTATAGATAAATCTGTTAGCTAGACAACACAATTGATTTCATTCTGTTTCGTTACCATTTGTTATTTATTCTATAATTTAAAAGATCGGGACGCATAACAGTCCCAACAGAATCAGAATTGACATGTTAGGGTTAAACATTGTATATCTCCCGACGTGCAGATGCGATTGGAGATCCGTCTATTGCGTTGAAAACCTTACTAAAAACCCTAGAATTCATCCAACTGTAGAGTCGCTAAAATCTGATCCCAAGTGGGATTAAAATGCATTGCGAAATGGATTTCTGATTCTGAAACCGGATTTCCAGCCGCGAGCGCTTAAAATGAAATGGTTATAACTAGTTATCCTGGAACCCGATTGGCTTGAAACTAAATTCGATGGATGGACAACTGAACATGCTAAATATTACCTGTTTATCGTTTCGCTAAAATATATATGTACGTTTCATGATAAATCGTGCAAGTGATAGAATACTGTTTCATAATATCTTGATCATGTTCATATACTGTTCACGCATCATATCATGCCCATAACATTGTAGTGATAACCTAGTGGTATCGTGCATTTATCCAGTGTTAGTTTCTAGCGATGATTGTGGCAAGTACGTCAGTGTTCGTGTATCCGTGATTAAGTGAAAGTGATACGTACTTGTACACAATCAGTGACCCTATTATTCCATTGCATTGTCGACGTCTGTGGGATGCGTGTACGTGTGACTATAAGTGGTATGGGACACTTATGGAAGCGCTTGCACGGGTGTTACAGATAAGGCATCCGACACTGCCATTTATCTTAGGTATTAGTCGGGACGTGCTTGATGGAGGTCCTGCCTTCAGTTCTCGCGCAGACTTGTCACAGATCGATTAGTATTTAGGGTTGTGGTTAGCGTTTGATGTAGACCACGGGGTGTGGGGTAGTTTAAGTGTGAGTTCAACAGAATCTCGGGAGTCCCATGCCGGCTTATATATTTAGGGAGTTATATGGAGATTTACAGGGTATGTGATATATACACCGTGATATTCTCGTTACATGTTGGGCCCGTGGTCCCTTGCCCTTGGGTTCTACCCTTGGGTGGAGGACACTCGCGAGTGGTTGACTCTCACACTTGGACTGACGATAGGCTTATTGACCTGTACAGTGAGACTTAGAGACTGATAGGGATACTGGCATTTATATTCCTTATATACTGTGTTGGCATACGTGACATATCGTTATACTGCTTTACTGTTCCGCTGCATTGATTACTGTACATTCATATTCATGCTGTCGTTGATTTACTGTTATTCATGTCCATTACCACTGTTAGAACTGTCACTTGATTTTATATAAATTATATTGCTATTGTGTCGCTCTGACGACCTGAGTATGCATGCTCAGTGTGAGGAGAAGATTTAGCCTGGATCAGTGCATCACAGACTTCTTGACTTGCCATTCCGAGTTACATTCGTTTGTTCCACTTCAGGTCAGTCTTTACATTGTTTCTTTCAGTTACTGCATTTCTCATTACCTGCGCATCATTTACTGTTTACCATGACAAACTAGAAGCCGAAGTGTGACTACGGCAGGACATTTCCTTGACCGTAGGAGCATGGCTGGCCTTGTCTACCCCTCGTATTCCGTATTTCGGGAAGCGGGGCGTGACATGGTTTAGTTGGTATCAGAGCCAGGTTTTTGCATCGATTGGGATTGCAGTTTTCCGTGCATAGTTTGGCAATCTAAGACATCCCTTCGGTCTAGATTGTAAACTTGTCATTCTTGATCCATATTCACATCGTGTGTTCAGCTATCCATTCGCTATGGTTTCGGGTGACTTGGCAAGGATACGTGGTTGCAATTTCACTACCGTACTCTAATCAAGTGACTTAAAGTCATATAGTTGATTCCCCACTTATAATAAATTCAGCACCTCTGATATTTTTGAATCCTTGTCCTATCCATATTACGTTCTGACTCGTATATCTTGTGACTTATATCATCCTTAAAATCATTGTTTCAGGATCATGTCTCCCAACGACTCTTCCTCTATCTCCACTCCCCAGAATCAGACTGTTGAGATCCTTAGTATGCTGCAAGGTCTAAAGGAAGCCCAGGAGCGGACAAATGACTTGTTGGCTGAAGGACTGAGGAGACAGGTGAATCAGGCACCAGCGGGAGTCTCCAATCATAAAGGGATCCCTGTTAGACGAGGAAAAGAGAAGATGATGAAGCGCCAATTTGTTCCCCAGCGACAGAAGCAGCAGAAGAACTTTTGCTGTGGATATTGTAAGAGGCCAGGACACCTTCAGAGGGATTATCGCCGCGCCCAAGGGAAATGTCTGATATGCGGTTCCAACAAACACCTCATCAATGGCTGCCCAGAAAGGAAAGAACTACATGGAGGAAACTCGTCCACACTCCCCACTTCTGCCAAGTGAAGATTACCGCGTAGTTCGGACTTCGACGATAAGGCGGATCAAACGCAGGATTCAACTCACGCGACGAGAATGCAATGTTATAGCAGTCGAAGAATGATTTTTCATGTTATCTACTTTCAGTAATAATGTTGTCATCTTTTTATGAATATTTCTTTCCGTTTGAAATCTTGTATCCGTTGAACTTTTAGTTGAATGCAATAAAATTTGAATCGTAATATATGTATCATTCTCTTGTCATTTCCTTTGTTCATACTATTCAGTAGCATAACATTTTAATCTTGATTTTACAATTCCCGCCACCGCATGTCTTTCCATACTTCGTACACTTGGCCATTTTCATTATTCATTCCATTATCTAATCATGACTCTTTTTCTTTCAGACCATGGCCCACCCTGGAGAAGCGCCGCATCTAGATGAGGATACACAGTCATGCGTTTCCTTAGATCACACACTGATGAGTCCTGACGATGAGATCAACGGTCCCCAAGTCGATTTCGGAAACCACGATCCAGAGAGCGAAGGAGCAGCCGCCCCAGAGTTTGACATGATAGCTGATTCCGACGAAGAAGAAGGAGATCCTGAAGAGAACCCTATAGGGGAAGACCCAATAGAAGAAGATCCCGCGGAAGAACCGATAGAAGAAAACCCAGTGGAGGAAGACCCCATGGAAGAGAACCAGGAAGGAGAGGAACACATGGAATCGGACTTCGATGAAGAAGCTCCATCCGAGGAAGAAGGACCAGAAGGTCAAGACCCTGCTGTGGAAGGACTTCCAATGGCTATACCCGCGAGGCGATATGGAAACGGACGCCCCTACCTGAGTGCGCAAGCCTACCGCAACCTGCTGAATCTCTACAACCGCGACTGACGGAATTTCTTTGATGTTGTCTTTCTGACCAAATAAAATGTGTATAGTTTAGGGCCACTTTTCGCCTTTAGGAATGCCTTGCTTCAAATTTTCTTGAATGAAATAAATCTTCTGAATTCGTAAACCTTTTGATTATTGGTTCGCTTAATACTTGTTTATTGCCCATATCCATTTATTTTCTGCTGAGATTCCTGACTGTCCACCCCTACTCATTGTATAGTTTTCACCCTCGATTCGACTAGAAAGTACCGCACCCTGATCCTTGGAATGAGCCACCATTCATCCTTCGTCTGTAACCTGTTTGAGATCCTTCTGGGAGGAGGACCTTCCTTACGAATAACCGAGTTCATTAATTTTTCAAATTCTTGATTCATAGGATTTACCGATCGTTAGTCTCTCCCATATTTTTTTTTATTTTACCTTGTAGTCCTTTCGTTGCTCACCATTACTTTCTGTGCTGACCCGATCCCAATCTCCTTGATCTTCAGCCTAAAGCCGACACACTTCAACCTTCTGTTTGAGCCACACTTCCTTATAAGCATAACCTATCTAGCCCTATATCTATTTGTGCTCCTCCTATTACCCTAATCATATTTAGGGACACAGTTATTCAAAAATTTAGTTTTCAGTACTTTGAATTTATCAATGAGAGTGTGTTATTGATTACTCTATTTCACATTTTAAGTACGCTATTATTAATCTCGTTTTCAGTGGCGCAAACTTACACTGCGCATATATTGTTCCTTGTTTCCTATTTTCGTTATGTGAGTTTTCTAAGTTGATTTAAACAATTCGATCGATAAATTACCTTAAAATGTTTTAACCTATCGACTAAGCTTTCACTACCTCATTGTCGTTACTATATTTTCAAGAATTGTACCTATGCTTACTATTATAAGTGGTTGAGTCTTATACTTATTTCTGTTTGCTATTTTGATATGCTTATATAAACACCCATTTGAGTCTCGATTTTATTGAACCCGCCTTGATTATTCTGTTCGTTATTGTTACCTATATTCTCGTATATTTGTAGTTGCTCTTGTGGTGTTCCTGCATTATACTTATTAGACCTATCTTTCGTACATAGTTCTTACATATATATAAGTACCTTCAGATTTTGTCTAACCGTTTTAAGTAAATCTACATGTATTAGTGTTCGATATGATAACTCTTCGCTTATTATTTTATAGCTTGTTGTTTCTTTAAATTTCGAGGACGAAATTTTTGTAAGGGTGGTATGATGTAATACCCAGAACCTTTTGTATGTCTGTATCCGTATTTTCTTTTACACCTATACCTGTACTTCTTTTAGCCTATAAATTTCATTTATGATAAGTTATTGTTTTAAACACCCAATCTATTATAGTACTTCCCTTCTCAGACCCTAATGTCAATTTCTCATGTTCTTGTCACATTAGTATAAACCTCAGTTCTAGGCACCCGTCTCTTTTCACAAACTATTTCTTCCCTTTTATTTTTGGCCCGGCCTGTTTCTTATTTTTCCCTTTTAAATCTTTTCCCAGCCCGGCCCGTTTCCTAAATTTCCCTTTTATTCATTTATTTTCCAGCCCCTATTAAATCTTAATCATTCCAATTTATTTCCCTCAGCCCATTTACGTTTTCCATTAGTTTTAACCCTATTTTATCCCCCGGGCCCGTCTTATTTTCCTCTAATTCCTTTATTATTAATTTCTTAACCCAACTCCCTTGGCCCGGCCCTCTTATTTCTTTTCCCTTAAATTTTTATTCTATTTTTCAGCCCAACTCCCTTGGCCCGGCCTGCCCCATTTCTCCCCCCAAATAAATCCCTTCTTTATTTTCTTGGCCCAGCCCAAACTCCTCAGCATCGCGCCCGCTTCGCCCTCAACCCGACCCGAACCCACGTTACTGTTCATCTCTTTTAAAACTTCCCAACGGTAACTCCCCTTCACCCGCGCGAGATCCACTCTCCTCGCCGTAACCCACGCCGCCTCCTCGACCCTTGCTCACGCGCCGTTACTCCCCACGACGCGCGCGTTTTCCCTCACGACTCTCTCCTCTACCCAATACTCCCTCTTCCATGCTCGATCCCCCTCATTTCTCATTTTTCCTACTAAAAATTCTCTGCAACCATCTTCGACGACGACGGCAGCCATCTCACCCACTGCATCCCTCGCGACCCACGACAACAGCACCGTCGACCTCGCTCACTCCTCCTCCCTTCTTCCTCCACTGCCCCGAGCGCCTGCACCTTACCTGACTCCCCCGCACACCCAACCCACTCGCTCGAGCTCGGTGCCCCCTGCCCCGACGCCGGCGAGCTCCTCGTCTCGTCGTTGACGCACCAGCATCTCGTCGACACCCTTCACCCTCCTCATCAACATCATCTCCATCGCCATCGTCTCTCTCCCCCTTTCTCACTGCCCTCTCTTTCCCTGCATCTCTTTCTGTGTGTTTCCTCTCTCTAACTCTCAGCTCTCTCTCTCTCCCCCTGCTTCCCTCTCTCTTCTCTCTCTCAGTCTACTCTCTCACTCTCTCTCTCTGTGTGTGCCTACTCTCTCTCCCTCTCTGCTACTCTCTTTCTCTGTATCTCACCTCACTCTCTCTCTGTACATCTCTCTCTCCCTCTCTGCTACTCTCTTTCTCTGTATCTCACCTCACTCTCTCTCTGTACATCTCTCTCTCTCTGTCTACACTCTCTCTCATTTCTCTCTCTCTCCAAATCTCACCGTATTTCCATCCTCTATCAACCTACACCACCGCACGACATTGCCCAAGCCCGCAACAGCCAACTCCGTCAAGCTCGAGCCAGGATCGAGACTTTTGTCACTGTGGTGCCGTGCCGCGCGTGTGTTGCGTCGTGCCATTACCACTGCCGTACATCGCCTAGACGCCTCCAGGCAAGTTTTTATTTGCTTACATGCTATTTACTTATGGTACAATCACTAAATACATAGATTATAAAGTTGCAAATTTAAACTGATTATGTGCCATAACCTGCTCGACGTGTGTCCCCAATGGGAAACCTTTCCAAATTTGACGGTACTCACTTGTGTAGGTTGGCCCGTGGGCCTATGATTCTAGTGTGTGAATTTTATTAGAAAATACGATTGTTAAATATCAAAACAACTACCCCCAAGTTTGCCTGTAAAACTGGATATTTTCTGTACCTGAAAACCATAAAAATCAACATAAATTATATACATGCTGGATTGATGTCCTCGAGGGCTCAAATCGAATCCAACTCGACGAACTATAACCCCACACTAGTTTCCGAATATTCCTGTACTCAAACCATGATGATATTTGGATCGGAGTGCGACTCTGGACTGCAGTCCAGAGCGACTCCAGTTGTTGCTTGCTGTTCCGTAACGGGTACCACAAGATTTCCTTAACTCGTAGGTTGCGGAACTCTGCTGGTTAGTATAGATAAATCTGTTATCTAGACAACACAATTGATTTCATTCTGTTTCGTTACCATTTGTTATTTATTCTATAATTTAAAAGATCGGGACGCATAACAGTCCCAACAGAATCAGAATTGACATGTTAGGGTTAAACATTGTATATCTCCCGACGTACAGATGCGATTGGAGATCCGTCTATTGAGTTGAAAACCTTACTGAAAACCCTAGAATTCATCCAACTGTAGAGTCGCTAAAATCTGATCCCAAGTGGGATTAAAATGCGTTGCGAAATGGATTTCTGATTCTGAAACCGGATTTCCAGCCGCGAGCGTTTAAAATGAAATGGTTATAACTAGTTATCCTGGAACCCGATTGGCTTGAAACTAAATTCGATGGATGGACAACTGAACATGCTAAATATTACATGTTTATCGTTTCGCTAAAATATATATGTACGTTTCATGATAAATCGTGCAAGTGATAGAATACTGTTTCATAACATCTTGATCATGTTCATATACTGTTCACGCATCATATCATGCCCATAACATTGTAGTGATAAGCTAGTGGTATCGTGCATTTACCCAGTGTTAGTTTCTAGCGATGATTGTGGCAAGTACGTCAGTGTTCGTGTATCCGTGATTAAGTGAAAGTGATACGTACTTGTACACAATCAGTGACCCTATTATTCCATTGCATTGTCGACGTCTGTGGGATGCGTGTACGTGTGACTATAAGTGGTATGGGACACTTATGGAAGCGCTTGCACGGGTGTCACAGATAAGGCATCCGACACTGCCATTTATCTTAGGTATTAGTCAGGACGTGCTTGATGGAGGTCCTGCCTCCAGTTCTCGCGCAGACTTGTCACGGATCGTTTAGTATTTAGGGTTGTGGTTAGCGTTTGATGTAGACCACGGGGTGTGGGGTAGTTTAAGTGTGAGTTCAACAGAATCTCGGGAGTCCCATGCCGGCTTATATATTTAGGGAGTTATATGGAGATTTACAGGGTATGTGATATATACACCGTGATATTCTCGTTACATGTTGGGCCCGTGGTCCCTTGCCCTTGTGTTCTACCCTTGGGTGGAGGACACGCGCGAGTGGTTGACTCTCACACTTGGACTGACGATAGGCTTAGTGACCTGTACAGTGAGACTTAGAGACTGATAGGGATACTGGCATTTATATTCCTTATATACTGTGTTGGCATACGTGACATATCGTTATACTGCTTTGCTGTTCCGCTGCATTGATTACTGTACATTCATATTCATGTTGTCGTTGATTTACTGTTATTCATGTCCATTACCACTGTTAGAACTGTCACTTAATTTTATATAAATTATATTGCTATTGTGTCGCTCTGACGACCTGAGTATGCATGCTCAGTGTGAGGAGAAGATTTATCCTGGATCAGTGCATCACAGACTTCTTGACTTGCCATTCCGAGTTACATTCGTTTGTTCCACTTCAGGTCAGTCTTTACATTGTTTCTTTCAGTTACTGTATTTCTCATTACCTGCGCATCATTTACTGTTTACCATGACAAACTAGAAGCCGAAGTGTGACTACGGCAGGACATTTCCTTGACCGTAGGAGCATGGCTGGCCTTGTCTACCCCTCATATTCCGTATTTCGGGAAGCGGGGCGTGACACGGCCCCATCGAACCAGCGTCGTCTAGAGGACATCGTTTCATCCTGGCGACGACTGATTACTTCTCCAAATGGGCAGAAGCAGTACCGTTGAGGGAAGTGAAGACGGAGAATATCCTCCACTTTTTCAAGACGCACGTCATTTATCGGTTTGGAACTCCGCGGCGGATTATCTCCGATAACGGGCCAGCCTACAGAAGCCACAAGATCAGCCGCTTCGCGCAACAACACAATATAGACTGGAGATATTCCTCAGTTTATAATCCCCGAGCTAACGGTCTGGCCGAGGCTTTCAATAAGACCTTAACAAAGATCATGAAGAAGACGGTGTCCCGAAATAAGAAGGACTAGCACGAGAGACCGCAAAAAGCTCTTTGGGCGTATCGAACTACGTTCAAGACGGCCATGAACACAACGCCATATGCGTTGGTGTTTGGTACAGAAGCAGTACTCCCCCTCGAGATAGAGTTACCCTCTCTACGAGTGGCGGTCCACTACGGACTGACGGGCGAAGGAAATGCTCATTTTCGGCTTGAGGAGCTTGATGCCCTTGATGAAACCCGGCTCATAGCGCAACAAAACCTGGAGGCTTACAAAGCAAAGATGACGCGCTCATACGAAAGATTGGCCAGACCGAGGACGTTCCGCCAAGGCGAACTCGTGCTAATTGTCAAAAGACCTATGATCCCCAATCGCGCCAAGCGGGAAAAATTCGAGCCAAACTATGAAGGCCCTTATATAATAGACAGGGTCTACCAGGGTGGAGCGTATCTACTCATGGATATGCACGGTGAAAGACCTTTCAGGCCAGTAAACGGTCGCTTCCTGAAGAAATACTACGCTTAACGGGTCAATGCCTAGGTCAATGATAGATGACGACGACTATGTCCGCTCGCTATCTTCCTAGGCCCGAACTCTAAGTAGTAACCGGCTTACTTTACAACGGACCGAAACATCCTTAAACTAACGACGGACCGAAATGTCCTTAAACTAACAACGGACCACTATGCCCTAAAACTAGCTGTTGACCGAGATGTTGATAAACTACGGTGGATTGCAGTATCTCAAAGCCGATTAAAAAAAAAATAAGAAACATAATATAATAATAATAAATAAAAAACGGTATGTCCATAAGCAAAATGGGTACGGATGAAAACCCGAAAGGGCTCCGTGAGTAAAAACAGCAGAGCTACCGGCGAGTGTTCGTGAAAACCCGAAAGGGCGCAATCTTGTAAAAAAAAAAGAGAAAAAAAATAATAAAAAACGGTATGTCCATAAGCAAAATGGGCACGGATGAAAACCCGAAAGGGCTCTGTGAGTAAAAACAGCAGGGATACCGGCGAGTGTTTGTGAAAACCCGAAAGGGCGCAACTTCGTTAAAGGACACTTGCAGGGTCCTCACGATCTTGTAAGGAGAAACCGCCCGCGTGAGATCCTTACGACTCACAAGGCAGCAACACACTTAGGAATCCCTACGATTCCTAAGGAGAAAATACACTTGCGAGATCCTCACGACTCGTAAGGAGAACTCTCTTATGGGACCCTCACGGCTCATAAGATTTGAAAGTCTTAAGTTATAGAAACCTAAACCTGTTCTTAAGCAAACCCCCCATAGCCTTCGATATTTCCCTATAAGTGGCTCAATACTGACCCTTGTATACAATCCACGGGCATAAATAAACATTTCCCCAGCAAGGTCCCACCCATGACTAGGGATATACCCATATGATGAACAACCCTTGTAAGTCCTCTCGACTTAGGAGGAGAAAACCCTCTTGTAGGATCCTTACGACTTACAGAGAGGCATACACTTAGGAATCCTCACGATTCCTAAAGAGAAATTACACCTGCAAGATCCTCACGACTTGTAGGGAGAAATATCTTTGTGAGACCCTTACGGCTCATGAAGTCAAAAGCCTTAGTTGACAGGACCTTAACCCTGTTCACTAAGCCACCTTTGTTTGACATCGACAGAGGCAAATGATGATTCGCTCTTGGAAATATCCCAGTTGTAGTGGTGCTGATGCCGAAATCGGTGTCTAATTTCAGGTTTATGGCGAAAAGCCAGCAAGCCACACATGCATACGAAATAGCCGAAATGATGGGGCAACTTGCAATAAAAAGCAGCAAGTAAAAATGTATGCATGAAAAATAGCCGAAATGATGGGGCACCTCGCAATAAAAAAACAACGAGTAAAAATGAAATAAATAGCCGAAATGATTGGGCACCGCGAAAATAGCCGAAATGATGGGGCAATCGCGACCTTCGCGATATAAAAGCTGAAATGATAGAGTATCGTGGAAAAAGAAATAAAATAAAAATGAAATTTATGCCCTACAGGTGATGTTATATCGCTCCCTGTATACAATCCAAGGGCGTAAACAAAGAAGTGATCATACTTTCCCCCAGGTTTCATCAAAGAAAGAAGCCAAATCTCGACGGGCCGCAAGTGACCTAGAGATCATCTCAACACTCGTCTCGTGACAACAGACACAACATCAAACAAAGCGGAACAGCGGCAACCCCCAGTTCCCTGGCTCGGTGATACACATATCACCAAGAGTCAAACCTCCATTCCGTGAAATGCGGATACAATCAGCAAAATTCCTGGTTACGTGGAACGCAGATAATGTCACTCTTTGACCCCATGGAAAATGTCTAGAGCGGATCCTGGTCCTCGCAGAGCACGGCAGTGAACCCGTGTGAAGCATCCAGAGCGGAGCCTAGTCCTCACCGAACACGGCAGTGAACCCGTGTGAAGCATCTAGTGCAAATTCCTGGTTACGTGGAATGCGATAATGTCACTCTTTTACCCCGTGGAAAACGTCCAGAGCGGATCCTGGTCCTCGCAGAGCACGGCAGTGAACCCGTGTGAAGCATCCAGAGCGGAGCCTAGTCCTCGCCGAACACGGCAGTGAACCCGTGTGAAGCATCTAGTGCAAATTCCTGGTTACGTGGAACGCGGATAATGTCACTCTTTGACACCGTGGAAAATGTCCAGAGCGGATCCTAGTCCTCGCAGAGCACGGCAGTGAACCCGTGTGAAGCATCCAGAGCGGAGCCTAGTCCTCGCCGAACACGGCAGTGAACCCGTGTGAAGCATCTAGTGCAAATTCCTGGTTACGTGGAACGCGGATAATGTCACTCTTTAACCCCGTGGAAAACGTCCAGAGCGGATCCTGGTCCTCGCAGAGCACAGCATTGAACCCGTGTGAAGCATCCAGAGTGGAACCTAGTCCTCGCCGAACGCGGCAGTGAACCCGTGTGAAGCATCTAGTGTAAATTCCTGGTTACGTGGAACGCGGATAATGTCACTCTTTGACCCCGTGGAAAACGTCCAGAGCGGATCCTGGTCCTCGCAGAGCATGGCAGTGAACCCGTGTGAAGCATCCAGAGCGGAGCCTAGTCCTCGCCGAACGCGGCAGTGAACCCGTGTGAAGCATCTAGTGCAAATTCCTGGTTACGTAGAACGCGGATATTGTCACTCTTTGACCCCGTGGAAAACGTCCAGAGCGGATCCTGGTCCTCGCAGAGCACAGCAGTGAACCCGTGTGAAGCATCCAGAGTGGAGCCTAGTCCTCGCCGAACACGGCAGTGAACCCGTGTGAAGCATCTAGTGCAAAATTCGTGGTCACGTGGGACGCGGGTAATGTCACTCTTTGACCCCGTGGAAAACGTCCAAAGCAGATCCTGGTCCTCGCAGAGCACGGTAGTGAACCCGTGCGAAGCATCCAGAGCGGAGCCTAGTCCTCGCCGAACACGGCAGTGAACCCGTGTGAAGCATCTAGTGCAAATTCCTGGTTACGTGGAATGCGGATAACGTCACTCTTTGACCCCGCGGAAAACGCCAAGAGCGGAGCCTGGTCCTCGCCAAGCACGGCAGTGAACCCGTGTGAAGCATCCAGAGCAAACATCGGACTGTGGAGTCCTTTAAATCCACGGACTATGATGTCCTTAACCTCGACCGTAATGTCTTAAAACTAACGATCAACCATCCTGATCCTGTACTGAATCTTCCTTGGTTTAAGGGTACATCTCTTCACTCCTTTGATACCTGGCGTTGTAATTCCTCAACGTCTTCAAAGAGGTGACGGGTCCCTGCAACCACACATTGGACTGTGGAGTCCTTAAATCCACGGACTATAAGGTCCTTAACCTTGACCGGGATGTCTTAAAACTAACATCGGACTGTGGAGTCCTTAAATCCATGTACTATGAGGTCCTTAACCTTGACCGTAATGTATTAAAACTAATATCGGACTGTGGAGTCCTTAAACCCACGGACTACGAGGTCCTTAACCTTGACCGGGATGTCTTAAAACTAACATCGGACTGTGGAGTCCTTAAATCCACGGACTATGAGGTCCTTAACCTTGACCGGGATGTCTTAAAACTAATATCGGACCGTGGAGTCCTTAAATCCACGGACTATGAGGTCCTTAACCTTGACCGTAATGTCTTAAAACTAACATCGGACTGTGGAGTCCTTAAATCCACGGACTATGAGGTCCTTAACCTTGACCGTGATGTCTTAAAACTAACATCGGACTGTGGAGTCCTTAAATCCACGGACTATGAGGTCCTTAACCTTGACCGTAATGTCTTAAAACTAACATCGGACTGTGGAGTCCTTAAATCCATGGACTATGAGGTCCTTAACCTTGACCGGGATGTCTTAAAACTAAATCGGACTGTGGAGTCCTTAAATCCACGGACTATGAGGTCCTTAACCTTGACCGTAATGTCTTAAAACTAACATCGGACTGTGGAGTCCTTAAATCCACGGACTATGAGGTCCTTAACCTTGACCGGGATGTCTTAAAACTAACATCGGATTGTGGAGTCCTTAAATCCACGGACTATGAGGTCCTTAACCTTGACCGTAATGTCTTAAAACTAACATCGGACTGTGGAGTCCTTAAATCCACGGACTATGAGGTCCTTAACCTTGACTGTGATGTCTTAAAACTAATATCGGACTGTGGAGTCCTTAAATCCACGGACTATGAGGTCCTTAACCTTGACCGTAATGTCATAAAACTAATATCGGACCGTGGAGTCCTTAAATCCACGGACTATGAGGTCCTTAACCTTGACCGGGATGTCTTAAAACTAAATCGGACTGTGGAGTCCTTAAATCCACGGACTATGAGGTCCTTAACCTTGACCGTAATGTCTTAAAACTAATATCGGACTGTGGAGTCCTTAAATCCACGGACTATGAGGTCCTTAACCTTGACCGGGATGTCTTAAAACTAACATCGGACTGTGGAGTCCTTAAATCCACGGACTATGAGGTCCTTAACCTTGACCGGGATGTCTTAAAACTAACATCGGACTGTGGAGTCCTTAAATCCACGGACCATGAGGTCCTTAACCTTGACCGGGATGTTTTAAAACTAACATCGGACTGTGGAGTCCTTAAATCCACGGACTATGAGGTCCTTAACCTTGACCGTAATGTCTTAAAACTAACATCGGACTGTGGAGTCCTTAAATCCACGGACTATGAGGTCCTTAACCTTGACTGTGATGTCTTAAAACTAACATCGAACTGTGGAGTCCTTAAATCCATGGACTATGAGGTCCTTAACCTTGACCGTGATGTCTTAAAACTAACATCGGACTGTGGAGTCCTTAAATCCACGGACTATGAGGTCCTTAACCTTGACCGTAATGTCTTAAAACTAACATCGGACTGTGGAGTCCCTAAATCCACGGACTATGAGGTCCTTAACCTTGACCGTGATGTCTTTAAACTACGATACCCTGGAAAACATCCCAAAGCGACCCTTGACCCCGTGAAATACGGATAAGGGTGACCGCACCCAACACTTGCGGGTCCTCACGACCTGCAAGGAAGAAAACTCTCTTGAAAGATCCTTATGACTCCCAAAGGAGAACCCGCTTAAGAATCCTCACGATTCTTAAGGAGAATTTACACCTACGGGATCCTCTCGACCTGTAGGGAGAAAAACTCTTTATGAGACCCTCACGGCTCATAAAGCTCAAAAGTCTTAGGAGGCAGATCTTAACCCTGAATCCTAAGCCATCGCTACCCTGCAAAGAGATCAAGATAGACTGTCCCCAGAACACATTCAATAAAAAAGGTGACACACTATTAAGAAAAATATGTCTTTATTCATAAACCAAAATGAGTACAGAGTACAATTCATGAAAGAACAAAAAGAAAATACTCTCATTCAGGAGTATGTACAAAAAGGAAAGAAAAGATACACGTTTTTAAGCCGGCGGGCGATTTAGTAATTTCGCTAGCTCATCCTGCTTTTGCTGGGTCACGGCTTCATTATTCAGGATCGCCAGAAGACGAGCCTCCGCCTGTGCCTGCTGGGCCTGATACGAAGCAAGCTGGCTTTCAAGCTCTTTCTCAGTGGCCTTGTGAGCCTCGACCCTCTCGCGAGTGAACGTGGCAGCTTTATCAAGAGTCACCACCTCCCTGATAGACTCTTGAAGCACCCGCCAGAGTTCGTATGCTTTGTTGGCCTTAGCAGTAAGATTAGCTTGAAGATCGCTCAGCGCTTTAGAAGCCAGCTCCCTCTCCGAGAATTTACGGCCGAGCCTCTTCTCGCACGATGTCATGTTTGCCGCGCACCGCGCTATCAGCCCCCGCAAGTCCGCCTTTGCAGCCATGGCCTCTGAGGAAAGACGGGAACATTCAAGTGCGTGCAAGCAAGCCATCACCTGCCGACAGAACTCCACCCAGACTCGCACCACCTCTTCGCTATGGTAGGTGGCAAGAAAAGAAGAAAACCGTTGGCCTCGGCAGCAAATGCTTCAGCTGCGGTCGTGCTGCCAGCACGGAGCTCCTCAATCAAAGATGATAAGGAAACAAGGCTTAATTGGGCTAAGCGTTCTGAAGCCCGCAGAGCATAGGGGCCGGGCGGCATAACGATGCGCGATTCCAACGCTATGGAGGCTGGCAGGGCTGTTCAGATTTGAAAGACGTCAATAAAACTCTTAAGAAAAAAAGAACAAATGGGACCGTAATGAAATGTCACTTACCTACGGTCATGCAAGTAGGAGCTGAAGATTCCTCTGGCCCTTCAACGACCTCGACCTCGTCGTTAGCTTCCAAAACTGTAAAAGACATCAATGTCATTTCTCAAAATGGCAACAATGCTATAATAGTAGCGAACAACGCTAACCTTGCCCAGAGGAAAGGACAATGCGCTGAGGGGAGATCGCCTGCGGAGCTGCCATCTCCAATAAACGCTGAAACGATTGCCGAGGAGACAAATCAGCAATAGAAGCCGCCAGCCCGCGCAATTCTGGGGAAGACAAAAGAATTCAGACTACGGAAAGATTACTAATTTAAAATGCAGAAGGTTACCTTCAACACTCCTCCCGTTCTGAGTCGGGGGGATAGCGGCTTCGACGGCCTCTGCCGTGACCTCGGGCTCCAACAAAGGGAGGGTAGTCCCGACTATCTCCATCTCAGCCTTTGGGCCACCTTCGGGGAGAGTCGTTGGGGCGGTAACCACCAAAGGAGCCTCCCCCAAAGGAGCAAGCGCTCCGTGATCAATAACTGCCACTGGAGGCTTTATTGTAAGAGGAGCAACTTCATTAACCCCCTCCACATCGAGCAATGCTTCATCGGGAATGTCGACAGGCTTTAGCTTCAATAAGCCTGTAGGGACCTTCCCCATCGTCGAAGATTCTGCACAATTCACACAAGAATAAGGATACATACGTGCAGGCGTAAACAATCTGAAATGCTACGAAGAAGTATAAAGGCATACCAATGCGTAACGAAGCCTTCAATATGGCTTCTTCAAGCCGTTGCTCCTTCTCAAGGAGGCATTCTCGCCGGGGTTTGAGGGTGGACTCGTGGCCGCCGGTCCATAAAGAAAACGCGTCTGCCGCGTCCTCTGAAGCAGCCTGCTTCAAGGCCTTTTCCCCCCATTCCTCAAAAGGGCCTATAAACCGCCGCCGAATCCACGAGGGGTCTTCGTAAAAGATTACAGCAGGATAGGGATTTTTCGGAACCCTGGCGTTCTGAGACGCGTCTTTGGAATGCCTTATAGCCTCAGCCAACTGTGCGGCTTCCTCAGCGGCTGAACTAGGGAAAAGTAGTTCAGCATTTGATTCCGGTAAGGCCAACGGCTCATTTTCAAGGATGGGCTCAGACTCCGTTAAAGAGTCGAGCAAATTAGTAGCCACCTTCCTTCGACGCTTGGACCCAGAACCAGTCGCCGAGGACGACCGTTTCTTTCTCTTCAAAGCCTTAGTGCGGCGTTGGCCCACGTCGCCCTCAACACCCTCACCCCGGGCCACAACTGGAGATGACACTGCCATCGTCGATGCCATGGAGGGTTGTGCTGCCTCGGGTGGTGGTACCATTGCCGGAGCCCGTCTACCCCACGACCGAGTACCCAGAGGCATACCAACTATTGGAGTAAGATCTACTCCCGACTCTCCAGGAATAAGCGCAGTGCCGGTATCCCTCAGGGGAAAGCGGACCGGGGCACGTGGTCGCAGCATGGCTCCCGTGGCCAAAACCTGAATAGGGGCGCCGTGGCCAAGAAGCACCCTTCTCTCCTCAATAATAACTGGGTTCACCCGATGGAGATACCAGCCCGTGAATGACCCCACGCATCGGGGAATGTAATCACCATCGGGGATCATGAATTGAGAACTGGTGTTCAGCCTCACAAAGTGGTGAACGGCATCTCGGACGGCCTCGAGCGAAGGAACCGGTGCGACTATGAAAGCTTCAAACGGGACGCCCTGATCATAGCTAAACTGCCGGGGAGTGAGCCCTATCTTATAAATTTGTCCCCATGGGCGGGCCTCACCCTGGCAAATGCGTCGTCCCAGGATATCTATAGCGGGGATTGGATGGTTCGGGATACCGATCGTCGAAGGCTCGAGCCGTCCCGTCGGAGTCCAATTTGGCATCTCCACAGCGAAAACCGTCCTCGGAGGATCCATTGGCGAAAATGGGAAAGCGGGCTCTGTCGGCACTTCACAGAGGAAACTCCGACGACCCTGGATAATATGGCTGTACCAAGTTCCCTATAGAAGCAAGTTGGTGCAGTTCGGGTCATGAGCCCGGATCATCGCCATCGCTTCCTCGTCAAATGGTGACTGAGGAAAAGCGGCCTCCGAGCGAGTGAAGGGAAAGCACGGAACAGAATCCATTGCACCTGAAATTGAATAAAAGAAAACTGTCAAAAGCAAAGCAGCAATATATATGCATGCATGAACATGAAGACAGTTGAAGAAAGCGATAGCAGACTCTTTTTATGGGACCATTGGCTACAAAACACATGAGCCCCACAGAATCAGGATGACGGCTCGTTAATAATGAGACCAAGCAGTTGTAATAAGAGAAAGGGGATATCCTCATTAAATAAGAAGTGGGTTTCAAATGGCCCTGCACATCCCCTAGAAGACAAATCTACCTTGGACTCTACAACAAATCAAACAGGATCAAGGGAATTAAATTCCCACAGAAGACATCATTGCAAGCTTCTGCTTCATTAATTACAGAAGGACAACCTAGGGCAAAGAGACCCTAAGAAGCCTCCATGTGAAGAAACTAAGTTCTTCATAGGAATTAAATTCCTTATTGAGAAACGGGAATTAAATTCCCAGAAACATTTTTGGGATGGAATTAAATTCCATGGATTTGAACCGCCATCATCATCTCCCTAAAGATCATACGAGCCCTAAAAGATCTACTGTTGAAGATTAAATGGTTTCATATTTTGATTGAAAAGCTTAAAGAAAGAATGGGTTCCTGTTAAAAAGGGTAAAAACCCTTGCCTTGGATTTAAAATCCAGAGGAATGTGAAAGTTCATCGTTCATTCAAGAGCATTACTTGAAGAAAAGAATCTTTTTGAACAGAGTTAAACTCCGAAAATGTTTCAAGGCAGAGAACTAAGCTCTGGAAGAAGAGAATTAAATTCTCAGAAAAAGTTTGCAAGGAGAAAGATAAGCAAAAGTGGAGGCGTTTCTGAAATGACCCCTATATTTATAGGATGTGATGGAGACGCTTCATCTCCCCAAATCCCTAGAAGAATCCAACGGTCACAAAAAGTTACAGCGTTGCACCCACGTGCAGACACGTGAGAACAACGCTGTGGGGGCATTTGTTTCCTGATTTAAAATTAGGAAAACTTATGGAGGAGGCATTACGTGCTAGCACGTGACTAGCGGTCACATATTGACACGTGACGTTTAAAAGCAGCGGCAAAAGGCAGATTCGCTCCATATTTAAATCAAAGAAAAGGCTCTAGAAAAGGTCACGTGCTCACATATGACCAGGGGTCACGTGTTGGCACGTGACGGCTGAGCAGCGGCCAGAGAACAGAGCGCAAAAGGAGAAGAAAAGCCAGTTCCAGGGGTCATATGCCTACACGTGACCAGGGGTCACGTGGCCACACGTGACCGGCTTTCAAAGCCTCTTTATTTTACAGAATTAAATTCTGAAAATAAAGCACTCAAATCTTTCCAAAGGAGAATGATTATTTGGAACCATTGGATTAAAAATCTAAAGGTGATTAAATATCACCTATTTATGGAAAAATCTTGAACTTGGAAAGATTTCTCCTTAAAATCTAACCGAAATAACAAAGGAATATCTTTGGATTTAAAATCCAATGGTGAATAAAATTCACCTAATAATCCAAAGGTCCAGATGAATGATGAATGCAAATCAAATCTCTAAATGAATGCAAATCAAATCTCTCAATGAAAGATTCACTAAAACAGATTGATTCTTCTCCTTCTCCTATAAATAGGAGCCAAGAAGAAAGAGAGATATATACAGAGACAGAGAGAGAGAGAGAGAGAGAGAGAGAGAGAGAGAGAAATAGAGCCTTGAGACTTTGGAAGAATTTGATCCTCTGCAAAAGAAAACCTTAGGTAAGAAAGGAGAGGCTTAAAAAGAGAATTTAATTCTCAAAAGAGTTTAACTCTTATATAAAAAGAAGAACTTAGTTCTTTCTCTAGTGGAGGATCTGCAAAGTGCACATCTCCCCATGAATTGAGAATTTAATTCTCATTGGGTTGAGATCCTGCCATGCAGATCCAAAACATAGAGGAGGAATTGAGTATTGAGAATTTAATTCTCACAGAATTATAGGAATTTAATTCCTTTGAGATAAAATTAGGGTTTAACCCTATGTTATAGGAATTTAATTCCTTTAAAATGGACAGAACCAGGGTTTAACCCTAATTGAGAACTTAATTCTCTCAAAATCATAGGAATCTAATTCCCTTAAAAAAAAGAGAAGATAGGGTTTCACCCTATGCCAGAATTTAATTCTACATATATGGGGGAATTTAATTCCTACAGAAAAGAAATTAGGGTTTAACCCTATCTAAGAATATAATTCTTCAAAAGAAAGTAGGAATTTAATTTCTCTAAAGTTATTGCTAGATCATTAAAACATGGAGTGAAACAGGGTCACGTTCTACCACGTGACCCCTTGGCAGAAGCACTAACCGACAAACACTTAAATGTCCATCACGTGACGGCACGTGATGCTTCAAAGTATTCAATATTTTTGGCAGAATAAAATGAAGTGAGGGCACTCTCACGTCCACGTGACCCCTCTTGCCGTAGTGTTTAACACTAAAGTTGAAACCTCTATATCCAGTGTTCAACACTGTTTTTCTCAGTGTCTAAGCTCTAATGTGGAAAACTCTATTTCCAGTGTTTCACACGGATTTTCTTAGTGTTTAAACACTAATTTGGAAAAACTCTATTTATAGTGTTTAACACTGACTTTCTTAGTGTTGAACACCAATTTGGAAGACTCTGTTTTCAGTGTTTAACACTGACTTGCCTTAGTGTTAAACACTAATTTGAAATCTCTATTTTCAGTGTTTAACACCGATCTACTTTAGTGTTTAACGCTAACGATCTCTTAGTGTTCAACACTAACTTGTCAACCTCATTCTCAGTGTTCAACACTGATTGGTTTTTAGTGTTTAACACTAGCCTTAGCCCAATTGGCTAAGTTCTAGAGGCAAAGCCTCTCCTTCAATGGACCAACAGAAAGTCAATATTCCAAACATGATTGGACTTAGCCCAAGATGGCCATAAGTCCTCAATTCAAACTTAACTGGGCTAATGGGCTCATAATATAATTAATTGGTCTTGGTTACAAATTGGGCCAAAGACTATTTAATCTACCTTGGTTCAAGGGTACATCTCTTCACTCCTTTGATACTTGGTGTTGTAATTCCCCAATGCCTTCAAAGAGGTGACGGGTCCCGATGACCACACATTGATACGGACTGTGGGGTCCTTAAACTCATGGACTATGAGGCCCTTAACCTTGACCAGGATGTCTTAAAACTAACAACGGACTATGAGGTCCTTAACCTTGACCGGGATGTCTTAAAACTAACGCCGGACTGTGGAGTCCTTAAATCCTCGGACTATGACGCCCTTAACCTTGACCGGAATGTCTTAAAACTAACAATGGACTATGACGTCCTTAACCTTGACCGTGATGTCTTAAAACAAACGCCGGACTGTGGAGTCCTTAAATCCTCGGACTATGACGTCCTTAACCTTGACCGGAATGTCTCAAAACTAACAACGGACTATGACGTCCTTAACCTCGACCGGGACGTCTTAAAACTAGCCACCGGACTGTGGAGTCCTTAAATCCACGGACTATAATGTTCTTAACCTTGACCGCAATGTCTTAAAACTAACATTGGACCGCAATATCCTTAAACTACCTATTGACCGCAATGTCACTAAACTAAACAACAGGGCTCCCTTAATTGCTCTCTTGTTGGATCTAAACGATCCCGTTAGGTTGATCTTAGTCTAAAAACTAGACCGACGTATCCTTAACAAACGTTTAAGTCGATCATAGTCTCAAATGAGACTAGCGTATCCTTAAACCCAAACCCCCAAACCCAAATCTAAGATAATACGGATTTGGACTAGTCCACGCCCAACGGGCGACGGCATAACTCAGTCTCCGTATACAATCCACGGGCAACTAAACACAAAATAAACACACACGACACGAAGTGACCATCTGGAGAAGGAGAAAGTGGTTACCGCAGTGCGGTAGCGTAATTAACTGCAGGGGCTTGCACCTGCAGGGAAGGGCATCCCCACAATCAAAAACCTCTCAAGCGAGGGGGAATCTGACGAAGTCTGCTACATCGGACGCATCCGTTTAAACCTTCGATCCATGGTGCCATAAATCAACTTGGCATCTTCGGAGAGGTAGACGGATAGCACCAATTAGCATCTGCCCCGAATCTCAGGCAAGACGTCCCTGCGCCATCGCCGTCTTTCGGAGGGGAACAGGTGGGTTGTAGAGGCACAATCGCAAGGAATTTAAATAATACAATTTAAAGAATACGGGTTTTAATAGTTTATGGTATTTTAATATAAAAGTCGTATTTGTCCCAAAATATATATTGTTAAAAAATAATCGTGTTATGCCATGATGCGTGTTGTGAAAGGTAGGTCATTACCTCGTGAGATTTTCTAAAGGTAATAGAAGCAAAAATGATAAAAGATGTCATATGTAATTTTATGGTATTTAAACGTAAAAGTGTAATAAAAGTTGTTTTATATGGAGTTTTGAAATGAAACTTGTTTATAATTATTGTTTAATGTTTAAGAAACAAAGTATAATAATTTAGATAATTAGTTCTTAAGAAAAAATGTTGTTTTAAAAAGTTTTAGAAATGAATGTCGGTATAACTCCACTTACCGACATCATTGAAAAGAAAAAGTTTTGAGATGTGAAAAGAAGAGAAGAGAGGGAACTTACTAGCTTAGAGAATAGAGGGGTGGTTGAAGGAACGTTTGATGGCTTCATGTATTCGCGGGGTCGTCGGAATCGTCGCCGGAAATTGACCTAGTGCTAACTCCACTTGTACCCTTCTTTAACTTGGAAAATTTTGGGAATTTTAACAAAAGATTTCAGAATGAAGAGGGCTAGGGTGTGGGGTTGTATTTATAGGGTAGAATTAGGGTTTTAAGAATTGAAAAGAGAATTAAAATTGCATTTAAACTTGGATTAATGGTGATTTTAATCTCTCTGTTAATTTACAGGGAAATCAAACAGTATGGGAGTAGTGGGGGTCGGTCAAAGGACTGGGGTTCAGAACATTGGAGCATTCCCATAGGGTGGCCCGGCGTCGCCGGCCCTATAGTCCATCTCGCCGGCCACCTGTATGGGTTTGGGGCTTGGATTCTTGCCACGTGTCTAGGTCGGTTCATATATCATTCAGCACATGTTTAATTTTCAATGACTTTTCATTTTTACGTGTATTGCACGTGTAAAATTTTGGGCTACCAAAAAGTTTAAAATAAAAATCAGTAAAAATATATGTGGCTGATGGGATTCGAATACAGGGCTATATCACAGCAGTGCAAGGCTTTGTCACAGCAGTGCAAGACTTTACCAGTTAGCTACAAGTTATTTCTTGCTGTTCTTAAACAAATTAAATTTATAACTTATACACAGGCTTACAACTCTATTCTGTAGATTAACTTGAAAATTTTCGTACAGTAAAATTTGATTCGTTACATTCTACTCTCCTTACAGAAATTTCGTCCTCGAAATTTACAATTATTTAAGGACTAATTTACAAACAAGTAAGGGTATCTTGCACGCATGTCATCTTCTCTTTCCCACGTTGATTCTCCTGGTGATTCTTTTCTCCACATCACTCGAACCAAGTTTACTTCCTTGTTTCGTAGTGTCTTCACCTTTCTGTCTAGGATCTTAACGGGTTGTTAATCACAAGATAGATCTGTCTGTACAGTGAGCTCGGAGTAATCAAGAATGTGGCTGGGGTCGCTCACATATCTTCGAAGCTGGGATATGTGGAATACGTTGTGCACTCCTTCTAATGAGGGTGGAAGTGCCAAACGATAAACCACTTCTCCGACTCGTTCGAGTATGTCGAAGGGTCCAATAAACCTCGGACTGAGCTTACCCCTCTTTCCAAAGCGAATTACTCCACGATTTGGAGAGATCTTTAAGAACACATGATCTCCCGGATGGAACTCCAGGTGTCGGTGCTTTGCATCAGCCCAGTACTTCTGTCGGTCTTGAGCTATGCGCATTCTTTCCCTAATCGTGCGAACTACATCCACAGTTGTCACGATCATCGCAGGTCCAAGGAGTTCCCTATCTCCGATGTCGTCCCAACTTAATGGTGAACGGCACTTCCTTCCATAAAGAGCTGCAAACGGTGCCATACCAATACTCACTTGGTAGCTGTTGTTGTATGAAAACTCCATAAGATTTAGGTGATCTTCCAACGATCCTTCGAAGTCTAACATACACGCTCTTAGGATATCTTCAAGGATCTGAATCGTTCGCTCAGACTAACCATCTGTTTGTGGATGATAAGTTGTGCTGAAGTTCAGACTCGATTCCAATCTAATTTGCAGACTCTGCCAAAACTGCGATCGGAATCTGGTGTCACGATTGGAGGCAATACAAACCGGTACTCCATGTAATCTCATGATCTCCTGCATGAGTTCATGGGTATCAGAAATAGTACACTATGTAGAGTTAAATCTTACTTAGATTCAGACTTACTTCCATGTACTTCTTTGCCAGTGTCTCGGTAGATTGGCCAACTTGAAATGGGATGAAGTGAGCCGACTTTTTGAGTTGATCCATAATAACCCATACCGCATCGTTACCTTTCGTGCTGCGAGGAAGTGGAGTCACGAAGTCCAGGGTGATGTGTTGCCACTTTCATTTTGAAATATGTAATGGTTGAAGTAAACCGGCAGTCCTGTGATGTTCAGCTTTTACTTGCTGACACACCAAGCATTTGACTACGCTTTTGGCTACTTCACGCTTCATACCATGCCACTAGTAATGTTGACGTAGATCTTTGTAAATCTTTGTACCACCAAGGTGTACTGAGTACGGAGAGCTGTGAGCTTCTTTCATCAACTCTTCTCGAACAGGACCTTGTGGTACACACAATCTGCTTCTGTATCTCAAAGATCCGTCTTCATGGATGATGAAGTCTGTTCTAAGTCCACTTTCTACTTGTTCTCTGATCTTTTGCAACTTGGCATCATTTGCTTGAACTGCTTTGATCTGATTGACAATAGTAGACTGAACTTATAAGTTTATCAACTTTGAAGTATTGCCTGGCATAACCACTTCTATCTCCATCTTGTGTAATTCTTGTTGAAGCTTCTACTGTGCGGTGAGTTTCATTGATAGAGGCCGGCGACTAAGTGCATCAGGAACTACATTCACCTTCCCTGGATGATATTGTAGGTTGATGTCGAAATCCGCCATAAGTTCTAACCATCTTCTCTGCCGCATGTTCAACTCCTTCTGAGTAAACATATATTTCAGACTCTTGTGGTCCGTGTATATGTCCACTCGCTCTCCAAGTAGATAATGACACCAAATCTTCAGTACAAAGATAACGGCCGCCAACTCCAAATCATGTGTTGGATAATTGCACTCATGAATCTTCATCTGTCTTGATGCATAAGCTACAACTTTACCGTGCTGGTGTAGAACACATCCTAACCCCTTACCGGATGCATCACAATGCACAACAAAACCTCCAGATTGGTCCGGTATTACGAGAATAGGCGCTGATGTCAATCTTGACTTGAGTTATATAAAAGCTTGTCCACATGTTTCTAACCACACAAATGCTTCATCTTTACGTGTGAGCTTGGTCAGGGGTGTTGCAATCTTTGAAAAGCTTTCTATAAATCTTCGGTAGTATCCTGCTAATCCCAAGAAACTTCGAATGTCCTTCACTGTCTTTGATGTCGGCCATTTGCTTACTGCTAATACTTTAGCTGGATCCACAGAGATTCTTTCGCCTGAAACGATATGTCCTAGAAATCCGACTTGATCTAGCCAAAATTCGCATTTGCTGTATTTGGCATAGAGTTGATGCTGTCGCAAAGTCTCCAGGACAATTCGTAGATGTTCAGCGTGCTCTTTCCGATTCTTTGAATACACCATGATGTCGTCGATGAAAATAACAATAAACCTGTCTAGGTACTCTCGGAAAACCTGGTTCATCAAATTCAAAAATATGGTTGGTGTATTGGTCACTCCAAATGGTATCACGAGAAACCCATAATGACCATAGCGAGTCCTGAATGCCGTCTTCGGAATATCAGACTTTTGACCTTCACCTGATGATAACCCGAATGAAGATCTAACTTTGAGAAAACGCCAGACCAACTTAGCTGATCGAACAGATCGTCGATTCACGGTGGTGGATACTTGTTCTTTATCGTGACTTCGTTCAGAGCTCGGTAGTCAATGCGCATTCTGTATGAACCTTCCTTCTTATTTACAAGCAAAACTGGAGATCCCCAACTTGAAGTACTGGGACGAATCCATCCTTTCTTCAGAAGTTCGTCCAGTTGAGTACGGATCTCCTTCAATCCTTCTGGACTTAACCGGTACGGTGCTTTGATCATCGGTTGTGCACCAGGTACTAAGTCAATACTGAATTCAAGAGCTCGATCGGGAGGCAAATCTGAGATGTCTTCAGGAAATACGACTTCGAACTCTCGAACTACCTCTGGCTTGTCTTCCTCTGCTTGTAGTGTTGCAACTATTGCCTTCTTCGGTTTAGCTTTGTAGGTGCTAGGCTCTAGTGTACGGTCTCCACTCTTGAAATAAAAGACCGGATGATCTGGAATCTCGAACACTACCCTCCTTTGATATCAGTCGATGGTAGCGTAGAAAGTTCCTAGCCAGTCCATTCCTAAGACTATATCAAAGTTCGGTATGTCCAGCACCTTGAAATCAGCATAATTCTCTGCTGCAGACGACTACTGGACACAGCTCGTATCCTAAAGTTTCCTTTAGAACGTCGTTCCCTAAACTGACATTCCAACTGAATATAAGCGGTTTAACTGGAATCGCATGAGTTCGGACGAACCGTTGCGACATAAAGCAATGTGATGCTTCAGTATCGAAGAGTGCTAGTGTAGGAAGTAAGGCTACTAAGATTGTACCTAAATTATGTGGGATATGTTTAGGTATGAAAAATAATATATAGATGTAAACAAGTATTGAACAACTTTGAAAGATGGGAAGTTACCAGTGATTACTTGGCCTGTGGCTTCAGATTCTTCCACAGTCATTATGAAAGCCTGACGCCTGGGTACGTTCCTCCTTGCTGGGGGAGCATTCCTCTGTTCGTTCCTCTGTCCTTGAGGTGGGTTCCTTTGTACTTGATGGAACAGACGAGGAGGAGGTGCAGTAAGTCCACGAGGAGGTGGAGCTGGGAGAGCAAGTCGAGGAACAGGTGCCTGAATAGCTGGCCACTGCGGATAAGTGATTGCTGGTCTGGGTGCAAGATTTGGATTGAGTCTACGAGGACAAGATCCAATATCATGTGTGGATAAGCCACAGACTAAGCACAGGCCGTTTGCACGCCTGCATTCCTTCGCCAGGTGTCCATTCCTTCTGCAGTAAGTGCAAAAGTTTGGACTGGGCCGGTTAAAACTTACCCCCGGTCTCTTGGGTACAAACGGTGGCTTGGAAGAAGCTCCTCTTGCCATCTGAGTAGCAGGGCGTTCACACCGGCAAATTGAGGTCTGCCCTTCTTCTTCACTACTGCCTCATATCTTCGGGCAGCCTTTAGTGCAAGGTCGTAGGTTGGGAAATCCCCTGTAGCTAGAGTAGCTTGGATCTCCTGGTCCAACCCTTGCTGAAATCGTCTAGCCCTGATCTCAGCAGTCGGTATGAGATGTGCTGCGAACCTGTTATGGTCTTGTGTTAGCTGTGCAGTATGTGATATTAGAAAATCGAATATTTAAGACATATTTTACCTGCTCAGCATGGTGAATTCAGTGTCATACTCATCCATAGATTTAGTCCACATCGAACCTTGTTGTAGGTGGATGAATTTCTGCGCCATGTCAAAACAGGCAATCTCGGGAAAATATTTCGCGTTGAACATGTCGCGAAATGTCTTCCATTCGATCGGCTGGGTAACTCGGCTTTCTTCAGCCTTCCACCATACCCTGGCATTGTCAGTTAGTTGCAGCTTCGCAACTCTTACCCAAGAAATCTCTGGCACTTGTGTTGCTGCCAGGTTGTCTTCGATCGACTGAGCCCATTGCTCTGCTTCCAAAGGCTCTCTTTCCCAGAGAATTGTTTAGGGTGTAATGCCCAGAATTGTTTCACACCGGGTGCCTCAGCTTCTGGGCGGTGCAAAAGAATAGCAATTTGCTGCTGCTGTCCCTGTAAGAGGCTCTTGATTGCCTCAAGCAATACCGTCTGCTCGTTGATAGGAGAAGCTATGGTAGGTGTAAGTGGTAGAGGTGGCGGTGGGGTGTTGCCGTTGACGTTCATGCTAGTATTGTTGGGAGAATCCATAACCTTTGAAAGAAAAATAGGGTTAGGATAGATTCAAGGAATATGAAATATAAAGAATGTTTAGTTGCTGATTCTTATAATTCTTGTGATATATATTGCTTAGTTTTCCATCCAGAACTGACATGCATGGTAAGGTTCCATGCAGAACTGACCTGCATGGGCCACCAACAAAACCGGTCACGCCCCGCTTTCCAGTGTACGAGGAAATAGAAGTGGCGAGGCCCGCGACGTATTTACTCAGAAGTAAACACGTTAAGCGTAAATAAGCAATATAATAAATATACACAAGAAACGACAAGAGATATAAATAAACATCAACTTTTTATTGATTAAATTCATTCTTTACATACAACTGAAAAGTAAATATAATACTGGAAAACGATGCCTAAACAATGGCAAGTGAACTGAAAGTAAAGTAAGTACAAGTGAACTAAAATTCCGAATCCTCAGTAAAGTGCTTCAAATCGTCCTGGCTGGGCTCGATCTCCTGAGTGTCGGGTCCTCTTGACAACATTCCAAAGAAAGAAAAAATAGGAATGTCATCAGCGAACTAGCGCTCGGTAAGTCTTAAGAGATAGGATAGAAATAGACAAATAGAGTGAATAGAACTGATAAAGAAAAAGTTAGTTATGCTAACGTAGTTGTTTATACCTTGGTACAGAATATATCAGTGTATATGAGAGAAGTCCAACTTGCTTCGTGGACTAAGGCATATGGAGTACAACGCCCCATCAAAACCAATGGGACAAAGGCAACGGATATTTAGGTTATGTGTATTATAGTGACCGTCTCATTCCATTTCTAATACATTCCGTACCAATCTAACCTTTAAAAACCTCGTTGTTTCCCCCCAATAATAAAAGAGCAAAGCTCTGTTCAAAATTTGAAAAGTGGCAGCGCCTCACGTGCCTTGTACGAGAGCGCCAACCCTGAGAGTTAAAAACTCTGAGGCAGCGTCTTACGTGCCTTGCACGAGGGCGCCCATGCCAGAACTAAAAGTTCTTTGCCATTGGATCAAAGATTCAACGGAGATGATAAATCATCAAAATACAGAATTAAATTCTGTTGAGGAAATATTCCTCAAATCTTTCTAAACAAGAAAGATTATTCTCTGTAAAACAGAGCACCGTTGGATTAATAATCCAATGGTGATTAAAAATCACCAAGCTACAGAATAAGCTCTGTATGTGAAAATATTTCCCAATCTTGTTAAAAACAAGAAATATCTTCAGTAAAACAGAAGTCCTTGGATCAAAGAAACAACGGTGGATAAAATCTCCAAATCAATTAAGGATCTCTCAATGAGAGATTTCTTTAACTAAATCAACAAATCGGCCTCTACTATATAAAAGACCTAAGACTTCAAGTGTGGCAGAGAGGAACCCCCCCCCATATACTTCAAGTTAAAAAAGAAGAGCAAGCAAAAAAGAAAGATTTAAGAGAGAAGAAGGAAGAAGAACTTTTTTCAAGATAAATAAAGAGAATAGAGATCATAGTATCTTGTTCAATTGATAAAACTGCACATTTGTTATTACATTTTTCCTACTATTTCTATTCTAGAAAATGTGTTTATTATAATATATGATACATATGAGGGTTTATCTGTAAAAATACTATTTTTCATGTGTTGATATATTATAATTAACATTTGGTAGGAAAATATATGCAAAGATATTATTGACCAAATCTTAATGGTGAAATTAATATCTCAATAAAACAAAACTCCACTAATATTATTTGTTGAGATTGTGCAGAATTTTTCAGGGCTAAAAATCAAGGGAATCAAAGTTGTTAAGAGCAAACCTGCCTAATTAAGAAAGAAAACTAAGAAATCAAGTCTGGCAGCAACTACGAGAATATTTTCAATTTCCCAAGATTCCAAAAATCTACACGTGTCATGAAGATAAAAGCACAGAAGACGGAATCAAAAGATCATTCCTCAAGGCCGCGGATCCGCGGCCAAACCCCCCTCTTGGCCGCGGATCCGCCGCGTGCCAGAGGGCTTGTGAGCTGTTATTTGGTTGGTAGAATCTTAACCTCTGGCTTCTAAATTTGGAAGCTGGGGTTCTGGCTTTTGAAGTATAAATAAGGACCGAGAGCCTCTTGGAAAAATGATCAAGTCAACGCGATCACGGAGTCCAAGACAGCTCACGCATCCAGGCTGATCATCAATGGTTCATCTACCTCCTTAGAAGAGATCGAGAAGAAAACTAGTATTTGTAATCATTTTCTAAGGGAACAAAGTGTAAATGAGTTTTGTTGATTAATAAAGGTAGTTCTTTTTCTTATTCTATTTCTTTGTAGTTCATTATGATTTCTCTCTCGATCTCTTCTCCACCCAACATGCGCGTGTAATTCTCCGCTTGTTAGGGTTCGTAGGATTAGGGTAGGTTAATGGATGATGAAGATCCTTAAACTCTTTTTACGTCCTATAAAGTTTATAAACTTTATCAAAAGAATCATTAACATCCTAATCGGGCGCGCTACCAATTTATTGTTAGTCTCGACCGCGATTAGAGATTAGATTAATGATTGTTTTGGTAAAGGCTAGATATGAATGGAGTTCCATGTCGAGATAGGGGTTAAAAGTGGGAACCCTTTTCCCTCCAGAAACCCTAATCTACATGCATCACTGTCGTTCTAGTTTTAAATCTATTAAAGGATAAAAAGGATAATCTTTAATTAATCATCCATAACTACTAAATCCTAATGAACCCTACAAGCCCCCTTTTCATATAAACTTACCTCCGTAGTTAATCTAGATCTATATTTTGCATCAGTGTTTAACGTAGATCTAGATCCTACAACCATTCTTCAATATTCTTTATCCCTCATCTCTTTTTTAACACATCTAAAGTAAGACTAAAATATTCAACGTTTCCCTGAGGACGACCCGTACTCACCTCGGTCTAGCTGCGTGCGACAATGTTCTGATTGTGGTTATTCTACAAACACTTTTTCAAACCAATCATATCTCATCTGCATATCCAAGGGTTTAACCCTCATAAAGAACACAGTTCTTTCCCCTGGATCCGAGACCCATGAGACAAGTCTTCCACAAATGAGAATTTAATTCTTGTGGGGATGAATTTGTTCTTGGGGATCGAAGATCTAGGGGAGAACAGAGAATTGAACATCTTCAGAAAAATGCATAAAGAAAAAACAGCGCCAAGCGCCTCACGTGCCCCTCACGTAGGTGCTGCTCAAATAAAGAGTGCTTAGCACTCAATAGTTGGCGCTCAGCGCCAAGCGCCTTATGTGCCCCTCACGTGGGCGCTGCTCAGATAAAGAGTGCTTAGCACTCAATAGTTGGCGCTCAATGCCAAGCGCCTTACATGCCCCTCACGTGGGCGCTGCTCAAAAAGAGTGTTTAGCACTCAATAGTTGGCGCTCAGCGCCAAGCGCCTCATGTGCTAATCACGTGGGCGCTGCTTAACATGAAGTGTTCTGCACTCATCAAACCGCGCCTAGCGCCTCACATGCTCTATACATGGGCACCATATAAAGTGTTTAACACTCCATAAAAAAAGGGGGGTTAAAGTAAAGGGTGAGCGTCAGAACTCATATCAATGCCCAGCACTGTTTGCATAGAAAAGGGACTAAGCACAAATAAGTGTTTAACACTTTACTCAAAGATTAAATGGGCTGAGTCCAAGTTGACCAAATCCTGAACTCAGATCAACCGAGCCCATGTGCTCATCATGTTCCAAATTGGTCTTAGTCCCAAACACAACTACAGATCTCCCAATTGACATCGGTTTAAAGGTATATCTACTCACACCTCTGATACATGTCGTTGTAATTCTTCAGTGTCTTTAGAGAGGTGGCGGGTCCCGACAACCGACAACTCCATGGACTGCAACGTCTTTAAACTAGCTATGGACCGGAACATCCTTAAACTAAAACAATATAGAGTCCAAATGCTCTTATGTTGGGTCTGAATGATCCCAAAAATCCCGTTGAGTAGATCTTAGTCTAAAATTAGACTAACGTATCCTCTACAAATATTTAAGTCGATCTTAATCCCAAACGAGATTAACTATCCTTAAATCAAACCAAACCCAAATCTAAGAAAATACGGATTTGGACTAATCCACGCCCTACGGGCGACAACACAAATTGGCCTCCGTATACAATTCACGGGCAACCAAAAATAAAATAAACACACACGCCACGAAGTGAACTTCTGGAGCAGGAGAAAGTGGTTATCGCGATGCGGTAATGTAATTAACTGCAGGGGCTTGCGCCTGCAGGGAAGAGCGTCCCCACAATCAAAAAACCCCTCGCAAACGAGGGAGAATCTAACGAAGTCTGCTACAACGGCCACATCCGTCCAAACCTTTGATACATGATGCCATAAATCAGCTTGACATCTTCGGAGTGGTGGATGGATAAAACCAAATAGCATCTGCCCCCAAATTCAGGCAAGACGACCCATCCCGGTCTCGACTCCCTTTTTCAGCGGTAAACAGATTCTGGCACGCCCGGTGGGACCTTTTCCTCTTTCCACTCCATACTTCGTGTGTCATGTTTGCGAACGAATCACAGTTTAATATGGTTGCCCCTGGATTCGAGGTACTAAGATTTGGTGTCTTGCTCCATGCAGAAAAGGAGATATCGATGGCTTCCAACTGCACCAATTGCAACAACAACTACCACTCCGTCCCTGCTGGAGGAGTGACTTATGGGCCCCAAGCGGCCTCCATCTTTGCGATGCCAGTGAAGCAGATGACTCAGGCCACCACTGGATTGTTCTTCGGGACCATGCTCCCGCCAATGAGCTTCAATGCTTCAATACCATCATAAGAGGACCCGAAGAAGTCGGTCTTCGATCGACTTGCAGCTACCACGGCCCCTCTGAACCGGTCATCCAAGTATTCTACCTCAGTCTTTAACAGAATGGGCCAAAGCTCCAGTGGGCCCCCAAAGAGGCCCGCAATACCTGAAGGGGTTATCCCGAAGCGGATAGCCATTCCTATCCCGACAGACGAAGTCGTCAAAGGGGCTTCTCCTGCTAAGGGGTCAGTCTTCGCAAGACTGGCCGTTCCAACTCTTGCTGCAGGCGAGGTCATTAAAAATGCTTACCCTACAAGAAAGTGTGCCTTCGACAGATTGAGCGTTCCCTCTCAACGTACGTCAATCTTCGACAGGCTGACACCGACAGCAGCCTCTCACCAAAGCAGGAGACATGATGAGGTCGCTTCTACAACTGAGGTAATCACATCCGCAAGACATACACGACGTCGCCATTGGCAGCGAGTGAGGAAAGCTGGAGGTAGTTCCCCCTCTTTACTTACCCCACCAGCTTCAATGGTGGAAACTGACACTGTTGTTCCAACTGGGAACAGTTTCGAGGTTCTCAGGAGGGTGCACAAGAACTCTCCTACCGCCATCTTGAAGAAGTCTCTTTCGCCTGCTGAAAGCATGACGCAAGTGAAGCCGGAACAGCCTCCTCAGCGGTTGTCCTCCAAGATCCACAGAGTTTGGCGAAAAGTCCAAGTCTCTATAATTAACAAAGATTACACTCGCCGGCTGAAGAAAACGAAGGCTTGGCAAGAGAAGGACCATCCTTCCGTCATACCATGAAAGGTATCATCTGTGTGGGTGCCTGCTGCAACGTCCCCCGCAACCTCGACCTCCCACAAGAGGAGAAGGCCAGAGAAGATCCCCATACCGGCAGCAAAGAGCAAAGGCAGTGGATCAAAATGCCCAAAGTCGGGGGGCATGGTACTACACACGGTATACATGGCTTCCGGGAAAGAGGAAAACTGTACTTCCACGGGTCATCGACCACTCACACGATCGGTGACAAAAGCTCAGGAGCAACAACAAAAGCTCCAAGAGATATTGACGAGGACGGCCGCACTTACTGGGCAGAAAGAAAGCCCGGAAGTATCGTCGGAACAACGCCTGGAGTAGGAGACCGATACCGAATTCCTACGAAGGGTGCTTGAAAAGAAAGATAAAAAAGCCACAGAACAAGCGGCTAATATAAAACAAATGGCGCTACTGTTCCAAGTCATGGTTGGGATGATGATCCAGCCGGATCCTCCAGCCGAAGACCCTCCAATAATCATTGAAGACGACAGAGGGGAGACATCAAACTCTCCTTCGGCCTTATCAGCAGCCAGGGAAGAGACGATCTCCAAAGCTACCCTTGATGACTACATAGCTCAACAAATACGAGCGCATCAAGTGAACGAAGCGGCAGGCCAAGTCGTCAGAACTGAACGGCCTTATCCAGGCTCGTACGACCAAATTAAGTACCCTCCACGATATACAATCCCTAAATTCCATGTGTATAAGGGGACAGGCAATCCGCATCACCACGTTGCTCAATTCAGAGCTTTGTGCGATAATACCGGGGGCGATGACAAACTGTTGCTTCGCCAGTTTGTTGGCAACTTGTCGGAGATGGCATTTGAATGGTACTCCGAGCTCCCAAATGACTCTGTCAAGACATTTATAGAGATGGAACTACTGTTCACACAGCGGTTCGCAAGCGCAAGCGAGCACACGGAATTAATCAACGCCGGAGTGAAGCTGGGAGAGACCTGGGTTCAATACGCAATTCGGTGGCGTAACCTATGGTCAAAGTGTGAACATCGCATAGAAGAAGCTCCTGCTGTAGGCATGTTCGTGGGAACCATTGATCCTCAGGTAACTATATCTCAGTTTATGATGTTCTTCAAGCCGACCACCTTCCAGGTCTTGATTGACAAACTGGCCCAAATGGACCAGATGGGCCATAGGCCGTCCTCTTCAAAGACAGATCTTCGGAATGAAAATGGCAAAGGAAAAACGACCTTCGTCGCCAATGCTCAACAACAACCGAGTGACCTGAAACCGGTTGCTCGCCAAAACAACAAACCAAGATCCCTCGAAGAAAAGTTGAGACGTCCTTACTCGTTCCCCCGAGATAAAATGAGGAGACTATTTGAACTGACGGTGCGCAACAGGCTCATCAGTCTGCCGGATCCGAGACTCCCACTGCAATCGGGCGGCGTCAACAATCCCAATTACTGCCCCTACCACCAAATAGTAGGCCACCCAATCGAAAATTTCTACATCTTTAAAAACTGGGTCGAAGACCAGTACCAACAGGGCAAGTTCGCGCTGTTTGAAAACTGGAAGGTAAACCCGCCGCAGCAGCACGCTCCTAAAAAGGTAGACACGCCGGGGGAATTATGCTCATTTGTAGAAGAAGCTCCGTGGGAAGTGGTCCTTTCAGCTAAAACTAAAAGATTGCTGAAGGATCCTCAAGCATGTCCGGCGATTAGGTGGAAAAGCCGGCTGGAGCCTGAAATTATTGACGGAATGCTGAAACCGCACCCAACGCCAAAAGTTGGTAACGATGGACAAAACCTCCAGGCCAAGCCTCCGAAGTATTCAAAGTAAAAGAAGAAGGCCAAGAAGCCCGTCCAGCTCGACGGCAATCGTACGGGTCTGCAGAAATACATCGATGCACTGGAGAAATACAACCAAGAGGCACGGACCCCAGTCACATTGGAAGAGTTCTTCAAGCATGTTCTTGAGAACGAAAATAGTGACATTGATGAAGGAGACGATTCTTCGGAAAAACCCGATGATTATGTAGCGAGTTGCCACATGATCTCTCACTCGTCGATAAATGGAAAAGAAGCTCCTGACGTAGAGAGACTAGGGGTAGATCCAGAACCAAAATCCATGGAACCGTCAGATGACCTCATCGACAAGCTGCTGTATGAAGCTCTTCAGAAGAGTAAAGCTGATCGAGAACGTGAAGCGGCCATTTACGAAAAGGCCAAGTGTCGGTGTCAGGACGAAAAAGCTCCGGTGATGAGAAGCCATAAAGTACCTCAACCGGATCAAAGTGCCCTTGCCATCAGTAAGAGCAGAATCAAGATAAGGAAGCAGTTCGGTAAAGCCCTGTCAATGGGAATGAAGCTACCACCTTTCAAAGAAAATACTTCCGGGAGTACGTGCCCCGACGAACCGGATGTACATCCGAACTACTTCTTATACCATCGGAAGGTCACGCACCCTACCGAAGAGTGCAATGCCTTCAAGAAATGGTGGCAGGGATACGTTGCCCATCGACAACAATTCAAGCGAATGAAGTGCAAAGCCCGTCGGGAGCAGAGAAGCACGACAGATGAGCATAAAGGAACAGCCGGTAACTGTGATATGGTTGATGCCATCCCAACAAAAGGGAAGTCTCAAGTTCTTACCTTCAGGAGAAATTCGGACGAAGAAATGGCCCTCGGCCCTCTCTTCAAGGAATCCACCTCTGGAAAAGAAGAAGAGATGAGGAACTGTGAGAACATTCAGCTGCGTAACCGTACGTTTCCTGAAATGAATCTCGGACCCTCAAACAAAGATTCGGGCAAAAGAGACAAAGGGAAGGAAAAAGTCCCTGAGGAGATTGCTCTCGATGATAGAGTCATCGAAGAGTTCACAGCCAAGGACCCGCTCAAGAAGAACAACGTGGATTACAATGTCCCGGCACATCCGAGAAAGATACCCTCACAATTGAGTATCTTGGATGCCCTTCTCCTGTCTAAAGAGGCACGAGATTCCCTGATCAAGGCGTTACAAGAGCCCGACCAGTTTCAAGCCTTCCTGGCAGAAGACAAGATGAAGGACGAGCTGGAAGAAGTCCACACGGCTGATATCACCTTCAACGATGAAGACCTCCTTCTCGGAACGTGCGAGCACAACCGTCCACTGTATGTAACCAGGTATTGTCACAATATCAAGATAAGGAAGATCCTGGTCGACAACGGGTCCTCCGTCAACCTTCTCAACGTAAGGGTGTTGAAGGAGATTTGCATGAACGTGCAGCACCTAGCTCGGGATAAAATTACCATCTCCGGTTTTGACTCCCAATCATCACAAACGCTCGGGTCTGTAATACTGACATTACGCTTTGGGTTGCTCGTCACTGGCATCAAGTTCCATGTTATTGACGCCAAGACTTTCTACAACGCTTTGCTCGGCAGGCCTTGGTTACATGAGTACAACATCATCCCTTCTACACAACATCAGTGTATGAAGTACTTCAAGGATGGCCTCGAGTACACAGTTACAAGGGAGCTGAACCCATTCTCCGTAAATGAAGTCCGCAAATATGAAGACGCCAAGTACTTCTTACCAGGCTTCAAAGACATGGAAAGATGTCGCAAACCGGAGAATAAACAAAAAGCCATCACCACTATCCCGATATTTGGGAGCGATACCGAGGAGGATGAAGAGATGGTGTACTCGGGACAACCCCAAGGCAACAGGACAGGACTATCTACTCCTATTCTAGTCTTTGGCAGCGACTCTGAGGATGAGGCCAACACATTGTTCTCCGTTCGCTTGTCAATACAGACCTTTGCTGGAGCTGACCAGAGTTTACAATTACCATGGTTCCGCAGCGGCATTACAAAGAACTTGATGCACTTGATATGTACAGCGTGCAAGAGCTGCAGACCTTCTACGTCCCTCCTAAGCAATGAGGTAAAAAGTCGATCCTTTTCTACCAATCCGCGGAGACTAAAGTAGAGAAAGAAGTATGGCACGGTGCTGAACTTACGCTCGACAGACTTCAACCAATCCGTCTGCTCAGATACTACGCAGAGGGATTGAAAAGGCTATTGAGATGCCAAGGTGTACCCTTCAAACAGACTGCTTGACAAGCCCAGTTCTATAACAAGATTTGCGACGCTCCCGGGACTCAACGAAAGATGCCCAACGGGAGAACGGAGACGACTGGCCTTGGATACGTTCGGTCCAAGAAACGGGAGCGATTCCATGGTTGCCAAGTTATAAATGATTTCAGTGGAAAAGAGAGTGCCTTTCCAGATAGCGCTGATATTGAAACAGAGCAAAATCCAGCCGTGGGAATACCAAGCCCGTCATTTGAAGAACAGATTGACAAGCTAATAAGAGAAGCATGTAAAAAGGTTTGGGATACCACAGCCGCGAAATGGCCATTTACGAAAAAGTCAGGACGCAACGTATCATCCAGCAGGCTACGGAGGATGACAATCCCCTTCACCCTCAGCCTGCTGTGCGCTCTCGCGGCAAGGGAAAAGTCCGACGCAGAAGCAATAATAATATCAAGAACGGGGAAGGCGTTCAAAGACAGCGAAGCGGATCCAAGAAGCGACACGAGCAAGCAAAAGTCAGCTGGAACCTGTTTTTTATGAAGAAGATGGGTCGGGAGTACTTTTTCCCTCAAGACAAGACAAGGAAAATATTCCTCCTTGTCATGAAGTATCAATGATGACCCTCCTGGAGTGTCGATACCCCGAACAGATAAACAAGGTCTACCACCCGATCCGATATTAGTTTAAGGACGTTTCGGTCCACGAGTTTAAGGACCCCGCAGTCCATATACGTATGTGGTCGTCGGGACCCGTCACCTCTCTGACGTCGTTGAAGGATTACAACGACAGGTGTCAGAGGAGTTCGGAGATGTACCCTTGAACCGGAGGTAAATTGATTTAAGAGAGCAATCTTGCTCAATCAATTTAATTTGAGGACTTACGGCCAAAATTGGGTTAAGTCTAGTTGAAAATGTTCAACATTTTATTTGCTTTTGTATTGCATTTCTTTTTATTTTTATTTGGGCTCTACCCATAAAGGATGTAGAGTATCAATTTGTTTTGGGCTCTGCCCATTTAAAATGCATAGCATTTTTATTATTTTGTCTGGGCTCTGCCCATTTATGAACGATGCAGAGCATCAATTTTGTTTGGGCACTGCCCTTTTTATTGCATTGCAATTTAATTAGGCCCATTAGGTCTTTTTCGATTTGGGCCTGGCCCTTTAAGAAATGCATTGCATTTGTCAGGCGCTTTGCGCCATACAGAGAGCGCAAGCGCTTATGGTGACGACACGTGTCACGCAAGCGCAGCGCGCTGCACCAATGCGCTGCGCTTGCGCTGCTGACACGTGGCGCGCTCTGGTGAGTTGCGCCAATTTCAGAGAGCAGAGCTCTATCTTAAAAGCGCACAGCGCAAGTGAGTCAGATGCTGACACGTGGCGCTCTCTGGTGGCTTGCGCCAACCCAGGAGCGCAACAGTGCAGTTTTGTAAGTGCAAAGCACTATTAACTTGATAATAAAAAAAAAAATTTAGAACCAATGGTTCATGACAAAGTGCAAAGCACTATTTGATTTCTTGATCTAATTTAAATCAAAGAAAACAGGTATTTTCTTGTTTCTCTTATTGATCTCAAAGAACCAATGGTTCATAAGTGCAAAGCACTATTTTTTATTTTGTTTTTTATTAAAGATCATTGATCTTGTTCTTAGATCAATGATCTATCAGAAGAAATTCTTATATCCTAAAGGTTTTTTTACCTTTCTTCTTGAAATTTCTTCAGAGTTCTCTCTGTTTGAAAATTTTGATTTCTCACCAAAATGTTGATCCTCTTGAATTGAGGTCTAGGGTCCTTTTTATAGTGCCCATAAATTAGTTAAATTTGTTAAAGAGATCTTTCTCTGAGTGATTTGGAGAATTTTCCCCACCGTTGGATCTTTGATCCAAGGGCTTTTGTTTTACAGAAAAAAATCTTCTTGTTTTAACAAGAACAGAAAGATCTTTTTAGAATTTTAATTCTGTTTGGCGCAAATGTTTTAGAGCGTGACATGTGTCACGCAGCGCACAGCGCAGCGCAACTGCGCTAGCGCATCTACGCTGACACGTGTCGCGCAGCGCATCTGCGCTGACACGTGTCGCGCAGCGCATCTGCGCTGACACGTGTCGCGCAGCGCAGTGCTTGCGCAACTGAAGCGTTGCTTCGTTTAATTTTGCTTTAAATAGAGCTTCGCTCTGATTGGGTGCGCTGCCTTGGGCGCTGCGCTGATATATCTGCGCCTGACACGTGGCGCGTTGCGCACATCGCAAAGAATCTGAAGCGTTGCTTCATTTATTAAAGTTTAAATTTTCAAAGTAGAGTTTTGCTCTGATTGGGGGAAGATGAAGCGTTGCTTCATCTCCCGCTTTGGAATTTGAACAGCGTTTTGCTCTGATTGGGGTAAACAAATGCCTCCCCACCGTTGTGCTTGCGTAGCCCCAAATGCGAGCGCAACGGTGGCAGAATTCCAACCATTGCGGGAACTTTTGGAAGTTGAAAGGGCACTTGATGCCTATAAATAGGACCTTTGGTTCTACACAGATGATTATCATCTTTAAGATTTTTAATTTCAGAAACTTCAGAGCTTTGCTCTTGCCTTTAAGAACTCACTGAGTTAGATTTTCTTTAAAAGAAATTATTTAGGTAAGAATTAATCTTGAATTAAATCAATTTTAATTAATAGAGCTTTGCTCTCATAGATCTTTGATCTAAAGAGAAACCCTTTGGGGTTTCACCAAATAGAGCCTTGCTCTCAAGAATCTGTTTTAGGGTTTATTAACTCATGAACAGAACCTTGCATCTTTGGCAAAACATAGATCTCTTTGATCTTAAAAAAAATGATGAACTCTTAAGAGTTTGAATATGGATAATGAAATTTAAAAATGGAGTTTTGTATTTAATGGATTATATCATCTTTTAATAGTAACGATCTTAGAGTTCTCGGGGGATTTATTTAAATTCCCCTTATTAGGATTTTGGTAGTCACTCCTGTTTGCAGAGCACTGCTCTCGAGGAGTTTAACCCTTTGTGTACATTTTTTTTATTTTATTTTTTATTTTTTATTATTATTTTTTAATCGCTGATCTTCCTGTGATATTTCCTCCAGGCATAATAGCGGTGCGTCTATATAGTTTGCACGAGTTCATCACCTACGACGATATCCGCGCACAGGGCCGTCATCAAAACCAGGAGTTTACGGATGCCCAGTGTGCGGAGGTCATGGGTCGTCTGAACGCACGTGTTGGTTGGCTGCTCCCCCGCCGCTCTGCTCTCTTGAAGGTCGTGTTGGGAGCGATTTGGAGGGCACTCCCGGAGTTTCACGAGGCCCTACCGCTCAATACGCTGGATGATGCCGAAGACAAGGTGCATTCAGTGTACTTGTCGGGGCTGATCTCGAAGAAACGGCGGGATAGCCTCATCGACATCCTGCATCAAATTTTCCAGCAGACGACGATAGTTGCTGCTTACCGAAGGCCGGGTGGGCTTGCCGAGGATCTTGACACGCAGGAGCGCGAGAGGTTGCGCACGAGAATAATCCGAAAGGCCAGAAGAACTCTGAATGGCCTTACTCTTGAATTCCTCAATCCGTGCCCCGGATCCGAGGTTATTCCTTTGTAAACATTTTAATAATGTTATTATTTATTTCTCCGTGATTGTAAGAACTCCTTTTTATGACATGAATAGAAAATTTCCATTTCAGCTTGTCTTATTCCTCGTTCTGAATCTTTTGCACATGCATGAATGAGTATGTCTCGAACGCTTGATCAAATGTAAATCGGATGTTCTTTCTTTCACTATCTTATTATCAGCATGTTGTCACAATTATCAGATAATAGAGTAAGCATCTTGATTTCTTCACGAGACAACGATGGCTTAGGCTTCAGGTTCAGATCTGCCGCCTAAGACTTTTCAACTCTATGAGCCGTGAGGGTCTCATAGAGACTTTTCTCCCTACGGATCGAGAGGATCTCGTATGTGGGTTTTCTTCTTAGGAATCGTGAGGATTCCAAAGTGTGTTTTCTCTTATAAGTCGTATGGATCCTATAAGAGAATTTTTCCCTCTTACGAGTCGAGGGGACCCGTAAGCGGTTGTTTCCCTCCTTGTCGAAACTCGACTTTGGAGAGTGAGACCCGTGAATAGTATGCAAGAGACCGTTTTAGATCGACTTGCAGGGTCCCATTGTTCAGGAAGCAAGTTTTTTTTTAATCCCTGCTGCCTCAGGCTTCATCTTGCAAGTTGAGACGAATCGGGAATTTCCCGCGGAGACACTGGTTTCTCTGCGAGCCGACGCGAATCAAGAGGCTCTCATCAAGGACGCTGGTTTCCCTGAGTTGAGGTATTTGCCAGGGATTATTTGTTTCCCTGGTGTTGAAACGAATCGAGAGTTTCCCATAGAGGCATTGGTTGCTCTGCGAGTCGATGCGGATCAGGAGGCTCTCGTCAAGGATTTTTTGTTTTCCTGAGTTGAGGTATTTGCTAAGGATTATTTGTTTCCCTAGCGTCAAGGATTATTTGTTTCCCTGGTGTTGAAACGGGTCGAGAATTTCCCACGGAGGCAGTGGTTGCTCTGCGAGTCGACGCGGATCAGGAGGCTCTTGTCAAGGATTGTTTGTTTCCCTGAGTTGAGGTATTTGCTAAGGATTATTTATTTCCTTAGCACCAAGGATTATTTGTTTCCCTGCTGTTGAAACGGGTTGAGAATTTCCCACGGAGGCACTGGTTGCTCTACGAGTCGACGCGGATCAGGAGGGTCTCGTCAAGGATTGTTTGTTTCCCTGAGTTGAGGTATTTGCTAAGGATTATTTATTTCCCTAGCGCCAAGGATTATTTGTTTCCCTGGTGTTAAAACGGGTCGAGAATTTCCCACGGAGGCACCGGTTGCTCTGCGAGTCGACGCGGATCAGGAGGCTCTTGTCAAGGATTGTTTGTTTCCCTGAGTTGAGGTATTTGCTAAGGATTATTTGTTTCCCTAACGCCAAGGATTATTTGTTTCCCTGGTGTTGAAACGGGTCAAGAATTTCCCACGGATGCACTGGTTGCTCTGCGAGTCGACGCGGATCAGGAGGCTCTCGTCAAGGATTGTTTGTTTCCTGAGTTGAGGTATTTGCTAAGAATTATTTTTTTCCCTAGCGCCAAGGATTATTTGTTTCCCTGATGTTGAAACGGGTCGAGAATTTCCCACGGAGGCACTGGCTGCTCTGCGAGTCGACGCGGATCAGGAGGCTCTTATCAAGGATTGTTTGTTTTCCTGAGTTGAGGTATTTGCTAAGGATTATTTATTTCCCTAGCGCCAAGGATTATTTGTTTCCCTGGTGTTGAAACGGGTCGAGAGTTTCCCACAGAGGCACTGGTTGCTCTGCGAGTCGACGCGAATCAGGTTTTTCTTCGTCAAGGACACTTTTTTTTTCGAGTCGACGGATTTGCCGAAGACACTGGTTTCTTCGGGGTTGGGATGAACCGTCGAGATTTGGCTTCGTTTTCTGGCGGAGCCTGTTGGGAATGTATGGTTCCCTCTTTATTTGCGCCCTTGGATTGTATACAGGGATCGATGTGATCTCAACTGTAGGGCCAAAGTTTCATCATTTCTTTTTTTTTTATTTCCGCAATGCTCTATCATTTCAGCTTTTATATCGCGAAGGTCGCGATTGCCCAATCATTTCGGCTATTTTTCGCGGTGCCCAATCATTTCGGCTATTTATTTTATTTTACTCGCTACTTTTTATTGCGAGTTGCCCAATCATTTCGGCTGTTTTCCATGCATACATTTTCTTTACTTGCTGCTTTTTATTGCAAGCTACCCTATCATTTCGGCTATTTCTTATGCATGTGCGGCTTACCGGCTTTTCACCGTAAACCTGAAATTAGACACCGATTTCGGCATCAGCACCGCTACAACTGGGATATTGCCAGGAGCGAATCATCATTTGCTTCTATCGATGTCGAACAAAGGTAGTTTAGCGAACAGGGTTAAGGTCCTGTCGACTAAGGCTTTTGACTTCATGAGCCGTAAGGGTCTCACAAAGGTATTTCTCCCTACAAGTCGTGAGGATCTCGTAGGTGTATTTTCTGCTTAGGAGTCGTGAGGATTCCTAAGTGTATGTTCCTACAAGAGGGTTTTCTCCTTGTAAGTCGAGAGGACTTATAAGGGTTGTTCATCATGCGTATATATCCCCAGTCACGGATGGGATTTGGTTAGGGAAATTTTTATTTGCGCCCGTGGATTGTATACAAGGGCCAGTATTGGACTTCTTGTAGGTCATTATCGAAGATTGTGGGGGGGGTTGCTTAAGCACAGGTTTAGGTCTCTGTAACTTAAGACTTTCAAATCCTATGAGCCGTGAGGGTCCCATAAGAAAGTTCTCCTTACGAGTCGTGAGGATCTCATAAGTGTATTTTCTCCTTAGGAATCGTGGGGATCCCTAAGTGTGATGCTCCCTTGTGAGTCATAAGGATCTCACACGGGTGGTTTCTCCTTACAAGGTCGAGAGGACCCTATAAGTGTTCTTTGACGAGGTTGCGCCCTTTCGGGTTTTCACGAACACTCGCCGGTAGTCCTGCTGTTTTTACTCACGGAGCCCTTTCGGGTTTTCATCCGTGCCCATTTTGCTTATGGACATACCGTTTTTTTATTTTCTTCTTCTTTTTTTTTACAAGGTCGCGCCCTTTCGGGTTTCCACGAATACTCACCGGTAGCCCTGCTGTTTTTACTCACGGAGCCCTTTCGGGTTTTCAACCGTACCCATTTTGCTTATGGATATACCGTTTTTCTTTATTCTTTTTATTTTCTTCTCTTTTTTTTACGAGGTCACGCCCTTTCGGGTTTTCACGAATACTCGCCGGTAGCCCTGCTGTTTTTACTCACGGTGCCCTTTCGGGTTTTCATCCGTGCCCATTTTGCTTATGGATATACCGTTTTTCTTTATTCTTTTTATTTTCTTCTCTTTTTTTTTATGAGGTCACGCCCTTTCGGGTTTTCACGAACACTCGCCGGTAGCCCTGCTGTTTTTACTCACGGAGCCCTTTCGGGTTTTCATCCGTGCCCTTTTTGCTTATGGACATACCGTTTTTATTTATTATATATTTTTTTATTTTATTTTTTTTATTCATCTCGTCAGCCTAAGGATGCTGCGGTAGTAGTTTAAGGACGTTTCGGTCCGTCATGGAGAAAGCTGGCTACTGCTTATAAAGCTTGAGCTTAGGAAGATAGAGAGCGGACATAATCATCGCCATCTATCATTGACCTAGGCTGTGGCCCATTAAGCGTAGTATTTCTTTAGGAAGCGACCGTTTATTGGCCTGAAAGGCCTTTCACTGTGCATGTCTATGAGTAGATAGGCTCCACCCTGGTAGACTTTGTCTATGATGTAGGGACCTTCATAGTTTGGCTCGAATTTTCCCCGCTTGGCGCGATTAGGGATCATAGGCCTTTTGACCACTAGCACAAGTTTGCCTTGGCAGAATGTCCTCGGTCGGGTCAATCTTTCATATGAGCGCGTCATCTTTGCTTTATAAGCTTCCAGATTTTGTTGCGCTATGAGCCGTGTTTCTTCAAGAGCATCAAGCTCCTCAAGCCGAAGGTTCGCATTTTCTTTGTTCATCAACTCGTAGTGGACTGCCACTCCCAGAGAGGGTAGCTCTATCTCGAGGGGGAGTACTTCTTCCGTACTAAATACCAACGCGTACGGCGTTGTGTTCGTGGCCGTCTTGAACGTAGTTCGATACGCCCAAAGAGCCTCTTGCAGTCTCTTGTGCCAGTCTCTCTTATTTTGGGACACCGTTTTCTTCATGATCTTCGTCAGGGTCTTGTTGAAGGCTTCAGCTAGACCATTAGCTCGCAGATTATAAACTGAAGAATATCTCCAGTCTATATTATGCCGCTGTGCGAAGCGACTGATCTTGTGGCTTCTGTAGGCTGGCCCGTTATCGGAGATGATCCGTCTTGGCGTTCCAAACCGATATATGACGTGCGTCTTGAAGAAATGGAGGATATTCTCCGTCTTCACTTCCCTCAACGGTACTGCTTCTGCCCATTTGGAGAAGTAATCAGTCGTCACCAGGATAAAACGATATCCTCTAGACGATGCTGGTTCGATGGGGCTGACTATGTCAGTTCCCCACATCTCGAACGGCCAGCTAGCCACCGTTGGATGTAGTGGATTTGGATGTTGGTGGATGAAGTCCCCATGGATTTGGCATGAGTGGCATTGCTTCGCATATTCGAGGCAATCCTGAATCATCGTGGGCCAGTAGTAGCCTATCCGTTTGATCTTCAACTTCATCTTCGGGCCCGCTTGGTGAGAACCACAGATTCCGTCATGAACTTCCTGAACGACCCTTTCTGCTTCGTCAGGTCCTAAGCATCTTAGCCACAGAGAATTGAATAACCTCTTGTACAGAGTATCATTGACGAAGGCGAAAGACAGAGCTCGTTTCATGAGCTGATGTCTTGTGGACGCTTCTTCGGGCCTTCGGTGGGACTTAAAGTAGTCTATGAAGACTTCCCTCCAGTCCTCAGCCTTTTCTCGTTCTTTTATTTGTAAGGTCGTCCGCTTAGTCGCTCCCTTTTCTTCGGATAATTCCGGAGGTATTTCTGCTGGGGCAAGCACCCGACGGCTTTATACCACGATTTTAACGTCATCGAGGTTCTCGTCGGCCAGTTTTTTAGCAAGCTTGGCCAACACGTCTGCCTTGCTGTTTTCTGCACGCGGTATGCTTTCCAAAGTATAGGAGGGAATTTGGGTCAACAGCTGTTGCACCTTTTCGCCATACTTCACCAATTTTGGCTTGCACGTCTGGTAGTCGCCGTTTACTTGACTAACGACCAGTTGAGAATCTCCGTATATAAGGAGGTTTTCAATTCCCATGTCAATGGCGATCTCGAGACCTGCTATCAAGGCTTCGTATTCGGCTTCATTATTCGTCCTCGGCTCTGTTAAGGAGAAAGCGAAGTGCATTATCCCTCCTTGTGGAGTCACGAAGATGAGGCCTACCCCCGATTTGATTATAGGGGTACTTTGTTTGCGTTTCTTCATGGAAGACGCTCCATCAAAATAGAGTTCCCATCGGGTATCATTCCCATCGATTGCGTCAAATGCATGTTCGTCTGGCAACTCGCAATTCAAAGGAGAATCGGACGGTATCGGATGCTCGGCAAGGAAGTCGGCGATGGCCTGGCCTTTCACTGCTTTGAGAGGTTGATAGGTTATCGAGAACTCCATCAAGAGCAGGGCCCATTTAGCGAGTCGTCCTGTCAATATGGCCTTTGACATTAAATACTTAAGAGGGTCCACCTTCGAAATGAGACGGACTTCATGCGCCAACGCATAGTGCCTGAGCTTTGTTATCGCAAAGATCAACGCCAGGTAGTGTTTTTCGATAGGGGAGTAGTTGCTTTCTGCCCCCAGCAGAACTCGACTTAAGTAGTAGAGTGCTCTTTCTTTCCCCTGGTCATTCTCTTGTGCCCATAATGCACCTAAAGGACCTTCGAGGGCGGTTGTATAAAGGATGAGGGGCTTTCCCTTGACCGGAGCAGCCAACACTGGCGGGTTCTGCAGGTATTGCTTGATCTCGTCTAGCGCGCTTTGGCATTTTTGATCCCAGACGAATGGTGTTCCCTTCTTCATCAGGTGGTTGTAAGGACGGCACTTGCCTGAAAGGTTGGCTATAAATCGCCGTATATACGCGAGCTTCCCTTGGAGAGACCGCAACTGTTTGAGGGTTCTCGGCGGAAGCATTTCCATGATCGCCTTGATCTTAGACGGATCTATTTCGATACCTCGGTGTCGGACGATGAATCCCAGGAATTTGCCCGAAGAAACTCCGAACGCACACTTAAGGGGGTTCATCTTCAAGTTGTATTGTCGAAGGCATCGAAATACAGTCTTTAGATGCTCGAGATGTTCCTCATACGATTTTCTCTTAACCACGAAATTGTCGATATAGCACTCGACGATTTCATGTATGAGGTCATCGAAGATCTTCGGCATGGCCCTCTGATAGGCGGCACCGGCGTTCTTTAGACCGAAGGGCATCACCTTGTAGCAAAATATTCCCAAAGGGGTCCGGAAAGCGGTATGCTTCTAGTCTCCGAGATGCATTTTTATCTGATTATACCCTGATGATCCGTCCATGAAAGAGAAAACCTCATAAGTGGACGTATTGTCTATCATCAGTTCAGTGACTGGCACTGGGAAATCGTCCTTCGGGCAGGCTTTATTGAGATCCCGGAAGTCCACGCATATGCGCACTGTCCCATTCTTCTTCATCACCGGAATGATATTGGCGATCCATTCAGGATATTGGACCTCCTAGATAAAACCAGAGTCGATTAACTTCTTGACCTCGGCGTTGATACTCATCTCAAGCTCGAGCCGCATTCTCCTCGGCGCCTGTTTGACTGGCTTGACGTCCGGGGATATCGCCAATTTGTGTACAGCAACTTCTGGCTCTAGTCCCGGCATTTCGGAATAGTTCCATGCGAAGCAATCTCTATGCTGTACAAGGACGTCTTTTAATGCAGCCACCCTTTCTTCAGATAGTAGCTCGCTGACAAATGTCGGTCGTGGATCGTTCGCCGTCCCCAACTCAATTTTCTTGAGGTTATCTGCAGTGGTATTTATTGCATCTTCCAGTTCTTTCGGAGCTGGCGGAAATTCTAAGATCACCTCATCATTGCTGTTTTTGAAGCACCAGGGAAGGCTGTCCGTATTCTTGGGCTCTTCTTTTAATATTGTTATCATGTGACAGGTGCGAATCCGCTTCCAATCCTAATGTGGAGTTGGTTCTGTTCTCGTGTCTTTGGGTTCATGCTTTTGTGGCGGCGTTACCCTCCACTTATTAGACAAAGCGAATTTGCCGAGCTGATACTGATTTTCAACCCAATTCTTGAAGGTGAAGCAGTCTTCGAGCGAGTGTCCTATTACTCGATGGTAAGAGCAATAATTTGGGTCAAAGACTTCACCTGTTCGTTTGGGGTTTTTGGACTCCGGCAGTGTAAGCATTTGATATTTTAGAGCAAGATCAAGTATCTTCTTCGTCTTGTCCCGAGGAAACGAGTACGCTCGACCCATTTTCTTCATCAGGGATAGATCAATAACGCTCGACTCCCGTTTGCGTGGCTTCTAAGCCCCGCTTTGTTGCCGTTGAGCGCTCTTTTGGCCTTTCGACTTATTTCTGCCTCTGCGTCGAGCCTTTTTTATAACAAGCTGACAGGGGGCGGCACTTTCATCATTGACGGCCTGTTGAAGGAGTCGTTGCGTTTTGGCTTTCTCGTAGATTGCCATTTCACGATTGTGATCATCTCGGACTTTTTGACCAGCTTCCCTTATAAGCCTGTCCATTTGTTCTACGACGGACTGGGCACTTTTGCATCAGGAACTTTTACTGGCTCAGGATTAGCGTCTTCCCGTTGAGCATCTGCTTCTTCATTGAAGTCATGCACGACGTAACAGTCGCGGAGCAGCTCTCGTTTCTTGGAGCGAATGTATCCGAGCCCGATTGTCTCCATCCTCCCACTAGGCAGCTTGTGCTGAGTTCTGGGGACGTTCCAGACCCTGTCATAGAATTTAGCCCTTCTAACGGTCTGTTTGAAGGGTATCCCTTGGCGCTTCAACAGCTTCTTCAAACCTTCTGTATAATATCTGGGTAGACGGATGGGCTGAAGCCTGTCCAGCGTAGGATCTGCCCCGTGCCAGATTTCTTTCTCCACTTTGTTTTCTTCAGAGCGGTAGAATAGAATTGCCTTCTCGCCTTCTCGTCTGGGAGGGACATAGAACGTCTGCAGCTCCTCTACATTGTATGTATCGAGCGTATCCAGTTCTTTATGATGTTTAAGCGGAACCATGGCGATTTTTAGACTTTGCTCTTCGTCAGCGGACGTTCGTATTGAAGGTCGAGCGGAGAACACAGCATGGACCTCATCTTCCGAGTCGCTACCAAAGATCAACGTAGGAGCAGATGGCCCCGGCTTGTTGTATTGGGGCGGACCCAAATAAGCTATCTCCTCCTCTTCTTCAGTATCACTACCAAAAATAGGAATGGTGACATTAGCTTTATTTTCCGGTTTGCGACACCTCTCCATGTCTTCGAAGTCCGGTAAGAAGTATTTGGCATCTTCATATTTGCGGACCTCGTTCACAGAGAACGGGTTCAGTTCTCCCGTCACGCTATACTCGAGACCATCTCTAAAATATTTCATACACTGATGCTGTGTAGAAGGAATGATGTTGTACTCGTGTAACCACGGTCGGCCGAGCAGAGCATTGTAGCATGTATTGGCATCTATGACATGGAATTTAATGTCTGTGACGAGCAGCCCGAAGCGTAGCGTCAGTATCACAGATCCAAGAGTTTTTGATGATTGAGAGTCAAACCCGGAGATGGTGATCTTGTCTCGAGCGAGGTGTTGGACACTCATGCAGATTTCCTTTAGCACCCGCACATCGAGTAGATTAACAGACGATCCGTTATCGATTAGGATTTTGCTTATCTTTATATCATGGCAGTATCCTGAGACATAGAGGGGGCAATTGTGTTCACACGTCCCGAGAAGAAGGTCTTCATCGCCGAAAGCAATATCGGCCGTGTGCACTTCCTCCAATTCATCCTTCATCTTTTCTTCGGCCAGGAAAGCTTGGAATTGCTCCGGCTCCCATAGTGCCTTAATCAACGAATCTCTCGCCTCTTTTGGTAGTAAAAGGGCATCAAGAATGCTGAGCCGCGAGGGTAGCTTCCTCAGATGCGCTAAGACGTTGTAATCCACCTTATTCTTTTTCGGCGGGTTCTTGGTAGTTAGCTCCTCGGCAACTTGGTCATCTAAGGCGATGTCCTCAGAGACCTTCTCTTTCCCTTTATCTTTCTTGTTTGAGGGTCCGAGATTCTTTTAAGGTAGCGTCCGATTGCGCAGCTGGATATTCTTGCAAACCTTCGGTTCTTCTTCTCTTCCCGAAGTGGATTCTTTAAATAGGGGGCTAAGCTCCAACTCCTCATCAGAATCGCTCCCGAATGTGAGCACTTGTGATCCCCCGGCGTTAATCATGCAACAATTGCCGGTAGTTCTGTTAAGCCCTTCGGTCATATTGCTCTGCTCTCGGCGAGTCTTGCGCTTTTCCCGCTTAAAACGCTGCCGATGAGCAACATATCCTTTCCACCATCTATCGAAAGCTTTGCACTCTTCAGTGGGGTGCGAAATCTTCCGATGATACAAGCAATAGGAGGGGTGCATTTCCGCTTCACCAGTGACGCTTCCCTCAGAAGATGGTAGCTTCATACCCATTGACACGGCTTTAGAAAACCTCTTTCTCATCTTGAGCTTGATTTTATCCGCCGTGGGTGTGCTTCGCTCTAGCGGGAGTATCTCAATTCTTTTGTTAAGGCGTTGACATTTGGCCCTTTCGAATATAACTGCCTCGCGCTCCTGATCAGCTTTGCTTTTTAAGAGAGCTTCATTCAGAAATGCATCGATTACTTCATCCGATGGCCCCAGAATTTTTGGTTCGGTATATTCCCCCAGCATTTCAACATAAGGAGTCTCTTCATCGCCCATGAACGAATAGGAAATCACATGACAGCTCACCATGTATTCGTCCAATTCATCAGATGAACTTTCTCCTTCATCTTCTTCTTGAAAGTCGTGGTTGAGGAATTCTTGGAATGTAATGGAAGTCCGTGCCTTCTGGTTATATTCCTCCAGCGCGTCAATTTGTTTTTGCATGTCCGTGCGCTCGTCGCCAGGCTTCATGGGCTTCTTTGACTTCTTTTCCTTCTTCTTTGAAGATTTCGACGGCTGGTTATGAATGTTTGGGTCACTTCCATCGATCTTTTGAGTTGGACGAGGCTTCAACATCCCTTCAATGATTTGCGGCTCCAACGAGTTCCTCCACTTGATTGCCGGGCATGTTTGAAGATCATTTAGCATCCTCTTCGTGTTGGCTGATAATACAACCTCCCAGGGAGCTTCTTCAACGACAGAGCATGTTGCCCCCGGCATATTCATTCCCTTAGAGATATGGGGCTGCGGTGGATTCACCTTCCATTTGTCGGACAATGCAAACTTGCCCTGTCGGTACTGGTCTTCAAGCCAATTTTTGAAGACGTAGCAATCCTCAATCGGATGACCCAGTACTCGATGATAAGAACAGTAGTTGGGCTCACTGACGTCACTTGGTTGCGACGGACGTTTTGGATCCGGTAGATTTATGAGTCGATTGCGCAACGCCAGCTCGAATAACCTTCTTGTTTTATCTCGGGGAAACGAGTAAGGACGTCCCATCCTATCCTCCAGGGGTACGTACGGGCGCATATTATTTTGACGAACGACCGGCTTCGGGTTGTTCGGCTGTTGCTGAGCATTAGCGACAATGATCGCTTTCCCCTTTCCCTTCTCGTTTCGGGAGTCCGGCTTTGGAAGAAGAGGTTTATGGCCCATTTGATCCATTTGCGCTAGCTTGTCAATTAGCGCCTGGAAGGTGGTCAGCTTGAAGAACATCATAAATTGCGAGATGGTTGCTTGCGGATCGAAGGTTCCCACAAACATTCCCACCGCAGGAGCTTCTTCTATGCGCTGCTCGCATTTTGACCTTAAATTACGCCACCGTATAGCATATTGGACCCATGTCTCCCCCGGCTTCACCCTGGTATTAATCAATGCCGTTATCGGGGTACGCTCGCTGGCACTCGCGAAACGTTGGGTAAACAGCAATTCCATTTCAGCAAAGGTCTTGATAGAGTCATTCAGAAGCTCGGAATACCACTCGAACGCTGTATCCGACAAGCTACCAACGAACTGGCGAAGCAACAATTTATCATCACCGCCGGTGTTGCCACAAAGCGCCCTGAACTGGGCGACATGCTGGTGGGGATTGCCAGTCCCCTTATACACATGGAATTTTGGTATTGTGTAACCTGGCGGGTACTTGATCTGGTCGTACCAGCCCGGATACGGCCGCCCCATTTTTACGACCTGACCCGCTGCTTCTGTCGCTTGATGGACCCGGATCTGCTGAGCTATATATTCGTCCAGGTCGGCTTTGGAGATTGCCTCCTCCTTGGCTGTTTGACAGAGCCGGTGGAGGGTTCGACGTTTCTCCCCTATCATCTTCAAGGATGATCGGGGAATCTTCAGCGGGCGGATCCTGTTGAATCATCATGCCTACCATGTCCTGGAACAGGAGGGCCATTTTCTTTATACTGGCTGCTTGTTCTGCAGCCTCTTTATCCTACTTCTCCAATATGCGACGAAGGAATTCGGCGTCAGTTTCCTGTTCCTGACGTTCATCCGAGGAGGTTTCAGGGGTTTCTTTTGGCCCAGTGAGTGCGGCCATTGCGTTCATCATCTCCTAGAGCTTTTGCTGTTGCTCCTGAGCCTTGGTCACTGACCGTGTAAGCGGTCTATGACCCGTGGATGCACGGCTGTCCTCCTTTCCCGATGCCATGTATACTGTATGAACTGTTATGCCCCCAGACTTAAGGCGTTTAGGTTCACCATTTTTAATATTTGCCGCTGGCGCGGGGATTTTCTCTGGCCTCCTTCTTTTGTGGGCCGTTGAAGTTGAAGGGGCCGTTGCAGTGGGCACCCTGGTGATTGTTGTCCTCTGCTGTTTAATAGGACGGTCTTTTTCTTTTTGCACCTTCGCCTTTTTCTGTTGACGAAAGTGATCTGGGTCAATCACGGAGTCTTGAACCTTCTGCCAAACCATGTATATTTTTTAGGATAGCCGTTGAGGGGGCTGTTCCTGCTTTGTTTCCGGAACTCTCTCCATAGGTGGAGGAGATCTTTTCAATGTTGCGGTTGGAGAGTTCTTACGTACCCTCCTTAACAGTTCAAAGCTGTTCCCAGTTGGAACAGCAGCGTTGACCTTCACCACTGGAACGGGTGGAGTTAGCCCTGAGGGGGAGTTGCCCCCTGCCTTCCTCACTCATTGCCAATGGCGACGTCGAGCATGATGAGCCGTTGGGACTGGCTCGGAGATAGAGACATCTTCTTTTTGCCCCTTGTCCGGTTGAGGCGCTGCTGGTGTTAACCTCTTAAAGACTGAGGTTGTCCTTTGAGGGGTGATATTCAACCTGTCGAAGACAGATCCTCGAGCTGGGGCAGGAGCTGGAATAGTCAGCCTCAAAAAGACTGACTCCTTGACCGGGGAAGCCGCCTTGACGACTTCAAGAGCAGCCGTCATCTTTGGGGTGGCCTTCTCAGGTACCATGGGCTTTTCGGCGAGCCCTTTGGAATTCAGGCTCAGTCTGGAGAAGACCGAGGAGTTGGACGGCCCGCTGAGAGGGGCCGTGGGAGCAGCAATGTAAGTGCATGGCGGCGCCCCGGCCGTCGATCCGACGCCGGAAACGCGGAAACGAAAAACTTTGCGAAACTTGCAAACCGGCACCACCGCGCACTATTATCCCGGATCGGGCCATTAACCTAGCTACTAACAAACTAAAAGATGGGTAGAGAGTTATACCAAGCGATCCGTGTCCTTCGGTCTTCGTCTCCACTCCGATATCCCGCGGAATCTCCGTCCGTCACCTCCTCGTCGGAAAGGGCACCACGTAGCCAGATTCTTTTACGGGCTCCCACCTCTTGACCGAGGCAATTCGGGCGCGAAGTTGGCTAGCCGACGCGTCCAAGATTTGCTGTAGGCTAGTGCAGAACACTTTGTCTCTTGAGGTTATAGAAGTTGCCATGATGGAGAAAAGAGAAAAATGCTTTGGATGAAATTGGTGCTCACAATTTTTAGCAAGGAAAAGAGATAAAGAAAAATGCTACACCAAAATAAAACCTCACTCCTTCTCTCCCCTCAAGTGGCTGGCCCCCATAAGGAAAAATGGTGGAGGGAATCTTTTTTTATCAAGAGGAGAAAAAGAGATAAATGAAAAGAAAAAAGGTTACCACATTTCTAATCCAAATCAACTCCTCATCATTTTCATTTCAAATCTCATTTAAAGCAAGTGAAGAGATATAAAAGGAATCTCATGATTATGAAGGCACAAATGCAAGAAACCCCTCCACAAATAAGTTATTTGCAAACTGCAAATAACCCCCTCCATCAGAAACTCCGGCCGTGAAGGAACAAAGGAAAACCGGCCAGAACGGAATGCAAACTGGCAACTTCAGAAAACTGATCCCGCAATAAATTACAGGAAAACCCCGCTACTGAATATACATGCCCGCATTTGTATTCCCACTGAATACAAATATGAAGAGACAAAATCTACACTGTCTAATACTAGGATCCGGCTTAAGCCAAAGCCGGCTAGTAAAAAAACGTCCGATCACGATCCGTGCAATACCGCACGTATCTGATCGAACCCTGCCATATCTCCATACGGCCTCTACAGCGTTTCGCCCGAAACCTGAGTAACTATGTGTGGCGGACTCTAAAGACTCGTCAATACTATGGCTGTGGATTTAACCACTAGCACGTCAGAGGTATTAGCCATACGTGACGGGCTACCAGCTATTGACCAAAATGGACGTCGATGAGCGAACTCATCCTGACACCCTACTGAGCCTGTCAGTGACAATATCCGTACAGTCCGGTCCGTTCGTCTATGAGCATCGCATGGCGGGCCTAGGGGGGTGGTAAAAGTCAGACCCCCAAAAGCGGTACAAGTCGTGTCGGAGTGTAGCCCATAACACCCTGAGATACTACTGGAATACCTACCAGCAAATCTCCTGCCTTGGCCAAGGACTTTTCATGTACTGGCTCTCCTAGACACAGCGCGACCTCACCCCCAATACCGGGAGAGACGAACCCCTGCAGATCCGCTCACTGCCTCCATGTGGCTCGGGACTGTACCCAACTAAAACCTATTTGCACGTCTCCTTTGAGCGTGGTAGGGTAGTAATCAAATCACAGTGGGAACTCACATGAGACAAATGACGATCTCAGTTCGACGAACTAACCTGTACACATGTCACCGGGGAACTGCTATCTGACGCCAGGTATAATACCAACTAGCAGGTTCCCGGCGAGTCCTGTCCGGTGTACTCCTAACCCAATGAGCACCTGTATACATCTTAGGTGAACCAACTGACACCAGTGGCTTGTGAGTGTTAGTTATATGTATGCCCTAGAGGTCAGTATTGTACAGATGATGTATATTATATTGGATGCTTGGACATATATAGAGATGACTTTCTTGCTCGATATGATAGTATGCTATCTGGTTACTCTTTATCTTAACATGTACACTAGTCTCTTTATACTGTCTTATAGTTACATGTTGGTAAAGCCCTTAGGATGTGTACTTGACTACCTGGACTATGATGCAGATCATACTAGTGGGGACATGGTAGTCCATAAGTAAATCCTTCAAGGTCCCTAGTCGTGGGTGTATCGAGACGGGGCATCGATATACCAGAGTAGACTAGCGTATACGCTTCTCGGCCCATGTGATGGGCGATGGATGATCCCATATCCATTGGTGTTTGACATCAGAGATGGTATACGGGTGCTCAGTGGAGACTGGGTACACTGGACGGACTCGCCGAGAACTCCCAGATGGTATTATACCTCACGTCAGATGGCAGTTCTCAGGTGACACTTGTGCAGGTTAGTCTGTAGACCCGAGATCGTCATACAGTCTTGTATGATTCCCACTGTGCTTTGATCTCCACCTTACCACGTCCATGAGGGCGTGCAAAACGGTGGTCTTTGGATACAGTACCGAGTCACATGGAGGCAATGAGCGATAGGAGGGGTTTCGTCTCTCCCGGTATTGGGGATTGATGTTGCGCTGTGCTCGATTGGCCGTAACAGGGAAGTCCCTGGCCAGGGCTGATCAGAGATTTGCTGGTAAGTGTTACCAGTAGTGTCTCGACCCGTTATGAGCCTCACATCGGCACGACTTATCGAGTATTGGGGTCTGACGTTTACCACCCCTAGACTTGATATGCGACGTATCAGACGAACAGACCAGACTGTACGGTAAGTGTTACTGGTTGGATTCACAGGAGTGTGAGCGGGCTAGCTCGTCGATCTTCTGATCGCTCAATACCCGGGTGGCCGTTACGTTTAGCAGACCGCTTGCGGCTTGTGGATGCTTGATATGATCATCATCTGCTACCGGCGTATTGACGAGTCTTTAGAGTCCTACACAGAGGTTTCCTGGCTCAAACGAAACGAAATAGGAGCGCATATGAGATATGTGCAGGACCGAGAATAATGTGTGTATGTGATACCGCATTTCATTCTCGCGATATATGTTTCGATTGGTTATATTCGATATGACCTAGTTATCGAATCATTGATTCGATAAATCGATACATTGGATTCTAGTCGGTTATGTGCGACATGACCGGATCATTGAATCAAATGTTGATTTAATGATTTAATGCATAATTATATATTTGATATATTACTTTGCATTAGCTAGTATTGGTTCACTTTATATGGATTTTCTCACTCGATGTGCAAGAAGTATATATGATATACTTTTATGCACTACTTTGTGTCATGTTTGATGATACATTTTGTTTGGTGTTGTGTTAAGACTTAAACCATGGTTATGATAATAATTAGGGTTTTTATTTATTTACTTATTTATTTATCTATTCTTTTTGATAAATAAATATATATGATAACAAAATGGTTTCTTTCATGAAGCTTGATGAAGCTTCATGAAGCTTTGACTAAAGTGACTATTTTGTCATCATCCTTAACCCTAACCATTCCCATTTACCATGGTTTATTCTCTACACTTAACCTAGGTTAGAACATGATAAGTGTTGGATTTTATTATTCTTTTTTAACAACACTTATCATATTCTCTCTTGAGCTCCATCTTCTTCTTCAAGAAAAGCTCAAGGTCCATCAATGGAAACATGAGCAAAAGTGAGTGAAATCCAATTCTAAAGTGAACCCACCTCCTATTTCTTCACCCTCTACCTCTTGAAAAGTTGTTTTGGGTGTTTTCTTCACAAGTTTCACAACTTTGTGAAGTCGGAGCTTGAACTAGTGATGCCTCGACGTAGATCGTCTTTGACACGAAGCCGACGCCCTATTCCGCCCGTTTCTCCGATGAAGCCGACGAATGAGTTCGGGATTCATGGTGGACAGCGAGAGGACACCCACGTGGAGCTAAGGAAGTGGATAACCGGATCTACAAAGGTTGTAGCTCTCTTCCTTTAGTTAAGTAGTTAACTAGTTTACCGTTTCGCCTAAACATCTAGTCTAAGATCCGTAGTCTAGGGTTTCTCGGCACTATTTTTTTAAATTGGCATGTTCGATGCCTTGTGAGACCTCACTAGAGTGCCTAGGAACCTTTCAGTGAGACCGGCCACCGTCCCTCGTCGGGGTCTCGACTGTATACACTAGTTTACTCTGGAGAATCGATGTCCTGTCTCGAAACTCTCTCGTCTAGGGACCTTTTAAGGATGTGCTTATAGACCCCAGCTCCCACGTATATGATCGCCCTCATACTGCTGGTAGTCAAGCAAGAATCCTAGGGGCTTTATCAACGTGTAATAGCGACTCGTAAGGTCACCTAAAGCAGTACACGATGATAAAGATAAACCAGATAGCATACTATCATCTTGAGTAAGACTGTCCTCCCGGGATAGGTCCTCCCTCAATCATTGCAATCACGTGCCTGTGATCCAATAATTGACTCTGAGGGCACTATATCCAACAATCTCCCACTTGCACTCAAGGTTAATTATTGCGATGTCGCATACTCACAGCCCGTGTGATACCGAACACCCAACTCCTCTACTAATTAGTCTCACAAAGCTTGTTTGCAAAACTATTGCGTTCAAGGAATAGCTTCAGTGAGTGGATCCGCTTTGATGTTTCTTTCTATGTCTCTCTTTATGCCATATTCACGGAGAAAGCCATCTCCCGAAATGAGCAATACCTGTCTTAGAATGTGTCTGGATGTCTGATGGGACCTAGTTCACAAGTGAACTCCAAATCCAAACTTCTTAGACTGTATCGTCAACTGAACTTAATCAGTATCCTGCGCCATGCCTTCCCTCAGTATCCACCTGGACTACCTGTCCAAAACACTGCCCCTCGTCAGAGGGAAAAGTATAACTCTGACAGCCACTCTGCCATCCAGGTCACCTTGGAAGCCTGGAATGATAACTGTCTCCCGAAGGAGAATTCTGTTATCATTTCCCTCGAACATCAACTTATGTTCTAAAACTGCTTCCGATTGTTTCTCCAGGATTGGATGAATATCAACTTATTGCACCTACATGATTGACTCAATTGCCTAAGCAAGTGATCCGCCAATCATACACATCCCTCTCCCCTTTAGTCTGTAAAACACCTTTAGAGAGGGTGACTCCATCACCTGCAGGTATACTACCATGCCAGGAGTCGTCCATTCTAAATACTCATAGAATATTGTCAAAGTACCCAGATTGGAAAACTACCCAAATCTAGATCTATAACCATAGATCTAGTAACCAGAATGTCTGATATAATATCTAAGTCCTATGTGGGGAAACCATTGTGTGACGAACAAAGTATAACCGATCGCAGTAAAGGAATATCACTTCCTACTCTGTGTATGTCATCAAATACCAGGACATCACACCCTACTACCTTCTTAACAGATCCATCCCCTTATTCTGATGAAGTCAAACCTATGACTGTCACATCAGAAATAGATGATCTATCTTCGCTATATCTGCTTTAGTCTATAGATAGACATAAGCCACTTGTCCACCATGCTTCTGCTGCTCCCACTGACCACGACAACCCTCTGGCAGAGTCATATAGACATACACTTCTAAAGCCAGTTTAGAACGACGCTATACTCATTCTCCTGCCGGGTCTCACAATCTGGAACAACAGCAATGGCAAGTCTGGGTAAACAAGAACCTCCCTGCCACCATCCTTGAGCATACCGAAGTACCTCTCGGGTGCCTGAGGTTACCCACCATACCTGCGGAGTGGCCAATGGAATGTCAAACTAGATTGAATCTTTAGGTTCTTATCAAATCTTCAGTAATCGTTTGCGGTTCTGGAATCACTTCCAGTTCTACCATACTCCCACTACTGTTTTCTGAAAAAATCCATTTTTGTTAAAATTGTGGCGAGTCTAGAACAATATCACTATTGATCTTCCAGATGGTAGAAAGTCAACTCTCGTCATAGCCCGGGCCAACCCACAAACAGCCATTACAGAAATGTGCCTTGAGTTATCCAGAGTCTGGTTTTAAGCATAAGCTGGACAACTCCCCGTACCTTAACAACGTCAAGATATGAACTATTCTATATCCACTACAGAAACAGAGGCACTGATTTAATTGAACCAGAATCAAATCATGCAGCTGTCTCCAGTGCATGTCAACTAAATGGAAGGAGGCGGATCAGCATTACTCAACTTAGGAATACTTCCAATTATGAGTAACCTGAAAGAGAAGCAAGATCTCTTAATCATTACTATCAAATGAATACCATACACAAGTATCTACATCTTCGATCAGCTTGAAGAATCCTGATACTTGCAACATCTGGTTCTCTACTTTATTCTTATACCTATAACTCCTCAAAACTTAGACCTTGCATTTCTACGAAACACATGTCTAAGAACTAGAGAAGTCATAAGTAAACAGAATATAGTACGAGAACCAACCCCTCTGTCCTAATGGACACTGGACAATATACAATACTCTGTATAAGTCCCCTGAGTCTAGTGAGTCATTCACTGTGTGTCGTAGGTTGAAAACTGTACTTATGGTTAAGAAGAATTACACCGCTGTTCAATACTCCTTACCTAACCATCCACTGATATAGGTAAATGTCATAGACATAATTTCAAAAAAGGTATATCTCACTCTATAAAAATAGACGTACAGATATATCAATTTAAAATTGGTGCACAACAACGGATATTCAAAACCAAATATTTGTCGTCCGGCAAACAACCCAGGTGATTTCCTCAAATATCACCGATTACAATGAATCCCGATATAATGAGGATGATCACCTAATTCCCAATAACTTACTCCCACTCATCATCTGTAAAACCATACAGATGAGAGAATCATACCTGGTAAATACATACCCTAGAGCAAGTGTCTAATTGGGAAATCAGTTTTCTTTTAACAGTACACAGTGAAATTGAAACATTGAAATGCTTCGATGGGGTATCCCGGTATTCCTAGTAATGCCTCTTCTATTATCCAGATTCACAACTGTAACCGTATAATTCTTTGCCACTTCTCCAAATCCTTTTTTATGTCTTTAGTCATTACCTTCTGCACACCCCTTTAGGCCAAATGGTTTTCTTCCTTCCCTACCGTTCGGCACCAGCCTATGGTTTGGAAGAAGACTATCCAATAAGCATAATGGGTGTACTGTCCTAATCCTAGGAACACTCGCAATGCGAGAGAAGGTGAAGATAAAAGACAACCGAATAAACCTTATTCCTATTTCTCCTGAACCAGGATTCATCCCCGAACTGGAACAAGTTCCTTTCGAGTTCGTATATAACCATACGATGGATTATCCAATAAACTGTGGATCTTCGTAGTGATACGGAGTGTCCTGGAGAAATACAAAGGTGATTTAGGATTGGCGAAGAAATATTTGGTTTGGTCGTGAATAATAGTCGCAATTTACTTTGCCTTCTTACTAATCCCTTTCTTTGTCTGTACATATACCTTCTGTACACTACCGTTAGGCTAATTGGTTTTCTTCATTCCCCACCATTCGGCACCAGCCTAAGGTTTGGAAGAAGACTATCCAATATGCATAATAGGTGTACTATCTACTAAACCAAGGAGTACTCGCAACCTGAGAGAAGATAAAAGAAAAAGACAACTGAATAGTCCTATTCGTTTTCTCCAGAACCGGAAACCATCCTCGAATTCCTTCGAGTTCGTTTATAACCATACGATGGTTTTGTCCAATGGAAGTGGACGTTCGTAGTAATATGGGGTGTCCTGGAGAAAAGGGTAAAAGTAGGAGTGGCAATGAGGTTTGCAACTCTGACAATCCAAAAGCCAGTGTTTAAGAAGGTTCGGTCAACTTGGTCACTGAGTCATAGTCTAGGGTCGGGTTAATGGTCGCTGCCAAAGAGAGAGAGAAAAGAAACACTCAGCATGCACTCTAACCTAGATCAGAATGGTTATCACTTTATCTAATTTGGAAACCTCCCACTGTAACCTCAAATTCTTCTCCAACCCCAAAAGAAGAATTAGTCGGGATCACCCGAGGAGTAAACCAACTCATCAGTGGGAATCGGGATCCAAATATCATCGCATGATAACGTGACGGAATCCGCTCATGTTATCACACTCCAGAAGGTATGCGCATATCTGGCAAGTTTCAGTTTCTTTAGAAACTCCCGATGTGGATTTTTACCCAATGCTCTTATGACCTTGACTTTGGCCAACATATCATAAGTCACATGTCAAGTTCTACCCGTCATTCTCCAGGTTAATTTGAACCCACCCGTACAAGCCCTTGACTTTGGCCAACAAGGCTATATGACTGTCACAAACTAACGCATCTATCTATGCTGCATATGAAAACCCAATAGCTACCAATCACTGTGCCTTGACTTTGGCCAACATACACAGCTTGAATACTATTGACTATCCATATGAAATGACGGAGGGCTACGAATGGTTTCTGGCGAAAACCTTTAACGTAATGAACTTGATATCGTTGAAGGAACCGGATAGCTTTTAAAAATATAGTAACGAAAACCTTTGCTAAAGAGGTCACTCCCGGTGAAGGGATCTCGGCTCTTTCCCCGTGGAATGAGGTGCAGGATATTCCAACTGAATACCACGATGCAAAGCAAAAGTAAACGACTATAGTGAAGTTATTGCCCTGACGGAAACTTTTGTCCAAGGGGTCACTCCCGGTGAAGGGATCTCGGCCCTTGCCTCGTCGACTGAGGAGCAGGATATTCCAACTGAATACCACGATGCAAAATAAAAGAGAACGCCCTTGCAATAACAGCTTTTTGAAAAAGTGTTCCAACAACATCAGAATAGGTTTGTTTAGCTTGCATTGATCCGAATCGACGCAGTCCCATCAATTGATCACACCAAAAAGAACGAAAATAATGATGTACGTATATGCCATCCGCATTCGCCACTGGGTCCCGTCATCACCCGTTAGGTTACTTAACTAACGACAGAGCGGGGACTTGACTAGCGCGGATGCAAAACATATACAACATCTACTAGTATATATATCAATATATAATATTTCGCTCAAGGCGTGATAAAATGCAACATCACAGAAATGTACAGCATCACAGAACAATACAGATATCTGGGATCCCCGGGTTTCATAGAGCCGCTACTGAAACCCGACGTTCCCCTGGTCGTGTGGATAGCCTGTGCAATGAAATCCTAGACCCCTACGGGCGCGGCAAGTTACCCGCCAAAACCTGAAGCGAGGCAGCCCCCTTCAGCAACGTGAATGGACCACCCAGCACTTCACGGAATCCGGTAACTTGGGCACCCCTCCTGGGTCAATCTATACCCCCTACGAGTGCGGCGAATAGCCCGCCAATTCTAGAGTGAAGCCCCCTCCGTCTCAATGCCATGAGATGCGGGCCCGTTGCCCTCTAGAACCCGGCTATCCGTGCACCCCTCCGTGGGGAATCCTAGTACAGAAAGTAAAATATACATACAACGGGTACATCGACCTCAACCCGGTCGTGCCCCAAAAGAATAATACAAACAGGCAGTGACGGCAGTCCACATGTTGGACGCTCGCCCCGTAATATCAAATGTACATATAAAACAAAACTGTACTACCATTGCATCCAGGCTATCCCCCACGACCAATCCGCAACATCACAGCACAACACAGAACATCAACGTGAATGTCACGTTCGCAAATCCGTCTAAAGGGGTTATAGCAGTTAGACAGGATTTACCGATCAAATGACATTCACGGTCGCAGATATAATGTAAATACTGTGAACTAACATGTTTAAAATATCCGATCGAACAAATTTATTGAAGTGGGCCCCAAGCAGTACTGTAGCACTCACAGAAAATCTGGGCCCAAAAAGAATATCCCAAAACCCCTATTTCTAAACCATAAGCCTACTGGAAAATTTTGGTACAATGAGGACACTTTACCACCGCGGAACCGCGGCCAAACCAGGGGTTTGGCCGCGTTTCCGTGGGTTTGGCCGCGTTTCCGCGGCCGTACTAAAGAATCACTGCATCGAATTTTCCCAGAATTCTTATAATTTCCTGCATGTGTTTCTGCAATGACCTGAAAAAATTTTGGAGCTAAAAAAAATTCGACAGAAACATGTGCTTTGGAAAATACGGTTTTTGGGATTTTTGTTCGATCGAGTTCTAAAAATACTAGAGCAAGCTAGAGTAGGTTAATGGCGTGGCTCTAATACCAATGTAAGTGCACGGCGGCGCCCCGGCCGTCGATCCGACACAGGAAACGCGGAAACGAAAAACTTTGCGAAACTTGCAAACCGGCACCACCGCGCACTATTATCCTGGATCGAGCCATTAACCTAGCTACTAGCAAACTAAAAGATGGGTAGAGAGTTATACCAAGCGATCCGTATCCTTCGGTCTTCGTCTCCACTCCGATATCCCGTGGAATCTCCGTCCGTCACCTCCTCGTCGGAAAGGGCATCACGTAGCCGGATTCTTTTACGGGCTCCCACCACTTGACCGAGGCAACTCGGGCACGAAGTTGGCTAGCCGACGCGTCCAAGATTTGCTGTAGGCTAGTGTAGAACACTTTGTCTCTTGAGGTTATAGAAGTTGCCATGATGGAGAAGAGAGAAAAATGCTTTGGATGAAATTGGTGCTCACAATTTTTAGCAAGGAAAAGAGATGAAGAAAAATGCTACACCAAAATAAAACCTCACTCCTTCTCTCCCCTCAAGTGCTGGCCCCCATAAGGAAAAATGGTGGAGGGAATCTTTTTTTATCAAGAGGAGAAAAAGAGATAAATGAAAAGAAAAAAGGTCACCACATTTCTAATCCAAATCAACTCCTCATCCTTTTCATTTCAAATCTCATTTAAAGCAAGTGAAGAGATATAAAAGGAATCTCATGATTATGAAGGCACAAATGCAAGAAACCCCTCCATAAATAAGTTATTTGCAAACTGCAAATAACCCCATCCATCAGAAACTCCGGCCGTGAAGGAACAAAGGAAAACCGGCCGGAACGGAATGCAAACTGGCAACTTCAGAAAACTGATCCCGCAATAAATTACAGGAAAACCCCGCTACTGAATATACATGCCCGCATTTGTATTCCCACTGAATACAAATATGAAGAGACAAAATCTACACTGTCTAATACTAGGATCCGGCTTAAGCCAAAGCCGGCTAGTAAAAAAACGTCCGATCACGATCCGTGCAATACCGCACGTATCTGATCGAACCCTGCCATATCTCCATACGGCCTCTACAGCGTTTCGCCCGAAACCTGAGTAACTATGTGTGGCGGACTCTAAAGACTCGTCAATACTATGGCTGTGGATTTAACCACTAGCACGTCAGAGGTATTAGCCATACGTGACGGGCTACCAGCTATTGACCAAAATGGACGTCGATGAGCGAACTCATCCTGACACCCTACTGAGCCTGTCAGTGACAATATCCGTACAGTCCGGTCCGTTCGTCTATGAGCATCGCATGGCGGGCCTAGGGGGGTGGTAAAAGTCAGACCCCCAAAAGCGGTACAAGTCGTGTCGGAGTGTAGCCCATAACACCCTGAGATACTACTGGAATACCTAGCAGCAAATCTCCTGCCTTGACCAAGGACTTTTCATGTACTGGCTCTCCTAGACACAGCGCGACCTCACCCCCAATACCGGGAGAGACGAACCCCTGCAGATCCGCTCACTGCCTCCATGTGGCTCGGGACTGTACCCAACTAAAACCTATTTGCACGTCTCCTTTGAGCGTGGTAGGGTAGTAATCAAAGCACAGTGGGAACTCACACGAGACAAATGACGATCTCAGGTCGATGAAATAACCTGTACACATGTCACCAGGGAACTGCTATCTGACGTCAGGTATAATACCAACTAGCAGGTTCCAGGCGAGTCCTGTCCGGTGTACTCATTATCCAATGAGCACCTGTATACATCTTAGGTGAACCAACTGACACCAGTGGCTTGTGAGACCGGCCACCGCCCCTCGTCGGGGTCTCGACTGTATACACTAGTCTACTCTGGAGAATCGATGCCCTGTCTCGAAACTCCCTCGACTAGGGACCTTTTGAGGATGTGCTTATAGACCCCAGCTCCCACGTATATGATCGCCCTCATACTGCTGGTAGTCAAGCAAGAATCCTAGGGGCTCTATCAACGTGTAATAGCGACTCGTAAGGTCACCTAAAGCAGTACACGATGATAAAGATAAACCAGATAGCATACTATCATCTTGAGTAAGACTGTCCTCCCGGGATAGGTCCTCCCTCAATCATTGCAATCACGTGCCTGTGATCCAATAATTGACTCTGAGGGCACTATATCCAACAAGCAAGTCGATCGAAGACCGACTTCTTTGAAGCTTCTACTACGGGCACAGGGATGGTGAAGCTAGCTGGCGGGAGTATGGTCTCGAAGAACAGGCCGGTAATGGCCTGAGTTACTTTCTCCACAGGCATGGTAAAGACGGAGGCCGCTTGGGGCCCATATGCTACACCTCCGGGTGAGGTGGAGCATCGATTGCATTGGCTCTTCGAGCAGTTCAAGCAATTTGAGGCCATTGATGTTTGTTTTCTGCGCCAAGCAAAAAGACCCAATCTTAGTAACTTGAAATCCGAAGGCAACCATTACCAAACCGCGATTCGTCCGCGAAGACGACACACGAAGTGTGGAGTGGAAAGAGGAAAAGGTCCCACCGGGTGTGCCAGAATCTGTTCCCCTCTGAACGGCGGCCAATGACGCGAGGGCGTCTTACCTGAGATTCGGGGCAGATGCTATATGGTTTTATCCGTCTACCTCTCCGAAGATGCCAAGTTGATTTATGGCACCGTGTATCAGAGGTTTAGACGAATGCGGCCGATGTAGCAGACTTCGTCAGATTCCCCCTCGTTTGAGGGGTTTTTTTATTGTGGGGACGCTCTTCCCTGCAGGCACAAGCCCCTGCAGTTAATTACGCTACCGCATCGCGGTAACAACTTTCTCCTTCTCCAGAATTTCACTTCGTGTCGTGTATGTTTGTTTTATTTGTGGTTGCCCGTGGATTGTATACGGAGACTGAGTAATGTCGTCGCCCGTAGGACGTGGATTAGTCCAAATCAGTATTTACTTAGATTTGGGTTTGGTGTTTTTAGTTTAAGGATGCGTTAGCCGTATTGAGGCTAAGATCAACTTAAACGCCCATTAAGCATACGTTAGTCTTGTTTTAGACTAAGATCGACTTAACGTGGTGATCCATTTAATATATGGCCGTCGGGACTCGTCACCTCTCTGACGTCGTTGAAGGATTACAATGACAGGTGTCAGAGGAGTTCGGAGATGTACCCTTGAACCGGAGTTGATTATGGAATATGTAGTCTGTTTGAAATGCTTAAGGATACATTAACCGTGTTTGGGGCTAAGATCTACTTAAGCGGGATCGTTTAGATCCGACGGAAGAGCGTTTGGAGGCTCTATTGTTCCATTTTAAGGACGTGGTGGTCCATGTTCCAGTTTAGGGACGTGGTGGTCCATCATTAGTTTAAGGACGTTTCGGTCCAATATTAGTTTAAGGACGTTTCGGTCCGATATTAGTTTAAGAACGTTTCGGTCCACGAGTTTAAGGACCCCGCAGTCCATATACGTATGTGGTCGTCGGGACCCGTCACCTCTCTGACGTCGTTGAAAGATTACAACGACATGTATCAGAGGAGTTCGAAGATGTACCCTCGAACCGTAGGTAAATTGATTTAAGAGAGCAATCTTGCTCAATCAATTTAATTTGAGGACTTACGGCCAAAATTGGGCTAAGTCCAGTTGAAAATGTTCAACATTTTATTTGCTTTTGCATTGCATTTCTTTTTATTTTTATTTGGGCTCTACCCATAAAGGATGCAGAGCATCAATTTGTTTTGGGCTCTGCCCATTTAAAATGCATAGCATTTTTATTATTTTCTCTGGGCTCCGCCCATTTATGAACGATGCAGAGCATCAATTTTGTTTGGGCACTGCCCTTTTTATTGCATTGCAATTTAATTAGGCCTACTAGGTCTTTTTCGATTTGGGTCTGGCCCTTTAAGAAATGCATTGCATTTGTCAGGCGCTTTGCGCCAAACAGAGAGCGCAAGCGCTTATGGTGACGACACGTGTCACGCAAGCGCAGCGCGCTGCACCAATGCGCTGCGCTTGCGCTGCTGACACGTAGCGTGCTCTGGTGAGTTGCGCCAATTTCAGAGAGCAGAGCTCTATCTTAAAAGCACACAGCGCAAGTGAGTCAGATGCTGACACGTGGCGCTCTCTGGTGGCTTGCGCCAACCCAGGAGCGCAACAGTGCAGTTTTGTAAGTGCAAAGCACTATTAATTTGATAATAATAATTTTTTTTAGAACCAATGGTTCATGACAAAGTGCAAAGCACTATTTGATTTCTTGATCTAATTTAGATCAAAGAAAATAGGTATTTTCTTGTTTCTCTTATTGATCTCAAAGAACCAATGGTTCATAAGTGCAAAGCACTATTTTTTATTTTGTTTTTTATTAAAGATCATTGATCTTGTTCTTAGATCAAAGATCTATCAGAAGAAATTCTTCTATCCTAAAGGTTTTTTTACCTTTCTTCTTAAAATTTCTTCAGAGTTCTCTCTGTTTGAAAATTTTGATTTCTCACCAAAATGTTGATCCTCTTGAATTGAGGTCTAGGGTCCTTTTTATAGTTCCCATAAATTAGTTAAATTTGTTAAAGAGATCTTTCTCTGAGTGATTTGGAGAATTTTCCCCACCGTTGGATCTTTGATCCAAGAGCTTCTGTTTTACAGAAGAAAATCTTCTTGTTTTAACAAGAACAGAAAGATTTCTTTAGAATTTTAATTCTGTTTGGCGCAAATGTTCCAGAGCGTGACACGTGTCACGCAGCGCACAGCGCAGCGCAACTGCGCTAGCGCACAGCGCACCTGCACGGACAGGTGTTGCGCAGCACAAAGCGCAACGCAACTGCGCTAGCGCATCTGCGCTGACACGTGTCGCGCAGCGCAGTACTTACGCAACTGAAGCGTTGCTTCCTTTAATTTTGCTTTAAATAGAGTTTTGCTCTGATTGGGTGCGCTGCCTTGGGCGCTGCGCTGATGTATCTGCGCCTGACACGCGGCGCGTTGCACACAGCGCAAAGAATCTGAAGCGTTGCTTCATTTATTAAAGTTTAAATTTTCAAAGTAGAGCTTTGCTCTGATTGGAGGAAGATGAAGCATTGCTTCATCTCCCGCTTTGGAATTTGAACAGAGCTTTGCTCTGATTGGGGTAAACAAGGTGATGCCATTCGGTTTGAAGAAAGCAGGCGCCACCTACCAGAGGGCCATGATGAAGATCTTCGATGACCTCATACATGAGATTGTCGAATGTTATATCGACGACCTCGTGGTGAAAAGCAAAGCGTACGAGGAGCACTGAGAGCATCTGAAGATAGTGTTCCAGCGCCTTCGGAAGTACAACCTGAAAATGAACCCTCTGAAACGCGCGTTTGGAGTTTCTTCAGGTAAATTCCTAGGATTCATCGTACGACACCGCGGCATCGAAATAGACCCATCAAAGATTAAGGCGATTACGGAAATGCCCGCGCCAAGAACTCTCAAACAACTGCGGTCTCTTCAAGGAAAGCTTGCATATATACGGCGGTTCATAGCTAACCTCTCCGGCAAATGCCGCCCCTACGGTCATCTAATGAAGAAGGGGACCCCATTCGTTTGGGATCGTAAATGCCAAAGTGCACTGGACGAAATCAAGGAATACCTGTAGAACCCGCCGGTACTGACCCCTCCGGTCAAAGACAAGCCCCTCATCCTGTACACAACAGCCCTTGAAGGTTTTTTAGGCGCGCTATGGGCATAGGAGAATGACCAGGAGAAAGAGAGAGCTCTCTATAATTTGAGTCGTGTTCTCCTGGGGGAAGAAAATAACTACCCCCCCAATCGAAAAGCATTGCCTGGCACTGATCTTCGCAATAACGAAGCTTCGACATTATACCCTGGCACATGAAGTCCATCTCATATCAAAGGTGGATCCTCTCAAGTATTTGATGTCGAGAGCTATATTAACAGGAAGGCTTGCCAAATGGGCCATCCTCTTGATGGAGTTCTCGATAGTATATCAACCCCTCAAGGCAATAAAAGGCCAGGCCATTGCCGACTTTCTCGCTGAGCATCCGATACCCGCCAACTCTCCCTTAAACTGCGAATTGCCGGACGAACACGCATTTGACACAATCAACGGGGAGAAAGAAAGGAGTGATACCCGATGGGAAGTTTACTTCGATGGAGCGTCCTCCTTGAAGAAGCGAAAGCAAAACACCCCCATGATTAAAGCCGGGATGGGCCTTATCTTCATGACTCCACAAGGAGGGATAATGCGTTTTGCCCTTTCCTTAACGCAGCCGAGAACAAACAATGAGCCTGAGTATGAAGCTTTGATAGCAGGTCTCGAGATTGTTGAAAACCTCCTCATATATGGAGACTCCCAGCTAGTCGTCAGCCAAGTAAATGGCGACTATCAGACGTGTAAACCCGAGTTGGTAAAATATGGCGAGAGAGTGCAGAAATCGTTGACGCAAATCCCCTCCTACACCCTGGGAAGCATACCGTTTGCGGAAAATAGCAAGGCGGATGCATTAGCCAAGCTCGCTAAAGAACTGGCCGACGAAAACCTCGATGACGTAAGGATCATTGTGCAAAACCGCCGGATTCTCGCACCGGAAGAGATATCTTCGAAGACATCTAAAGGAGAGGAAGCAACCGAACAAGAGGCCTTCCAATTAGAGGATGAAGAAAAGGCGAAGGATTGGAGATAAGTCTTCATAGAATACTTCAAATCCCATCGAACGCCCGAAAACGCGTCATCAAGACATCAGCTCATGAAGCGAGCTCTGTCTTTCTCCTTCGTCAATGATACTCTATATAAGAGATCGTTCGATTGTTTATGGTTAAGGTGTCTGGGGCCAGAAGAAGCAAGGAGAGTCGTCCAAGAAACTCATGACGGATTCTGCGGTTCTCATCAAGTCAGGCCAAAGATGAAGCTAAAGATCAAAAGAATGGGTTACTATTGGCCCACGATGATTCGGGACTGCCTCGAATATGCGAAGCAATGTAACTCATGCCAAATTCACGGAGACTTCATCCAACAGCATCCAAATCCGTTACACCCAACATTGGCTAGCTGGCCATTCGAAATGTGGGGAACCGATATAATCAGGCCCATCGAGCCAGCAGCGTCCAAGGGACATCGGTTCATACTAGCAACAACCGATTACTTCTCTAAGTGGGCAGAAGCAATACCATTAAGAGAGGTGAAGACGGAGAACATCCTTCATTTCTTCAAGACACATGTCATCTACCGGTTCGGCACTCTGCGACGGATCATCTCGGATAATGGGCCGGCTTACAGAAGCCATAAGATCAGCCGCTTCGCGCAGCAGCATAAAATAGATTGGAGATACTCTTCGGTCTATAATCCCGAGCGAACGGTCTAGCTGAGGCTTTCAATAAGACCTCGACAAAGATCATAAAGAAAACGGTGTCCAGAAATAAAAAGGACTGGCACGAGAGATTGCATGAAGGTCTCTGGGCTTATCGGACCACGTTCAAGACGACCACAAATACAACGCCATCCGCGTTGGTATTTGGCATGGAAGCGGTACTTCCCTTGGAGATAGAGCTACCCTCTCTATGAGTAGCAGTTCGATACGAGCTGACGGATGAAGAAAATGCCCATCTTTGACTTGAGGAGCTCGATGCCCTCGATGAAACTCGTCTCATGGCGCAGCAAAACCTAGAAGCTTACAAAGCAAGGATGACGCGCTCATACGAAAGATTGACTAGGCCGAGAATATTCCGCCAAGTCGTACTCGTGCTAGTCATAAAAAGACCTATGATCCCTAATCGTGCTAAACGAGGGAAATTCGAGCCGAATTATGAGGGCCCGAACATCATAGATAAAGTTTACCAAGGTGGGGCCTACTTGCTCATGGATATGCATGGCGAAAGACCCTTCTGGCCAATAAACGGCCGGTTCCTTAAGAAATACTACGCTTGACAAGTCACGGCTCAGGTTAATGATAGATGACGACGCTCGTGTTTGCTCGCTGTCTTCTTGAGTCCAAACTCTATAAGTAGTATCCAGCGAAACCTCGCCTCAAAATCCCGACGGACCGCAACGTCCTTAAACTAGCTATGGACCGAGATGTCCTTAAACTAACGATGGACCGGGATGTCCCTAAACTAACAATGGACCATGATGTTCTTAAACTAAATACGCCGCCTCAAAACATGGCGACAGTGGAATCCAGGTCCACAAGTCCTAGCAGCGAGGATTGCAACTTAAGTCCCTCTTGCTCCACAGCTACCCCGGTTAGCGAAGTCCCACCGTAAAAACAAACAAAACGGTACGTCCAAAAGCGAAATGGGCGAGGATGAAAACCCGAAAGAGCTCCGTGAGTAAAAACAACAGGACTGCCGGCGAGTTCGTGAAAACCCGAAAGGACGCAGACTCGTAAAAAAAATTCATGCACACTTGCAGGGTCCTCTCAACCTTGTAGGGAGAAAATACCTGCGTGAGTCCTTACGACTCATAAGGGAGCAACACACATAGGGATCCCTATGATTCCTAAGGAGAAATTACACTTACGAGATCCTCACGACTCATAAGGAGAATCCCCCTTATGAGACCCTCACGGCTCATAGAATTCGAAAGCCTGAAATTACAGGGATCTGAATCTGTTCTTAAGCCATCACATTCCCCGGATTGCCCTGCAAGCGGTTCATTATTGACCTTTGTATACAATCCATAGGCACAAATAAACGTTTCCCCCGCTAAGTCCCACCAATGACAAGAAATGTTCTCATGTGGTGAACGACACTTGTAAGTCCTCTCGACTTATAAGGAGAAACACTTTTGTAAGATCCTTACGACTTATTAGAGAACATACACTTAGGAATTCTCACGACTCCTAAGAAGAAAACACACCTATGAGATCCTCACGATTCGTAGGGAGAAACACCTTTATGAGACCCTTACGGCTCATGAAGTCAAAAGCCTTAGTCGACAGGATCCTAACCCTGTTTGCTAAGCCCCCTTTGTTCGAATCGACAAAGGCAAATGATGATTCGCTCATGGCAATATCCCAGTTGTAGCGATGCTAATGCTTAAATCGGTATCAAATTCTAAGCGAAAAATCAACAAGCCAAAAATGCATATAAAATAGCCGAAATGATAGGGCAACTCGTAACAAAAATCAGCGAGTAAAAAAATATACATATAAAAATAGCCGAAATGATGGGTCAACTCGCAACAAAAATCAGCAAGTAAAAAAATATGCATATAAAGATAACCGAAATGATAGGGCAACTCGCAACAAAAATCAGCGAGTAAAAAAAATATATGCATATAAAAATAACCGAAATGATTGGACAACTCGCAATAAAATGCAACAAGTAAAAAAAACAGCTGAAATGATTGGGTACCGTGAAAAAATAGCCGAAATGATTGGGCAATCGCGACTTTCACGATATAAAAAGCTAAAATGATAGATCATCACGGAAAGAAATAAAAAAATGAAATGAAATTTCTACCCTGAAGGTGAGATCACATTGACCCCTGTATACAATCCATAGGCACAGACGAAAAGGGAACCATGTTTCCCCTACCGGGCTTCGTCAAAGGGAAGCCAAGTCTTGACGGCAACATCTACAGCCTAGAGATTAACAACAGCGTTCTTCCTCCCTCCAGCAAGATGCAGACACGACATCAACAAACGGAGCCATGGAAAACTCCCCTAGTTCCAAATCTCGACGGTTCACGAACAACCTAGAGACTACCTCGAAACCATGGCAAAGTCTCGACGGCAACATCTACAGCCTAGAGATCAAAAACAACGTTCTTCCTCCCTCCAGCACGATGCAGACGCGACATCAACAAATGGAGCCATGGCAAAGTCCCCTAGTTCCAAATTTCGACGGTTCACAGACAACCTCGACATTCGTCGCAATATTGCAGAAACAATGTCAACAAACGAAGCAAAGGAAGATCCCTAGTTTCGAGGTCTTGACGGCAACTCAAATGAGACCTGAAAGACTATCGGAGATCATCCCACTCCAGCGCGTAGTGGTCATAACTCATCGGGGCTCCCAAACTGAGCCTAACCTCAAGTAAAAAGCGACATGGAATATCCCTAACGCTTGCTCTTTCGACGATAATATCACCTGGAAGATTACTTGAAGACGTCTTGTCCAGCCCCGAAGGGATCAGAGACACGACAGTCATGGGGCTACTCAAACAGCAAGATTGCGTATTGAGGAATACACCGGCCAATGCGACGGTACGACGGGTAAAAAACCCCAATACCACAGACCCTAACGGACTTCTATTAGCAGGAGTTAACTGTGACGTTAGAACATCCTTGCGAGAACTTCTCGATTCATCTCGACTCGTGGGGAAAATAATGTTCCTGCGAGAACTTCTCGACTCGTCTCAACTCGTAGGGAAAAGCCTTAGGTAATGGGGATAAGGACCTGTTTCCTAAGCACTGGGGCACTGCAAGTCGGTCCAAGATGGACTATTGCATACTATTCACGGGCCACACCCTCCAAAGTCGAATATCGACAAGGAGGGAAACAACCACCTACAAGTCCTCTCGACTTGTAAAGGGGAAAATTCTCTTGTGAGATCTCTGCGACTCACAAGAGAAAACGCACTTAGAAGTCCTCACGACTTCGAAGGAGAAAACACACTTGCGGGATCCTCACGACTCGTAGAGAGAAAAGTCTTTATGAGACCCTCACGGCTCATAAAGTTGAAAAGTCTTAGGTGGCAGATCTGAACATGTTTTCTAAGCCATCGTTACTCTGCAAGGAGATCAAGATAGACTATCTAGGGGCCACATTTGCCAAAGGGACATGACAGTATGAAATAAAATATGTCTTTTATTCATGAATGCAAGTGAATACAAGATACATTTCACAAAGGAATCAAAATGAATGCATGTTATTCATAAATCGCAAGATTACAGTCAATAAAAAAGGGTACAAAGACGGTTATTGAGGAGAATGCGTCTTCAACAAATCAGCAAGCCACTCACGCGCTCCTCTCAATCCTTTCTCGTGATCAGTCACTGCGGCCAACTCCACATCAACTTAAGCCCGTTGCCGTAAACAGGACGAAATCTTCCCATCGGCTTCTAGCATGGCAGGTTCACAGTCTTGCATGACCCGCTCGGCGAAGTCAAGCGTCTGCCTCAGCGTTAACCCATCCGAAATACATCTCTAGAGATTGACAAAAACAGCTTTTAGCTGTGCAGCATTTGCTTCAATCTGGGCGCGCAGTTGGATGGATTCGCTGGAAGCCACCTCTTGTTCCTTTCGTCTCAGGGTTGCCTCTTATTCAAAATGGTGAATGAAAGGAACACTATGCTCGATCTAAGCAGTCTACTGAGAGTTCGATGTTAATACTTCAGGAGCTGGACGCTGGAGCACAATCTCGTGCAGGCAAGCCTCGATCTTTCTGCAGTAATCAACCCAAGAGCCGACGATAGGTTCATCATGGAAATTCACGAGTGTCGCAAGCATTGGATTGACTTCCATGGCAAAATCCGTAGCAGAAGTGAGGGACTCGGCATTGAGATCCACAATGAATTCGCTCAACGTCCGCCGGCTATTTGCGGCGCCCATGGAAGACATGCGTTTAGCAAAGGGCCCTGCGTGCATTGGAATGCGGGACTCAAAAGGAGCTGGAGCTGGCGCAATTGCTGCAAAATGAATTAGGGTCAAAAGGTCGACTCGGGGAATAAAGAAAACACATCAGCAGTGAAGTCTATTATACCGGCTGCGAAAGGAGGCAGGATGGGGAGTACCGGAGGCACGGCTATTCTCTCGTCTCCTCCTCTGACCCGTGACGCTATGATCAACATGAAGAAAGCTTAGCAATAATACGTCTATTCGTAAAAGAAAGGAATAGACGTCGGTTGAAGAATATACTAACCAATACCAGGAGGCGGAACGACTTCCGACTGAAAGGAGAAATGCGGGCTCAACACCTGGTATAGATGGTCGAAAAGGACTCCTGCAGAGTTGCGACAATATACTGTCAATACAAGGAGGATAGTACCCACAGTAAAACAAATAAGTCGCAAACCCATACCTTCCAATATTTGAGAGGGCACAGAAGAAAGCGATGGGACAACGACCGTCAGAGCGGCGACACTTATTCAGACAGCACAGCCTCAGGGTTCACCGCACCTATACTCAAGACAAACAAAATATAATTAGAAGGGCTGAACAGGATTGAAAAACTCGAAAATAGATACCCAGCGACTACCTGATAAATCATGGACCTAAACCATGACGGAGGCGTCACCGGGTGTAACGGCTTCTTCGCTCTCTCTCGGAGGAGTAGATTCCGCGCCCATAGCTTCATCCTCTGACTCAACGAGGGCCGTCGTGATGCTTAAGACGCTCACCAATACCAATGTAACGTTTCTGAAATCGTTATATGAATTTTTTCACTTTAGGGTAAAATAGTCGGTATTTTCCGTTTTAACCCGATTGTGATCAAACTTCCGTATAAACTTGCCGGCACCTAGTTTAGCTAGAATAAAGCCAGTGCACGGGTTTTGGGGGTCAATGGGAAGTTTTGGTTCACATAGAATTTTTCCCTAATTAAAATATTATTTTAATGTGTTAATTATTGCTTCATGTGAGTATGATTTTTGGCCACATTTTTCTTCATCAATCTACCATGGCCGAATTCATCTTGTGAGGCTGTGGGTTTTTATTTTGGGTGTGAGTCATTTGTTCTAGAATGGATGGCTCTAGTTTGCATGACTCATTCTTTGCATTAATGGTTTTTGGTTGAGCTTAGGATATTAAGTGTAGATCTTTTACTTATGGTGACTATTCTTGCTCCTACACTCACCATCTCCCCCCCCCCCAACTCATGGACGAGCACCAATTTCAGCCCTCCCAAATTGGTCGAGCCTCTTTGTTGTTGGGAAAATGATTCATTTGCTAATTTCTAAGCTCATTTCCTCACAACTCCAAATTTAAACTCATACCCATTTTTCCTAAACCTATAGCATAGATATTCTTTAAAGACATCATTTTGGAGTCTAAAGTTTGGGTTTTGTTGCTAGATTGTGATCTTGTTTATGAGGTATAAATCCTAACCCTAATCTTTTAATTGTTGCTTAATTCTTAAGCTAGCTATTTAAGTGTTTATTATTGCTTGAAAGTTCATGTTTTGCAAATTCATGATAATTATTAGATATTTCAAGTTAGGGTTTTGAATGGTTAAAGTGGTTAATCTTGAAGCATAGACTTGGAAAAGTTAAGCAAAATTGTGAGAATGATAATTGTTATTTTTCCTAATTGTCTTTTAAGCTTAATCGCAAACTAGGTTTTTTTTAAGTTATTTTTGGTTAAGATTAAAATTATGGATATGGTTTGGATAACTTAGTTATGTTAATTGGCGATATTTGTGATCGCTAGAATTGTTAAAATTCTAGACTTGTGCTAAATTGAGATAAAATGATGTAAACTGCTTTCTAGCTTTTCGGTAAAATTAGACGGGGGTTTTAAATGAAAGTGGAGATGATGTATATATTATTATCTACGATAATTATATGTGTTGTGAATAAGTATTGGTGCAATTGGATTTTTGGCGTGGCGGTTTTCTAGTATAGTAACCCTAGTTAGGGTTTTGGCTATGTTTTCCGGTATTTGGATTTATTGGTTTTTCGACTGGATATTGTATTTGGTCATTGGACGTTTGTACGTCAACGACGAGAGTTATTTGGTTATTTTGCATGCGTAGGCTATAGGTTCTAACCTATGAACGCACCGCGTGCCGTATTTGGATTTCGGAATTTGATGTTAATAGTATTGCAATTTCATATTGATTGTAGGTACCTTCGCGTGGATTCCGTGACGATGAAGCGCATCGACTACGACTAAGCGAGGAGTTTAGCTGGTGAGTAGATTTATATTTACGGGGGAAGTCGGGTGGATGGTGTATAGCACCCCCGCAACCATTGATATGGATTATCGTTTGATTATTATATCTTGAAAATGATATGCGACGGACATGATTGTAAGATTTGCAAACGATAATATGTTTGAAGTTGATGCTAATGAACAATTGACTTACGAGAAAATGAAATGATAAGTGAATCATGATAAGTACGATTTAAAAGAAAACAAGTGTGACGTTTATTTAATGTGATGCGAGATATTAATGTGACGAACGAGTATATGATGTGATATGATGACTGATGTGATATGATGACTTAGTGTGATATGTCATTGTATGGATTCGAGTCAATATGAGATGGTTGATACCTTTGTAGGTCCCCTGATACGAGTTTGACATGGATGTGACCTGAGAGATAGGTATATATTTTTATATGGATAATGATTGCATAATGGGTGATATACCGTACGAGACTTAGATCCGTATCCCCGATGTTGTATAGGTTGATAGAATCCCTATTTGGTTAATTCCGCCGTACGTTAGATTACCGTACGCGATGAGTTTTACTTCTTGATTTATCCATACCCCTGATTAGAGGATACCGTACGATGGATTGTATCGTACGTGATGTTGTGAGGCTGGATGCCGATTGATAGATTCACCGACTCGGTCTTGTTGATATGTATACCTTATAGCATTTGATTCACATATGCATTGTGCTGCATTCATGCTATTCTCATTGCATTTCTTATGCCTGTGCTAGTACACCTACACCATTATCGATGATGCGTATGTTACACTTACACAGATTTTTGGCTCACACACTTCATCATCGATAATTGCTATGTCACTTACACAGTAGAATTGCTACATCATGCTATGATATACTGCCATGTTCACATCACTATGCTAGGTTGCATGATATACTGACATGTACACCCACATACTTTGCTACAGCTACATGTACATCATGCCTACATACTGATATGTACACCCACATATCTTGCTATAGTTGCATATACCCTTAAGTGGTATTGTATTGACATGTGATATTGGGACGTTGATTATTGTGCTATTGCGCTTATGAAATGTATCATACATACTTGCTTACATGTAGATACTTATACCTTGCTATAGTTACATGTACACCTCATATGATTCTGAACTTGTTTTTCGGAGAATTTGGGAACCGCATGATATATTTTAAAGATGGATTCATTTAAAAGAGCGGTTTTCCCTTAATATGCTCATATTGTTGTTTTATGTTGCATATATCAGTTTTCTTGGAATTACGCATTGAGATATGGGTTTCATGTGATTTATGGATTTGAGAACCGTGGGGGTATTTCAAGAAATTATGTGTTGTTTGAAAACCCGGTTTCTCTTGATATGATATTTCAGTGCGTCCACCATGTGATTTCTCGGTTCTGAGATTGGCATGTGAAACCCGATTCGAGGAGCGGGAGGCACCGTCTGCGGGTACATGGTGGACCCGGTATGGTACCCCGGGGCGAGTGGTGATTTCGTGGTGTAGACGATAAGCCTGACAGAGGGACCACTACCTACCGGTGATTGTATTTGGACTCGGCGGTTATCGTGGGGATACCGACCGGAGTGATGTACAGACATGATATCAGGGCCAGTCGTGGGGACGGCGCCTGAGGTATGAGGATTTACGTGTCGATGCTAGATACGGGTTTCATGATGTTTCGAGTGTCGAGGTTAGACACTAAGGTTTCCATGATTTTGTTGTGTCGCGAAGGACACACGTTGTTTTATATCCTCATATTTACCTGCATACGCTTTTATGATATTTACATGCAGGAGTTGTTGTGTCAGTGGGTGACACGTGGACGAGATCCACTGCATACATGCATTGATTATATTGTTGGACGAGATCCGTTGCATACATGCATTGATTATATTGTTGGACGAGATTCACTGCATACTTGCATTGATTATATTGTTGGACGAGATCCACCTGCATATATGCATTGATTATATTGTTGGATGATATCCACTTGCTGTTAGGCTTTTATTATGTATTGGCACATATGCAGATACGGTCACCCTAGATATCATAGTATTACCTTTATGATATAGTTGACCTCGGAAATCATTGTTTATTTCGATTTCTACCTGGTGTTGTTTTTCTATTCATGAGTTGGCAACTCACCCCGTTGTGCCACAGTTCTTGCAGGTTGTCCGCATAGATCAGTAGCGGCATCGCTGGCACACAGCTGTTTTCGGGTGACTTGCTTGTGGTAGGTGGTACACGTTGGATCATGCCCCTCTTGTATTCATTTTTCATATTGTATCTAGTCACTCCATCAGATCAGAAACTAGTAATTGTATATGCTGCAGACTTAGAAGACTTGTAGTTGCGAGACTTGAGCGATGGGTTTTATGTTCGCTTTTGGGGTTGTTGTCTTGCTTTACTTTATTTCCTTATGTGTATCTTCGCCGTTGGGCGTCGTATACTTGTTTTTATACTTGTAATCGTTGTTTCTGCCGTTGGGCGTGATTTGCTCCCGTTTGGGGATGCTTTATTATATTCTTTGTTGTACCCGTTTTCGGGGTTAGTTTTTATAAAGGAGGTGCTGCCCATTTTTTCAAAAAACAAAACATGATTTACTATACCTTTATTTCAAAACTTCACCTCTTTATTTCTTAAAAAGGTTTAGATTTTTGGGTTTAAGCTTACTTGAATTATGTTATGCCTGTATACGTCACATGATTTAAGTGCTGGTCGCGAGCTAATATTTTGGGTCGTGATAAAGTTGGTATCAGAGCGCTGGTTTTAATCTTGGTTCGAGTTTAGGTTTGACTATGTGGAGTCTAGGGCGTTTACATTTTGGAACCTAGGCTTGACCTTATGGAACTTAGACTCGAACAAGGGGGTGTTAGACCTTAACTTTAGTTACATAGGCTGATCCTGATTGATGGAGTAGGTAGCTTGAGTAGAGTGACGTACCGTACGTATGTTCTGCGGCATATTTACAATACGATACTCCACTTAAGAAACCTTAGGATATACATATCTTGAGACTGGTGATTCTCTTTGTTTTCCTAGATTATACATCCATTTGAGATCCTTGATTCTATTCGTTTACATGATCATACTCTCACTGATTCTGTTCCTCCTTATGATCATATATTCATTCTAGATCTGTTGATTCATTTCATCACTTGATTTTTTTCGTCGATACTTGATTGAGGTTCCTGTCACCATGGTGTGAGCACAGTTTGAGCTGCTGCTGGTGATACGGTCAGGGCGAGCTCGTAGTGGACGAGGACTAACCATCGTGTTTTCTGGTGACATGGGAACGTATCGATGTAGTGTGGTGTTGTGACCTCTCGTTTGAGGTGGGTGTGCGATTATGTACAGAATGATCAGGCCATTGTTAGAGGCTGCCTGTTGTGAGAGGACTGTTGAGGTACGGCATACCTCAGAATTGTGATGTCATCGACCGTGCAGACAGATGACCCAACTGTTGCTGAGATTGATGTGGTGTCGCTTCCAGAGCTTACGAGCTGAGATCGCTGGAGCTTCCAGGCAGAGATGCGACAGGTGATAGCTAGTCTATCTTGAGTTGAGGGACGAAAGTGATTCGTCAGATTTGATGCGCCGACGCAGGCCCAGTTGAGTTGAAGATTTCCAGTATGGAGAGTCTTACTCAGATCTAGAGTAGATCTATCCAGAGATGACATTGTTCGTCGGATGTTCCGATGTGAGATCGGTAAGCTGACCAGTTTTAGATGGAAGGACCTCACCCAGATGTGTTGTGAGTTGATCGAGAAACGGATGAGCATTGAGTATTCTTCAGATGGTTGGGACGAGTTCCCGAGGACATGTTCGGCTAAAGATCTTCTACAGAGTGATGAAGATACTGAGTATATGATTTCGAGTCCGTGTGAGAGATTCCGGATTGATTGTCGCCTAGAACATTTGCAGTACGCAGATAGCATGACATGATGTCAAGTGGACGATAATAAGGACGAGTGGAACAAAAGGTTCGTGTGTGATGCGGACGAGCTGTTGTTACTCCCCGTCGAGATTTGAGATCTGATATGTATGCAGAGGCGTTGGGATACGGCCAGTTCCCGAGAAAATGTTATGCTGAGAACGCAGATGTCCAGAAAGCGAGAAAAGATTTATAAGGGTACCAGCCTCCATACAGTTTGGTATAGGCGAGATCGGAAGAGACCTTGAGCCAGTTCCTTCCAGGATACTGCTGCGATGAGATTGCACCAAGGATCAGTTGTGTTATGTGTATTCAGAGGGCCAGGGACCGACGCCAGTGACGCGCTGCTTTATGAGTGATCATACTAATTGGCTGAGAGTTGACCTGAGGAGTGCCAGAGCGGAATCGTTCCCGTTAGCATACCTGACCGGACAGATGAGCCGATAAAGTGCGAGATTGGTAATCCACAGGGAATTGAGGACCCAGAGACAGAAGATGCCAGACTGTGAGCAGGAGGCAAGCGGATGTTCTTGCTCTGCCAGTTTGGGCGCACCGACTTTTTCGACATTGTAGGAAGTGTACATCAATGTCATTTGTTGCGATTTGCGTTTGTGATTCGAGTATCACGCTTATATCGCTTGGATTTTAGTTTTGATGATCGAGTTTCAGGATATAGTTTTTGTAACAACCTAGTTCATTTATACCAATTCCAGTTCTCGTATTTTCTTATTTGTGGTATTTCTCGATTTATCGTGTTTTAGGTGCGAATGGTATTTTACATTTTACATTGCATTCGACCCGACCCGCTTGCTTGAACCTGTTTGATTCATATTTATGAATTATCCTGACTTGTTACCTAGACTGTGCATTTTCATGTTTAATGCATACTGGCATTTTATCTGGTATTGCATCTTTTACCATATAATATTTCAGGTCACGTAAAATAATTTAAAATTACTTAGCATGGTCTGCATGATACCTCAACCCCGTGGTAGCATCCGCGTATCTTGTTCTCGTCCCGTTCAGTGAAACGGACGTGTTTGGATGGCTACGCGCATGTACGTGCATTCATTCTTGGGGGTATGCATTTTCGTTACCTGAGCATTCTTTTTGAATTTTGAAAGTCGCATATATTTTTCGTATTTTAAAACTGAAATTTTAGACCCGACCCTGGCGTATTTTGGACTAAATTTGTAATTACCCGAAAATCCAATTTTAATTTAATATAATACTTACGTCTACAATTTTATTAACAAACTAAAATCTTTTTAAATTATAATCCTAACTTCTAAAACATCACAAATCCCATCTCTCTCTCTCTTCTCTATTTTTCCTTCTCTCTCCCTCACCGCGCGCTATCTCTTTCTCTCTCTCCCCCACAAAATGACAATTTTATTTCTCCTCACTATTCCTCTCTCTCTCCTCTCGATTCTCTCTCTCTCCTCTCACGATCTTGTAGAGGATCTCGTCACCTCCCCTCAGATCCCGTCACCTCCCTTCTTCATATTTCTTTTCTTTTCTCCTTTATAACCCGAGCTCCCATCTTCTTCCATCAACCCCTCGTTTTCTCAAACCCTAACCCTAAGCCCATCACCTCAACCCCCTCTGCCTCATCAACCTCCCCCTCATCTCCTCCTCCTCTGGCTTCTCCCTTCATTGCCGAGCAACCCTGCACACACCCCTGCACACACCCAGAAACCAAAACCCACACCACCTCGTCGCCGTTCCTTCATCGCCGACGACCCTAGCCTCACATCACCATCTCCTTTCTCTCCCTATCTCCTCTGTTCTTCCTCCTACAACCCAGCAACACCCCAGACAACAAAACCCAAACCCTAACCGAAACCCTAACACCAAACTCTAGCTTCGCCGGTGCCCATTCACGGCCGTCGACACCCTCACGACTCCTCTCTGCAAACCCAGTGAGCATCCTTCTTCTTCTCATCCTTCTTCTTTCCCTTCTTTTCTTCTTTCTTTCTTTTCTTTCTTTCTTTTTTTCTTGAAAATTTTGTTCTCTGTTTGCATAGTTCGTCGGAGCCGGGCGTAACGCCGACGATCCTGACAATCCAGACGACGTACCAGACCTGCGTGATCACCCTCGTGCGTTATTTGGACTCGTTCCGTGTACCGTGCGCGCGTCGCGACTTTTCACTGACGTGAGACGTTCCGTACACATCCGTTTCTTGATCCGTCGAGGGAAGTAAATCTTTCTACATGCTATATAACTCATTATATACCTATTTAAATAAATATCATACCCGTATTTAAAATCTAGTATTCCATGTTTCATATTATAACTTTTCGGATACCCGTTTGCATCCATCTCATTTAGAATATATATAACTGCATCCATAGATCATATTAATACATAACACTGTGATATTAACACCCCATATATAATAAAGTGCATCCTAATCAGTATTGGAACTATAAATGTAACCCTAATCGATAATTGTGCATCCATATCTTTGAATTTATATCTATTTGCATACCATATCACATTATTCCATTTTATTGTTACATTAGTACTCCATACTTGATTTTGTGTATCGATACTTATTACAGTTTGATTATGAGCACCCACTTGATACTTGTGCACCACCTGACATGACTTGATACACCACTACTTGACACGACTTGATACATGTGCACTATTTGACATGATTTGATCCTTGTACACCACCTGACATGACCTGCTGTACCACAGCTTGACATGTTACCTGATCTTGTTACTAATGCCGACGGTCTTGACCTGTTGTCCCTACGGACATTTCCTGTTGTCTATTCAAACAAATCTGTACCTGCTTGATGCTGTGTTGGCATTAGCTTCAGATTTATCAATACCTGACTTGAACACATAACTTGGTGGTATGGGGAAATCAATGATGAAACCTGACTTGTAACTCGACAGATCGATGCCTTTACTGATCAATCTTACGGGCTGGGACAGCCCCAGGATGATGTTGCTGACATCATTCGTCTTTACATCTACCTTTTACTGCCTAGCGGCACATCTCGGATTCAGCTCGAGAGTCTTTGACCGTGGTCCCGAGCCGCACGGGATACTATTGAGTTACATCGACGATTCTTCAAAATGATTTCAAAGACTTGAGAGTAGTTAACCCAGTAGACCAGTTTAGATTACTCACTGCACGTCACCTGTGCCTTTTTCCTTCACTGTCTTTATGTATGTTACTGTTATACCGTTTTACCGTTCATACTCGTACCTGCATGCCTTTCTACTCCTTGATTTTATTATTGCTTGATATTATGATGCACTGACGTCTGGGTTTCGTATGGCCCAGATCCTTTACCTTTGCTGCAGGCCGAGCGGGAGCATTTCAGTGAACAGGCCGAGCAGTAAGGACCTGTTATTAGTTTAGTTTAGTTTCCGTTCAGCATTTTTATTCCTGATGTGAGCCCGCATTATGGGACGTACATTCCAGTTTATTATTGTATTGGATCTTTTTGCTTCCGTATTATTTTATTCTTGACTCGATATTCTGGCTCATGGACATGCATTAGATAGTTGTTTATTATTGTTCTTGATATCTCTACAGCCGTAATGTGACTGTGGAGGGATATTTCCTATCCACAGGTAACATGGTTGGCTCTGTCACGTGCCTATCTTAGCGTACTCTGGGAAGCGGGGCGTGACAGGGTTCGTGCATCATGGCTGCACCTACTGGGTATTTACATTGTTGTGCATAGTTATTGCACTTGATATATTTTATACACCATGGTGTTGATGTCGATTTTGTGCCTTAACTGCACATGTTTTTGATTTCCTGGATTTCCTACAGAAGATTTGATATTTCGTGCACTAGATACACATAATTTGATATTTCGTGCAGTGGATGCACAAGATTTGATATTTCGTGCAGTGGATGCACATGATTTGATATTTCGTTCACTGGATGCACAGGATTTGATATTTCGTGCAAATGGGATGCACTTGATTTTGATTTCGTTCGTGCATGACGGATGCAGTTGATTTGGACTTTCGTGCACATTGGGCGTGTGATATGATTTTTGTGCACACCTGATACACTCGATTGGGGTTTTCGTTCGTGCATGTTAGTTGTACTGGATTGAGATTTTCGTGCACTTTTGATACACTGATTGTTATTGTCGTGCACGCCAGTTGCATTGGACAGATGTTTTCGTGCACACCCGTTTCACTTAGTCTTACTTTTGTGCATATTGTGGCACCTGTATTTGGATTTGATTTCCGTGCGCACCAGACGCACCTGATTATTGGACACACTTTTGAGGCTGATTTTGCTTTTGAGCACCTTGTTTTCATGATGAGGCCATATACTTTGTAGTACCCCAGCAGGACTGATCCGAGGACAGTACCTGTGTACTTTGCATGCATAAAAAGTTACCTAGAGGTCTTTCAAAAAGGAGCTATAGTCTCGCTATTTCTTACGTGTTTGTGAGTGACACGAACGTTTACAAAAGAAAACCTTTTGGGATATTTTAAAAAGGGCGGAACGTATATTTTGAGCAAAACTTATATGAGAGTATATTATTACTTTACAAAAGAGCGTCCGTCATTTGTGCCGTGAGTTTCACATCACACGGCGATTCAGAAAAAGATTCTACATATGTAATTTCAATTTTTGGAGATTTCTCAAAAAGGATGTGTATTATATACATTTTATAGCTTTTGCTTAGTGTATATTGGATTTCGGTAGTGGATTTGAGATCTGTATCTCCTTTGTGACTCCGATAATATGCGTGCAAGCCTGATGATTTGTGTGACGCTTGACGGAGATCGGTTTTGAGTTTCGTACTCATTTTTCCGGCGGACAGGATGCGTTGTAGTTTTCTGTTTCTTCCGTGATTTCGGAGCCCTGCTGATTTAGCTGTTTATTACAATGTTTTAGCATTTGGGGGTTTAAATTTAAATTCGGGGACCGAATTTCTTTAAGGGGGAAGATTGTAACATTTCTGAAATCGTTATATGAATTTTTCCGCTTTAGGGTAAAATAGTCGGTATTTTCCGTTTTAACCCGATTATGATCAAACTTCCGTATAAACTTGCCGGCACCTAGTTTAGCTAGAATAAAGATAGTGCGCGGATTTTGGGGGTTAATGGGAAGTTTTGGTTCACATAGAATTTTTCCCTAATTAAAATATTATTTTAATGTGTTAATAATTGCTTCATGTGAGTGTATGATTTTTGGCCACATTTTTCTTCATCATCTACCATGGCCGAATTCATCTTGTGAGGGTGTGGGTTTTTGTTTTGGGTGTGAGTCATTGGTTCTAGAATGGATGGTTCTAATTTGCATGACTCATTCTTTGCATTAATGGTATTTTGATGAGCTTAGGATATTAAGTGTAGATCTTTTGCTTATAGTGATCATTCTTGCTCCCACACTCACACACACACACACCCACTCATGGCTGAACACCAATTTCAGCCCTCCCAAATTGGCCGAGCCTCTTTGTTGTTGGAAAAATGATTCATTTGCTAATTTCTAAGCTCATTTCTTCACAACTCCAAATTTAAACTCATACTCATTTTCCTTAAGCCTAAACTAGCATAGATATTCTTTAAAGACATCATTTTGGAGGCTAAAGTTTGAGTTTTGTTGCTGGTTTGTGATCTTGTTTATGAGGTATAAATCATAACCCTAATCTTTTAATTGTTGCTTAATTCTTAAGCTAGCTATTTAAGTGTTTATTATTGCTTGAAAGTTCATGTTTTGCAAATTCATGATAATTATTAGAAATTTCAAGTTAGGGTTTTGAATGGTTAAAGTGGTTAATCTTGAAGTATAGACTTGGAAAAGTTAAGCAAAATTGTGAGAATGATAATTGTTATTTTTCCTAATTGTCTTTTAAGCTTAATCGCAAACTAGGTTTTTCTAAGTCATTTTTGGTTAAGATTAAAATTAAGGATATGGTTTGGATAACTTAGTTATGCTAATTGGCGATGTTTGTGATCACTAGAATTGTTAAAATTCTAGACTTGTGCTAAATTGAGATAAAATGATGTAAACTGCTTTCTAGATTTTCGGTAAAATTAGACGGGGGTTTTAAATGAAAGTGGAGATGATGTATATATTATTATCTACGATAATTATATGTGTTATGAATAAGTATTGGTGCGATTGGATTTTTGGTGTGGCAGTTTTCTAGTATAGCAACCCTAGTGAGGGTTTTGGCTATGTTTTTTGGTATTTTGATTTCTTGGTTTTTCGACTGGATATTATATTTGGTCATCGGACGTTTGTACGTTAACGGCGAGGGTTGTTTGGTTGTGTTGCATGCGTAGGCTATAAGTTCTAACCTATGAACGCGTATTTGGATTTCGGAATTTGATGTTAATAGCATTGCAATTTCATATTGATTGTAGGTACCTTCGCGTGGATTCCGTGACGACGAAGCGCATCTACTACAACTAAGCGAGGAGTTTAGCAGGTGAGTAGATTTATATCTATGGGGGAAGTCGAGCGGATGGCGTATAGCACCCCCACAACCATTGATATGGATTATCGTTTGATTATTATATCTTGATAATGATATGCGACGGAAATGATTGTAGGATTTGCAAACGATAATATATTTGAAGTTGATGCTAATGAACAATTGACTTAGGAGAAAATGAAATGATAAGTGAATCATGATAAGTACGATTTAGAAGAGAACAAGTGTGACGTTTATTTAATGTGATGCGAGATATTAATGTGATGAGCGAGTATACGATATGATATGATGACTTAGTGTGATATGTCATTGTATGGATTCGAGTCGATATGAGATGGTTGATACTTTTGTAGGTCACCTGATACGAGTTTGACATGGATGTGACCTGAGAGATGGTATATATATTTATATGGATAATGATTGTATAATGAGTGATATGCCGTACGAGACCTAGATCCGTATCCCCGATGTTGTATAGGTTGATAGAATCCCTATTTGGTTAATGCCGCCGTACGTTAGATTACCGTACGCGATGAGTTTTACTTGTTGATTTATCCATACCCCTGATTAAAGGATGCCGTACGATGGATTGTACCGTACGTGATGTTGTGAGGCTGGATGCCGATTAATAGATTCACCGACTCAGTCTTGTTGATATGTATACCTTATAGCATTTGATTCACTATATGCATTGTGCTGCATTCATGCTATTCTCATTGCATTTCTTATGCCTGTGCTAGTACACCTATACCATTATCGATAATGCGTATATTACACTTACACAGATTGCCGACTCACACACTTCATCATCGATAATTACTATGTCACTTACACAGTAGAATTGCTACATCATGCTATGATATACTGCCATGTTCACATCACTATGCTAGGTTTCATGATATACTGACATGTACACCCACATACTTTGCTACAGCTACATGTACATCATGCCTACATACTAACATGTACACCCACATATCTTGCTATAGTTGCATATACCCCTAAGTGGTATTGTATTGACATGTGATATTGGGACGCTGATTATTGTGTTTTTGCGCTTATGAAATGCATCATACATACTTGCTTACATGTAGATACTTATACCTTGCTACAGTTACATGTACACCTCATATGATGCTGCACTTGTTTTTCGGAGAATTTGGGAACCGCATGATATATTTTAAAGCTGGATTCATGTAGAAGAGCGGTTTTCCCTTAATATGCTCATATTGTTGTTTTATGTTGCATATATCAGTTTTCATGGATTTACGCATTGAGATATGGGTTTCATGTGATTTATGGATTTGAGAACCGTGGGGGTATTTCAAGAAATTTGTGTTTTTTGAAAACCCAGTTTCTCTTGATATGATATTTCAATGCGTCCAACATGTGATTTCTCGGTTCTGAGATTGGCATGTGAAACCCGATTCGAGGAGCGACCGTCTGCGGGTACATGGTGGACCCGGTATGGTACCCGGGGCAAGTGGTGATTTCGTGGTGTAGACGATAAGCCTGACAGAGGGACCACTACCTACGGGTGATTGTATTTGGACTCCACGGTTATCGTGGGGATACCGAGCTGAGTGATGTTCAGACATGACATCAGTGCCAGTCGTGGGGACGGCGCCTGAGGCATGAGGATTTACGTGTCGATGCTAGACACAAGTTTCATGATATTTCGAGTGTCGAGGTTAGACACTCAGGTTTTCATGATTTTGTTGTGTCGCAAGGGACATACGTTGTTTTATATCCTCATATGTACCTGCATATGCTTTTATGATATTTACATGCAAGAGTTGTTGTGTCAGTGGGTGACACGTGGACGAGATCCACTGCATACATGCATTGATTATATTGTTGGACGAGATCCACTGCATACTTGCATTGATTATATTGTTGGACGAGATCCACCTGCATATATGCATTGATTATATTGTTGGATGATATCCACTTGCTGTTAGGCTTTTATTATGTGTTGGCACATATGCAGATACGGTCACCCTAGATATCATAGTATTAGCTTTATGATATAGTTGACCTAGGAAATCGTTGTTTATTTCGATTTCTACCTGGTGATGTTTTTTTATTCACGAGTTGGCAACTCACCCCCGTTGTGCCACAGTTCTTGCAGGTTGTCCGCATGGATCAGTAGCAGCATCGCTGGCACACAGCTGTTTTCGGGTGACTTGCTTGTGGTAGGTGTTACATGTTGGATCGTGTCCCTCTTGTATTCATTTTTCATATTGTATCTAGTCACTCCATCAAATCAGAAACTAGTAATTGTATATGCTACAGACTTAGAAGACTTATTGTTGCGAGACTTGAGCGATGGGTTTTATATTCGCTTTTGGGGTTGTTGTCTTGCTTTACTTTATTTCCTTATATGGATCTTCGCCGTTGGGCGTCGTATACTTGTTTTTATACTTGTGGTGGTTTTTTCCGCCGTTGGGCGTGATTTGCTCCCGTTTGGGGATACTTTATTGTATTCTTTGTTGTACCCGTTTTCGGGGTTAGTTTTTATAAAGGAGGTGCTGCCCATTTTTTCAAAAGACAAAACATGATTTACTATATCTTTATTTCAAAGCTTCACCTCTTTATTTCTTAAAAAGGTTTAGATTTCTGGGTTTCAGCTTACTTGAATTACGTTACGCCTGTAGACGTCGCGTGATTTAAGTGTTGGTCGCGAGCTAATATTTTGGGTCGTGATAAAGTTGGTATCAGAGCGCTAGGTTTAACCTTTGTTCGAGTTTAGGTTTGACTATGTGGAGTCTAGGACGTTTACATTTTGGAACCTAAGCTTGACCTTACGGAACTTAGACTTGAGCAAGGGGGTGTTAGACCCGAACTTTCGTTACATAGGCTGACCCTGATTAATGGTGTAGGTAGCTTGAGTAGAGTGACGTACCGTACATATGTTCCGCGGCATATTTACAATACGATACTCCACTTAAGAAACCTTAGGATGTACATATCTTGAGACTGGTGATTCTCTTTGTTTTCCTTGATTATACATCCATTTGAGATCCTTGATTCTATTCGTTTACATGATCATACTCTCACTGATTCCGTTCCTCCTTATGATCATATATTCATTCTGGATCTGTTGATTCAATTCATCACTTGGGGCGCGGGATATTGGAAAAGAGATACATAAATTGCGGGGTACAACCCGAGCTTCAACAACAACGACTTCTTGGCTGACAGGATGTATCGATCCCACTGCAGGTATTCGGCTGAATTTCGAGGAGTCAAACCAATAATATATACTTGTCCCCAAGGGCGCGACTCGCCTTGACATATGCGTCGCCCCAAGCTTTCCAAAGCCATCGGCAGCTGTACAGGTATTGAAGCCATAGAAGGCTGAAGGCGACTCTCTGAGGTCTAGTTAACCTCCTCTACATCGTAATTCACTTGAGGCGAGTCGGCGTAATGAATTACTGAAATTGGCTATAAGGGCGCCGCACAAGAAAAACTACGCCGACCCTGAATGATCTGATTATACCATGACCCCCATAAGTGAAAATACTTCTGCTCTGTGTCGTGATCTTTGATTAGCGCGAAGACTTACCGATCCACGGGCACGTCGGCTATGGCGCTCTCTGAACGAACAAAAGGGAAGGAAGAATCGAAAGCCATAGCACCTGCACGAAAAGAGGCGAGGGTTAGTTGCCAACGCTATAATCTGAGTTCTGCCACTTGGAACTTTAAAATTGTACCATACTGCAATGCAGGAGAAAGGGACCAAGGGGGACCCACAAAATCAAGATGACGTCCCATCATTGATGGGGTAGTCACTCATTAAGGATGGAATCCTAAAAGGATTCTCATTTAATGAGAAACTCATTGGGCTAAGGAGTTGAACTCCCTCGAGAGCAGTGCTCTGCAGACAGAAATCATATCTGTCAAATGTAATTAAGAAGGGAATAAAATTCCCCAAATTTTTTTTAAAGTGCTGTGCTCTGAAAAAACAATGGTATAATCTACCAGAACCCTTAAAAGCAAAGATTTTTACAGAGTAAAATCCCAAGATCTTTAAGATCTGCAAAACAAACTCTTAGAGTTCTTCATGGAAGATGAACAGTGTTCTAATTAATGGGTTAAATAACCCTAAAATACATCTTAAAGATCTGTGATCTAAGAAGAGCAAAGCTTTGTTTAATGGGTTCGATTATGATCCTTACCAAAAATTTTAGGCAGAGTTATAACTTTCAAAAAGATTTGTGTGGGCAGAGATCTAAGCTCTGAAAGGAGGAGAAGAAAGAAGAGGAGAAGAAAGAAGAGAAGATGAACAGCAGTCGTCTCAAGGGCCAAAAGCCCTACTTATAGGCAGGGGAAGCCGATTCAACTTCCAAGAAGATCCAACAGTGAAAAAGCTGCCACCGGGTATTTGTTTCCCCCCAATAATAAAAGAGCAAGGCTCTATTCAAAATTTGAAAAGAGGCAGCGCCTCACGTGCCTTGCACGAGAGCGCCAGCGCCAAGAGTTAAAAACTTTAAGGCAGCGCCTCATGTGCCTTGCATGAAGGCGCCGGCGCCGAGAGTTAAAAACTCTGAGGCAGCACCTCACGTGCCTTGCACGAGGGCACCAACGCCGAGAGTTAAAAACTCTGAGGCAGTGCCTCACGTGCCTTGCACGAGGGCGCCCGCGCCGGAACTAAAAGTTCTCTGCCATTGGATCAAAGATTCAACGGAGATGATAAGTCGTCAAAATACAGAATTAAATTCTGTTGAGAAAATATTCCTCAAATCTTTCTAAACAAGAAAGATTATTCTCTGTAAAATAGAGCACCGTTGGATTAAAAATCCAATGGTGATTAAAAACCACCAAGCTACAGAATAAGCTCTGTATGGGAAAATATTTCCTAATCTTGTTAAAAACAAGAAATATCTTCTGTAAAACAGAAGTCCTTTGATCAAAAATCCAACGGTGGATAAAATCCCTAAATCAATTAAGGATCTCTCAATGAGAGATTTCTTTAACTAAATCAACAAATCGGCCTCTACTATATAAAGGACCCAAGACTTCAAGTGTGGCAGAGAGGAATCTCCCATAAACTTCAAGTTCAAAAAGAAGAGCAAGCAAAAAATAAAGCTTTAAGAGAGAAGAAGGAAGAAGAACTTTCTGCATATCCAAGGGTTTAACCCTCATAAAGAACATAGTTCTTTCCCCTGGATCCGAGACCCATGAGACAAGTCTCTCACAAATGAGAATTTAATTCTCGTGGGGACGAATTTGTTCTTGGGGATCGAAGATCCAGGGGAGAACAGAGAATCGAACATCTTCAGAAAAATGCATAACGAAAGAAACAACGCTAAGTGCCTCATGTAGCCCTCACGTGGGCGCTGCTCAAATAAAGAGTGCTTAGTACTCAATAGTTGGCGCTCAGCGCCAAGCGCTTCACGTACCCCTCACGTGAGCGCTGCTCAGATAAAGAGTGCTTAGCACTCAATAGTTGGCGCTCAGCGCCAAGCGCCTCATGTGCCCCTCACTTGGGCGCTGCTCAAAAAAAGAGTGTTTAGCACTCAATAGTTGGCGCTCAGCGCCAAGCACCTCACGTGCCAATCACATGGGCGCTGCTTAACATGAAGTGCTCTGCACTCATCAAACAGCGCCTGTGCCTAGCGCTAGGCGCCTCACGTGCTCCACACGTGGGCGCCATAAAAAACAAAAAAATGGTTAAAGTAAAGGGTGAGCGTCAGAACCCATATCAATACCCAACACTGTTTGCACAGAAAATGGACTAGCCCAAATAAGTGTTTAACACTTTATTCAAATATTAAATGGGCTGAGTCCAAGTTGACCAAATCTTCAACTCAGATCAACCGAGCCCATGTGCTCATCATGTTCCAAATTGGTCTTAGTCTCAAACACAACTACAGATCTCCCAACTGACATTGGTTTAAAGGTACATCTCCTCACACCTCTGATACATGTCGTTGTAATTCTTCAGCGTCTTCAGAGAGGTGGCGGGTCCCAACAACCAACAACTCCATGGACCGCAAGATCTTTAAACTAGCTATGGACCGCAACGTCCTTAAACTAAAACAATATAGAGTCCAAATGCTTTTCTGTTGGGTCTGAATGATCCCAAAAATCCTGTTGAGTAGATCTTAGTCTAAAATTAGACTAACGTATCCTCGCCAAACATTTAAGTCGATCTTAATCCCAAACGAGATTAACGATCCTTAAATCAAACAAAACCCAAATGTAAGAAAATACGGATTTGGACTAATCCATGCCCTACGGGCGATAATACAAATTGGCCTCCGTATACAATCCACGGCCAACCAAAAATAAAACAAACACACACGACACGATGTGAACTTCTGGAGCAGGAGAAATTGGTTATCGCGATGCGGTAACATAATTAACTGTAGGGGCTTGCGCCTGCAGGGAAGAGCGTCCCCACAATCAAAAAAACCGTAGCAAACGAGGGGAAATCTGACGAAGTCTGCTACAACGGCTGCATCCGTCCAAACCTCCGATACACGGTGCCATAAATCAACTTGGCATCTTTAGAGAGATGGATGGATAAAACCAAATAGTATCTGCCCCCAAATTCAGGAAAGAAGACCCATCCCGGTCTCGTCTCCCGTTTTCGGCAGTAAATACCCGTAAATGTATATTGTGTTATTTTATAGATGTAAGACTTGCCGAGACCATGGTATAAATTATTCGTGTAAACGGATAAGGATGTAAACGGATAGTCATATACTCAAGTCAAGAGATATCCATGGTTCGGTCAATTCAAGTCATGTTGATTTTGTTCTGGTATAGTTCTGGTATTCATGTTCAAGTTCAAGTATAGATTGGATTCATGTTGTATTGGAGTTAAGATTGGATTGTGTTCATATTTAGATTATATTTGGATTAGATTGAGATTCAGATTGAGTCAGACACTTAAAAAGAATTGGATTCCTGAATTAGGTTTTGGAGTTATCGGTAACTGATGCACATGGACGGCAGGATTTGTGTCTTTTTCCAAGACAATTACCATTTGATAAGCTCGTTTTAGTTTTCTAACTTAAATAGGCAAACACCCACTTTCTTCGGTTCCCTGAGACTCAAGAGAATTGGTCCCGCTTAAACCTATATTTACTAGGGTCCTTATTATAATTTAATATAACTTGAGGGGGTTTTATGAAAAAAAAATTGGTATGCTTTCAAAATAAATCTCAAGTATTTATTTGTGTTATTTAGAATTGTCATGGATGTGAATTTTATATAATGAGGTATATTAGTGATTATATATATATTGAATAATTCAAGGTATTTTAGTGTAAACTTGACTTGAATGGATTCTTGATGGTATTTTCATAAAACTTGTAATTCTTTTCTTTTGTTTAGAAAAACATGGAATTTATTATATATTTAAAATAGATGGTTTGATAATATTTTTATATATAGTTATTAAAAATAAAATTTATTTATTAAATAGAAAATCACGTTTTTCTTAAAAATTGCATTAAAAATTCCATCAAGATTGTATGCTCCGTGAGGAGGTCTGCATCTCGCCCTACTAGTCCGATGGATGTGCGATAACCCATACCAACCAAATCAGAATACCCAAAAGTGGGTTGTAGAGGTACAATCGCAAGGAATTTAAATAATACAATTTAAAGAATACGGTTTTTAATAGTTTATGGTATTTTAATGTAAAATTCATATTTGTCCCAAAATATATATTGTTAAAAAATAATCGTGCTATGTCATGATGCGTGTTGTGAGAAATAGGTCATTATCTCGTGAGATTTTCTAAAGGTAATACAAGCAAAAATGATAAAAGATGTCATATGTAATTTTATGATATTTAAACGTAAAAGTGTAATAAAAGTTGTTTTATATGGAGTTTTGAAATGAAACTTGTTTATAATTATTGTTTAATGTTTAACAAACAAAGTATAATGATTTAGATAATTAGTTCTTAAGAAAAGTTGTTATTTTAAAAAGTTTTAGAAATGAATGTCGGTATAACTCCACTTACCGACATCATTGAAAATAAGAAGTTTTGAGATGTGAAAAGAAGAGAAAAGAGGAAACTTACCAGCTTAGAGAATAGTGGGGAGGTTGAGGGAACGTTTGATGGCTTTGTGGAGAATTTTAACAAAATATTTTAAAATGAAGAGGGCTAGGGTGTGGAGTTGTATTTATAGGGTAGAATTAGGGTTTTGAGAATTGAAAAGAGAATTAAAAATGCATTTAAACTTGAATTAATGGTGATTTTAATCTTTCTAATAATTTACAGGGAAATCAAACTGCATGGGAGTAGTGGGGGTAGGCCAAAGGACCGGGTTCAGAAAATGGGAGCATTCCCAACGGGGGGCACGGCACCGCCGGCCCTATAAGCCATCTCGCCGGCCACCTGTATGGGTTTGGGTCTTGGATTCTTGCTACGTGTCTATGTCGGTTCATATATCATTCAGCACATGTTTGATTTTCTGTGACTTTTCATTTTTACGTGCATTGCGCGTGTAAACTTTTGGGTTTCCAAAAAGTTTAAAATAAAAATTAGTAAAAATATATGTAGCTGATGGAATTCGAACACAGAGCTATGTCACAGCAGTGCAAGGCTTTACCAGTGAGCTACAGGTTATTTCTTGCTAATCTTAAACAGATTAGATTTATAACTTGTACTCAGGCTTACAACTCTATTCTGTACATTAACATGAAAATTTTCGTACAGTAAAATTTGAGTCGTTACATCTACTGTAAGAGAACTGGATACCTGGTGAAGGACTGCAAGTGTGCAAATGGCTCGTGTTTAGTTTGTGGCGCATCACTCACGCTATAGGAGCATGCCCATATCATTTTAACAGAGCACTAGCACCCAGACCCGCAATCACAGCCCCACAACGGCCAGCCTTTCAGGCTCCCGCATCCCGCCTAACTCTCCCTGCACCAGCCCCATATGGACCACCTGCACAGCCTCAACGTCAATTCCACCAGTCACAGAGAAACATGCCTCAAGGGCAGAGAAACGTGTCCCAAGGATAGGAATGTGCCTCCAGTAAGGAGGAATGTACCAAGACATCAGGTTTTTACTATGACGGTCGAGGAGGCCGAACCCACAGGACAAGTCATCACCGGTAAATCCCCCAATCCTTTCAATTTTTTAATCCTTATGTATCACCATACTTTTTCCTATATCTAAACCCAACCTCACATAACTTAGGTACTATACTAGTAGCCACCCTTTCTGCACTCACACTTTTCGACGCTGGAGCTTCACACTGCTTTATGTCCCAACGATTCATGCGAACGCATGCGATTCTCGTGAAGCCACTCATTTCAAGCTGGAATGTTTATTCCGGGAATGGAGTCTTGAAAGAAATTATGGGGTTTGATCAATGTCCAGTTGTAATTTGCGGATGAGAATTCTACGCAAATTTCAAAGTACTGGACATACCAAATTTCGATGTTGTGTTGGGAATGGATTGGCTGGGAGTATTCTATGCTACTATTGACTGTCGTCAAAGGAGGGTGGTATTTGAGATACCAGATCACCCAGTCTTCTATTTAAAAAGTGGAGATAGGAATTTGGAGCCAGGAAGATACTGTACTAAACCGAAGGATGCAGAAGTGTTCTCACTACTAGCAGAAGAAGAAAGCCGATGTAATTCGAGAGTTCGAGGATGTGTTCCCTAAAGATATACCATGTTTGCCTCCCAATCGAGCTCTTGAGTTTAGAATTGATTTACAACCTGGTGAGTAACCTATAATCAAAGCTCTGTACCGGTTAAGTCCGGAGGGTTTAAAAGAGATCCGCATTCAGTTGGACGAACTCCTGAAGAAAGGTTGGATTCGTCCCAGTACTTCAAGCTGGGGATCTCCGGTATTACTCGTGAAGAAGAAGGAAGGTTCATACAGGATGTGTGTGGATTATCGAGCTCTAAACGAAGTGACGATTAAGAACAAGTATCCACTACCACGCGTCAATGATATTTTTGATCAGTTAAGTGGGTCTTGTGTATTTTCAAAGCTAGATCTTCATTCGGGTTATCATCAGGTGAAGGTCAAAGAGTCCGACATTCCGAAGACGGCATTTAGGACTCGCTATGGTCATTATGAATATCTTGTAATGCCATTTGGAGTGACTAATGCACCTGCCATCTTTATGAACCTGATGAACCAAGTTTTTCGAGAGTACTTAGACAGGTTCGTTGTTATCTTCATCGATGACATCCTGGTGTATTCAAAGAATTGGAAAGTACACGCCGAGCACTTACGGATTGCGACAACATCAGCTCTACGCCAAGTACAGCAAGTGAGAATTTTGGCTAGATCAAGTCGGATTTCTCGGACATATCTTTCAGGTGAAGGAATCTCAGTAGATCCAGCTAATGTGTCAGCTGTCAGCGAGTGGCCGACACCAAAGACGGTGAAAGATATACGAAGTTTCTTGGGATTAGCAGGATACTACCGACGATTCATTGAAGGCTTCTCAAAGATTGCAGAGCCCCTGACCAAGCCCACACGTAAAGATGAAGCATTCGTGTGGTCAGAAACATGTGAAAAAGCTTTTGTACAACTCAAGTCAATATTAACCTCTGCTCCTATCCATGAGCAATGAACCTCACCACTTAGTGGAAGCTACAGCAAGAATTACACGGATTGGAGATCGAAGTAGTTATGCCAGGTAAACCTTCATATTTGATGAACTTACAAGTCCAGTCCACTCTTGTCAATCAGATCAAGGCAGCTCAAGCAAATGATGCCAAGCTATAAAAGATCCGAGACCAAGTAGAAAGTAGACTTCGAACTGACTTCATCATCCATGAAGACGAATCCTTACGATATGGAAGTCGATTATGTGTACCAATTGTCCCAGTTCGAGAAGAGTTGATGAAAGAAGCTCACAGCTCTCCTTATTCTGTACACCCCAGTGGTATGAAAATGTATAAAGATCTACGGCAACACTACTGGTGGCATGGAATGAAGCACGAAGTAGCTAGAAGCATAGCCAAGTGTTTGGTGTGTTAGAAAGTGAAGGCTAAACATCACAGAACTGCTGGTCAACTTCAGCCGTTACCAATCCCAGAATGGAAATGGCAGCACATTACTATGGACTTCGTGACTGCCCTTCCTCGCAGCACGAAGGGTAACGACGCAATATGGGTTATTATGGATCGACTCACTAAGTCAGCTCACTTTATTCCATTTTGAGTTGGCCAGTAAACCGAGATGTTAGCAAAGAAGTACATGGAGGTAATCATAAATCTAAAGTAAGATTTAAACCTTCAAGATGTACCATATTTGATATCCATGAGCTCATGCAGGAGATCATGAGATTACATGGAGTACCTGTTTGCATCATCTCTAATCGTGATACAAGATTCCGATCAAAATTCTGAATTTTAGCAAGGCTTACCATCCACAAACGGACGGACAGTCCAAGCGAACAATTCATATTCTGGAAGACATGCTAAAAGCCTGTATGTTAGACTTCGGAGGTTCGTGGGAAGATCACCTGCACCTTGTGGAGTTTTCATACAACAACAGATATCAGGAAAGCATTGGAATGGCACCATTAGTAGCACTCTATGGACGGAAGTGTCATTCACTGCTAAATTGGGACGACATCGGAGATCGTGAACTTCTTGGACCAGAGATGATCGTGTCAACTGTGGACGTGGTTCGCACGATCGGGGAAAGAATGCGCATAGCCCAAGACCGACAGAAGTATTGGACAGATGCAAGGCATCGACATCTGGAGTTCCAACCTGGAGACCATATTTTCCTAAAAATATCTCCAAACAGAGGAGTGATCTATTGTGGCAAGAAGGGTAAGCTCAGTCCAAGATACATAAGACCGTTCGACATACTCGAACGAGTTGAAGAAGTGGCATACCGTTTAGCACTACCACACTCATTGGATGGTGTGCACAACTTGTTCCACATATCCCAGCTACGATGATATGTGAGCGACCCTAACCACATACTTGATCACTCAGAGCTCACAGTACAGATTGACCAAACCTGCGAGCAACAACCAGTTGAGATCCTGGACCAAAAAGTGAAGACATTGCGGAACAAGGAAGTAAACTTAGTCCGAGTGATGTGAAGAAATGATTCACCAGGAGAATTAACATGGGAACGAGAAGAAGATATGCGTGCAAGATACCCTTGTCTATTTGAAAAATTAGTCCCTATGTAAATGTAAATTTTGAGGATGAAATTTTTATAAGGATGGTAGAATGTAATGACTGAAATCCCTGTACAGAAATTTTCCTGTTAATATACAAGAAAAGATTATTACAGCCTGAGTTTGAATTATAAGTCACTTTTGTTAAATAAAAGCAAGAAAAAACTTGTGGCTCGCTGGTAAAGCCTTTGCACTGCTGTAACGTAGCATGCGTATTCGATTCCCATTAGACACTATTTTTTTATTTTTCTTTATAACTTTTTGGCCAATCTCGACCGGCCAAATTGACCTAGGGGCCGGCGGGGATGGTTCAGATGGGTCCAAATTGATCCGTGCTTTACACACTCGTCTCTTCAACTCCCCTTAACTTCTCTGCACTGTTTGATTTCTCTGCAATCAAACAGTGACCCTTAAATTCACCATTTAACACCATTTTAACGATTTTTAATCCAAATTTTTAATTCCCAAACCCTAATTCTCCACTATAAATACCATCCCATACTTTGGCTCAGCACCATTCTAAAAATTCTACCAAAAACTCTATCAAAAGTTCCTAAGTGCAAATGGAGGAAAATGGAGTTAGCGAGCAAGCTTCTTCCATCGAAAATCGAAACTGATTCCGGAGCTCCCGTGACGCCACGAAGACACTCTTTCATTTCCTCACCCTTTTCTTAAGTTTTCCAAACCGTAAGTCCCTCCCAACTCTCCTCCTATTCATTGAAATTCATCTTTAATCTTATATCGGTAAAGTGGAGTTATTACCGACATCTTTTTTCTAAACCCTAGAAACTCCCTTTTCTTTATAATTTGGTCAATCTAAGTTTACCACAATACCTGTAACCTTAAATACCAATATTTAGAATCAAATTTAACCAAGAATCTCATGTGAAACAACCATAATTGAACTTTTTCATTAAAATACCTTGAACTTTATTATCACTTCTTTACGTTTTCGTTCAAACTGTACCTTTAGGAAAAACTTCGTAGGGTAACGACCTACCCCACACGTACACTTTAGTTTCATAGCTTGATGCCTATTTGTATGTATATTTGTTTTGAAGAATAATCTTTACAATAAAATACCACATACTTTAAAACCGGGTTTCTTTTAAAACGGCATTTCGTATTCCTTTACAATTATATATCTACAACCCTTGTTAGGGGACCCGCTAATGGATGGTGCGGATTATCGCACATCCTGAGGATAGTAGAGTGAGATGCGGCACTCCTTACGGAGTATTCAATCTCGAAAGGAAATAAATACGGTTTTTAAGAAAAACGAATTTTTCTAAATAAAACTAATTTTTTTTAAAATTAAAATTATATAAAATTATAAATCCATATTTTAATTATATTATGAAATTATATTTTTATAAAAATGAAAGATTAGAAAATGTCAATAAAATACCATCAAGTTACTAAAAAAGAACTAGTTTTCAATAAAAATACCATAAACTTTTGAAAACTAAGTATTTATAATGAAAATACCACAATAATCAAAACACATGCTCATGAAAACCCTAAGTAATACAAATCACCCTCGAGGTTTTATTTTTTAATCTATATTAAAATATTTTTTTCATAAAACCCCCTCGAGATATACAAAACAATATTTTAAGGACTTTAGTAAATATGGGTTTAAGCGGGATCAATTCTTTTGAGCCCCAGAGAGCCGGAGAAAGTAAGTGCTTGCCTATTCAGGTTAGAAAACTTAACAGGAGTTATCAATGGCAATTGTCTTGGAAAAAGACATAAATCATGCCGTCCATGTGCAGCAGTTGCCGATAACTCCCGAACCTAAGAATTCAAGAGTTAAATCAATTTACAAGCGTCTGACTCAATCTGAGTCCAACCCCAAAGATTAATTCCAAAATTAAACATGAATACTTGATCATGAACATGAATACTCGAATTCAAATATCAAATTCAAACATGTATACTTGACTTGACTTGACCGAACCATAGTTATAACTTGACTTGAACTTGACATGACTACTTGAATACATGATTATATCTTGAATATGAACCTGAACATTTTGTATCCATGGTTTTGGCCAAGACTTGTAAACACAATTTATACAATACATTACGCGGGGATAAAGGGGTAGATTGGTACGGAACGTATATCGTGGCACGGGAGGTCACTTAAAAGACACTTACATGAATTCTCGTGCCGTTGTTCCACGGGTTATGACGGGGCCTTGTACTATATGTTACCTTAGTCCACAGAGTAATATGGACTCCTCTCATATACATGAATACCTTCCTTATCAAACTACAAACAACCACTTTAGAATAACTATCATATAAAATTACTCGGTCATATACTTTACCTATTCATTTCACTTTATATACTATCTTCTCTTTCTTATTTTAGGACTTACCGAGCGTTAGTTCACTGATGGCATTCCTTCTGTTTCTTTCTTTGGAATGTTCGTCAGGAGGACCGGACTCTGAGAAGATAGAGCCAAGCCAGGAGGACTTGGACCAGCTTACCGCTCAGCCTGATTACTAGTTCCTCTGCACTTACTTTCTGTATGCCATTGTTTAGGCATTTGCATTTGATTATTGTATCTTTTATTTCGAACAATTGTATGTAAAGTTGAATGTAAATAAAATTGCTGTTTCATTTTATTCTCTTACCATTCTTATTCATTTTTATATATTGCTTAATTACGCTTAACGTATTTATTTCATAGTAAATACGTTGCGGCTTGCCACGTCACCGTTTCCGTCTACTAGGAAGCGGGGCGTGACATCTACTTCCTCCCCTCTTCAAAACCGAACCTACCACCACTCCCTCTATCTCACGTACCCCCAGCACCACTGTTGCAACTCCATCGCCGTCCATCCCTCTCGACGTCGCCTCGTCTCTACGCATCGCCACCCCTTCTTTGCCCCACCCCCTCTCTCCAACACCCATCACCCCATGCCACCCTGTGCCCAGGTCCTGTGCATACACTGTTCCCACTCCCACACCAGCGACGCGTCCAGTACCATGTCGCGCCGTACCACAACCGTACCATGCTCCGAGCCAAGACCGTGCCCAGTATCATGTCACGCCCACATCGCTACCACGCCCATTACCGTATCATGCTCGTATCTCCACCACGTCCAGTACCGGGTCACCGCACATCACGCACACACCACGCACCGTTTCCAGTATCGCACCGTCTCGTGTGTCGAGACGGATCCTGCACGTGGTGTCGCTTCTATATCAGCGACCGAAGGCAAGTGAAACGTTCACTTGTTTACCATGCTATTACAAACTTTAGCCGTGATAGTTACAACAACTAGATATATATATATTTATATAAATAATTAGATAGTCGATTTTATTGAAGTTGTGTAGCGAACTATAGCACCGTCTTGTTGATTGGAGCCTGACTAGGGCTTATTACTGTGTTTGGCATCATGTAGGAGTCATATGGTCTTTATCTAATTTAGTTTAGCTAAATGAAACGGGAATTGCGATCGATAACTGAACGTTTACCTAGATGTTCGATAGGTTAACCAAATGAAAATCCAATTTAACATGCTTGTTTACCGCCGAAAACAGAGACGAAACCGCGTAGATCGTCTTGCATGAATTTGGGGGCAGATGCTATTTGGGTTTATCCGTCCACCTCTCCGAAGATGCCAAGTTGATTTATGGCACCGTGTATCGGAGGTTTAAATGAATGCGGCCGATGTAGCATACGTCATCAGATTCCCTCTCATTATGAGGGGTTTTTGATTGTGGGGACGCTCTTCCCTGCAGGCACAAGCCCCTGCAGTTAATGACGTTACCGCGTAGCGATAACCACTTTCTCCTTCTCCAGATATTCACTTCGTATCGTGTGTATTTGTTTTATTTTTGGTTGCCCGTGGATTGTATACGGAGACTAATTTATGTTGTCGCCGGTAGGGCGTGGATTAGTCCAAATCCGTATTTTCTTAGATTTGGGTTTTGGTTGGTTTAAGGATCGTTAATCTCATTTGAGACTAAGATCAACTTAAACATTTGTTAAGGATACGTTAGTCTAATTTTAGACTAAGATATACTTAACAGGGTTTTGGGATCATTTAGATCCAACAAAAGAGCAGTTGGGCTCTATTGTTTTAGTTTAGGGACGTTGCGGTCCATAGTTTAAGGACATCATAGTCTATGAGTTTAAGGACCTCATAGTCTAGTTTAAAAACATCATAGTCTAGTTTAAAGACCTCATAGTCTGTAAAGTTTAAGGACATCATAGTCCATGAGTTTAAAGACCTCATAGTCCATAAAGTTTAAGGACATCATAGTTCATGAGTTTAAGGACCTCATAGTCCATAGAGTTTAGTTTAGGGACGTTGCGGTCCGTTGGGTTTAAGGACATCATAGTCCATAGAGGTTAATTTAAGGACATTGCGGTCCGTAGTTAGTTTAAGGGCATTACGGTCCAAAGTTAGTTTAAGGATATTACGGTTCGTTGGGGTGTATCCATGGGTTTGGAAATGTACCAAAAAAGTTGTTGGTTGTCGGGACCCGCTACCTCTCTAAGGACGTTGAAGAAATACAACGACATGTATCAAAGGTGTGAAGAGATGTACCCTTGAACCAAATAACAGATTGAGCAGGAATGGGATAACATTATTTTGAATGCCATCTGAGATCAGTTTTGATAGACCTGAGGATAATTGGAACTCGGTTGAAAAAGAGTTTTGGCTTTGGGAGACTTAGATAATTTGGGCTAAGGTTGGCCTCTCATAGTGTTAAACACTGGCATATGTTTGGTGAGTTTCGGTAAGTTCAGTAAGTGAAGAGACGGGTTCACGTGCCCCCACATGAGGTCTTAAAGGATTGTTTAAATACTGAAGATCTTAAGCGCTCACATGGGGTCATGTGAGGTACTTGAAATAGTGTTAAACACTAAGAATTTGAAGCGTTCACATAGGGTCACGTGAGGCGCTTGAGGTAATGTTAAACACTAAGGATTTGAGGCGCTCATGTGGGGTCACATGAGGCGCTTGAGGTAGTGTTAAACACTAAGGATTTGAGGCGCTCACGTGGGGTCACATGAGGCGCTTGAGGTAGTATTAAACGCCAGGAATCTGAGGTGCTCACGTGGGGTCACGTGAGGCGCTCGGAATTTGGCGCTATTGCCTTTGATCTATTCCCTTTGTGCTTTATGAAAGGCAAGCACTGCTTAGGAGGCCACATGGATCACGTGAGCCGTTCTCATTTTGCCCTCTTTTTGTTTAAGCACTAATATTTTCCTTACGAACATGGAGATCTTGAGTTTTGAGATGTTTGGGCCCTTTTGTTTTATAAGAATTAAATTCTTCTATAGGGTTAAACCCTAATTTTATTAGAGAAATTAAATTCCTATATGTTCTGGTAAGAATTAAATTCGTTGAAGTTAGTTCTTTCCTGGGTTTGAATCTACGTAACGGAATCTCACCAATGAGAATCAAATTCTTAACTTGTGGGGAGATCTGCTTCTGCAGATCTCAACCAAAGGAAGAACTAAGTTCTTTTTAGAAGAGTTAAACTCTTATGAAGGTGAAGAAGAGGTAAGATGCCCTCTGTGTTTTTGTTCCTTCTCTCACCTAGGGTTTCTTTTTTTTCTTTGAGGAGATTTTCTTCTCTCTGGAGAATTAAATTCTCTTTTCTTTTAAGCTTACGAGGGGGTTTTTCTCTCTATTTCCGTATCTCTCTTTTTTCTGTACCTTTGCTCTTATTTATAGGAGAAAGAAAAGAATCAATTTGTTCGGAAAATCTCTCATTGAGAGATGTTGATTGATTTTATAATCAACCAAAATGATCTTTTAGATCAATCGGTGAATTTTATTCACCGTTGGATTTTTAATCCAAAGGCTTCACTGTTTAACAGAGAAGATTTCTTGTTTGTTTAGTAAGATTATGAATATCTTGTTAGTTTTAACAAGATTAGAATTTTATTCTATCAAATCTTTTTAGTTTAACAAGATCAGAAATATATTTTCTTAATATGGATTTCTTGTTAACATAGAATTTTATTCTTGTTATAAGATTAGGAAAATATTTTCCTATGATAGATTTTTATTCTATCGAATGATCACTGCTGGATTTTTGATCCAAGGGTTCTCTGTTTAACAGAGAAGATCTTTCTAGTTTAAGGAAAATCAAGAAAATATTTCCCAAATATAATTTAATTCTAGAATTTGATAGGAACATTTTAAATTAGGGTGCTCACATACTTTGCATGTGATTGGCAAAAGCACTTACGTGTTTAACACGTGACCCCTATTGTGGGTTTTAGCATGTTTATGTTCAGAGCGCTCACGTGCTTAACACGTGAGGCATGTTTAGCCCTTGGTGATTTATGTTCAGCGCTTATATGCTTTGCATATGAGCGCTCACGTGTTTTACATGTGAGGCCTGTTTGGTCCTTTAATTGTTTTATTCAGCGCTCATGCGCTTTGGATATGAGCGCTCACGTGTTTTACACGTGATGCCAAATTTTGAGGACTCCCCCCCTTTTTTGTAAGGGAACCAGTAGCTCTTGGCCGAAAATTTTGGCAGGAACAATGCCTATGTTTTGGGAACGTTGAATTCCGTTATTGTTGATAATTGTCGTGTAGTGGAATAAGTTTAAAATGTTGAGAATATTGTCGCGAAACATCGCCCCAAAGAAGCGACGCCAAATCTGGGTTTTACCGTACATGTCGTAGTGTTAAATTAATATTAAATTAGATACATATCGGAATGTAATGTTCTACGGCTCATATCGGAGACAACTCGATAAGCTAGAACCCTCTATAGTTTATTCTTCGATACTGATAGATCACATCAATGAGAACGGACTAGGAATGTGGCTTTAGTTTTCCTTAGCACGTACAATATTAGAGTTCCTTAGCACCCCCACTAGGTTTTCCAATGCATCAAGCATGCAATTTTAAAAAATCTAAGGTGCTAAAAAACCTTAGCCTAGGATCTAACTAGAGGATTAGAAGTAAAGCAAACATGTAATCAAACATTACACTAAGTGAATGAGGAATACAACTTTTGTAGACCGGTCCTTCACTTAAATAGCTCCGTGTAGTAGTCCCTTCGCTCCAAGTAGTGATCTTCCGGACTCAAGTTAGGCTCCACAAAGCGAAATGAACAAGGTTGCTTAAAGTCTTCGAGGCCGAAGATGATCTACGTCGAGAAGACACTAACTCAAGCTATCTCTTCACTAATTGGGAATTGGTGAAGCAAACAACCTAAACCAAATGGCTAATCTAGTGTAGGTTGATGAAGCAGGAATTTGCTCACTTTAGAATTATTTTTCTCACTATTTTTCTTCACCTCTTGAAAACCTAGAGAGCCATCAAGAGATGAAGAAGAAGATGATGTGGTAAAAGAAAATGAATGAGAATTGCAACCCTGGGTGAGATAATATCTCATATTATCTATGTAGAGAATTAACCATGGCTATAGATAATGGTTAGGTTAATAAATATCTAAGGTGAGACAAAATTAGTGGACTAAGTCAAGGTTACCATAAGCTTCTCCAAGCTTCCAACCATGCACAATTTCCACCTAATTTTGAATTACTTTAAATAAATAATAACCCCTTAATTATCTATGGAATGGTGTGAGTCTCATATACCCATGTAGTATTTATCATCAAGCATGACACAAAGATAAATGCAATAATATATATCACATATATATTATATGTACAAGTGAGAACAATAAATTCATAAGTGAGCTAATATTAGTTAATGTAAATTAATATATCAAATATATAATTATACATTAAATTATTAAATCAACACTTGATTTAATAATCCAGCTATATCATATATAACCGACTAATATTATTTGTATCAACTTATCGAATCAACACTTGATTCGATAACCCGGCTATATCACATATATCCAACCGATATCACATATCGCAAGATTAGAATACGGTATCACATACACGTATTAATCTCAATCCCGCACATATCACATATGTGCTCTTACTTCATTTCGCCTCAGCCAGGAAACCTCTGTGTAGGACTCTAAAGACTCGTCAGTACGCTAACAGTAGGTGATGATCATATCAGTCACCCACAAGTCGTCAGTGGCACTAGCTGTACGTAACCACTACCCAGATATTGAGCGATCAGAAGATCAACAAGCAAGCCTGCTCATACTCCTGTGGATCCAATAAGTAACACTACCGTACAGTCCAGTCTCTTCATCTGATATATTGCATATCTAGCCTAGGGGTGGTATACGTCAGACCCCAATAGCCTGATAAGTCATGTCGATGTGAGGCTTATAACGGTTCTAGAAACTGCTGATAACACTTACCAGTAAATCTCAGCAAGCCTGGCCAGGGATTTCTTGTTATGGCCAATCGAGCACAGCGCAAAATCAACCCACAATACCGGGAGAGACGAAACCCCTCCTATCGCTCATTGCCTCCATGTGACTCGGAACTGTACCCAAAAACCACCTGTTTGCATGACTCAGTAAAGCCATGGTAGGGTGGAAATCAAAGCACAGTGGGAGACACACAAGACTCTATGACGATTTCGGGTCTACAGACTACCCTGTACCAGTGTCACCAGAGAACTGCTATCTGACGATAGGTATAATACCATCTAGAAGTTCTCAGCGAGTCCTGTTCAGTGTACCCAGTCTCCACTGAGCACCCGTATACCATCTTTGATGTCAAACACCAATGGATATGGGATCATCCATCACCCATCAAATGGGTCAAGAAGCGTATACGCCAGTCTACTCTGGAATATCGATGCCCTGTCTCGATACACCCTCGACTAGGAACAATTAAAAGATGAACTTGTGGACTACCCTAGCCCTACTAGTATGATCTACATCATAATCCTGGTAGTCAAGTATACATCCTAAGGGCTTTACCAACATGTGAGAGCAAGACAGTATCACAATGCCATTCAACATGTTAAGATAAAGAACAACCAGATAGCATACTATTATGTCGAGCAAGAAAGTCCTCCCTATATATGTCCAAGCATCCGTTTTAATATATAATCATATACAACAATGGCCTCTAGGGCATACATACAACTAACACAATACACGGGGAAATGAAAAGTTCAGAAAAATCAAACATGTGCAAAATGGTGTACAGACAGAATAACCCACATGGCACGAATCTCGAAGCATTTGCCTAAAAATCGTCCGACAGATTTAGCCTATAGGCCGGTGGGGACGGTCGGATTTGCTCCATTGAGCTCCGTGCTTTGCACACTCGTCTCTTCAACTCCCCTCAACTCTTCTGCACTATTTGATTTCCCTGCAATCAAACAAAGACCCTTCATTTCACCAATTAACTCCATTTTAATTCTTTTTAATCCAAATTTTTAATTTCTAAATCCTAATTCTCCACTATAAATACCACATCATGCCCTATCTCTTCATCATTCTGAAAATTCTAGCAAAAACTCTCTCAAAAGTTCCTAGGTGTAAGTGGAGTAAACTGGAGTTAGCGAGCAAACTTCTTCCGTCAAAGATCGAAGCCGATTCCGGAGCTCCCGCGGCACCACGAATCCTCCTCCTCTTCCTTAACCTCTTCTTGACATATGCAAACCGTAAGTCCTGTAGGGTTCCTAGGCACTCTTGTGAAGGTTCATAAGGCATCAAACATGCCCGGATAAAAATTTAGACGTGCCGAACAACCCAAACCCGGGATCTTTGCTAGATTATTAGGGTTTAACATGCAAGATGATAACTTTTATCTAAGTGTGAGGCATTACAACCTTTGTAATCCGCTCCTTCGCTTCATAAGCTCCGAGTAGAAGTCCCTTTGCCGCGATCCACGATCTCCCGGACTCATGAGAGGCTCCACAACTCGAACGATCCATGCTAGCTTGAAGTGTTCCAAATCTCCGATGATCTACGTCGAAATTGTAAAGACTCAAGCTTTCTCACTCTAAAGAGATGAACACACTAATCTCATGAGCTAGATGAGATGAGGATGAGAGTGTAGTATTTTTGCTTTCTTTTTAAATCATTTTCTCATATTTATTCATCACATAAAGAATTTCAAGTGAGCTTTTCAAGAGAGAAGAAGATGATAATGGAAAATGATAATCATAAAAATCCTTTTGTGATGAATAGAAAGAAAGTATATGATTGATGTATAAACCATGGTCAAGGATGAGTGGCTAAGATTTTGTAGAGAATAAACTAGAGTTAGAGTTTGGTTGGGTTAGAAATGTGTCATCAAAAATATCTTAACCATGACAAAAGATAAAGCTTCTAGAAGGTGCATGAAGCATCTAACCCTAATCAAACCCTAACCTCATTTAATCATCCTTAAACATGTTTAACAATAAATCATATCATGTCACAATAATATATATCACATATATATTATATATTTGCAACAAAAGAAAATAATACAATTAACATATATCGCATATATATCAATGTATCATCCAGTGAGAAAATGAAATAATAAAGCGAGCCAATATTAGATAATGTAATACAATATATCATATATATTATTATACATTAAATCATCGAATCAACACTTGATCCGACGATCCGGCTATATCGAATATTACCGACTAATATATCATGTACCGATTCATCGAACCAACACTTGATCCGATGACCCGGTTCATATCCAAATATCGCGAGAATATAATACGGTATCTCATATCGCATTATCCTCGGTCCTGCACATATCACATATGTGCCTCTACTCCGTTTTGCCTGAGCCAAGAAATCTCTGTGTAGGACTCTAAAGAATCGTCAATACGCCGGTAGCAGGTGATGATCATATCAAACACCCACAAGCTGCAAGCGGTCAGCTAAACGTAACAGCCACCCAGGTATTGAGCGATCAGAAGATCAACAAGCTAGCCTGTGCGTTCTCCTGTGAATCCAATCAGTAACACTCCCGTACAGTCCGGTCTGTTCGTCTGATATGTCGCATATCAAGTCTAGGGGTGGTATACGTCAGACCCCAGTAACCGATAAGTCGTGTCGATGTGTGGCTCATAACGGGTCGAGAAACTACTAGTAACACTTACCAGTAAATCTCTATATCAGCCCTGGCCAGGGACTTCCAGTTATAGCCAATCGAACACAGCACAACATCAACTCCCTATACCGGGAGAGACGAATCCCCTCCTATCGCTCATTGCCTCCATGTGATTCGGGACTATACCTAAAAGCCACCGTTTTGCACGCCCTATTGAACGTGGTAAGGTGGAAATCAAAGCACAATGGGAATCACACAAGACTCTATGACGATCTCGGGTCTACAGACTACCCTGTACCAGTGTCACCGGAGAACTGCCATCTGACGTGTGGTATATCACCATCTGGGAGTTCTCGGTGAGTCCGTCCAGTGTACCCAGTCTCCACTGAGCACCCGTATACCATTTCTGATGTCAAACACCGATGGATATGGGATCATCCATCGCCCATCATATGGGTCAAGATGCGTATACGCTAGTCTACTCTGGTGTATCGATGCCCTGTCTCGATATACCCTCGACTAGGAACAGTTATAGGATGTACTCATCGACTACCGTGGCCCCACTAGTATGATCTCATCATAGTCCCAGTAGTCGAGTACAGATCCTAAGGGCTTTATCAACATGTGAGAGAAAAACAGTAAACCAATACAAGTCAACATGTTAAGATAAAGTGAAACCAAATAGCATACTATCATGACGAGCAAGAAAGTCATCTCTATATATATCCAAGCATCCATCATAATATACATCATATGTACAACAATGGCCTCTAGGGCATATACATAACAAACAATCTCCCACTTGCACTAAGGCCAGCTGCTGTAGTATCTCATACCTAGCATCCCGAATAATCTCTCAAACTGTATCTGGGGAATAGCCTTCGTGAATGGATCCGCAGTGTTGTCCTTCGTATCTACTCTCCTGACCTCGATCTCCCGGCGATCAACTATCTCCCTGATCAGGTGATACCGCCTCAGAATATGTCTGGACTTTTGATGGGACCTGGGTTCCTTGGCTAACGCCACAGCTCCATTGTTATCGCAATACAGAGGTATTGGATGCTCAATGGATGGAACCACACCAAGTTCACTAATGAACTTCTTTATCCAGACAGCCTCCTTGGCAGCATCGTTGGCAGCGATGTATTCAACCTCCATCGTTGAGTCTGCAACGGTATCCTGTTTGGAACTCTTCCAACATACCGCCCCTCCATTGAGGGTAAAGACAAAACCCGAATGCGACTTAGAGTCGTCCTTATCACTTTGGAAGCTGGAATCGGTAAAGGACTCCACCTGGAGTTCTCCGTTACCATACACTAAGGACGTCTCCTTAGTCCTTCGTAAGTACTTGAGAATGTTCTTCACTGATGTCCAATGACTCTCTCCAGGATCTACTTGATACCGACTTACTACACTTAGTGAGTATGCTACATCGGGTCTGGTACATAGCATCGCATACATGATAGAGCCTACTGCCGAAGCATAGGGTATCCCTTGCATGCGAGCTCTCTCCAAATCAGTCTTGGGAGACATCTCTTTGGAGAGAGTGAGTCCAGAGATCATGGGTTGGTTCCCACGCTTGGATTCTTCCATACTAAACCTCTTTAGTATGGTGTCAATGTACCTGGATTGGGACAATCCCAGTATCCATTTAGATCTATCTCTATAGATCATGATTCCCAATACGCAGGACGCATCACCTAGATCTTTCATTGAGAATCTCTGTGATAAGAAGAGCTTGACTGATTGCAGCATAGGAATATCATTTTCTATCAAGAGTATGTCATCCACGTACAATACGAGGAAGACAACCTTACCCTCTGCTACCTTCTTATAGATACAAGGTTCATCTATATTTTTGATGAAGTCAAACTCTTTGACTACAATATCAAAACAGATGTTCCAATTCCGCGATGCTTGCTTTAACCCATAAATGGATTTAAGCAGCTTGCACACCTTTCCGCTGCTCCCACTATCTACGAAGCCCTCTGGCTGAGTCATGTACACGCTCTCTTCTAAATCACCGTTTAGAAAGGCGGTCTTAACATCCATTTGCCAGATTTCGTAGTCATGGTATGCAGCAATGGCAAGTAAGATCCGGATGGACTTAAGCATAGCCACTGGAGAAAAGGTTTCGTCATAATCCGCACCTGGTCGTTGACGAAAACCCTTTGCTACAAGTCTAGCTTTGAAAGTCTCAACTTTTCTATCTACACCAAATTTCCTTTTAAAAATCCACTTACTCCCAATGGGTTTTACCCCTTCAGGAGCATTTTCCAAAATCCATACTTTATTGGTGTACATGGATTCCATCTCAGATCGCATTGCATCCAGCCATTTCACAGAGTCACCACTCGTGATGGCCTGCTCGAAACTTGTCGGGTCATCATCATCCATGATGCAATCCTCGCTTCCACCGTCAATGAGAAAACCGTAGTATCTCTCAGGTGGATGAGAAACCCTATTAGATCGGCGGAGAGGCTGGAGTTCGTCGGGTACTACTGAATCCTCTGGTTCCAATAAATCATCAGTTGTAGTCTGTGGTACTGGAACCTCTTCCAGCTCTACCTCTTTACCACTAATTTCTTTTGCAAGAAATTCCTTTTCTAAAAAGGTGGCATATTGAGAAATAAACACTTTTTGTTCCTCAGCGTGATAGAAAATATATCCTTGAGAATTCTTAGGATATCCCACAAATTTGCAAAGAACTGATCGTGCCTCGAGTTTGTCCGGATTTTGTCTTTTTACATAGGCCGGACAACCCCATATCTTAAACCGTTTAAAATATGGTCTCATTCCCATCCATATCTCATATGGGGTTGTAGGCACTGATTTAGACGGAACTTGATTCAATAGGTATGCTGCTGTCTTAAGTGCATACCCCCAAAAGGAAATAGGTAACTCAGCTGTGCTCATTATTGAGCGCACCATATCTAATAGGGTGCGATTTCTTCGTTCCGATACACCGTTGTGCTGTGGTGTATAAGGAGGAGTAAGCTGAGAGAGAATCCCATTCTCTTTTAGATAATCTAGGAACTCATTGCTTAAGTATTCACCTCCTCGATCAGATCGAAGAATCTTAATACTTTTGCCCGTTTGGTTCTCTACTTCGTGCTTATATTCTCTGAATTTCTCAAAAGCTTCAGACTTGTGTTTCATCAGAAACACATGTCCGTATCTAGAGAGATCGTCGGTGAATGTAATGAAGTAGGAAGAACCGTTCCTGGCATGCGTAGACATGGGACCACATACATCACTATGTATTAGTCCTAAGAGTTCAGTAACTCTTTCTCCGTGTCCACTAAACGGAGCTTTGGTCATTTTTCCTTTGAGACATGAATGGCAAGTATCATAAGATGATAATTCGAACGGATTCAAATAACCATCCTTATGTAACTTAGCCAGTCGTGTCGCATTGATATGACCAAGTCTACAATGCCACAAGTAGGATTCGTTCACATCTGAACTTTTCCTCTTGTGTGTGTTTTGTATATTCAGGACTGTATTCTGATTTAGAATGAATATGCCATTATGTAACGAGCCTGATGCAATCAACTTTTGATCTAGGAATATGTTCATAACATTATCCTGTACTACAAAATTATATCCCTCTTTACTCAATAAAGAAACTGATATAATATTGCACATCATGTTCGGTATATAATAGCACTCATTTAGAATCAGTGTATTACGACTCGGCAATACTAGGTGATATTCGCCAACTGCTTTGGCTACAATACTTGCACCGTTCCCTACTTGAACGGAATGATCACCTTTTCCCAGTTCTCTACCTTTTCGTAGCCCATGTAACAATTTACATATGTGGGATCCTGATCCGGTATCTAATACCCAGGACGTAGGGTGAACTAAGAAACAGTTCTCAATAACTAACACACCTGAAGAAGATGCATCAACATGCATGTTCTTTTGGGCGGCGTGAGAATCCAGATATTTTCCTGTTTCCTGTTCTGTCTTATAACTCTTATAAGAAAGAACGGGTCCAACGTTCCCTTGCTCAGTACAATAATCGGGTTCAGTCAATACATCCATATTATTATCTTGATTATGGCCTGACATGGTCGCTACCTGGAGAGAAAGAGAAGAAAAACACTTTAGCGTATGCTCTTGCAAGATTAGATTGGTTATTATCTTATCTAATTAGGATGTCTCCCACTGGTTTTATCAAATCTACCTTAAAACCCTAAAAGGTAAGATTAGCCGGGATTAATTACACCCTACAATTTCGTCAATCTTTCAGCCAGATCAGTGTCGGTACTTTGAGGGAGGTTCCCCGTGCTTTCGCATGGACCTAATTAAAGTAAACCTCGTTTTCCCAGAGGCGTAACCCCGTTAACACTTTTCTAGACACCTACTTGAATGACTAATTGTCCTGTGTAAAACTCTCCCAGGAGTAACTCTTACTCGCAGTGAGTATCGGGATCCAACTATCTCATAGAAGGTATGCAATCTCATTGCAAATTTCAACACTTGAAATTCCCAATAATACTTTTGCCCCTAGCAACTCATGACCTTAACATGGTCAACAAATCATAAGCGCTGGCCAAGTTCAACCCGTCATTTCCCGATTGAATTAAACCCACTCGTACGACCCTTAACATGGTCAACAAAGTCGTACGACTACCCTAATCCAATCACATCATATGTTTTAACAGATAAGTATTAATTAGCTACCGCACACTACGCCTTTACATGGTTAACAAACGCAGCACGAATACTAAGAAGTACTTATCTGAAATGACGGAGGGCTACGCAGGTTTTTCAGAAAACCCCGAGCGTAATGAACTTGATATCGTCGTAGAATCGAGTGAAGTTTTGAAAAGGAGTGTTTTTGAGGCCTTTCTTAGTTTCGCTAAAGGGGTCACTCCCGGTGAAGGGATCGTCGGCCCTTTCCTCATCGAATAAGGTGCAGGATATATCATATATACCGCTGTGCAAAGCAAAACTTCAAAAGCAATCAAAAGACAAACCGAGTTTTATAGCATCTGCCAGTTTCGCTAAAGAGGTCACTCCCGGTGAAGGGATCGTCGGCTCTTTCCCCATCGAATAAGGTGCAGGATATATCATATATATCACTGTGCAAAGCAAAACTGTAGCTACCCTTTTTATAAAGTTTTGATTCTACAACATCTTTAGGTTTCTTTTTCTTTTATTAATCTCATTAATAAAAATCCCATCAGCTTATGCTTCCTAAGTATCACAGAAGAAACGAAAGCTGTGATATTTATATATCAACATATATATATATAGTATAAGCATTCATCTCAGGCAGTAATATGATCTCATCACAAAACATTGCAGCAGAAGAACATATATGAAATATTGGATATACTAGGACGTCCGTGTTTTCAATACGAGCCTGTATAAAACACGGATTCCACGGTCGCGACGAATAGCCAAACCCACATCCCAAGACCCCTACGAGAGCGGCAAGTAACACTGCCAATTCTAGGGTTAGGAGACCCGGTCTCGACTCCTCGAGATGGCCTCCTACTGGACCCTAGAACCCGGTTACTTGTGCTCCCCTCCTTGGGTCTACCAAATGCGGAAAAGTAAATAATATACACTGGTGACAACAACCTCAACCTGGAAGTGCCCCAAATAAAAGAATATTACATTACAGATGAATTTTACATGAATGAAAATAAAAACCCTCATCTCACATAAAACCCCCGGCTATTCTGAACGCGACGATCCAATATAACATATCACAGCAACACATAATATCTCATATCATCAACGTAAGTAAATATGTGCATCCCAATTGTCGTTGACATATAGCAACGAAACCGGCGATATCACATATTACACTTACGGTCACAGAAAAGAAAGTGTAAAACTACAATATTTGGAATCCACAATCACTTTAGACATCGTAAATCCGAAATATCACATACTCCGCATTTCATGCCTAACTCTATGAATTCCACATATTGTATCACATTCCAGATAAATAGACAGTATTAAACTTTTCGAACAGATAATCAAATACCCAAAATTTCCTAAAGTGCTCAACACTTGAGCGGAGTTCAAATAATCCCAGAATATGTCACAGTACCGGTGATCCAGCCGTAGAAGGGTAAAGCCAACGCCTCACATGTGGCACGCCGTACTGCCCCAAACCCGAAGGTTCAAAAGGCAGTTCAAGACGGTCACATAATCGAGTTAAGGTTTGTTGTCTTCTAGAGGGTCCACCGCTTAACTTGTACAATTTTTCGGAAAGATTTAAACCCATTAAAAATTCAACGCTTGAAAGTTTTACGTGCCGGGATAAAGTGGGTTAATGATATCCGTTCAACTAGTTTAACAGTTTCTAAATATCCGGAAAGAAATACGAATTTAAAATTTCCGATCGAGTCCACGATTACAAAAGAAACCCCAGAATACTCAACACTTGAGTCAGAATAAAAATACCCATAAAATATATCTCACATAAAAATTAATTACTGTGCAAAAATTATTTTTTGATCTGTTCATACTGCCGCGGTTCCGCGGCCCAAGCAAGGTACGGCCGCGGTTCCGCGGCTCTTTGTACGGATCAGGGGATAATTTTTCTACCGTAATTCTTATATTTTCTTCTAGTATTTTTCAGGTATTTTTAATTCAGAAAAATCCCAGTTTTTGAAAAATTTCCAGAGAGGGGGTTAAATTCGTCGGTTCGGGTTCGATCGGAGTTTTAACTTTGTAAACACGTCGCCTAATGCTCTAGCTAGGCTCTGATACCACTGTAGGGTTCCTAGGCACTCTTGTGAAGGTTCATAAGGCATCAAACATGCCCGGATAAAAATTTAGACGTGCCGAACAACTCAAAGCCGGGATCTTTGCTAGATTATTAGGGTTTAACATGCAAGATGATAACTTTTATCTAAGTGTGAGGGATTACAACCTTTGTAGTCCGCTCCTTCGCTTCATAAGCTCCGAGTAGAAGTCCCTTTGCCGCGATCCACGATCTCCCGGACTCATGAGAGGCTCCACGACTCGAACGATCCATGCTAGCTTGAAGTGTTCCAAATCTCCGATGATCTACGTCGAAGTTGCAAAGACTCAAGCTTTCTCACTCTAAAGAGATGAACACACTAATCTCATGAGCTAGATGAGATGAGGATGAGAGAGTAGTATTTTTGCTTTCTTTTTAAATCATTTTCTCATATTTATTCATCACATAAAGAATTTCAAGTGAGCTTTTCAAGAGAGAAGAAGATGATAATGGAAAATGATAATCATAAAAATCCTTTTGTGATGAATAGAAAGAAAGTATATGATTGATGTATAAACCATGGTCAAGGATGAGTGGCTAAGATTTTGTAGAGAATAAACTAGAGTTAGAGTTTGGTTGGGTTAGAAATGTGTCATCAAAAATATCTTAACCATGACAAAAGATAAAGCTTCTAGAAGGTGCATGAAGCATCTAACCCTAATCAAACCCTAACCTCATTTAATCATCCTTAAACATGTTTAACAATAAATCATATCATGTCACAATAATATATATCACATATATATTATATATTTGCAACAAAAGAAAATAATACAATTAACATATATCGCATATATATCAATGTATCATCCAGTGAGAAAATGAAATAATAAAGCGGGCCAATATTAGATAATGTAATACAATATATCATATATATTATTATACATTAAATCATCGAATCAACACTTGATCCGACGATCCAGCTATATCGAATATTACCGACTAATATATCATGTACCGATTCATCGAACCAACACTTGATCCGATGACCCGGTTCATATCCAAATATCGCGAGAATATAATACGGTATCTCATATCGCATTATCCTCGGTCCTGCACATATCACATATGTGCCTCTACTCCGTTTTGCCTGAGCCAAGAAACCTCTGTGTAGGACTCTAAAGAATCGTCAATACGCCGGCAGCAGGTGATGATCATATCAAACACCCACAAGCTGCAAGCGGTCAGCTAAACGTAACAGCCACCCAGGTATTGAGCGATCAGAAGATCAACAAGCTAGCCTGTGCGTTCTCCTGTGAATCCAATCAGTAACACTCCCGTACAGTCCGGTCTGTTCGTCTGATATGTCGCATATCAAGTCTAGGGTTGGTATACGTCAGACCCCAGTAACCGATAAGTCGTGTCGATGTGTGGCTCATAACGGGTCGAGAAACTACTATTAACACTTACCAGTAAATCTCTATATCAGCCCTGGCCAGGGACTTCCAGTTATAGCCAATCGAACACAGCACAACATCAACTCCCTATACCGGGAGAGACGAATCCCCTCCTATCGCTCATTGCCTCCATGTGATTCGGGACTGTACCCAAAAGCCACCGTTTTGCACGCCCTATTGGACGTGGTAAGGTGGAAATCAAAGCACAATGGGAATCACACAAGACTCTATGACGATCTCGGGTCTACAGACTACCCTGTACCAGTGTCACCGGAGAACTGCCATCTGACGTGTGGTATATCACCATCTGGGAGTTCTCGGCGAGTCCGTCCAGTGTACCCAGTCTCCACTGAGCACCCGTACACCATCTCTGATGTCAAACACCGATGGATATGGGATCATCCATCGCCCATCATATGGGTCAAGATGCGTATACGCTAGTCTACTCTGGTGTATCGATGCCCTGTCTCGATATACCCTCGACTAGGAATAGTTATAGGATGTACTCATCGACTACCGTGGCCCCACTAGTATGATCTCATCATAGTCCCAGTAGTCGAGTACAGATCCTAAGGGCTTTATCAACATGTGAGAGAAAAACAGTAAACCAATACAAGTCAACATGTTAAGATAAAGTGAAACCAAATAGCATACTATCATGACGAGCAAGAAAGTCATCTCTATATATATCCAAGAATCCATCATAATATACATCATATGTACAACAATGGACTCTAGGGCATATACATAACTAACAAGTCCCTCCCAACTTCCCTCTTTTTATTGAAATTCATCATTAATTCTTATATCGGTAAAGTGGAGTTATTACCGATATTCTTTTTCTAAATCCTAGAAACTCCATTTTTCCTTTATATATTGATCAACCTAATTTTATACATTACTTGTAACCTTAAATACCAATGTTTAGAATCAAATTTAACCAAGAATCTCATATGAAACAACCATAATTAAACTTTTTCATTAAAATACCTTGAACTTTATTATCACTTCTTTTCGTTTTCATTAAAACTATACTTTTAGGAAAAACTTCACGGGGTAACGACCTACCCCACACGTATACTTTGGTTTCATAGCACGATGCCTATTTGTTTGTATATTTGTTTCGAAGAATAATCTTTACAATAAAATACCACATACTTTAAAACCGGATTTCTTTTAAAATAATATTTCGTATTCCTTTGCAATTATCCATTTACAACTCTTGTTAGGAGACCCGCTAATGGATAGTGCGGATTATCGCACATTCTGGGGATAGTAGAGCGAGATGCAGCACTTCTCACGGAGTATTCGATCTCGAAAGGATATAAATACGGTTTTTATGAAAAACAAATTTTCTAAATAAAACTAATTTTTTAAAATTAAAATTATATAAAATTATAAATCCATATTTTCATTATATTATGAAACTATATTTTTATAAAAATGAAAGATAAAAAATGTCAATAAAATACCATCAAGTTACTAAAAAAGACTAGTTTTTAATAAAATACCATAAACATTTAAAAGCTAGGTATTTATCATTGAAATACCTCAATACTTAAAACACATGCTCATGAAAACCCTAAGTAATACAAATCGCCCTCGGGGTTTTATTTTTAATCTATATTAAAATGTTTTTCATAAAAAACCATCGAGATATACAAAACAATATTTAAGGATTTTAGTAAATATAGGTTTAAGCGAGATCAATTCTCTTGAGCCCTAGCGAGCCGGAGAAAGTGAGTGTTCCCCTCCGAATCACGGAGACGCGACCGCGTAGGTTCGTCTTGCCTGAGATTCGGGGCAGATGCTATATGGTTTTATCCGTCCACCTCTCCGAAGATACCAAGTTGATTTATGGCGCCATATATCGGAGATTTAGACGGATGCGGCCGATGTAGCAGACTTCGTCAGATTCCCCCTCACTTGAGGGGTTTTTGATTGTGGGGACACTCTTCCCTGCAGGTGCAAGCCCCTGCAGTTAATTACGCTACCGCATCGCGGTAACAACTTTCTCCTTCCCCAGAATTTCACTTCGTGTCGTGGGTGTTTATTTTGTTTGTGGTTGCCCGTGGATTGTATACGGAGACTAATTTATGTCGTCGCCCGTAGGACGTGGATTAGTCTAAATCCGTATTTACTTAGATTTGGGTTTGGGGTTTTAGTTTAAGGATACGTTATCCATGTTTGAGGCTAAGATCAACTTAAACGTTTGTTAAGGATACGTTAGTCTAATCTCCAGACTAAGATCAACTTAACGGGATCGTTTGGATCCGACAAGAGAGCAATTGGCTCTATTGTTCCAGTTTACGGACATAGTGGTCCATTGCCAGTTTAGGGATATGGTGGTTCATGTTCCAGTTTAGGGACATGGGGGTCCATTGAGTGTATGGCCGTTGGGACCCATCACCTCTCTGACGACGTTGAAGGATTACAATGACAGATGTCAGAAGATTTCAGAGATGTACCCTTGAACCAGGTGTAGATTGATTTAAGAGAGCAGCCGTGCTCAGTCAATTTAATTTGAGGACTTGCGGCCAGAATTGGGCTAAGTCCAATTGAAAAATATGCAACATTTTATTTGCATTGGGCCTATTAGGCCTTGATTAGGGCTCTGCCCCTTTTTAAATGATGTACAGCATCTGTTTTGGTCTGACAGACCTTTGTTTGGGTTCTACCCTTCTTTCAAAATAATGCATGGCATTTTATTAGGCCTACTAGGCCTTTTTTTAATTGGGCTCGGCCCTTATTTTCAATAATGCAGTGCGTTAATTATCCAACAGTGGCCACGTGGCCTGTCAGGCACTTTGCGCCAATTAATGAGCGCAAGCGCCTGTGGAGGTGACACGTGTCACGCTCTGGTGAGCGCAAGCGCAGTGCGCTGCGCTGTTGCGCTGCTGACACGTGGCGCGCTCTGGTGAGTTGCGCCAATTTCGAAGAGCAGTGCTCTATTTTAAAAGCGCATAGCGGAAGTCGTTCTGGAGCTGACACGTGGCGCTCTCTGGTGGCTTGCGCCAACCCAAGAGCGCAATAGTGCAGATTTACAAGTGCAAGGCACTGTCTTGGTCCAATTTTGGATTCAAGAAAAGAATATTTTAAGATTTCAGAACCAATGGTTCATCAAAAGGCAATGCCTTTTTTATTATTATATTTTTTTATTGAAGATCTTTGATCTTGTTCTTAGATCAATGATCTTTTTGGAAGAAATTCTTCTTTGTTTCAAAGGGTTTTACCTTTTTCTCTTTCTGAGTTCTTCTCAAAATTCTTTAAAGGAGTTCTCTCTGTGTTGATGTGTTTTCAAAGTTGGGGTCTAGGGGCCTTTTTATAGTGCCAATAGATTTGTTAAATTAGTTAAAGAGATCTTTCTCTGAGTGATTTGGAGATTTTTTCCCACCATTGGATCTTTGATCCAAGGGCTTCTGTTTTACAGAAGGCAGTCTTCTTGTTTTTAAAAAGAACAGAAAGATCTTACTGGAATTTTAATTCTGTTTGGCGCAAACACACCTGCGCTTGACACGTGTTGCGCAGCGCAGAGCGCAGCGCAACTGCGCTGCCACGTGTCGCGCAGCGCAGAGCGCAAGTCAGCTGAAGCGTTGTTTCTTTAATTTTTAATTTTTATTTTAATTTTCAGAACAGAGCCTCGCTCTGATTGGGGAAAACAAAAGCGTTGCTTCGTTTCCCGCCTTGGAACTTGAATAAAGCTTTGCTCTGATTGGGGTAAACAAATGCCCCCCCCCCACCATTGCGCTTACGTGGCCCCCAAACGTGAGCGCAGCGGTGGCAGAATTCTAACCGTCGCGGCAACTTTTGGAAGTTGAAAGGGCATTTGATGCCTATAAATAGGACCTTTGGTCCCTTAGATGATTTTCATCTCTTCATAAGAATTTTGTCCAGAGCCCTGCTCTTTTTGTTCAATCACTTTTAAGAGTTAAAACTCTAGAAAGTTTTTAGGTAAAAATTAATTCGGATTAAATTAATTTTAAGAGCCTTGCTCTCAATAGATCCCTGATCTAAGGAAGACCCGTTTAGGGTTTCACTTAGCAGGGCTTTGCTCTACAGGTCTAAAGGGATCTAAAGAGAACCCTATTAGGGTTCCATTAATAAAGTTGTGCCCTTTAAAAGATTTTTCTTGTATTTTCTTAATTCATCAATGGAGCTTTGCTCCTTCCAAATCATACATAAGAACTCTTAGGAGTTTTTCATGGATCTTGGAGTTTAAAGATGGCATTTTATTCTTCGACGAATTATATCGTCTTGTTTAATCAGTGTGTCTGCTAATGTTGCTGCTTTTCTTTTACAGGAGTAATGGACGCCCACATGTACGATCTCGACGAGATTATTTCTTATGGAGACATCCGCCGACTCGGCCGTTCTCAGAACCGAGAATTTACCAACGCCGAGTGTGCCGAAATCATGAGCCGCTTCGACGCATACAACGGTCAACAGCTTCCTCGGTGCTCACCTCTCCCGAAGCTTATCGTGGGAGCCATCTGGGAAGCGCTTCCTTTATTTTGTTCCGGTGTGCCACTTAGGGCGTTGGATGTCGCCGAGGATAAGGTGCACTCGGTGTACCTGATGAACTTAATCTCGAAGAGACGGCGAGATAATCTTGTCGATCTCCTACACCATGCCTTCCAACAGTCTGCCATACTCGCTGCTAATTGGAGGGAGGAGGACATCGTGAGGACCCCGACGCTCGTGCTCGCGAAAGATAGCACATCAGGATGGTTCGCCAGGCTTGGAAAGTTTTAGATAAGGTTACTTTCGAATTCCTCAACCCATGTCCTGGGTCCGAGATTATACCGTTGTAAACATTTCAATAATGTTGTTGTTTATTTCTTTATTGATGTAAAAACTTTCCAAGTATGAATGACAACTCTTTTCCCTCCCTCCTTTTATTTTCTGCTTTGTTACTGGCACATTCTTTAAATAAGCATAGCCTGTAAGCGATATATAGCATTCTGTCTTGAACATCTTGGGGAGTAGTGATGGCTCAGGAAGCAGGTTCAGGTCTGCTACCCAAGGCTTTTCAACTTCATGAGCCGTGAGGGTCTCATAAAGACTTTTCTCCCTACGAGTCGAGAGGATCTCGTAGGTGTATTTTCTCCTTAGGAATCATGAGGATTCCTAAGTGTATTTCCTCTTATAAGTCGTAAGGTTCTTATAAGAAAAATTTCCCTCTTATGAGTCGAGAGGGCCCGTAAGCGGTTGTTTCCCTCCTTATCGAGATTCGACTTCGGAGAGTGAGACCCGTGGATAGTATGCAAGAGACCATTTTAGGCCGACTTGCAGGATCCCAGTGCTTAGGAAACAGGTTTTTTTATCCCCGCTGCCTAAGGCTTTACCTCACGAGTCGAGACGAATCGAGCAGTTCTCGCAAAGACATCAATTTCCTCACGAGTCGAGACGCATCGAGGATTTCTCGTAAGAATGTCCTAACATCACAGTTAACCTCTGCTCTTTACGACAAAGGTCCGTTAGGGTCTGTGGTACTTAGGATTTGTCCGTCGTAACGTCGCATCAGCTGATATATTCCCCGATAGGCAATCGTGCTGTTCGAGTAGCCCTGCGACTGCCGTGTCTCTGATCCCTTCGGGGGCTGGACAAGACGTCTTCAAGTAATCTTCCACGTAGTATTACCGTCGAAAGGGCAAGTGTAGGGATATTCCATGTCACTTTTTACTTGAGGTTGGGCTCATTTTGGAGAGCCCCGATGAGTCATAACCACTCCGCGCTGATGTGGGATGACCTCCGATAGTCTTTCAGGTTTTATGTGAGTTGCCGTCAAGACCCTGAAGCTAGGAATTTGGTCTTTGCTTCGTTTTCTGGCATTGCGTCTGCTGTATCGAGACGAATGTCATGGTTGTCTCTAGGTTGTTGATGAACCATCGAGGTTTGGAACTAGGGACTTTGCCATGGCTCCGCTGTTTGATGATGTTGTGTCTGCTGTGTCGAGACAAACGTCGAGGTAGTGACCACTCCGCACTGGTGCTAGACGATCTCCAATTGTCTTTCGGGCTTTATATGACTTGCCGTTAAGACCATGAAGTTAGGAATTTGGCCTTTGCTTCGTTTGCTGGCATTGCGTCTGTTGTATCGAGACGAATGTCGCTGTTGTCTCTAGGTTGTTGGTGAACCGTCGAGATTTGGAGCTAGCGATTTTTCCGTGGCTCCGTTGTTTGATTGTCGCATCTGAATCCTACTGGAGGAAGAACGCTGTGGTGACATCTCGTCTGCTGTATCAAGACGAACGTCGAGGTGGTGACCACTCCGCGCTGGTGTGGGATGATCTTCGATAGTCTTTCAGGTTTTATATGAGTTGTCGTCGAGACCCTGAAGCTATGAATTTGGCCTTTGCTTCGTTTGCTGGCATTGCGTCTGCTGTATCGAGACGAATGTTGCGGTTGTCTCTAGGTTGTTAGTGAACCGTTGAGATTTGGCTTCGCTTTCTGGCGGAGCCTGTTGGGAAGGTATGGTTCTCTCTTTGTTTGTGCCCTTGGATTATATACAGGGATCGACGTGATCTCACCTGTAGGGAAAAATTTTCGTTATATATATTTTTCATTTTATTTCTTTCCACGATGCTCTATCATTTCAGCTTTTATATCGCGAAGGTCGCGATTGCCGGCTATTTTTCACGGTGCCCAATCATTTCGGCTATTTTGCATGCATACATTTTTACTTGCTGATTTTTATTGCAAGTTGCCCCATCATTTCGGCTATTTCGTATGCATGTATGGCTCGCAGTTTTTTATCGCGAGTGTGGACCTTGGAATCTGGTGCCAATCTCAACATCAGCATCGCAACAACTGGAATATTGCTAGGAGCGAATCATCATTTGCCATGAAAGGACTTAGAATTTGATATCAGTTTAGGCATCAGCATCACTACAACTGGGATATTTCCAGGAGCGAATCATCATTTGCCTCTGTTGATGTCGAACAAAGGTGGCTTAGCGAACAGGGTTAGGATCCCGTCGACTAAGGCTTTTGACTTCATGAGCCGTAAGGGTCTCACAAAGGTTTTTCTCCCTACAAGTCGTGAGGATCTCGTAGGTGTGTTTTCTCCTTAGGGATCGTGAGGATTCCTAAGTGTATGTTCTCCCGTAAGTCATAAGGATCTTTACAAAAGGGTTTCTCCTTATAAGTCGAGAGGACTTATAAGGGTTGTTCACCATATGGACATATCTCTAGCCACGGGTGGGACTTGGTCAGGGAAATGTTTATCCGCGCCCGTGGATTGTATACAAGGGTCAGTATTGATCCGCTTGTAGGGCACTATCGAAGGTTGTGTGGGGGTTGCTTAAGACTTTCAAATCTTATGAGCCGTGAGGGTCCCATAAGAGAGTTCTCCTTACGAGTCGTGAGGATCTCGCAAGTGTAATTTCTCCATAGGAATCATGAGGATCCCTAAGTGTATTGCTCCCTTGTGAGTCGTAAGTATCTCACGCGGGTGGTTTCTCCTTACAAGGTCGAGAGGACCCTAGAAGTGTCTTTTTAACGAGGTTGCGCCCTTTCGGGTTTTCACAAACACTCGCCGGTAGTCCTGCTGTTTTTACTCACGGAGCCCTTTCAGGTTTTCATCCGTGCCCATTTCACTTATGGACATACCATTTTTTTATTATTATTATTTTTTTTATTCTTTTTTTTTAACGAGGTCGCGCCCTTTCGGGTTTTCACGAACACTCGCCGGTAGCCCTGCTGTTTTTACTCACGGAGCCCTTTCGGGTTTTCATCCGTGCCCATTTTGCTTATGAACATACCGTTTATATATATATATATATATATATATATATATATATATATATATTTATTTTTTTAATTATTATTTTTTTTATTTATCTCGTCAGCCTGAGGATGCTGCGGTAGTAGCTTAAGGACATTTCGGTCCTCAGCTAGTTTTAGGACATAGTAGTCCGTCATTAGTTTAAGGACGTTTCGGTCCGCCGTCGCCGTATTTGAGGCGAATCTCTAGTTTACTGACTTTTCGGTCTATGGGGCTTTCCCTATGAATGAGCATGATGCCCCGGGCGTATCCATCTTTCTCGGAGCATGTGGTTATGGCGGGCTCACCTTCCAGTTGTCGGACAACGCGAACTTGCCCTGTTGGTATTGGTCTTCAACCCAGTTTTTGAAGACGTGGCAATCTTCGATCAGGTGACTTACCATTTGGTGGTAAAAGCAATAATTGGGATCGTTGACATCGCCCGGTTGCAACGGACGTTTTGGACTCGGCAGATTGATGAGCATGTCGCGCACTGCTAGCTCGAACAGTCTCCTTGTTTTATCTTGAAGAAACGAGTAAGGACATCCTAGCCTCTCCTCGAGGGATATGCGTGGACGCATATTGTTTTGACGAACAACCGGTCTAGGGCCACTCGATTGTTGTTGAGTGTTGGCGACGAAGGGCGTTTTTCCCTTTCCTTTATCCTTTTTGTTCGCTCCGTTGTTTGTGAGTCCGAGATCCTCTGCGGATATCGTGCAATTGTGCGGCTGAATGTTCTCTCAACTCCTCAATCCTTCAGAGATGGACTCCTTGAAGAGAGGGCCAAGGGATACTTTTTCGTCTGAATCGCTCCCGAAGGTGAGAACTCGTGATCCCCCGGGCTCATCCTTACGACAATTGCCGGCAACTCTTTTATGCTCATCCTTCGTATTCTTCCACTGTCTACGAGCTTCATGCTTTGTTCTATTGACGTATTGCCTGTGGGCGACATACCCTTGCCACCAACACTTAAAGGAGTCGCAGTCTTCAGTGGGATGTGCGATCTTCCGATGGTATAAGCAGAAGTTAGGATGCTTCTCTACTCTATCGAGAGTGTTTTCTTCAGAGGGTGGTAGCTTCATCCCCATTGATATGGCTTTAGCAAACCTTTTTCTCGTCTTGAATTTGTTTTTATCCGCAGCGGATGTCTTTTGATTTGACGGGAGTGCCTCGACTCTTTCGTCTAGTCACCGGCGTTTGGCTCCTTCCAATATGGCCATCTCACGCTCCTGATTGACTTTACTTTTCAGACGAATCTCATTTAGGAAGGCATCGATCATCTCATCTGACGGCCACAGAAGTTCTGGTTCAGGACCTGCCCCCCGTTTCTCGATGCAAGAAGCTTATTTATCATTTATCAATGAGTGAGAGATCACATGACAAGTTGCCCCCGGTGCGTCCGTCTTCTTTGGAGTGTGCAGCTATGGTGGGTTTACCTTCCACTTTTCAGACAGCGCAAACTTGCCTTGTAGGTATTGGTCTTCAATACAGTTTTTGAAGACATAGCAATCCTCAATCGGATGACCCAACACTCGGTGGTAGGGACAGTAATTGGGATCGTTGACGTCGTTTGGCTACAACGGGCGTCTTGGATCTGGCAGATTGATGAGCCTGTTGCGCAGTGCCAGCTCAAACAGTCTTCTCGTTTTATTTTGAGGAAACGAGTAAGGACGTCCTAGCTTCTCCTGGAGGGATACGCGTGGACGCATATTATTTTTATGGACAACCGGCTTCAAGTTGCTCGGCTGTTGCTGAGCATTAGCGATGACGATCGCCTTCCCTTTCCCCTTCTTATTTCGATAATCCGGTTTTGGAGGAGACAGTCCATGGCCCATCTGGTCCATTTGGGCTAATTTGTCGATCAAGGCCTGGAAGGTGGTCAGCCTGAAGAACATCATGAATTGTGAGATGGTCTCTTGCGGATCAAGAGTGCCCACGAACATGCCTACTGCAGGAGCCTCTTCTATGCGTTGTTCGCATTTTGACCATAGGTTCCGCCATCGTGTTGCGTATAAGACCCACGTTTCGCCTGGCCTTATCCCGGCATTGATCAGTGCTGTTATCGCGGTTCGTCCACTAGCACTCGCGAATCTTTGTGTAAGCAGTAGCTCCATCTCCGCAAATGTTTTGACAGAATCGTTAGGTAGCTCCGAATACCATTCAAAGGCTGTTTCTGCTAAACTGCCGACGAATTGGCGAAGCAACAATTTGTCATCGCCTCCAGTATTGCCGCATAAGGCTCTGAATTGAGCGACATGCTGATGTGGATTCCCTGTCCCTTTATATACGTGGAACTTAGGGATCGTATATCCCGGCGGGTAGCTGATTTGGTCATACCAGCTCGGATAGAGTCGTCCGGTTCTAACAATTTGCCATGCCGCTTCACTCGCCTGATGAGCTCGTATTTGCTGAGCTATATAGTCATCCAGTGCGGCCTTGGAAATGGTTTATTTCTTGGCTGCTGAAAGAGCCGGAGGAGGATTCGATGTCTCTCCTTTGTCATCTTCAAGGACAATCGGAGGATCTTCAGCAGGAGGATCCTGCTGTAACATCATTCCTACCATATCTTATAAGAGAAGCGCCATTTGTTTTATATTAGCCGCTTGCTCTGTGGCTTCTTTGTCCTTCTTTTCGAGAACTCTGCGTAGGTAGTCAGTGTCAGTTTCTTGTTCATGACGCTGCTCTGATGATGCCTCCGAGCTTTCTTTTGGCTCGGTAAGTGCGGCCATTGCAGTCATCATCTCCTGAAGCTTCTGTTGCTGCTCCTGAGCTCTCGTTATGGATCGGGTGAGCGTCGATGACCCATCGAAGCACGGCTTTCCTCCTTTCCGGAAGCCATATAAACAGTGTGCACCACCGTGCCCCCAGACTTGGGGTGTTTGTGCTCAGCGCGTTTACAGTTTGCCATGTTCACGGGGGCCTTTTGTGGCCTCCTTTTCTTTTAAGTGGTTGGAGTTGAGGGGGACGTTGTAGTGGGCACCCAAATAGCTGTTGCTTTTTATGGCTTGACGGAGTAATCCTTCTCTTACCAAACCTTCATCTTTTTCTGTCGGCGGGGATGGTCTTGATCAATCACCGACTTCTGGACCTGTCGCCAGACCTTGTAAATTTTAGAGGACAGTCGTTGAAGGGGCTGCCCCGGCTTCTTTTCTGGAGTATGCTTCAGCACCGCAGTAGGAGAGTTTCTGCGCACCGTGTTCAACAATTCGAAGTTGTTCCCGATTGGAACAGCAGCATCGATCCTCACCGTTGGAGCTGGCGGAGTTATCCCAAAGGGGGAGTTGCCCCCAGCCTTCCTCACTCGGCGCCAGTGGTGGCGTCGAGCGTGTCTTGCGAATGGAGTTGTCTCGGCTATAAGGGTGACTTCGTCATGCCCCCTGCTTTGAGGAGAGACTGTTATTGGTGCTAGCATGTCGAAGACTGACACCCGTCGAGAAGCAATGTCTGATCTGTCAAAGACAGACCTCTGGGCAGGGGAAGCAGCTTTGAGGACCTTGCCTGGAGCAGAAACCGGAATGGCCAGCCTTGTAAAAACTAATTTCTTAGAAGGAGGAGATTTTCCAATGATTTCGTCCGCCTGAACCGGGATGGCTATCCACTCTGGGATGGCAGCTTCGGGTATCGCTGGCTTGTAAACGTTCTGGCCCAGTCTGTTGAAAACCGAGGTATTGAAGTTGGGCGACCCGTTGAGAGGGGCCGCGGCAGTCGTAAGCCGATCAAAGATCGACTTCTTTGGGGCTTCTTGCAACGTCATTGTGGCATTGAAGCTCAACGGTGGGAGCATGGTCCCGAAGAATAATCCAGTAGTGGCCTGAGTCACCTGCTCCACCGGCATCTTGAAAAAGGAGGCCGCTCGGGGCCCGTAAGTCACTCCTCCAGCAAGGACGGAGTGAGAGTTGTAGTTGCAGGTAGTGCAGTTTGAAGCCATCGATCTTCTGTTTTCTGCATGGAGCAAGACACCAAATCTAAGTATCTCGAATCCACAGGCAACCATAGCAAACCGCGATTCGTTCGCGAATACGACATACGAAGTGTGGAGTGGAAAGAGGAAAAGGTCCCACCAGGCGTGGCAGAATCTGTTCCCCTCCGAATTACGGAGACGCGACCGCGTAGGTTCGTCTTGCCTGAGATTCGGGGCAGATGCTATATGGTTTTACCCGTCCACCTCTCCGAAGATGCCAAGTTGATTTATGGCACCGTGTATCGGAGGTTTAGACGGATGCGGCCGATGTAGCAGACTTCGTCAGATTCCCCCTCGCTTGAGGGTTTTTTGATTGTGGGGACGCTCTTCCCTGCAAGCGCAAGCCTCTGCAGTTAATTATGCTACCGCATCGCGGTAACAACTTTTTCCTTCTCCAGAATTTCACTTCGTGTCGTGGGTGTTTGTTTTGTTTGTGGTTACCCGTGGATTGTATACGGAGACTATTTATGTCGTCGCCCGTAGGACGTGGATTAGTCCAAATCCGTATTTACTTAGATTTGGGTTTAGGGTTTTAGTTTAAGGATACGTTAGCCGTGTTTGAGGCTAAGATCAACTTAAACGTTTGTTAAGGATACGTTAGTCTAATCTCCAGACTAAGATCAACTTAACGGGATCATTTGGATCCGACAAGAGAGCAATTGGCTCTATTGTTCCAGCTTAGGGACATAGTGGTCCATTGCCAGTTTAGGGACATGGTGATCCATGTTCCAGTTTAGGAACATGGGGGTCCATTGAGTGTATGGCCGTTGGGACCCATCACCTCTCTGACGACGTTCAAGGATTACAACGACAGTTGTCAGAGGAGTTCAGAGATGTACCCTTGAACCAGGTGTAGATTGATTTAAGAGAGCAACCGTGCTCAGTTAATTTAATTTGAGGACTTGCGGCCAGAATTGGGCTAAGTCCAATTGAAAAATGTGCAACATTTTATTTGCATTGGGCCTATTAGGCCTTGATTAGGGCTTTGCCCCTTTTTAAATGATGCACAGCATCTGTTTTGGTCTGACAGATCTTTGTTTGGACTCTACCCTTCTTTCAAAATAATGCATGGCATTTTATTAGGCATGCTAGGCCTTTTTTTAATTAGGCTCAGCGCTTCTTTTCAATAATGCAGTGCGTTAATTATCCAATAGTGGCCTCGTGGCTTATCAGGCACTTTGCGCCAATTAATGAGTGCAAGCGCTTATGGAGGTGACACGTGTCACGCTCTGGTGAGCTCAAGCGCAGTGCGCCGTGCTGTTGTGCTGCTTGACACGTGGCGCGCTCAGGTGAGTTGCGTCAATTTCGGAGAGCAGTGCTCTATTTTAAAAGCGCATAGCGCAAGTCTTTCTGGAGCTGACACGTGGCGCTCTCTGGTGGCTTGCGCCAACCCAAGAGCGCAATAGTGCAGATTTACAAGTACAAGGCACTGTCTTGATCCAATTTTGGATTCAAGAAAAGAATCTTTTAAGATTCCAGAACCAATGGTTCATCAAAAGGCAATACCTTTTTTTATTATTATATTTTTTATTGAAGATCTTTGATCTTGTTCTTAGATCAATGATCTTTTTGGAAGAAATTCTTCTTTGTTTCAAAGGGTTTTACCTTTTTCTCTTTCTGAGTTCTTCTCAAAATTCTTTAGAGGAGTTCTCTCTGTGTTGATGTGTTTTCAAAGTTGGGGTCTAGGGGCCTTTTTATAGTGCCAATAGATTTGTTAAATTGGTTAAAGAGATCTTTCTTTGAGTGATTTGGGGATTTTTCCCCACCATTGGATCTTTGATCCAAGGGCTTCTGTTTTACAGAAGGCAATCTTCTTGTTTTTAACAAGAACAGAAAGATCTTACTGGAATTTTAATTTTGTTTGGCGCAAACGCACCTGCGCTTGACACGTGTCATGCAGCGCAGAGCGCAGCACAACTGCGCTGCCACGTGTCGCGCAGCGCAGAGCAGAGCGCAGCGCAACTGCGCTGCCACGTGTCGCGCAGCGCAGAGCGCAAGTCAGCTGAAGCGTTGCTTCTTTAATTTTTAATTTTTATTTTAATTTTCAGAGCAGAGCCTCACTCTGATTGGGGGAAACAGAAGCGTTGCTTCGTTTCCCGCCTTGGAATTTGAACAGAGCTTTGCTCTGATTGGGGTAAACAGTGAGTGCTTTCCTATTCATGTTAGAAAACTTAACAGGGGTTATCAATGACAATTGCCTTGGAAAAAGACACAATCCTTCCGTCCATGTGCAGCAGTTGCCGATGACTACCGAACCTAAGAATTTAAGAGTTAAATCAGTTTACAAGCGTCTGATTCAGTCTGAGTCCAACCTCAAATCTGAATCCAAAATCAAACACGAATACTTGATCATGAACATGAATACTCAAATTCAAACATCAAATTCAAAAATGTATACTTGACTTGACTTGACCGAACCATGGTTATAATTTGACATGAACTTAACATGAATACCAGAACACAATGGTTGCTATTGAAACTGACTTGACTCGAATTATGAATACAACTTGACATGAATACATGAACACTTGACACGAATACTTGATATTGACATGAACTCAATCTTTCCACTTGATGTATTCATGGATTCGAGCAAGGCTATTAATTTTAACTGTAACGTAGAATACACGGGGTGTTAGGGTAGTTCATGTATGAATTCAACGAAATCTCAGGAGTCCCCCTAGATCATGAATCCATGTCTACCAACATAAGCAAGTTATCATGAGGGCCCGTGTTTCCTTACACCTGGATTATAACTTGTTGAGTTTGGAATACTTCAACACTAGGTTGAAGTCCCGTTACTAACACTTGATTCGGGCCCATGATTCTTTACCCCTGGATTACAGCCTGTTGGGTTCGAGAACACTCTTGAGATTGGTTGACATTCATTCTTGAACTTATGTTACATTAGTTAACCCATGTAAAGACCTTTTAGGACACTTACATTCACTTCATGTTCATTATACATATACCACACGGCCATGCTATACTATGCTCATGTTATTTTGCCATGATATACATAGAGAACTGCATGTTAAATAGAATTGCCATGCTTACAGTAAATGACATGTTTAAACAACATATCTTCTAGTCCATTACTTCATGATATACATTTTCCCTATCATTATACTTTATACTTCACACCTATTTCTTGAGGACTTGCCGAGCGAAAGTTCGCTGACGGGTATTCCATCCATCTTTATTTCTTAGAATGTTCGTCAGATACTAGGGAGGTGGACACCACCGAGGAGAAGTACGATCAGATCGCGACTCAGGCCTAGACTAGTTATCCTCTCTTTTAGTTTATATATGTCACATGTTCAGGCATTTCTCTTCTTTCAGTTGAACTCATGTATTGTAAATGTATCAAGTTGAATATAAATAAATTTGTTGAAGTTTAAATCTCATGCTAATTTCTTGCCATTTTATATTGCTCAATTACGCTTAGCGTATTTATTCCGGAAAATGACCTTTTCGAAATAAATACGTCGCAGGCTTGCCACGTCACCATTTCCGTCTATTAGGAAGCGAGGCGTGACGCGGTTTCAGCATGGGATCGATATTGAATTGCAGCAGCTTATCACGTCCCTCGACCTACAGACTTTTGCTCAGGTGTTGAACGCTGCTCAAGTACAAGAAAGATTGGCGAAGAAGGCCAAGGGCCAGTGATCGGTGGACAGGAAATCCCATGTATTTCCATCACGAACTACCATTTCCCCTCATGGAGCGATCCCAGTTCACAGGCCGGGCATTACGCAGATGAAGTGTACCTTCTCACCTCAGCCACCGCAGCTGAGGGCGCCGATTTGCGACTATTGCCAGAGGACAGGGCACATGCAGAGAGATTGTCGCAGAGCCAAGGGGCAATGTCTGATTTGCGGATCCAGCGAGCACAGGATCAGCGGGTGTCCCTAGAGATCCGAGCTATAGGGAGGGTTCAAGCAACAACAGCCGTCGTACGGCGCTGCAGCTCAGAGGGGTCCACCTCTGGTATCCCAACGACGATTATTCGATCAGAGGCATACCGGTACGGGTCGGAGTCAGGGGCTGGCTTTCACCCTGACTACCGAGCAGGAAGAGGCTTCTGGAGAAGTTGTTGCAGGTACTCTCCTTATTTATTCTGTACCGGCTAGAGTTCTTTTTTATTTGGGCGCTACGCATTGCTTTATTTCTACACGGTTTGTTGACACACACGCTATACCTTACGAGCCATTGACTAAGGGTTGGGAGATACATACGGGTAACGGAATTATTGTGTCCAGCCAAGAGTGTAGGTTATGCCTTGTGGTGGTTTGTGGCAGAGAATTCTATGCAAACTTCCTTTTGATAGGGACTGGTAGCTACGACGCCATTCTGGGGATGGATTGGTTGAGCACGTTCCATGCTGTTATCAACTGCTTGACTAGGAATGTGTCGTTTCGCATTCCTAATCACCCGGAGTACGTGTTCGTGGGCAGTAACGAGTCTTTGGAACCAGCTAAGTTCCGAGCGAAGCCGAAGAACTTGATAGCTATGGAGATAGACGAGGAGCCAGCACCAGAGGTAGTTCGAGAATTTCTCGATGTGTTCCTCAAGTTCTATGCACATGAGTAGGGGTGTGGAGACCATGCACATAAGTGAGACCCTCATGTTCCATCCTTGCCCATGTTATCCTCATGGAAATAACCTTAAGAACATCCTTAAAGCCATATTTCTTTATATTTCAAAGGCAAAAAGGACGGCATGCAGCTCATAAGTTGTGTAGCGCTACGCAAAATGGAGGGGAGTGCACCCCACCCCCGGTTTCCCATTATTGCGCAGCGCAGCTGATGGATCTCTGGATCTCCTTCAGATGTTACCATCCATTGATCTGCAGCGGGTAGAGACGAGCGGCTGAGATTGAGTTGGAGGTTGCCTCCTGAGGCGTGTGGGTTTCGATGGGCTTGAAGTGGTTGAAGCCAAGCTACCTGCAAGGAAGTCCCGGGGTGATTGTGCCACCGAGGACCCTCCGACGATCAAGTTAGACGGGCTAAATGGGCAGAGTAGCGGCTGATTAGGGTAATTTGGGTGAATCCCAGGATTCGTGCCCATGCGCGCGCAAATTTGGGTCCTTAAGGATTCTGTTTGAGGGTATAAATAGGGAAGGAGACGGCAACTCTTCAGCATCGCTTTTTGAGATGACTGGTCCCATATATTCGATCGAAGAGATCATCACCTTCCACGACGTCTTCATGTATGACCAGACCCTGGATGGAGATAGGTACCGGGATATGGTTCAGCGCCTCGAGGGTCACGTCGTCCGGCTTCTCCCTCAGCGGCCGTCCCTCCTACAGTTGCTGATGTACGCAATTTGGAGGAGGTCCCTGGGGTTGTACAACCCTCTCTCCGAGGAGTTACTTGACGAGGCGCTCGACAAGGTGCACTCGATCTATATGATCGGCCTCATCTCAAAGGCCAGGCACGACCGATCCTTAGCCCTCATTTTTGAGTGCTTCCAAAAGAGGTACATCGTGAGCCAGGGCGCGGAGGGCGGAGCATCGGATGCTTCCATGGCGTCCCGGTTTTGCGAGCAGCATCGACGGGAACGGGCTACAGGGGCCTGGGCCCGGTTGGCGGAAATTTACTCTGAGTATCACCCGGAGTATTTCCTCGATCCCGTTCCCCCTCTGTTGTAAATTTTTCTTTTTCTTTAAGGCTGAGGAGCCCACAATACCTTTTGAATGAATAAAATTCTCCTTTTTGCGATGCTCTATTATTTCCTTCTTATTATTTAAATAAAAAGAACTTAGAATAATTTACATCTCTCTTGTGAAAGAAGAAATATACATTCGTAAATATTCTTTTCAGAGGTACAGCTTGAGCTTCTCGGCGTTGTAAGGCCGTGGAAATTTGCGACCATTCGCATCTTGTAGGCGTAGGCTCTGCCGGGCAGGACCACGGAGAAGAGGAATGGACCGTCCCATTTCAGGGAAAACTTATGCAGCTTACATTGATCGATGAACTCGTTCCGCATTAGGACTAAATCTCCGGTTTTGAAGAAGCGACACTTGACTCGCGCGTTGTGGTAGCGGGCAGTTTGCTGTTGATAAGCGGCAGCTCTGATCTGAGCCCGGTCCCGCTTATCTAACAAGATGTCCAGATTAGTTCGGAGGGCCGAGGTGTTTTCCTTGTCGTTGAAGTGCTCGACCCTGTAGCTGGGTGGCCCGATCTCTGCCGGGACCATTGCCTCAGTGCTGTAGCAGAGGCTGAGAGGGGTCTCTCCGGTAGGGGTCTTCTTCGACGTGTGCAAGGCCCATAAGACTCGGGGTAGTTCCTCGACCCAACAGCCTTGGCCTCCTTCTAGGCGTGTCCGAAGATCTCGGATGACGTCCCGGTTAGCGACCTCGGCCTGCCCGTTGCACTGGGGATGCGCGACCGCGGCAAACTTTATAAGGATATGATATTCGCTGCAGAATTCCTTAACTTTTTCGTTTTCCAAATTTGTGCCGTGGTCGGTGATGATACACCTCGGGATGCCGAACCGGAGTATCACGTTGATCTGCAGGAACTTGATAGTCGTGGCGGCGTCTGGTTTCCTGATGGGGACGGCCTCGATACACTTCATGAAGTAGTCCACTGCGACGGGGACATACTTGTGCCCGCCCGTACTGGTAGAGAACTGGCCTATCATGTCCATTCCCCACTGGGCAAACGGCCATGGAGGGGTTAGGGCTGTTAGCTCGGTAGCCGGAAGGCAAGGTATGCTTCCATGGAGTTGGCAGTTTTTTCACCTCCTGACGAGCTTTTAGGCGTCCTGATGGATCGTCGGCCAATAGTACCCTTGGAGCAGTGCCTTCTGGACCAAGATGCGGGCCCTTTGGTGTGCGCCGCCGACCCCTTCATGAATCTCGCGGAGAACGTAGTCAGCCTCATGGGGGTCGACGCACCGTAGCAGGAGCTGAGTGAAAGATTTCTTGTAGAGCTTCCCCTTGCTCCAGACGAAATGGCGAGCTTTGGCTCGGAGACGGCGGGCTTCCCCTCGATCATCTGGGAGTGTACCTTCCCTCAGGAATTCCACAAAGGGCTTCCTCCAATCCCGGTCTTCTTCCCGGGCTGTGTACACTTGAAGCGGCGTCGCCCGTCTTCCACGCTGGGTCCTGGTAAGACCTCGAAGAGAATGTTCCTCTTGTTGTTGGCCGTATAGGATGAAGCTAGCTTACTCAAGGCGTCGGCCCGGGCGTTTAGCTATCTGGGGATCTGCTCCACATGGACTTCGTCGAAGTCTTTTCGTAATTTTCTCACCTCGGCCAGATACTTCACCATCAGAGGCTCCCGGGCCTCGAATCGACCGGTCACTTGGCCAACGACTAGGGCGGAGTCGCTGGGGATCCGGATCGTTTTCAACCCCATTCTAGAGGCTATCCGTAGTCCGGCCAGCAAGGCCTCGTATTCCGCCGCGTTATTTGAGTCTTTGAACTTGAGCTTCAGAGAATACTCCATCTCCACCTCATTCGGGCCCCGAATGATCAGGCCGACACCGCAGCCTTCCTCGGTTGAGGACCTGTTGACGTAAAGGATCCAATCAGGGACGGAGTCATGCCTTCCATTGACTGTAGGTTGAGCTCCGGGGGCCAGCGTGGATTCCGGCTCTTTACAGGGGATGGTGCACTCGACGATAAAATCGACCAGGGCTTGTGCCTTGATAGCCTGCCTTGGGCGGTATTTTATGTCGAACTGGGACAACTCCCACCTCCATTTCTCCAAACGACCAGAGGACTCGGGGGAGGTGAGGATAGCCCTTAAAGGCCGCTCGGTAAGAACGAGGATGGTGTGCGCTTGGAAATAGTGTCGTGGTTTCCTTGAGGCCATAATGAGTGCCAAGACGATCTTCTCAATGGCTGGTTACCTCGTTTCCGCGCCCTTGAAGACGTGGCTTACATAGTATACCGGCTTCTGGACTCCCTCGACCTCTCGGACGAGCACCGAACCTGTAGCTTGGTCGGACACCGCTAGATATAGCGATAGCTTTGTTGGAGATAGTGCCCTCAGAGTCAATTATTGGATCACAGGCACGTGATTGCAATGATTGAGGGAGGACCTATCCCTGTAGGACAGTCTTACTCGAGATGATAGTATGCTATCTGGTTTACCTTTATCATCGTGTACTGCTTTAGGTGACCTTAAAGGTCGCTATTACACGCTGATAGAGCCCCTAGGATTCTTGCTTGACTGCCGGCAGTATGATGGCGATCATATACGTGAGAGCTGGTGGTCTATAAGCACATCCTTAAAAGGTCCCTAGTCGTGGGAGTTTCGAGACAGGGCATCGATTCTCCAGAGTAGACTAGTGTATACAGTCGAGACCCCGACGAGGGGCGGTGGCCGGTCTCACAAGCCACTGGTGTCAGTTGGTTCACCTAAGATGTATACAGGTGCTCATTGGGTTATGAGTACACCGGACATGACTCGCCGGGAACATGCTAGTTGGTCTTATACCTGACGTCAGATAGCAGTTCCCTGGTGACATGTGTACAGGTTAGTTCATCGACCTGGGGATCGTCATTTGTCTCGTGTGAGTTCCCACTGTACTTTGATTACTACCCTACCACGGCTCAAAGGTGTCGTGCAAACAGGTTTTAGTTGGGTACAGTCCCGAGCCACATGGAGGCAGTGAGCGGATCTTCAGGGGTTCGTCTCTCCCGGTATTGGGGGTGAGGTCGCGCTGTGTCTAGGAGAGCCATTACGCAAAGCCCTCGGCCGAGACAGGAGATTTACTGGTAGGTATTCCAGTAGTATCTCAGGGTGTTCTGGGCTACACTCCGACACGACTTGTACCGCTTTTGGGGGTCTGACTTTTACCAACCCCCTAGACCCGACATGCGATGCTCATAGACGAACGGACCGGACTGTACGGATATTGTCACTGACAGGCTCAGTAGGGTATCAGGATGAGTTCGCTCATCGAGTCCCTTTTGGTCAATAGCTGGTGGCCTGTCACGTATTGGCTAATACCTCTGACGTGCTAGTGGTTAAATCCACAGCCATAGTATTGACGAGTCTTTAGAGTCCACCACACTTACAGTTACTCAAGCTTTCGGGCGAAACGCTGTAGAGGCCGTATGGAGATATGGCAGGGTCCGATCAGATACGTGCGGTATTGCACGTATCAGGATCGGACGGTTTGTACTAGTGGTCGTATGGATATATGGCAAGGTTCGATCAGATACGTGCGGTATTGCACGGATCAGGATCGAACGGATATTACTAGCCGGCTTTGGTTTAAGCCGGATCCTAGTTTAGTACAGTGTAGATTTTGTCTCATTGCATTTGTATCCGGTCGGAATACAGATGCGGGTGTGTATGCACAGTATTGGGGTTTTCCTGTAATTTATTACGGGACCAGTTTTCTGAGGTTGCCAGTTTGCATTCCGTTCCGGCCGGTTTTCCTTTGTTCTTTCCCGGCCGGACTTTTCCGATGGAGGGGGTAATTTGCAGTTTTGCAAATTACATTTGGGGAAGGGGTTTCTTGCATATGTGGGATTATGTTTTGACCATCATCATTTTTATTCTCTTTACATCACTTGCTTTATTCATGATGGTTATGTGAAGAGATTGATTTGTTTAGTGATATGAGCTTTGCTTTATAATGTGGTCACCTCTTGCTTTTACTACACTCACCTCCCTCTTGTGTTTGATTTTTTCCTCCACCATTCTCACATGTATATGGCCGGCCACTTCATGGAAATGAGAGAGGTTGATTCATTTTGGTGTGGCAAATTTAGCATCCATCTCATTTTAGCTTGCCACCAAAAATTCCCAAGTTCATATCTTGTTGATTCCTCCATCAAGGCAACTTCACAAACCCCATGAGGCAAAGTGATTCTACACTACAATCTACAGCAAATCTTGGGCACGTCGACTTGCCAGCTTCGTGCCCGAGTTGCCTCGGTATTGAGGTGGGAGCCCGTAAAAGATGCAGACGATGTGGTGCCCTTCCGGCAAGGATGCGACGACCGGAGTTTCCGCGGGAGATCGGGACGACGACGAGAAGACCGGAGGACTCGGATCACTCGGTATATCTCTCACCCCTTCTCTTGATTGCTAGTATCGGTTAATGGTTTCGATCCGGGTTTATTGTCCGCGGTAGCGCCAGTTTAAAAGTTAAGAAAATTTTGATTCCGCATTTTGGCCTCGGATAGACGGCCGGGGCGCTGCCGTGGCGCAACATGGTATCAGAGCCCCGCCATTAACCTAGTCTAGCTTGCTCTAATATGTTTAAAGACCCGATCGAACAAAAATCCCAAAAACCGTATTTTTCTTCACATCAGTTTCTGTCGAAATTTTTTGGACTCTAAAAATTTTTCAGGTTGTAGAAAACTGATGTACATGAAATTCTAAGAAAACTGCAAAAATTTGGTAAGCTGATCTTTCCAGAAGACCGCGGAACCGCGGCAATGACCCCTCTTTTGCCACGGTTCCGCCGCAGTTTGTTCGCTTCACTTCACCATATTTTTACAGTGGGCTTGTGGGCTGAAAATAAGGGTTTTGGTATATTTTGTTTGGGCCCAGATTTTCTGCAAGTGCTACAGTAATGCTTTGGGGCCCACTTGGTATATTTTATTCGATCGGATATTTTAAACTTGCTAGTTCACAGTATTTACATTATATCTGCGACCGCGAATGTCACTTGATCGGTAAATCTTGTCTAACTGCTATAGCGCGGTTAGACGGATTTGCGAACGTGACTTTCACGTTGATGTTCTGTGTTTATGCTGTGTTGTTGTGGATCGGTCGTGGGGGATAGCCTGGATGCAATGTTAGTACAGTTTTGTTGTATTATGTACATTTGATATTGCGGGGCGAGCGTCCGACATGTAGACTGCCGTCACTGCCTGTTTGTATTATTCTTTTGGGGCACGACCTGGTTGCGGTCGATATACCCGTTGTATGTATATTTTACTTTCTGTACTAGGATTACCCCGCGGAGGGGTGCACGGATAGCCGGGTTCTAGAGGGAAACGGGCCCGCATCTCATGGCATTGAGACGGAGGGGGCTTCACTCTAGGATTGGCGGGCTATTCGCCGCACTCGTAGGGGGTACAAGTTGACCCAGGAGGGGTGCCCAAGTTACCGGATTCCGTGAAGTGCTGGGTGGTCCATTCACGGTGCTGAAGGGGGCTGCCTCGCTTCAGGTTTTGGCGGGTGACTTGCCGCGCCCGTAGGGGTCTAGGATTTCATTGCACAGGCTATCCACAAGACCAGGGGAACGTCGGGTTTCAGCAGCGGCTCTGTGAAACCCGGGGCTTCCAGATATCTGTATTGTTCTGAGATGCTGTACATTTCTGTGATGTTGCATTTTATCACGCCTTGAGCGAAATATAATATATTGGTATATATATTAGTAGATGTTGTATATGTTTTACATCCGCGCTAGTCCAGTCCCCGCTCTGTCGTTAGTTAGCTAACCTAACGGGTAATGACGGGACCCAGTGGCGAATGCGGATGGCATATACGTACATCAGTATATTTTCGTTCTTTGTGGTGTGATCAATTGATGGGACTGCGTTGATTCGGATCAATGCAAGATAAACAAACCTATTCTGATGTTGTTGGAACACTTTTTCAAAAAGCTGTTATTGCAAGGACGTTCACTTTTGTTTTGCATCGTGGTATTCATTTGGAATATCCTTCTCCTCAGTCGACGAGGCAAGGGCCGAGATCCCTTCACCGGGAGTGACCCCTTGGACAGAAGTTTGCGTCAGGGCATTAACTTCACTATAGCCGATTACTTTTGGTTTGCATCGTGGTATTCAGTTAGAATATCCTGCACCTCATTCTACGGGGAAAGAGCCGAGATCCCTTCACCGGGAGTGACCTCTTTAGTAAAGGTTTTCGTCACTATATTTTCTAAAAAGTTATCCAGTTCCTTCAACGATATCAAGTTCATTACGTTAAAGGTTTTTCGCCAAAAACCAGTCGTAGCCCTCCGTCATTTCAGATTAGTATTACTTAGTATTCGTGCTGCGTTTGTCGTGCATTGCCGAGGCGTAGTGTTCGGTAGCTATGTAGTGCTTTTCTGTCACATGGATAAGTGGATTGGTTAGGACAGTCGTACGGTCTTGTTGGCATTGTCAAGGACTCGTACGGGTGGGTTTAACGCAATCAAGATAATGACGGGTAGAACTTGACTAGGACTCTTTGATTTGTTGGCATTGTCAAGGTCACTTGGGTCCTAGGGGTAAAAACCTACATCGGGAGTTTCAAAAGAACTGAAACTTGCCAGATATGCGCATACCTTCTGGAGTGTGGTGACTTGAGTGGATTCCGTCAAGTTATCATGCGATGATAGTTGGATCCCGATTCCCACTGATGAGTTGGTTTACTTCTCGGGTGATCCCGACTAATTCTTCTTTCAGGTTTGGGGAAGAATTTGACGTTACAGTGGGAGGTTTCCAGATTAGACAAAGTGATAACCATTCTGATCTAGGTTAGAGTGCACGCTGAGTGTTTCTTTTCTCTCACTCTTTGGCAGCGACCATTGACCCAACTCTAGACTATGACTCAGTGACCAAGTTGACCGAACCTTCTTAACACTGGCTTTTGGATTGTCAGAGTTGCAAACCTCATTGCCACTCCTACTTTTACCCTTTTTTCCAGGACACCCCGTATTACTACGAACGTCCACTTCCATTGGACAAAACCATCGTATGGTTATATACGAACTTGAAGGAATTCGAGGATGGTTTCCGGTTCTGGAGAAAACGAATAGGATTATTCAGTTGTCTTTTCCTTTTACCTTCTCTCAGGTTGCGAGTACTCCTTGGTTTAGGAGATAGTACACCTATTACGCAAATTAGATAGTCTTCTTCCAAACCTTAGGCTGGTGCCGACCGGTAGGGAATGAAGAAAACCAATTAGCATAACGATGGTGTGCAGAAGGTATTAAGTTAAGACAAAGCAAGGGATTAGTAAGAGGGCAAAGTAAATTGCGACTGCTATTCACGACCAAACCAAGTATTTCTTCGCCAATCCTAAATCACCTTTGTATTTCTCCAGGACACTCCGTATCACTACGAAGATCCACAGTTTATTGGATACTCCATCGTATGGTTATATACGAACTCGAAAGGAACTTGTTCCAGTTCGGGGATGGATTCTGGTTCAGGAGAAATAGGAATAAGGTTTATTCGGTTGTATTTTATCTTCACCTTCTCTCGCATTGCGAGTGCTCCTAGGATTAGGACAGTACACCCATTATGCTTATTGGATAGTCTTCTTCCAAACCATAGGCTGGTGCCGAACAGTAGGGAAGGAAGAAAACCAGTTGGCCTAAAGGGGTGTGCAGACGGTAATGACTAAAGACATATAAAGGGATTTGGACATATGGCAAAGAGATATACGGTTACAGTTGTGAATCTGGATAATGGTAGAGGCATTACTAGGAATACCAGGATACCCCATCGAAACGTTTCAATGTTTCAGTTTCACTGTGTACTGTTAAAAGAAAACTGATTTCCCGATTTGACATTTGCTCCAGGGTATGTATTTACCAGGTTGGATTCTCACATTTGTATGGTTTTTACAGATGATGAGTGGGAGTAAGTTATTGGGAATTAGGTGACCATCCTCATTATATCGGGATTCGTTGTAATCGGTGATATTTGAGGAGATCACCGGGGCTGTTTGCCGGTCGGCAAATATTTGGTTTTGAATATCCGCTGTTGTGCACCAATTTCAAATTGATATATCTGTACGTCTATTTTCATAGAGTGAGATATACCTTTTGATATTATGTCGATGACATTTACCTATATCAGTGGATGGTTAGGTAAGGAGCATTAAACAGCGGTGTAATTCTTCTTAACCATAAGTACAGTTTTCAACCTACGACACACAGTGAATGAGTTGTTGGACTCAGCGGACTTATACAGAGTATTGTATGTTGTCCAGTGTCCATTAGGACAGAGGGGTTGGTCCTCATACTATATTCTGTTTACTTTTAACTTCTCTAGTTCTTAGACATGTGTTTCGTAGAAACACAGGGTCTAAGTTTTGAGGAGTTATAGGTATTTGAATAGAGTAGAGAACCAGGTGTAGAAAGTATCGGGATTCTTCAAAGTGATCGAAGATGTAAATACTTGTGTATGGTATTCAGTTGATAGTAATGGTTAAGAGAACTTGCTTCTCTTTCAGGTTACTCATAATTGGAAGTATTCCTAAGTTGAGTAACATTGATCGGCCCCTTTCCATTTAGTTGACATGCACTGGAGACAGCTACATGATTTGAATCTGGTTCCAATTAAATCAGTGCCTCTGTTTCTATATTGGATATAGAACAGTTCATATCTTGACATTGTTAAGGTACGGGGAGTTGTCCGGCTTATGCTTAAAACCAGACTCCGGACAACTAAAGGCACGTTTCTGTAATGGCTGTTTGTGGGTTGACCCAGGCTATGACGAGGGTTGACTTTCTACCATCTGGAAGATCAATAGAGATATTGTTCTTGACTCGTCACATTTTTAAAAGAAATGGATTTTTCAGAAAACAGCAGTGGGAGTATGGTAGAACTGGAAGTGATTCCAGAACCGCAAATGATTACCGAAAATTTGATAGGAACCTAAAGATTCAATCTGGCTTGACATTCCATTAGCCACTCCGCAGATATGGTGGGTAACCTCAGGCACTCGAGAGGTACTTCGGTATGCTCAAGGACGGTGGCAGGAAGGTTCTTGTTTACCCAGACTTGCCATTGCTGTTGTTCCAGACTGTGAAACCCGGCATGAGGATGAGTATAGCGTCGTTCTGAACTTGCTTTAGAAGTGTACGTCTATATGACTCTGCCAGAGGGTTGTCGTAGTCAGTGGGAGCAGCGGAAGCATTGGTGGACAGGTGGCTTATGTCTATTCATAGACTTAAGCAGATATAGCGGAGATAGATCATCTATTTCTGATGTGACAGTCATGGGTTTGACTTCATCAGAATAGGGGATGGATCTGTTGAGAAGGTAGTAGGGTGTGATGTCCTTGTTTTGGATGACATACACAGAGTAGGAAAGGAAACTCCTATACTACGATCGGTTATACTTTGGTTGTCACACAATGGTTTCTCCACACAGGACTTGGATATTATATCAGACATTCTGGTTACTAGATTTATGGTTTTAGATCTAGATTTGGGTGGTTTCCTAATCTGGGAACCTTGACAATATTCTATGAGTATTTAGAATGGACGACTCCTGGCACGGTAGTACACCTGCAGGTAATGGAGTCACCCTCTCTAAAGGTGTCTTACAGACTAAAGGGGAGAGGGATACGCATGATTGACAGATCACTTGCTTAGGCAATTGAGTCAATCATGAGATGTCAAGTACCACACCAGATGTTGTTCTTGCAGTATGTGCAATAAGCTGATATTAATCCAATCCTGGAGAAACAATCGGAAGCAGTTTTAGGACATAAGTGTGTGTTCTAGGGATGTGATAACGACAGCCTCTTTTAGGAGACGGTTATCATTCCAGGCTTCCAAGGTGACATGGATGGCAGAGTGGCTGTCAGAGTTATAGTTTCTCCTTCTGACGAGGGGCAGTATTTTGGACAGGTGGTCCAAGGCAATACTGAGGGAGGCATAGCGCTGGATACTGATTAAGTTCAGTTATCGATACAGTCTAAGAAGTTTGGATTTGGAGTTCATTTATGAGCTAGGTCCCATCAGATATCCAGACATACTCTAAGACAGGTATTGCTCATTTCAGGAGATGGCTTTCTCTGCGAACTTGAGATATAGAGAGACATAGAAAGAAACATCACAGCGGATCCACTCACTGAGGCTATTCCTCGAACGCAATAGTTTCGCAAACGAGCTTTGTAAGACTGACCAGTAGAGGAGTTGGGTGTTCGGTATCACACGGGCTGTGAGTATGCGACATCGCAATAATTAGCCTTGAGTGTAAGTGGGAGATTGTTGGAGATAGTGCCCTCAGAGTCAATTATTGGATCACAGGCACGTGATTTCAATGATTGAGGAATGACCTATCCCGGTAGGACAGTCTTACTCGAGATGATAGTATGCTATCTGGTTTACCTTTATCATCGTGTACTGCTTCAGGTGACCTTAAAGGTCGCTATTACACGCTGATAGAGCCCCTAGGATTCTTGCTTGACTGCCAGCAGTATGATGGCGATCATATACGTGAGAGCTGGTGGTCTATAAGCACATCCTTAAAAGGTCCCTAGTCGTGGGAGTTTCGAGACAGGGCATCGATTCTCCAGAGTAGACTAGTGTATACAGTCGAGACCCCGACGAGGGGCGGTGGCCGGTCTCACAAGCCACTGGTGTCAGCTGGTTCACCTAAGATGTATACAGGTGCTCATTGGGTTATGAGTACACCGGACAGGACTCGCCGGGAACATGCTAGTTGGTCTTATACCTGACGTCAGATAGCAGTTTCCTGGTGACATGTGTACAGGTTAGTTCATCGACCTGGGGATCGTCATTTGTCTCGTGTGAGTTCCCACTGTACTTTGATTACTACCCTACCACGGCTCAAAGGAGTCGTGCAAACAGGTTTTAGTTGGGTACAGTCCCGAGCCACATGGAGGCAGTGAGCGGATCTTCAGGGGTTCGTCTCTCCCGGTATTGGGGGTGAGGTCGCGCTGTGTCTAGGAGAGCCATTACGCAAAGCCCTCGGCCGAGGCAGGAGATTTACTGGTAGGTATTCCAGTAGTATCTCAGCGTGTTCTGGGCTACACTCCGACACGACTTGTACCGCTTTTGGGGGTCTGACTTTTAACAACCCCCTAGGCCCGACATGCGATGCTCATAGACGAACGGACCGGACTGTACGGATATTGTCACTGACAGGCTCAGTAGGGTGTCAGGATGAGTTCGCTCATCGACGTCCCTTTTGGTCAATAGCTGGTGGCCCGTCACGTATTGGCTAATACCTATGACGTGCTAATGGTTAAATCCACAGCTATAGTATTGACGAGTCTTTAGAGTCCACCACACTTACAGTTACTCAAGCTTTCGGGCGAAATGCTGTAGAGGCCGTATGGAGATATGGCAGGGTCCGATCAGATACGTGCGGTATTGCACGTATCAGGATCGGACGGTTTGTACTAGTGGCCGTATGGATATATGGCAAGGTTCGATCAGATACGTGCGGTATTGCACGGATCAGGATCGAACGGATATTACTAGCCGGCTTTGGTTTAAGCCGGATCCTAGTTTAGTACAGTGTAGATTTTGTCTCATTGCATTTGTATCCGGTCGGAATATAGATGCGGGTGTGTATGCACAGTATTAAGGTTTCCCTGTAATTTATTACGGGACCAGTTTTCTGAGGTTGCCAGTTTGCATTCCGTTCCGGCCGGTTTTCCTTTGTTCTTTCCCGGCCGGACTTTTCCGATGGAGGGGGTAATTTGCAGTTTTGCAAATTACATTTGGGGAAGGGGTTTCTTGCATATGCGGGATTATGTTTTGACCATCATCATTTTTATTCTCTTTACAATCACTTGCTTTATTCATGATGGTTATGTGAAGAGATTGATTTGTTTAGTGATGTGAGCTTTGCTTTATGATGTGGTCACCTCTTGCTTTTACTACACTCACCTCCCTCTTGTGTTCGATTTTTTCCTCCACCATTCTCACATGTATATGGTCGGCCACTTCATGGAAATGAGAGAGGTTGATTCATTTTGGTGTGGCAAATTTAGCATCCATCTCATTTTAGCTTGCCACCAAAAATTCCCAAGTTCATATCTTGTTGATTCCTCCATCAATGCAACTTCACAAACCCCATGAGGCAAAGTGATTCTACACTACAATCTACAGCAAATCTTGGGCACGTCGACTTGCCAGCTTCGTGCCCGAGTTGCCTCGGTATTGAGGTGGGAGCCCGTAAAAGATGCAGACGATGTGGTGCCCTTCCGGCAAGGATGCGACGACCGGAGTTTCCGCGGAAGATCGGGACGACGACGAGAAGACCGGAGGACTCGGATCACTCGGTATATCTCTCACCCCTTCTCTTGATTGCTAGTATCGGTTAATGGTTTCGATCCGGGTTTATTGTCCGCGGTAGCGCCAGTTTAAAAGTTAAGAAAATTTTGATTCCGCATTTTGGCCTTGGATAGACGGCCGGGGCGCTGCCGTGGCGCAACAAGCTTGTCCCCTTCAACTGGCCAGGTGAGCATCGGGGGAGTAGCAAGGTGCCTCTTTAATTACTCAAAGGCGGTCTGGCACTCCTCTGACCATTCGAACCTTGGTATTTTCCTTAGAGCCTTGAAGAACGGGAGGCACTTCTCCCCAGATCTTGACATGAAACAACTCAGAGCGGCTACTCACCCTGTTAGCCGCATGATTTCGACGTTAGTCTTGGGTGCGGCCATGTTGAAGATGGCTCCGATTTTATCCGGGTTAGCCTCGATTCCATGGTGGGTGGCCATGAAGCCGAGGAACTTTCCACTGGTGACCCCGAATGCGCACTTGGCGGGGTTCAGTTTCATTTTGTATTTGCGGAGGACGTTGAAGGCCTCGCCCAGATCCTTGGCGTGCTCACCCGTCGAGACTAATTTTACGAGCATGTCGTCGACGTAAACTTCCATGTTCATGCCGATCTGTGGCTTGAACATGCGATTAACCAAGAGTCGGTACGTAGCCCTGGCGTTTTTTAGGCCGAAAAGCATCACCTTATAGAAGTATACCCCCCGGTCCGTTATGAATACGGTGAGATCCTCATCCTCCGGATTCATACGGATTTGGTTGTAGCCGGAGAAAGCATCCATGAAGCTAAGTAGTTGTGGCATACCGAACTGTCGACGAGCTGATCTATCCGAGGGGGGAATAGTTGTCTTTCGGGCAGGCCTTGTTGAGGTCAGTGAAGTCAACGCACATGCGCCACTTCCCGCTAGACTTCTTAACCATGACTACATTCACCAACCATTTCGAGTAAGGCACGTTCCGAATGAAGTTGGCGGCGAGGAGCCTGTTTACATCGTCCTCGATCGCTTTTTGTTTGATCGAGGCGAAGCTTCGCTTTTTTTGCCTGATGGGCCGGACCGTAGGGTCCACCTTGAGCTTATGTGATATGATTTTGGGGTCAATCCCCGGCATGTCGGCGGGCGCCTAGGCGAACACTTCAGAGTTATTCTTGAGGAAGTGGATCAGGTCATCTCGGCGATTCCCTGTCAAGAGTGACCTGATCTGGACGGTTCGCTCATTGTCCCCTTCCGCAAGGGGGACCTCAGTCAGTGGTTCTACTGGGGTTCCTCGAACCTCTTTTTGCTCGTCTCGAGTATCCAGGGAATCCTTGATATCATCCTCGCACTCAAGGTCATTGTTTGGCCGCTCAGACGTAGATGTTGCGGTGAAGCAAACCTTTGCGGTTTGTTGGTCCCCATAGGCCCGACCTATCCCGTCTTGGTCGAGCAGGAATTTTATCGCTCGCTGGTAGGTCGATATCTGGGCGCGGAGGGAGTTCAGTATCGGGCGACCTAGGAGGACGTTGTAGGCCGATGGAATTCTCGCAACGATAAACTGCATAGGCACGGTGCGCGTACGGCCCGCTTCCCCGATGTTAAATTAGAGGGTGATTACCCCTTCCGCAGGGATGGAGTGGTTAGTGAACCCCGACAGGATGTGTGCGGTTGGCCTTAGGTCCGTCAGGGTGAGTCCCATATGCAGAAAGCAGTCATAAAAGAGAATGTCCGCCGAGCTTCCCGAGTCGACCAATATCCTCTTCACGTCGTACCCGTGGACCCGGGCTGCGATCACCAGTGGGTCGTTGTGAGGCAGGGATATACCGCGGAGGTCCTCGTCGGTAAAGATGATCGGCTCGGCCGCTTTAGCCTTCTTCCTTGGGCAGCTGCCAGTCCCCTCGATCGGTAAGGGTTGCCGCATTTCGTCGGTCCCCGTCGTACCCCCTGCTGACACGACCATGATTTGGTCGATTGTCAACTCGTAGGGAGGGGGATGGCGCTCTTGCTCACGGTCGTCTTGCCGCTTGTCTCGCAAGTATGTTGCCAGGTGCCCCGAGCGGATTGACTCCTCAATGTAGTCTCAGAGCTGCTTGCAGTTCTCGGTGGAGTGGCCTTGTGAGCTGTAGAAAGCGCAGTAGGGTCCCCGGGTATGCTTTGCCGCCCTATTCGAGACTGGGGGGTTTGAAGAATCTCTCACCCTTAGCCTCCTCCAACGGTACCGTCTGGGAGACGTTGAGCGGGGTGTACTCCTGAAACTTCGGGGAGTAGGGCTTTGGCCGCTCAATCTTCTTTTTCTCCTCCCTGGACCTTTTCTTCTGATCAGCTTGCTCTGTCCGGGACAGGTTGGCGTTCACCTCGGACTTAAGCTGGATCTCACGTTCGATCCAAGCCTTTACCTCGGCCATGGTCTTAAGTTGCGCTAATGCAAAGGAGTGTAGCCACTCCTTGTGCCTAAAACCCGACTTAAGGGCTGTAATGACTGTCTTGTCCCGGTGCTCCGGGACCTCGAGGAGGTCATTGTAGAAGCGGGTGACGTATCTTTTGAAGGATTCTTTGTCCCCGTTCTTTATGGTGAAGAGATGATCAACGGTCCGCTTCTACCGTCTGTTCCAGACTAAGTGGTCGAGGAATTGGATGGCTAGCTCATCAAAGGTAGATATTGAGCGTGGCATGAGTCCTCGTAACCAGTCTCGTCCAGAGTGGATGAGAGTGGCGGGAAAGGCACGACATTGCACGGCGTCGGAGTTATCCTGGAAACTCATCCCGGCAGTGAATGAGTCCAAATGGTCTTTCGGATCAGACTTCCCGTCGAAGAGGGAGACCTTCGGGGGCTTGTTCCGGGAGGAGACGTGGATGGCGAGTAGCTCTTTGGTGAAGGGCTTCGTGAGCGAGTCGGCGGCATATTTAGCCCCGTTACTTGAAGGGCGGTTTTCCCGATGCATGCCTTCGATCTTCTTTTCGAGGGCGTCAAGTCGGCCGTGGTATCCCGATGTTTCGGCATACTCTGATCTTTGGCCTCTGCTGCCGGAGACCTGCGCCTGGCCACGGCCCCAGTTCCGTTCGATGGGGTTCCTTAGGTCCCCTGGCGAAGTTGTCTTCGAGCTACCGTGGTGAGTCTCGTCCGCACGACCCCGTCGAGGGAGGGGGTGCCGGTCATGCCTGGGTGCAGGCAAGCTGACCGACACCTCCTCGGGAGGGAAAGGAGCGCGATGGGCCTCGGGGCGGGGTGCTATGGCGAGAGACCTCGGTGATGAGTTGTGTGGCACCCAGCGGGTCATTGAATTGGTTGCCCCAGGGGATCTGCGACTGCCGGAGACAGCAAGGCGGCGCTCGGTCGTGCCGATGCGGGCAGCGTCTTCTCTCCTTCTGTAGGGGTCCCGGTCCCGAAGTAGGGGAGCGGCGACCTAGGGTGCTTGCCCGGCCGTTTGGACACGGACGAACGCATACACGATGGACGCAAGCCGATCTATCCGAGCAAATAGGGCGTGAATGGCGTTCGGGGGAGAAGGGGACCCATCCGCGCCTCCATTGTGGGGAAGGCGGCGGCTGGTGCTTGGATCGTCGCGTGATCGCTCGCCATGAAGTTGAGATCGGAAGATGAACTTTCGTTGAGTGGAACTAGCGTTCCCACAGACGGCGCCAACTGATGGATCTCTGGATCTCCTTCAGATGTTACCTTCCATTGATCTGCAGCGGGTGGAGACGAGCGGCTGAGATTGAGTTGGAGGTTGCCTCCTGAGGCGTGTGGATCTCAATGGGCTTGAAGTGGTTGAAGCCAAAACCTGCAAGATAGTCCCGGGGTGGTTGTGCCGCCGAGGACCCTCCGACGATCAAGTTAGATGGGCTAAATGGTCAGAATAGCGGCTTATTGGGGTAAAATTCGCTTACCTGAGTCGTCTGAGAGAGGGATTTATATAGTGGCAGCCATGGGCAGACGGGCGCGAGATTCACGCCGGCCGTTACGCCCGCGTGAAAGGCGGGATACCCCATTAATAGCGAGATATGCTCGTTAATAGGGAACGCGATGGTGTGGAACGAGGGATCATGGGCGGCGGATATCTCACGTCTGGCGAGATTCGCGGAGCCGTGACGAAGACGCCTGTGATCAGTGTTGTGGATCGGTCGATGAGACCGAGGAAGCCAGGCTCAGCGGGAGGCTCGGGAACGAGCGGGAGGCCGAGCGAGCTTAGTTCTGTGATAGCTCGGAAGCGAGCTAGGAGCTGAGGGAACTCAGCGTGTGGGAAGGCTTGGAGGAGAGCCGACGGTTGTTTGTAAGGCGAGCATGGGAGTGGTCTGGAAGGCCACCGAAGGTCGGGAACATACTCGGGTCGGAGGCCCGGGGCATGCTTCCAACGTACCGTTCTTGATCCTTTCTTGTAAGCTCTGGGACACGTCATCTGCCGCGTGTCATGATCTGGGGAATCACCGGTATCGAGCATCATCAGCAGCGCTGCACAACTTCGAGTTGCGTAGTGCCAACTATTCTCTATTTTAAATAATAATAACTTTAAATTTAAAGTTTCTACAAACATAGATTTTAAACCGCGAGCTAACCGTTACTGCTTAAACCGAGGGTCTATAAAAATTGTTATCTATAAGAGCCAATTTTCAACTTGGAAAAGACAGCTCTAACCTATGAGAAAGGGAAGCATGCATACATGGAAAGCAATATGCTTTAATTTTTAGTTTCCAAAAATAACACAAAAAGGAGCTTTGAATAATAATAGGGGGGCGCATATATCGATCAACTCAAAATATTCACCCTCTTTTGAATTTTCTACTCCAAGGATTCCCTACCAGACACGCCATCCACCAAACATCACAAACAACGACACATACGCTTCCACGTATACTATTGACACGTGGCATCTTATCATTCGATACGTTCTCTGTTTGGTGAGATACTGACAGCAGGTAATCCTACGAATGAGTCACCGCAACCGCAAATTTGTCTAATTTTGTTCACCCAACTCTTTCCCTCGCTCTTCCTATATTTTCATCGAACAATTAATAAATGTCTGCAGGGATCGAAGCTTCTCTTTGAATCGCCAAGTCTCAAAGTCTAGGGTTTGTCGCCATTCCTCGATTCCATCTCCTTTGTATTTATTTCTTGTGTGATTCTCGAATCATTTTGTTGCGTCGTTACCGAATTAGTGATTCCCTACGGTTTTGAAGCGATCGCTTGTCTCTGAACTGTAGTTGGATTTGAGGTTTATTTAATTTTGGGGCTTTTTCCTGCAGATTTAGCGGGGGTTTTGAGGGTGTGGAACGAGGATGGAGACGGAGCTTCTTGAAATCCAACCTAGAGAATTGAAGTTCACTTGTGAGTTCTTAAAATTTGATTTTGATCTATTTTTATATATATTTTTTAATAGATGCGGTTTTGATTTTCGAGTGGTGTGATTGTGCTAATTGATGCGATTTTTGGTCATTTTTGATAACATTTCGTGCTTGTGGAGAATGTGGATTGCTTTCTCTGAAACGGCAATAGAGCACATGAATTGGGAAAGGATAATTGAATTTGATTTGTTTATATATGGTGTGTAGATAATATGTAATCATGTGAAAGTAACGACACTATCATCATAGACTTGCCGGCATAAAAGCAAATATAGAAGATAAAGTTATATCTTTATGCTGAATCTTCCCTGAACAAATCATTATGTTCAACAAAATTGTACGATAGAAGTGCTGATTTAACCTTTCCGTAAATATCTGTGATGTACGATCCATCCATGTTTAGTCCTTAAATGAGATGTGAATTTGGTAGGTAGGGGCTGGCCAATTCAAGTCTGATCATGCCACATATCCTTTAATCTGTCTATATAACCATCCATTTGGGATATACTTTTTTCTGGCTTCAATCATATTCTCGACACTTTTGTGTAAAAATAATTTTATATTAATCATCATCATGCCGATATTATTTAGTGAAAGCACCTTTCAAGGCTTTCATAGGTAGTTATCGTCAATTGCCGTTAATTATAAGGAACAGCAGGTCATCAATGAAAGCACCTTTCATGCCAATTTTATTTCTCTCTAGTTTTTTGGAAGAAGGACCATTAATTCAATAAACCTTCGGGCTAGTTCTTGTGCGTGAAGTTAGGCCTATAGAAACTAAAGAAGTCAAATATTAAAGATCTGCATGGGTTATGGAAATAAATTTTTTTGATATTTTGCTGTACTTAATAATTCGCCTGAAGAAGGAACTAGTTCGAATTTCGAAATTTGTATAATTATCCAACAGTTACGAACAAGAATTTGGACTGACGGGATCTTTGGAAATGGAGAGGTGATTCCTTTTAATGCTATGCACATATAGGTTTCCAATTTTCTCTTCTATTCTTTCACTGTAGAACGTGTTGTGCATGTCTATTTGGTTTATCTATAGAGGAGTATGGGGGTCAACAGTATAGAAGAAAAAAACTCTCCTAATTGGTCAAAATGTCTACAAGCTATCAATATTTTTACTTTAATGATGAGCTCAGTTTTTCAACATATTATAAGGCATTCACACATAGCTATGTCATTTCGATACTACTTCACTTGCATCGGAGGGTCGCAAATTTAACGTTGTACAAATAATAACAAATTGGTGGTACAAATAATAGAACATTTTCCATAACCAAATTAGTGGTCAAATAGTAACAAAATCATTTTGAAGTTGGTGTACACATGCTTTAGACCATGAAGATCAAGATGGATGATGCCGGCCATCAAAGCAAGTTGCAAAGAGTTGATTTTTTGACTAATCTGGGAGAGAAAATTCCCTCATATGCATTAATACCAACATTTCTCTTATCCGTGCGTTAGAGTTGACTCGTTAACGTACTTTCTTGTAGCAGATTTATAATCTTTCTACTTGCTAGATTCTTATCTGGTCCAGGGAACATTTGGGGCTTGGTTCTTGGCTTCATAACTTATTATCAAGTAGGTAGGTTTTTCCCACCTAGTGGACCTGTAGGATTTATGCAAAGCCCTCTCTTGTCCATGGGCAGGAAATTAACACCAATTTGGACGGTTGAATGCAAACCCCTCTCTGGTCCGTGGGCAGGAAACTAACGCCAATATGGACGGCTGAATGCAAACCCCTCTCCGGTCCGTGGGCAGGAAACTAACACCGATTTGGATGGTTGACATTGGTTTACAGTTGGTATCATCTTGTCAAAATTGATAAGAGCTATGAAGCCTTGTTCCTCTAGCCTACACTATTTTGATGGAAATAGGATTAGATAATTATGATAGCTGACATATATCTCACCTAATTCGTAGCACTCTTCAATTAATAAATGAGAGACCAAGTATTGTATGGACACATCTAAAAGTTGGAAACAAATGCTTCATGGTGTGTCTGATAACAAGAAGAAGAGAATATGATACTAGGATCCAAGTAAATTCTGCTGTCCCAAAGATTATAAAACTTTATTATTTTCATTACAGTGGAAACTAAATATGTATCTCGACATTTAACATTTGTTTTTTCACCCAACCCCATTTAGCCCCCCTCCCCCCGGTTTACGATGTTGCCTGTTTTCATATATTCCTCTAGTAATTTCGTAAAGGAAAAAAATCCCTCAAACAAATACATTTTGATTATCTAAACAGAAAATTAACTGACTGATTTATATCTAGTGGAATGCTCTTTGAACAATTATTGTGTTTTGGGGCATACCTGCTCAATTGAACACAAATAATATGGCTTTTACCAAATGCATATATCCATTACATCGAATTTTTTTAATTTACCGCTTTGAGCTTCTATTCGTCAACAGTACCTAGAGACTAAGTAGCTGATTGATACTGTCGGCGGCACCAAAATTTTTGTTTTTATACATTTTCTTGATTGCTGGCTTGCTTTTTATACTTGAGCAGAGTAGCAGAAGAGCATTCATTGGAAGGGAATACTTCAATTTTACCGAAAAAGCTTTAGGCATTCAACATCACATTAAACTTGGAAGGGAAATAAATTTGATACACCTTCAAATTATCTTTGTCATGTTAACTGAACTTTTAACATTGTAATCTATTTTTGTTGTTATATTTGTGAAATCTATGGGTACTTATTCTCATTTTTTATTGTTTTAATATGCTGAGATGCTGAAATCGGGTATATTAATAGTTGCATGATGCAATTTGAATTGTTTGAATTTTTTGTAGTCGAGTTAAAGAAGCAAAGCTCGTGTTCTGTGCATCTTGTCAACAAGTCCAACGAATATGTAGCATTCAAGGTAAATAATCTTTCTGTCTTTTTCTCATACATGCTACATTTACAATCATAGGACTTTCCTGAAATAATTAAAATCTTTCCAATTTGTAGTTGGCTCTTTAAGTGATATAATAATGTTAATCATATGGATCCGTTTGAGTTATAAATGATAGCCCCCTAATATCTGATATCATCAGCTCTATCAATAATCCCATATCTGCCCTCTTTCATCCACAGCCAAACTTCATTGCGAAATTTTAACAACCTTTTGCTTTTCCATTAGTTCATCTTAGGATACAAATCCCACGAAGTAGTTTGCGACTTCTATTTTGAAATTATTTTTAATCACGGGGCTGGCAGTTTGATGAATCTGGATAGAGTCAGTATGACCCTCGTCAAATAAACATACGATATTGGCATTATTACTCTTGAAATTTGCATTTGTTGTGATAATCTAGTACCGGAGAAGCTAATCTAACATCAGAATTAACTTTCCATGTTGATTAGGTTAAAACCACGTCTCCAAAGAGATATTGTGTGCGTCCAAATACTGGTGTCATTCTACCAAGGTCATCATGTGATTTTACAGGTATGTTCTTACTGAAATATATCTCTTTCTCGATTTGCAAAACAAGACATTGGATGAATATCCATGAGTTAATTCTTCATTCTAGTAGTTATTTGTGTTGGATAATAGGCTATATATATTGGGTGCCATGGCCTAATTTACATTATATCCTGTAAATTCTTGTTTTGTTAGTTTCTTTTTCCGTGTTACTTGTTGAGTAAAATTGTACCAAATAAATGCTGCATCATCTTCTGTTTTGTCCATCACCTGGTGAAGTTTGCATTAGATCGTTATGTCACTGAGTCTTTTTTCCAATTAAGATTTGGTTATCTGCAAATGGTCAAAGCTAAGGTGGATTCTTTGGAGCAAGAGTCAAAGTTCCCGCATCATATTAGTCTACACAGACAACAACGAATACATTAACAAACCACCATCACACTCATAACATGAACTGACTAAAGCACTCTTGCTTGCATGCATGCATACACAAAAAAAGGGGGAAGAGGAAAGTAAAAGAAAATTTTCAAATACGTGAGTACTTCAAATTTGCTATATTCTCACGGGTCACTCGCGCACGCATGCACCAGAAAAGACTAGGAAGAAATGGAAAGACACAGATGCAGATAGAGAACTAGAAGACTGGAATTTGCATATACCACCATGCTTGTATAGATTTCCTCAACTGACCTATTCAAGCCTTGCAGAAATCTAAGTGTTATGTGTTAGAATATAAAAGCACGTCCGTCAACCGTCATCATAATTTTGGAGTTTGGTGCGGTGACATGGATATTTAAGATGGAATTAGAGCAAACCAGGTTTGAATCCTATAGGGCGCACATTTTAAGCTGATCAAAGGCAAATTACTAGTACGCGTAAGCTCATGTCAGTCCAAAAAAGGGCGCTCAACCTTTGGAAGTTTTGGTGTAGTAGCATATGTATTGTCACTTCTAATTTCATTAACCCCACCATTTGGGGTTTGTGAAACAGCATCATGAATTTCGAGGGGAATAATATGGTGGTAACCTACACTATACACTATAAGTACCTCATGGTGGCCATGTGGATTGAACCCAAGTTTACAGTTTAAATTATTTTGTAAACACATCAACCCTTGCTACTTTTCTAAAATTTTGTCATATCATATCTATATTGTCCCTTGGAGCCGTACTAAGTTCATCTTGTACACACTTACATCAGTGGCATCATTACATTTCATTTTGCTCTACTTTAAGTCTTATGTTATTTTGATGTGTCCAGTTACCATGCAAGCTCAAAAGACAGCCCCACCAGATATGCAATTGAAAGATAAGTTCCTAGTTCAATGCACAATTGCTCCATACGGGAGTGCAGATGAAGATATTGTACCTGGCTTGGTAAGTATTATAATAATAATAATAAAATTGTTTTTTCCACCTTGGGTCCTAATCTTTGTCTGCTTGATAGTTCTTAAAAGAAAATGGAAGATATATCGAAGAAAACAAATTGAGGGTGGTCCTTGTTAGTCCACCTCATTCTCCGGTACTGCAACCAATTAATGGAGCATTGAAGCAGGAACTGACCAATGAAGTTCCTGTTGTGAGAGAAACTCCTATTTCAAAAGATCAAGCACCATTGAGTCGAGTTGAGAATTTTTTCCCATCCCATGTAAGAGTTTGATTCCATATATAAATTACTCTATCATAATTACAACCTTCTTTCTATTTGCATTTGACTATCTTCTTAAAATTGAGAGTATAAGTTTTTTTCCTGGCCTTTGGGCCCCTTTGTGGAGATTTTGTTGGAAACTGGAGCTCTATTCATTGATTCTCTTTTTCTTTTTTCCAAATTTGATTATGAATATATTTTAGCATGCATCTTTTATGATTGTTTTTAAGTACATATGTTTTAGATATACTTCCTTTCTCCAGGTAAAGGAAGTTGAGGATTTAAAATTGAAGATCAGTAATCTTGAATCGAAATTAAACGAGGTCAGTTGTGTTCCATTTTCGACCTATATTTTCTGGAGAAAGATTATTCGTATGAATCGTCATATACTATATGTATATGAAACAGTAGTTGATGGTTCTGCAGGCTAACAAGACCGTCGAATTACTGAGGGAAGAGAAGAGCTTCGTCATTCAAGAGAGGGATAAGCTGAAGCAGGAAATAGTGAGTATATGATAGTTAAGAATGTCAGTCTTGTTCATGCCATCCAATTGAACGTCTCCAAGATAATTTAGCAGTGACTAATGACCATTACACGCACGCATACAGACGTGTGTGGGTGTGGGTACACACACACACACGTGTGTGTGGGTGTGGGCGTATGGGGGTTCACGCGCATGGTGTGCGTGCAATCATTTTTTCTTTCTATTTTTATTACCTTATGATTATAGAATATCACAGTCTATACCGGCATTGCTCTATATCGCACTACACTTCCACTTTGGTAGGCTCTTTTTGGCCATGAAAGATTTCACAAAGATCTATAAATGGCTGTTGACACTCTAATTAGGCAGGAGAGGACGTTTTATAGAATACATTTGCTGCAAAAAATAATGTTCAACTTATTACATGTAAAGCAAAGATGGAAGCAGGATACATTTCATCAAATTAAATAAACATCAATGTTAGCTGTAATAGAACTCCTGCCACATATGCTCAAGTTATAGCCTTTGTTGAAATTATCACTTTTGCAATCTCCATTCAGAGATAATTATACTAGATTTTGGCTGTATCGAACCCACTTCACCCAAAAAATTTAAGCTATATGAACCTGTTTGGGAAGGCACAATAAATTGGGGCAGTAAATTCATAATGATCTCTTAAAACCTGGTGTTATGATATTATACCAAGAAACAGACCCCAGAAGCTTAAGTTGTCGGGCTGTATGGTCTAATACTGTTTTTTTTAACTGTAAGAGCAGGACTCGAGAGAGCCCGTCTCATGAATTTTATTAAGGAATTCCTTCAAAAATACCAAAAATGAAACAAAAAATACCCAAAAAGTACTGTAGCAAAACATATCACCGAGTTCAACTAACTTGTACATTCATGCACAACACCATTACATATCTAGATCAAAGAAAAGAAAGAAAAAAAAATCAGATGAAGACGGGGAAGTAGAAAAATGAGAAGATCTTGTATAAGGAAGGATGGGTAAAACATAACTCATATTACCCCCAAGTAATAACAACACCTATTGCAAATATTGCATATCCCAGAAATTGATGGATTCACAGATAGGTAATGCAGAGTTATATATGCCAGACCATTACAATTACTGCCAGGAAACCAAGGTTTTTTCTAGAAACATGTGAGGATTGGATATGTATCAAAAAGGTTAAAAGTCCACCCATACCCCTCTCCAATCAAGAGGAAAATAGAAGCCCCTATTATATTGTCTATAAGCTGTATTACAAAGAAAATGTATGTAAATATATAAGCTTCAGTTAATAATTGAGTAAACAAGATCCCAGAATTTCTATCATTCGGCCTCCTCCAAATGTATACCTAAAAGAGCAATAAATACTAGAAATTCCTCAAAAACATTTGACAGATGGAGTTAAACTTCTCAAGCAAACAAAATCTCTTGCTTTTGAAAGGGTTAAGCTGCACCTATGCAAGACAACGCCCTATTTTCTGGTTGCTACAATGGGATTAATCCTGCTACTGATAGCTGGCAAATGTATAATGATTCATAGCTAAACTCAAATTTTATATAGAAAAAAGCCTATATACTAAAGCATATCAGTTGAAGAAAAAAATCCAAGCCTGCTTTTTGATTCCTCATACAGGTAGCATGCCCCCCCCCCCCCCCAACAAATAAATACACTAAATTTTCTGAGGAGAATGAATAGATGTTTCAGTTAATTCCTTTATTACTATACCTCAACTGTAATTTGAATGCCCAAATGTGTAGAATGCAACTATCGTTCTCTCATTCCCATCCAACCTTTTTAATTTTAAACATTGGCCTGTGTTAATTTTTTTTTCCAAGGTTCTTTTGAGAAGGAGATGTGATGCTAGGGTTCAAGTGGGCTTCCCCTTCTTGTTTGTAGTTTTCATGGCTCTCGTTGGTGCATTGCTTGGATACTTGCTGCATCAGTAGCAAGGAAATTAAGATGTATCCACAAAGTTCACAAAGCCCAGGCTGGATATTAGTGGGTATGGATAATTATCCTCTTTCTTTTTTAACTGTGTTTATTATGATAGTATCATACAGAACTTTGTTGTAAAGGACCGCAATCTTTTTTCTCCCCATGTTTATGTGTATAGAGGAAATTTTTAATGATATGCCTTGTAACCTTGGTGGCTTGGTATTTTACCCTAGGATTGTATCACCTTTGGGCATATATATATATATATATATATATATATATATATATATATATATATAGCCATATATCCTGTAATATATTTTGGACATGCGAATATGAGAGAATTCTGAGAAAATTTGCCGATGCGGCGTGTAACCTGTAATTACTGGTATTAGTTTCTCATGTTGCATTAGTATTGGAGAATGCTGTTTGTTGTCCCCTTTATAATGCCACTAGACTTTGACCCGCAGTGTGGGATAAAAAATAATCGAATATCAAATATTATTTTTTGTTATATTTGAGAAAAATATACAAATATTTTTTTTATAGATATGTTTTCATTTATGTTTGAAAAAGGATATATGATTGTTAGGTTTTTTTATTATTAAGATACAAATATAATTTTTCTATAAACGAATCTACATATAGTTACTACAACTTAACATGTAAGCAATGCATTTTCTTTTTTATAAGAAATATTATATGATGTCTTAGATCTTAATAGCATTTAACGATTGCACAAAAGCTATTGGTATTTTTTAACAAAAGTATTATATACTTTGTGATTTATTAGTAGATACCGAGAATAATGATGACAGCCATGTAAATACCATGTTTTTGTGTTATTTCAATTTAAAATTCACAAATACAAACTCGGTCACATGATCACTTCTCATAGATTAGAATCAAAAAATGAGAATTATTTTTTTACTTGATTAGTTTTAATTATAGGAAATTCTAGAGAAATAACTTTTTATCCTAATGAAATAAAATAAAATAAAATAAAAATCAAATAATTTTAAAAAGAGATAGCTCACAAATAAATTTTTCTTTGTTCTTGAGCTTCATGGGCCTTTTAGAAATGAAGAAGAGAAAAGTATATAGAAATAAAAATGGATAAAAGGAAGGACAAAAAGGGAAATGGCAAAAGTAGTGTTTTGACTTGCAAAAGATTTCTTGACTAACTCAATTTTGTATTAGAGTGATGGATAGATATATCGATAGATAATAGATAGCTGGGGGGACAAATTAGCCCATATATCTTTCTATCAAAATTAAAAATCTGTATTAGTTCCAATTATTCAATCACGATTATGATACTATGCTTTCTGTAAGATGGGTAGGTTTATTCCATTCTTAGCTAGAGAATCGGTATTCTTATCTGTGAAGCCTTATTTTGGATATTTTAAGGGGTTTTTTTTATATCTTATCCCCAAAATTTCAATATTTCAAATTCCCTCCCTAAATCTGGTATTTCTAAATTTCACCCGTAAAACTATGAAGCTGTCCAAATATCATCCCGAAAATATAGTATTTTCAAATTTCGCCCTCAAAACTATTAAATTGTCCAAATTCACCACCAAAATCTATTATTTTCAATTTTCGTCCTCAAAACCATTAAGTTGTCCAAATTTTATCTCAAACGGTCCTCTTTTTCTTTCTTATGTTAAATAGGGACCAGGGTTGTAGATTTCTCACAATTTCAAAAATAGGAATTCTCTTGAGAGAGAAATTTAGGACATTTCGCCTTCATCCAATATTTGTCATTTTAATAGATAAAATCAAGTTTCTTTGTAACTTTGCCATAACAATTACGACAACTTGAAGCAATAATATGAGTTAGAGTTACTCCTATGCAGGTGGTGATTTAATTCAAGTATTTTGCGGTTAGGGTATCATAAGGTGAGCTCGATGTTCTTGGAGAAAGTTGACAGCAAAATTGTCACGGCCCGCTTTCCAAAATACGAAAATACGGTACGTGACAAATCCAACCATACTACCTATAGGTAGGAAAGATCCCTCCATAATCACATTACGGCTGTCAATCGGATATCAAGAACGGTAAATAAAATCTAACTAACGCATGTTCATTTGCCACAATAAATAAGAAATAAGAAATATATCGCGGAAACGAATAAAAATCCAATAAAGAAATAATATCCAGATCGCGTCTCTCATGGGATCACAACGATAAACTTAAACTAGGAAAGAAAATAAACCGAGCATCTCAAAACTAATCATCAAGCTCCTTACTGCTCAGCTTGCTTATCAAAATACTCTTGATCTTCCGCAATAAAGTTAAAAGAACCGGGCCATGCAAAACCCAGACGTCGGTGCGTCATAGATATCAATAACAATAGTAATAACCAGAATAGAATGCTATAATGAAACATGGGTATAAATCATAACCACAGGTATAAAACAGTGACTATATGTGTGTCATGTGTATCCTAAACTCTGTGCTTCTAGATTATCTATTCCACAAGTCTTTGAAAACAATTAATGCAATTTTCATCGCAACTCAACAATATATATCTCATTCATTCCCCCACGTGACCACGGTACAATATATCATGTTCATTCATCACGGGACCACGGTATAATAAACAATGGTTATTTCGTTCACGTCCGGAATCACGGTAAACAGTAATAATATCCTTTTGAATTACGTTTTGCTTACATTCTTAATTTCCCCTTTCCCCCAGATTTCTGTAGGGTGTTTTTCGCCACCCCATTGAGATGGGAATGCGCACGCGCTTGTTAGACGCATTACAGATTCCCCCTGCCTAGGATAGGCTGGAGTTATTGATTGTGGGGATCCAAATCTCCGGCAGCCGCGAACTAAGCTGCCGTTAATTATCCCTCTTCTTTGGAGCGAGAGACCTTTGATACAGATCATGCGAACTCAATGTGCAGTGTTGTGCTTTGGGGGGTTTTGGATATATCGGGAGCCCCGTAGAGCCTTTACGGAGGTCCCGCTATCCGCTTGGGCGCTTGGGTTAGCGCTGGGCGCTGGCGCCTCACGTGCCCGGCATGTAGGCGCTCGAGCGCTAACGCTATGGCCGCTAGCGCCTCACGTGTCCGGCACGTGGGCTCTCGGGCTCTAGCGTCTCACGTGCCCGGCACGTGGGCGCTCGGGCGTTAGCGCTTTGGGCACTAGCGCCTCACGTGCCCGGCACGTGGGCGCTCGGGCGCTAACGCTTTGGACGCTCGGACGCTAGCAAAAGGAGGGGGGTTTACCCCAGAAATAGGAGTTAAACTCCAAAAATAGGATTTTGAGTGGAGTTAAACCCCTGAAGGTCTGGATTAGGAGTTAAACTCCTTTGAGGATTTGGGTTTTGGAGTTGAACTCTCTAAAAATCTTCAGAGGTTCTTCTCTCTTGAGTCTTGGATCTTCTCTTGACTGGGATTTTGTCCAAAGTTGGATTTTTGGAGATGGGTCTCCTTCTTCCTCCTCTTGATCGGCTGGATCTTGGAGAAAAGGGGGTGAGACTTAAAAGTCTCCCCTTTTAAGATCTAATGGAAGATCCGAGCTCCCCTTTGTGGGTTTTGTGATGAAAACTATTTAGTTTTGAAAAAGGAAGAGTAAAACTCTTGATTTAATTCAAAAGTTTAGAATCTTGAGGAAGGAGAAGGAGGCACAGGAACCCCTAGTTTTTAGGGAGAATGAAAAGTTTTTTTATCCGTCATCATGTTGTCTTATATAGGCTTACATATTTACATATAGCCATTTGGGCTTTACAAAATGGCATGTTGTCCATCCCATGCCTCATGTGCTTATTTCTTTTGCACATAAGACATGAGCTTTACAAAAATTTGGATTTATGCCCATTTTGCTTACATTCATGCACAAAAAATTACATCAAAATTATTTGTTACATGTATTTTATGTTGGCATAGGGAGACTGGCCGCTGGTTGACTTGGGCATGGGCCCGCTTGACCTGGGCTTAGGCCCACCTGGTTTGGGGTTGATCTTGACTTTGATTTGGTCAACCGGGTGCAAATTTTGACCCCAACAGTTTCGTGTTCAAGTCAAGTATTAACAATATTTTCCCAATGCTAATACAGGATCAAGCAGATACATGTCTTGTCTATCTAGACAACAAGTCACGTTCATCAGGATAACAAGTCAGGATTGTCGGCATTAGTAATAATCCAAGTAACAAATCTAGTAATGTGTCGTGAACATGTCAGACAGTGTGTTAACATGATAAATACTAGATAGAAAATAATAACCAGTTCATTTAAACAATATAGGAATAACTAATGTATTTTATTTTTAAAATGTAAAATTAATTAATTAACTAATTTACTATATAAAAACATGTATGCAGTAATATTTACGTCTGCTACTAAATATACTGTCATACAGGTAAAATATCACGAACTGCAATGAAATTATATTGAACTATAACGAACTAGCATGCAACCAGATAAACTTGTTATAAAGTACGAATTAATACTATCATATCGCATATCGATAATACTTGCCAAATAATAAAATGCATATATAATAAATAATTATATTGATATTGATATACAAAAAATAGCATGTAACAAGTTTAGAAACTTGCTTTGAGGATATACTCACGACGAAATACGGATTTTCCGAACGGCGACAACGTTCGAAATCATGACGTATACACGACCTTGGTCACAACGACTGTGTAATACTCTGAGATACCCACTGGTGCTCGGTGGAATTCTCAAAGGCTGGTTTTTAAGGTCGAAAGCGACGGCGGCGGGTCGGGGTTCGCCGGCGACGAAACGAAGTCGGGGTTTTGAACTTGGGAAAGAAGAAAGAGAGAAAGAGATGAAGGGGGTCTGGGTTTGAAGAGAGGGTGACTGGAGATGAGCGCTGGGTTGTGTTTGCCGGCGGTGAACTAGGGTGGTGACGGCGGTCGGCTCCGACGAAGCAACGATAGAGAACAAAAGAAGAAAGTGTTGGGGATGAGGCTCTGGATTCTGGGTCACTACAAGGCGAAGAGAAGAGGTCGCTGGGTCGGCGACGAGGAGATGGGACGACTTCGACGGCAACGATGAAGTCGGTAAATTGAGACGGCAGAGAAGAAAAAGAAAAGGTGTTGCCGGCGGTGATGGCATGAATGATGTTGGGTCTTGTGTGAAGGAGGATGAGATGACGAGGATGGTGACGGTGGTGGTGTAGGGTTCAGGTGACGGCGACGGAAAAGGAGAACAGAGGAAGAAGGGAGATGGGTGTTCGGTTGTGGGGTCGGAACTCCGGTGAGGTCACGGGAAAGAAAGAGGTAGCGACGGTGAAGAGGAGGTGACGATGAAGGGGTGGCGACGATGACGAGGTGGGGACAGCAACGAGGTGGCGAAGGAATGGGTTAGGGCTCGGGCGAGTGGTGAGAGAGAGACGAGACCGAAGAGAGTTAATTTATTAATAATAAAATATGAAAGTGTGTGTGTGTGCGCGTGTGTGTATATATATATATATTATGATTTGTAGATAATATCAAATGTTACCAAACTTTCACCCGAATATTTCTAAAAATATATTTTCGAGAAATATACACATACCTAAAAATCTTTAACCATAATGCGATAATCATATATTAAATACACATGCCTCGAGTAAGATTTAAATAAACATATGTAAAGATTTAATTAAAAATATAAAGACTATTAAATATTTTGTTAACTTATATTTTAGGATTTGCACATAATAGATAAAAGTGAAATGAGGTGATATACCATGCAATGTCAGGTAGCAAAATATTATTTTATTCATAACGTGTGATATATAAATATATATAAAGATCTAAATATATAATGTAGGTATTATACTAGATTCACATAGATATACTTTACTGGTAAATCTCAGATATAATTTTGCACCATATTGGGTTCTAAATATACGGGTCGGGTCGGATAACGACTACCATTATTTGAATCATTCGCAACCCAATAGATAAAATAAAAGAATTATAAAACAAGTCTTAAAAACACCAAGCTATAGTGTATAAATGTACTAGGGTGTTATAAAATGGATAAAATTAATATACTTTTTGGAAAAATGAGGTTTTGATTATTGATAATTTAACGGTTTTAGGGTGAAATTTGGACAATTTAATGGTTTTGGGGATGAAATTTGGAAATATTAAATTTTAAGGATGAAATTTGAACAACTTAATAGTTTTGGGGGTGAAGTTTGAAAATACTAGATTTTGGAGATGAAATTTGGACAATTCAATATTTTTGGGGGTGAAATTTGAAAATACTAGATTTTGGAGGTGAAATTTGAAAATATTGAAATTTTGGGATGAGATATAAAAAAACCCATTTATTTATTTATTTACTTCTTTAATTAGTTTGAATAATAGGACTTAACCTGAAGCACGGGTTTTGAACCCGGTAGACTTGCATGATTAGTTGGTGAATATCTTGGTTGATTTGCATTTCTTTTATTTTCGTGTTTTGGTATTGGACAAGGTTTCGACATCAGTTAGATCAATTGATGGGCATAAATAATTCCAGATTTTTTCAGAAACTTTGTCTCATCCTATCTATTTGGATAATGTATACAGTGTTGTATAATAATGGATATGGTTTAAATGTTAAAAATAGATTGGCTATCCATTGCCAATCCTTTTGTGAGAGATATCAAACATCATCTTGAACAGCCTAGTAACTGCTTTTGTTAATGCAGGTAACTGTTTAGAGATAGATCATGCATGTCCTTCAAAATGTGGTAGAGATTCATGTGACTTTCATTTTACTTTTGATCTTTTTCTTAATGGTCGTTTCTTTCCTTACAAATAAAGGAGAAGGTATGCTCTAAAGTGCGGACCAGGTGTGTATGCCCGTGCATATTCTTTATCATTCCATCTTTTGCTAGTCCTGCGATTATAGTACAGATTGATTATTCATCATTTAGAACAAAATCGTGACCGGTTCAACTGCTTAACAGAGTATCGTTGATCAATGTGTCATCTTGAAAATCTATTGGGTTGCGAATTTTCAAGAAATTCCATTCCCAACTTGGAATAAAATATCAGCTACAAGAAGATTTTAGATAGAAAATGGATTTATGGATGAGATCAAATATAAATTGTTTTTCTGCAGTACATTACATATAAGGAAAAAATTCTAGTTATCAGCTAACTCTGTTTAAAATATTTTTAGTTTAAGCATTATCCAAATATACGCCACACCGATTCATACAAAACACAGTAATCACACCATAGGCGCACACAACAAGTAAAGTAGTAAATTTTTGATTGAGCCAACTATGTTTCTCGCACAAGTTGGTATTAATTTAATGCACATGGTGAGATGCTCGGTCATTCATTCGTCATATGATCCTATGTCATTTGTTCATCAGAAATGTAGAAACTAAATAAATAAATAAATAAATAAAAGAAAGAAATGTAGAAACTAAATAAATAAAAGAAAGGGAAAGAAGAAATAATCACTATCTGTAAGTAGAGACAATCAAAAATGGACACGTGTGGGCATAAAATGGGCTCAAAGTTTTCGTGCTTCTTCTTCTTCTTCTTCTTCTTAGCTGCCATCTCCAGCTCAGCAATGTGCAAAAAAACAGCCAAAGGCATAATCCAAATTTGGGTCCCATCGCCAGCTGGCCGGTGTCCCCACTCAGCCAACATGTCACGTTTGAACATGATTATATTTTTATAAAAAAAAAATCCTCGTGTGGACCTGTGTTAATTTTACGATGAGAGATATTTTAGAGGGTAATTAAAAAATCTGAAGCAATATATTAATTATTAATATGGCGAGGAGAATATCCTTGTTAGAAAAGCACTGAAGAATCGGATTCATGTGACCAAATCTAAAATTTTGGGACAAAATGCATTGTTGCTGTTATATAACAATTTGAAGCAGCTAAGCATGTTTTGTTGTCTATGTACATAAAAGGGAACATCTCATTATAACTTCTCGTCTATCTATTTATGGGCATGTATGCAGTGTATTGGTTATATTCGACCGATAAACTAGCTGTTATATTCAATTATGGTACAACGTATTTTTAAGGTCAGGACGATTCATGTCACCGTGTTACAGTTCTTAAAAGGAACATGTGCCATGTATTTATATAATTAAGCTTAGATTGTGCATGTCTTATTGATGAGAGATCAATCACAATCATCCAAATCTTTTCAAATTTATCTCAGCTCAACAATTGAGGGAGAAGCTGTGTTTGAAGTGGGTTAGCATCAATCCCTATCTAATCTTTCTATTTCCTTCAAATTCAAATTCACAAGTGTTTAATTTGAAGCTTATTTAAGTTTATAATTTCACAAAATTACTTTGATACGGTTTGTGCTTGCATCAACCGTAGGCCAATCCTAAATCTACTTGGCATCATGCAAGATTCAAACCAATCAAGATTTGGATAAAAAGAACTAAAAGGATGCTAATTGAATCGAGCTGGCTTAGGCTTAGACGGCTAATGGATAGACATATAACGAACGAGGCAATCTCCAGCTTACCCCGGATGTTTGATGTAGGCCATGCCATTTCAAAATTTATGTAATATACTCAGATCTAAACAGCATATCTAATATTAATCTGCTAATCCAATATCAGCTTATTCACCGCTGAGACCAAACATTAAAAATTCGAGATGACATGATCATCCACCAGACCAGCGTAGGCATGTTAATGGGTCGGATTGGATTGGTCCTGACACGTCCCGATCTAAATCTATCTATGTTTAATATATCAAGATCCTTCTGTTTATCAAATGGATCCGGACTGAATGTACCCATATCCGGATACATTAATAACCAGGTCCAATTCGTTTTATCCATATCCTTTTAACCAATTTTCATAATTAAAAGAATAGGACCTAAACCATAAGCAAAAATTAACAATGGAGACAACGTCAAGAGGTTATCCAGACTCGTTAACCGTTTCTAATAAATCTGGACCAGATCCGAGCAAGCGGGTCTGAAATTAGTTCCAGATCATATTTTTTTGCTGCGGGTCTTGACCCGATCCATTGACAAGTCTATTCCAGCGCAATACAAAACCTAAGTTTAGTTAGGACTGACCCAAACTACAGCCTCTCGCATAAAATTTAGAAATTTCCATGGGCATCCGCATTTGACCTAGGTTTAAAATCTAGAGTAGATTAGATATGAAATTCAAGTTATAAATCAAAATATTCATGATTGCTACAGGTCTAGGCTCAAACAAGACAATCCAAACAGGGGCCACGTTGGCCCAGTTGAAAACATTGATTAAGAAACACAAACGGGGCCATCATCGCTACTTCCCAAAAATAGTGGCTTCGAATAGAATGGGTTCGGTTCAAGGATTTGAGCCGGGCACGACACGTCACCCAAATAGTCTGTTTCAGGTTCTTGAAAAATTTGTTGTTTGCTATTCTTGCAGGACAGCGGGTTGTAAAAGCCTCTTTGAGAGCTCACGGGGATCTCGCCATCTCGGTGAATCCAATTCACATCAACTTCCGGATCTTTCTGGAACGTGATGGCGCCAAATCCGCAAATCCAACGGTTCATCTTTTCCCTAAAAAATATATATAACACACACAAAGCTCAGTATTGCCGCAGGACGCTCACAGCCCCTTAGATGCATATGCCAAGAGGATAAAACGGAAGGCCCCGCTTGGTTTTAATTGGGATGGGACCCACCCACCCTTTCTCTTTTAACCACATAGCCGCGGATGCTTGCAGCCGCATTAAAATCTTTTCAATATGGCTTATTTCACAAATTCATCGCTGGTTTACGCAGCTTGTCCAAAACCATCTTGGGTTGAAACCCATCACTAAAACTTCCGTTAAAGAGCATCCCGCGCATCGTTAGTTCTTACATGAACTGACCCCAACTACCCCTGAATTCTTAGCCGTTGAGTTAGAAAGAGAAGAGCGATTCAAAGATAAAAAAGCTGTAAAATATAAATACTAAGACCCAGAGGAGCGTTGTTTAATGGAAGGCAAATTGATTATGGTTTTAAGCCTAGGATTTTTCTTTTTGGGTAAGCAAGAAAGACCTTTAGCGTCCTTCTACGGCGAGATAACCCCAGGAGATATGTGAATTATTTTTATTGAAAATCTAATTAAAAACTAAATCTCAAAAAGGAAATGAAAAAAAAAAAAAACAACCAAAAGCCAGCAAGTAAATAATAAATAATAACAGTTTAAATCGCTACCCGCGCTCTATCGGGTATCTTACAAGAACGGCCCACCAACGCACCAAACAGCCAATCCAGCGACCCACAAACCGCCACGTTTCCATCTTCAGCCTCTCTGGATTCCAGCAGGTCTTTCTTCATAATGAATTGTGGTACATTCAACTCTCGCTCAAATTATTAGGAAAGAAAAAGAAAACTCTAGAGAGAGAGAGAGATTTGAGTTCCAAAGTTGGAATCTTTGAATTCATTCGAAGCTTTCAGCTGATCGCAGCTGACAGCAGCTCGAATTCGCCCCCATCGTGGAAGCGAGATTACGCCATGGGGTTCGATTGGGGGGCGCAATTGGTCCGATTAGGGATCGTATCGGCGACTTCAGATCACGCGTCGGTCGTCTCGATCAACCTCTTCGTGGCGCTGCTCTGCGCTTGTATCGTGATTGGGCATCTCCTCGAAGAGAGCAGATGGATGAATGAGTCCATCACAGCCCTCATCATTGTTAGTATCCTTTGATTTTGGTTCGATTTTTGCTTTTCGTTTGATAAAGTTGTGATTTTTTGGGGTTTTATTTTATTTTATTTTTTGATTGCAGGGGTTGTGTACTGGTGTGGTGATTTTGCTTACGACCAAAGGGAAGAGCTCTCATATTTTGGTGTTTAGTGAAGATCTCTTCTTTATTTATCTGCTGCCGCCGATTATATTTAACGCCGGGTAATTTGTTTGCTGATTGCTTCAGAAAAATTGAAATTTTGGATGTGGGTGTCACTTTTAGTTGCTAGTTGAACTTTTTAAGTCGATGTGATGTAATTTTTTTTTTTTTTGGTTCTTATCGAAATTTGTTGCATCTTCATATGAAAGTAGACTTAAAGTATTTAGTCCTTTGTTTAATCAGGTTTCAGGTGAAAAAGAAGCAATTTTTTCGCAATTTCATGACGATTATGCTCTTTGGTGCAGTTGGGACCCTTATCTCCTTCTCCATCATTTCTTTTGGTAAGACCTCAACTTCTTGAGTTTTGTGATGCATTGTAGCCGTAAGTGCAAATTTTGGATTCCTTTCATGAGAAAATTAAGTTGGCAATACATTTTCATGAGGAACATCCTTTAATTTAGGTTTGATTGCTTATTGGAACATGATGCAATCAAAGTTTCCACCTGCAAATAAATTTGGTCTAAACCCAAGAAAAGTTCAATGCAAGTGAAAACTCACTATAGCTTGTTCCCTATACGTATCCTAGGTTCTTTAACAAAGGCATATTTCTGTTTGAACATAGGATTATATGAACAGGTCTTTTATGCATTTATCTGCTACATCTTCAATTATGTAAAAATAACACCTGCAAAACGAATATAAAAGAAGCGACATCTGTTGCTTGAAGGCAGTCGGAACGGTATGTGGTTTGGATTAAAATCTAATGTTAAATTTAGCCAGCTTAAGCTATTGACCTATTGGGCATTAGCTCTGTAGCAAAAAGATGCATAAATGCATAAACATGACACAATCATGGCAGCGGAAACAATTACATATCTATGCAAGAATTTTACCGGAATACCTGATCCGATGGTGGGATTGTTATCCTCGTCTACGTCACATTCTTGATCCTGATTCTCACGCCTCCACGCAACGGCCGTAAGGAAACCACACTCTAATCGAGTGAGAATCCCCACGTAATCACCCGCAAACCAACCATAGTAGAATGAGGACGATGGAAGAATATGACGGCTCACAAGTTGGATCTTCTAGATCCCCTTAGGTTTCTCTTAATTAATTTTTAATTAATTAACCCTCTTAGATTAATCACCCTAGCACCATATATTATATCTATATACAGGGGCCGCTAGAAGGGGCAGATATTGGGTCGGGTGAAGCCCGATAGCCAACATACTCTCACTTGTACTTTCGAGTGGGCGCCGTCCATAGCTTCTTGAGCCGGTTCCTTGAACAATTGACTTCCTGAGTCAATTGTCTTCCTGAGAATCTCCTCCTTCAGTTTTCATTCTTATCCATATATGTTGGTACGGCGTGGACCATTGAGAACCTGCAAGTGGGTAGCCTTACAGCCAGATCCGTTAGTACCGACACAAAGATCTCTCTAAAAGAAAAACAACATAAACCAGATATATGTTAGGCTCGCGAAATCTTATACCCCAGATGTGATCAGACATGTCTGACAAAGTTCCTCCGATCCTTCTCAGAAGCGTACTTGAAATCTAGGTTTTTCCTCGATTCATCGCACTCTTAAATCTCGCCCTCGGCGTTGATAAGAGTTGGTTATGCGATGCAATCAGGTGACATTCCAATCGATATTCTTCCGGCCATGAATAGTTAGGTCTGTTATTTACCCGCTTTCTTGATACTGCTCCGTAGTGCGGTATATTGTTATCGCAGCAGGAAACAGCAACCAAAACAGCAGATACTCATAAAATGCCTATCCAGACAGCCTGGTGTCTCTAAGGGTATATTGACTGTCCGTCCTTCGGCAAAGGAGGTCGTCATAAGGGCATACACAGTGAGGGATATGCGATCCATCCTTCAACCTTTCTTATATGCACTGTCCTAGCGCATGTCGTATGGTAACGTGCTACGGTATAAAATTCTCTCCATGAGAGTATACACCACTAAAGTTATATCGTACGGGCCCAAGTCCAATCACCCTGTGATTGACTTGCCCGGCCATATCGTAGGACGATATGCTTGGAATTTTCCGACAAGCTAGCATTCTGTGCGACGAGTCAGACCCCTAGTCCGGCTATATGTAGAACAGGTAAAGCGGCCATGGGATAATCACTTCGGTCGCTCAACATATAGCACATCGCAACCTCATTTTGACCTAGTTAGGATGATTCTGTTAAGCGTTTCCACTGTCTCCATACTCTGTATGCAACAATATGGTCACTGCTCCGAGCAGATGACGACTTGCATTTAGTCTCACCTTCATATGCTTCCCTAGCATAAAAGAGATCTCTCGTATGATGGAGAGTTCCTACCCGCTGACATATCTTTGTTAAATGTGTGCCCCGTACACTTTGTGGGCCCCGTGCGCTTTTACTCCATGCCAGAAATAGTCAAATAAAATAGTCATATCCATCCCAGATAATAAAGAAAAAGCAATACACCATCAATTTTAAAATATGCATCTATAAAGTCGCCATCCACAAAAGTCAAATACAAGAGTAAGGTCTATCAAGGTATTTGAAATGCAACATGTCATCTAGGACAAAGCCCATACGCACATAGCGTTACTCGGCTATTTTCTTCATCATCGAATTCTCGATCGTCTGACCTGAAGGAAGATCCTATAGTTTAGACCACCTTCACATGTTTCTTACTTTTTGATGAAATGTCGTTAGATCTGTAAGTGTTTCAACTTTCCATATATATAGGATTGTTTGAGTATGCTATCGTTGAACTGATGTCACGATAGAGAGAAACCTTGTTTTCCTTACGTGCGGAATCACGCGTAGACTTTCGAGAAATCACTGCAGCCTAGCAGCCTCTTTGGCTGCTTCTGAGGTAGCCACATATTCCACATTCTTGGTGAAAATGCTTCACAACTTGCTTCTTTCTGCTTTGAGTAGTGGCCCTGCCATTATGGAATAAAGCACGTGCGGACATGGATACTATCATATCTAGGTTGCCGGTTCAGTCGGCATTTGTATGTCCACATAACTGCAAGTCTGATCCTTCATGGCATAAGGTATAGTGGATTAATTCTACATAAATACCTGAAAAATCCTCGTCATTTCATCCCAACAAGCAGTTGCTCAACACCAAGATCAGCGGCAAGGGTTATATGTCTGGTCAAGTACACACCATGCATATATTTGACTACCGACTTTGCAAAATGGAGTTCATAAAACCTGTCTCTTCGTCAAGAGTCTTATAGCGAAGATCAAGGCTAAAAACATGTCCATCAGCGACTGGAGTACTAAATTGGAGAGTGATCGTACGGGCTGAACCGTTTTAAGATATACATCATGTGAGTCTCCAAAGAAAAACACAGGACGATTTTAAAACGGCTCCTCATGGATCAAATGCCCAAGCACAAACTCAATATCTCATGTGTCCTCTATAGCGAGAACAACCATTCTAAGTGGTTTTCATTGTCTCCAAGTCACTTTTGGTTTTCACAATATCGTTCACAACAAGATCTCTGAATTTACAGATGTCACATTCAATCATCGCCAGTCCATATCCGATATAGATTGATGACATTGAACCGATAACTGTTTGGATAAGTGTTTAAAGACATAAATGGACTCTGCAAGTCGACTCGAGTCATGTTGGCTTTGAAATCCGTAGACTGATCTTCCAGATCTTTTTATCCAAATCTCCATCGAGAAAATAATCCAAGTCTCCAGAACCAGTTTAAGATCTTTATGTGTAGCGATTCGTTAAGGTGAAATAAACATAATCGTCCCGGTTGAAAGTGTATTTCTTGTCCATCTACGTTAGATGAACCTCTTCGCCAACAAGTGTGTCTTGTATCTCTCTACAGTATTGTCCTCCTATCGCAAGACTATGGAAAACTCAGTTTTTATCAATAATTTTGCGTTCGGTAAGATAATTGACCAAATCCCAGACTTGATCCTTTAGCGTTTACTCTTGCACCTTTTCCATTGTCGTTATTCACTTCTTCGCAGTAGGCATAAATATAGCGTCCTCAAATGACTTGGGTTCCGCAACCAATGCGGAGTTACCATAGACGTCTCCCTTTCAATATCGAAACGTCGCCGGGGTGTCGATCCACAGCACTATCTACAAGTCTCTTGAGAATCCATGATTTGTTCCAAGCCATCATTGAAAATATCGCTCCAACCGTCACCAGCCGCTGAAGGAACTAATTCCTTCAGCACCGCTGACCGACTGGGAGTCTCCTCAATCTCGTAGAATTCCAAATCTGCCTTTTGCGAAAGTTCCTTCCTGAGGAAATCACTCATTGTTTTCTTCCCGAGGAAATCAACATCGCACGACCAAATGTCAGTCACAGTCCTATCACATACTTATGGACACAAGTGACCTCTCAGGCTTCTCGTTCATCCAGTGCTCAAAGGGTATTGACTGTACTGATTTTGAAAATATATGATTAAGAACATAGGCTGCTGTCAACGTGCCTTCCAAACAACATGTAAGATTGGTTTTCACCATCATGTTTCTTATCATATCTAGCGGTTTTCTAATTTTTCTCTCCACAACATTATTTTGTTATAGAGTTTACGGTGTCATCAGCTATCTGACAACCCTCTTTTTAAATACAGCTTCCTAAGCTGCTAAAATACACACTGATGGCTTGCATGTAGTTCCCAGAATTGCTCCATAAAACACGTACAACCCTGTTTGCGTGAACTGAATTTTCGCTTCACTGATACAATTTTTGATACAAATCAACGCTTTATTTCCACGTGAGATTAGTAGCCATATTGAGTAATTATTAATGAAGGTGTTGAATTAGAAAACTCCATTACGTGTTTTCATGTTTATTGATCCGTATTTATCGTAGTGAATTATTTGTAACGGATATTCAAATGGTTTTCCTTTGGTAGTTTTGCCTCCAAGGAAATTCTTATAAGTAGATGGTCTGACTTTGGCAAAAATGCCAACTAATTCACCCCAGGTGGTTAAATCATCTCATCTACCCGCTGACCTAATTTACTATGCTACTTATGACATTTATAAAAGGGCCAATCCTCAAAACCATAAGTAACTCATAAGACAGATTATTCCATTGAGCTAACCAAATATCTTAAGCCGAAACTGTAACTGTAACCGACATGAAGATTTATGAATAGCTATCTGCATTCCCGATATAGAATAGACTCATATATTCTCGACACATGATTTGCTTCCATAAACTTTGGCCTATTTCCACTAAGTACCCTGACGAGTGGAGCGATTCAAATTCTCACGGTCAAACGTTTGGACTTATTATTTTCATTATTGCCAGCACATTTCTATGTCAGATCACTTAAATTGTTGGCGCATTATTTCTGGTTTCTTTACTCGATTGGCTCTTCTTGTATTAGGACACCTGCCCTTGTGCACAATTGACCTCGTCAACATATCAACAGTGCTCTTGGTTCTATCGTCCATGGCAATTAAATCTTAAGCCTCAGTTGCTCAAATGTAATAGCAAACGCCATCACATTCGCTTTCCATATAACTAACCGTTTCATATATCGAGTAGAAAACATGTTACCGTCTATTTCTATCGCTCAACAGGCTAAACCGGAGCAGCATTCTTCAGAGCCCGGATTGATGAAGATATAACTCTTAAGTGTATACACATTACGTGGTTAGACTCCTTATGTGAAAATAAGGTCAAAACCGAGAAATAATGTAACGTTGCCATGTTGCATAGATTATTCCGTAACCATCGCACAACTTTTCTCTTGGCTCGTAGATATCCTGTAACTTCAGCTCAGTATAAACCGTGAGTGCTTCGCAATAAATCCTATGATCACTCATGACATCGCTTTTCATCACGTCCAACACATAGAACGATCCTTGATGCGTCAATCTTTTGAAGATCGCTGCATCTTGATGGTGCCGTGTCATGAAGCCACGCTATATCGTTGTCATCTTGTTGTCATTAGCGTCCAAGTATTTCAGCTTGTTCAAGTAACATTAAATTAATGTTTTTGTTTTATTATGTTATTGTCATCTACCATCCCACCCCTAGTGAGTCTGACGATATCTTGACTTTATTATGAATGCGTTAAGATTATCAGCATTTGCTGGAGTATCGTTCTTTCCAAAAGAACATTCCATTTTCAATTCCTACACTTCGAAGAAAGAGAAGAGGGCCCAAAGCTCCAACCACATTCTCAAAAAATGTATATCTTAAAATTGTGTTAAGATAATCGAATAACGGAGTATAGATTTTCTAGAAACGGAGTAGATTGGATAGCTGAATCTAGACTCACGCCTCCTTACGAAATCTCCTACTTGAAATTTATCAGATTTTTATTAATGAATGCAGCATACGTCTTTATTCATTAAGTATACAACTCTACAATATGTAATAAACATCTAACAAATTTCACCGTTTATTAAACTACCCTTTTTAATTTTGTTTGTTTTATTAGGGTTTCCGTTTCTCATGAAATTTGGCACACGTCTCAGGTGCTCCCACTGGAACAACTACCCATCAAATCTTCAAGATTTTATGTGAATGAATTTTTGAAAATTTTGGTGAGCAATGAAATTTTTCGAAAATGACTACTCACAGAGTTAAATGCAAAAACCCTACAACTAATTCATAACATGAGTAGGAAATCCAAAAATAAGAAAATTCAATTTTTTTTTAATTTTCTGGAATTTTAAAAAAATATTTCAAAAAAATTCGAGCCCAGCTTGGGTTTTGGGCCCTTCCTTCTCGAGTCCAACCAGGGTTGGAGGCCCTGCTCTAAAAAAAATTTAAAATTTTAAAAAACTAATATTTTTGTTTTTAAGATTAAAAATATTAAAATCCGAAAAAATCCGAATTTTTATTTGTAAATCCAGAAAAATCTTATCTTAATTTTAAATTTATTTTTTCTTTCAAAAAAAATATTTGCCGTTTCCAAATTAAAAAATACGAGAAAATTTCCTTTCATCCAGAAAAATGTTTTTTTTGTTGAAATATTTGGTACCTGCCAAAATCCAAAAAAAAATCCCACAAGTTTATCTACAAACGGTGTTAAGGTTTTGAAAATTTTGCGACCTAGCCGTCATAAAATTCTCACTAAAAGAAATTAAATTTTTTCACAAAACCAAGATCCAATCTTTTTTGAAAATTATTCTCACAATTTATTCTATGGCCAATTCCACATCAAGAAATAAGTGCTATACATTAAAGCGCCAACGAAAAATTTCGATTTTATCTGGTATGATCTATGATGCAAAAAAATTGATAGATCTATAAAGATCCATCACAAACGTTAACCCTAATAATTATAGATCTGTCAAATCAATAAAAAAATAAAATTTTGATATAACTTTAGACCTAAAAAACACAACTTTCAAGTTGCAACATTAAAAAAAACAGATTTAAAATCTACGAACGTGGGCATACATGGTTCTGATACTAATGTAGCAAAAATGTGCATAGATACATAAACATAATACAATCATGGCAGCGGAAACAATTACATATCTATGCAAGGGTTTTACCGAAATACCTGATCCAAAGGTGGGATTGTTATTCTCGTCCCTGGCACATTCTTGATCCTGATTCTTCTGCCTCCATGTAACGGCCGGAAGGAAACCACACTCTAATCGAGCGAGAATCCGCCATGTAATCACCCTGCTAACCAACCGTAGAAAAACAAGGATGATGGTAGAAGACGACAGCTCACAAGTTGGATCCCCTAGATCTCTCTAGGGTTTTCTTAATTAATCTCTAATTAATTAACTCTCTTGGATTAATCATCCTAACACCATATATCATATCTATATATAGGGGCCACCAGAAGGGGCGGATATTGGTCCGGGTGAAGCCCAACAGCCAACAAGCTCAAGCGAATTCAAATTTCAAATTAACAGAAATGCCAGACTTGCTGAATACCTTCATTTGATTATATGAGATTTTAGATAAAAGTGATTTTCTATTTGTAGATTAATTTGAGTTAAAGCGCAGAGAGAAATAATTGGCTTTTCTAATCCCTTCCAAGGTTTATGTCTGAATTTTTTCCCATGTACTTCCTACTTGTACCAAATTTTGACGTTAGCACTTTTCTCTTATTCTTTTGGTAAAAACCAGGTGCAATCGAAATATTCAGGAAAATGAATATAGGTCTCGAGTATGGAGATTTTCTTGGTAAATTCTCTACATCTGTTTATGTCTGTTGCTGTCTGCAGTTATACTCTCTGTTTCTATTTCCTCATCGTTCCTGTCCATGTTCTTATATTCGCAGCGATTGGGGCCATCTTTTCTGCAACAGATTCTGTTTGCACCTTGCAGGTTTGCAATTTGTGGAGCAATGTCTTTTTGTATTTTTGCAAGAAAAATCATCCTAACCAGAAATCCTTTACTCCTAAAACAGGTTTTAAATCAGGATGAAACGCCTTTGCTTTATAGCTTGGTGTTCGGCGAGGGTGTCGTCAACGACGCCACATCAGTGGTACTTTTCAACGCGATCCAAAACTTCGATCTTGTACATATGGATGTTGGCACAGCGCTCCATTTTGTAGGAAATTTCATTTATTTATTTGCAACGAGCACCTTTCTGGGAGCATTTGTAAGTTTTTTTTAATATATATAAACACGTGTATTTCAGCTAATTTGCAGGGACATTTTTGTCTCCTTTTCTGTCATGAATATCTTGGCAAATAATTTTGTTTTCACCTCTGCAGGCTGGATTGCTTAGCGCCTACGTGATCAAAAAATTGTATTTTGGCAGGTTTGTTGAAATTAAACTTGCTGCTGCTTTGGTTTATACATTAAACGGGAAAGTGAAGAAAATAAATATGACCTTGAACCTAGACCTACGAGCTTAAGATTTTGGGTCAGATCGCCTTGCACTAGTTGACTACCAAACGAGCCCAATTGGATCTTAGTATACCATAGTTTGCAACCATTTCATCATATTTTTAATCAAATTTAGATCCAGTGTAAGGTAAATTGATCGTCCTGACTTCTCATGAATTTACTAATGCAAATTGTCACTAAGATTATCTTGTAACTCCAGGCATTCTACTGACCGAGAAGTCGCACTTATGATGCTTATGGCTTACCTTTCATATATGTTGGCTGAGGTAAAAATTTTCTCAGATAAAATTTCAAAAAGTTTTTACTCAGGATAAAATCTCAGATAATCTTACTCTTTGTTTTTTACTTCGTTGAAAAAATATTTGGAAAATTTGATTTATGTTTCAGTTGTTAGATCTAAGCGGCATTCTCACGGTGTTCTTTTGCGGGATAGTAATGTCACACTATACCTGGCACAATGTGACAGAGAGTTCAAGAGTTACCACCAAGTATGTTGATTTCTTTAAGCGAGGGAAAATATGTTTTTTCCATGCATACGATCATATAAACATCATTTCATCTAATACTTGTTTCGTTTGCTAATTTTTACAGGCATGCTTTTGCAACTTTGTCTTTTATTGCTGAGATCTTCCTGTTTCTATATGTTGGAATGGATGCTTTAGACATTGAAAAGTGGCAATTTGTTAGTGACAGGTGTGCAATTTTATTTTATTTTCTTTTTGGTCCTGCACAAATTGTATTACTGATTACGAATTTATGAAGCTGATATCATCATTCTACGGTTTATGAATGTCTGAACTATGCTTTTACTCCACAACTTCTGGATAAATTGCAGGAAATATCCCTGCTCTCTTTTTAAACCCTTCACTTTGCCCCTTATTTTGACGACTGCTAAAATTTTCTGTTGGCCAATTTTTTTTGTCCAAACTATCCCTCAGAAAGAGTACTAATTACGAACCATTAAACAAAACAATTGCAGAAACGTAATAGAAGTTTAAAGGGTGCTTTGGCAATAGAAACATGATTTAACGGAAATAATAACACTGTTGTACTTGGAGGGACAAAGCGCAGAGAGAAGGGCACTTCTTGCTGTGCGCCCAAAAGTGAGGGGTGTTTCCTGCGATTTAGCCGTAACTCGAAGAGGGAAGAGCGGGGGGGGGGGGGGCTATAGTATACTTTGAGCATCTATTAACATTTTATATTATTCTTCTGTTTGCTTAAGCCTGAGACAGTTTGTTGCTGTAAAGTGTAAGTTAATAATCCAGTCCATATTGTTGGGAGAAAGTCGATATACGAAACAATGCTCGTGACGTAACAAATCACGCAATCACATAACAACGAAAGATAAAATGATAAATAAAGTGCGAGAACAAATAAGAATCACAAATCAGAGAGGTACATGGATTTGTTAACAAGGTTCACCTACCGTATGGCTAGTCTCCGGTAGAGCGGAATTTGCAAACGTCTACTATCCTTAAATCAAGTTTACAAGCAACCCTACGAGATTTCCCTCAAATCTCTCTATTAACCATCACCCTCTCAATACAATGATCTCTCAATACAAATTAATTCACCTTGGCCTTATGAAATTAATTTAATGGCTACTCTTCAATCGTCCAAGCTCTATTGTTCAACCTTGCTTGGCCGCATGCATAAACTAGCATTGCCACAAACTCATTATTCTCTTGATTGGCCTCTGCCCTTTTTATATTAAAGGTTCTCAATTAATTTGGCCACACCAAATCTTTTTTTGGCCACAAGAGATTTCATCAAATCAACTACATTGATTTATTTGGCCCCGCCTTATAGCCTTAGAGATAAATTGTGTATTTAAAAAGGAGATAAACTCAAATCAATTTAGATGCAGTTTCTTTGAATTTGTGGGCTTTTCTTGGGTTCCGAATTTGCAATCAATCTCAACAATCTCCACCTTGATGCAAATTCACCATAATCTGTAGGAAGATTCTCCACAACTATAATATTCTCCCACATAGAGATTCTTCCGCCTTGACTTCCAAATTAGTAAACTTCACACGATTCCGCTGTTCTCTCATCAATTTTTTATGGAGATGTTCACTAACTTACAACGGAGATCCAACTTATCTTTGTCTACGACCTTGGTGAACATATTCGTCTGATTCTTTTCTCCGGCGATCTTCTACAATATCAACTCTTCTTCAATCATTATACGAATGAAGTGGTATCGCACTTTGATGTGTTTTGTCTGAGAGGTGCACCGCATTCTTCGCCAAATGTATCGCACTTTGGCCGTTGCTCCACAAAGTGTCGAAGTCTTGCTTCTTACACAATTCTTCAAGTAACCTTTGCAACCATATCATCTCCTTATTGGATACCGTGATCGCCATGTACTCGGCCTCCATAGTTGAAAATACCACCACCTTTTGTAGTTGAGAGACCCAACTCACCGTTTCCCTAACCGTGAATACGTATCCCGTTGTGCTCTTCCCGCTATCTCGATCACCCGAGTAGTTCGCATCAACGTAACCTTGCACATTAAGAGAATCATCCCCGAAATATAAGCAATGACTAGACGTACCTATAAGATATCGTAATATCCACTTCATCGCATTCCAATACTCCTTCCTCGGATTCTGCATATACCTGCTAACAACTCCCACTGCATGTGCAATATCAGGTCTCGTACTCACCATCGCATACACCAAACTCTCCACCACAGAACCATATGGTATTCTCGCCATCCTATCCTTCTGCTCTTGAGTTGTCGGACACAACTCCTTCATGAGTTTGGAATGCTTCGCTAAGGGCGTACTTACTGGTTTTGACTTGTCCATGTTGAACCGCCTCAAAACATTCTCAATGTAGTCTATTTGCGATAACCACAGTTTCTATTGCTTTCTATCTCTCACGGTCTATATGTCCAGAATTTGCTTGGCCGCTCCTAAAACCTTCATAGAGAATTTATCAGTCATCATCTTCTTCAAATTTTGAATTTTCTTGAAATTCGGACTCGCTACCATGTCATCCACGTAGAGTGATGGAATGTAGTCCCCGTCCTCAAAAGTTTGAACATACATGCAGTGATTTAATTCACTCCGCACAAATTCTGTCATAGCATAAACTGATCGAATTTGAGATACCACTGCCTAGGAGCTTGCTTGAGGCCATATAAACTCGTTCGCAGCTTACATACCATATCTTCTTTCCTTCTCTCCTCGTATCCCGGTGGCTGCATCATATAGATCTGCTCTTCTAAATCGCCATGAAGGACGCAGTCTTCACGTCAAGCTGCTCTAAGTGCAAATCCTCCACCGTCATAATTCTAAGGATTACCCGAATGGATATCATCTTCACTACAGGGAAAAAAATCTCTTGATAGTCAATTCCTTACTTTTGCATGTAACCCTTGACTATCAAACAAGCCTTGTACTGCTTCACACCATCAGCCTCATCTTTTATCCTGTACATCCACCTATTAAGTAACGCTTTCGATTCTTGGGTAGTTTCACTAGGTCCCACGTATGGTTCTTCAAAAATTCCATTTCCTCATCCATATCTTACTCCCATTTCTTGCTAGCACCATCGCTTGTTATTTCTTCAAGGGATTCGGGCTCTCTCGCATTTGTGTTCAAGACGATATCGGTCACAAGTCTTTCAGGTATCCTTCTTTCTTTCATAGATCTCAGAACTAGTGCATTTGGTTGCTGAACATGATCACCATCATGTTCTTGAACCTGATCCTGCACTGTGGCTTTCTCTAAGTTCTGATCACCATCTGTAGCTACCTGAATGCTCTCTTGAGTTCCATCTAACTTGACGAATTCACATACTGCACCTTCCTTGGCTTACTTTTCTTTTTTTTGTACAAGTGCTGCTTATCAAAAATGACGTTCCTAGTTCGTATTACCTTCTTGTGTAATCCCACAGCTAATATTCGAACTCATCTTCACCATATCCGATGAAAGCGCACTTCCTAGATTTGGAGTCAAGTTTACTCTTTCCGTCTTATCAATCAAAAAATACTCAACGCAGCCATACAATTTTATATGCGAATAATCAACCGGTTTACCAGGCCAATTTTCTTCCGGAATGTCTCCATCAAGCGCACTCGTTGGCTTCTGTTGGAAGAACTCAGTGATCATTAAACGTGAAAGTCCCTGAGATCGAGTTGCTAACCGCCATCACTGGGTTCTTCCAACTTTTCGGCAATAAATAGAGAAATAGAAGTGCTCGAATCTTGTCTTCAAAGGTGATTGAAACCAACTCAAGCTGGTTTGTCACGCTGTTGAACTTATTTAGGTGCTTTGTCACCGAAACGCTTTCAGCCATCTTCATATTGAAAAGTTTCTTCATCAAAAATATTTTGTTTGATGTTGAAGGCTTTTCATACAATTTTGCTACCATCGTCATTAGCGCCTTGATTATTTTCTCTTTCAAGATTTTAAAAGCCATTTGCGCCACCAACCAAAATTATGACCATTGAACTTTTCAATCCTTATCGTATCATCTGCCATCTTCCGTTATGTCGCAACAAACTCAACTTCTTTCTTGATCGAACTAACGCATTCAAAACGATGATTTAAGAAAACGGGGAAGAGAATGTAGTTGTCGTTACCCACCGTTGACCTAGATCGTAGATTCGAAAAATCCTATGTTTCTTAACTACACTCTGATACCAGTTGTTGGAAGAAATTCGATACACGAAACAATGCTCGCGACGCAACAAATCGCACAATCACACAACACAATTAACAACGAAAAATAAAACGATAAATAAAGTGTGAGGACAAGAATCACAAACCAGAGAGAGACAAGAATTTGTTAACGGAGTTCACCTACCGTATGGCTAGTCCCCGGTAGAGCGGAATCTGCAAACATCTACTATTCTTGAATCAAGTTTATAAGTAATCCTAGAAGATTTCTCTCAAATCGTTTTATTAGCCATCATCCTCTCAATATAATGATCTCTCAATACAAATTAATTCACCTTGGCTTTGTGAAATTAATTTAATGGCTGCCCTTCAATCGTCCAAGCTCTGTTGATCAACCTTGCTTGGCCGCATGCACCAACTAGCATTGCCGCAGACCCATTCTCTTGATTGTCAGCCTTTTTATATTAAAGGCTCTCAATTAATTTGGCCACACCAAAATTTTTTTTGGCCACAAGAGATTTCATCAAATCAACAACATTGATTTATTTGGCCCCACCTTATAACCTCTGTTGGTATAATTCCGATAAATTGTATATTTAAAAAGGAGATAAACTCAAATCAATTTAGATGCTGCATCTTTGAATTTGAGGGCTTTTCTTGGGCCCCGAATTTGCAATCAATTTCAACAATCTCCACCTTGATGCAAATTCATCATGATTTGGAGGAAGATTCTCCACGACTATAACACATATATCAGTCGAGGTGAACTTTTTATCTGCCTTTTGCAGTCCTGGTAGATCAATCGGTATCAGCGCAATTCTACTTGGGTTTGTGTTGGTAGGCAGAGCAGCTTTTGTCTTCCCGCTCTCTTTCTTATCCAACTTGACTAAGAAGTCTCCAGATGAAAAGATTACTTTCAATCAGCAAGTGAGTGTTTCACATTTAATAGTGTTTCTTTGTCTAAGCTAATTGATTCCAAACACTTAACTCCCTTACTTTTGATGCTCAGGTTACAATATGGTGGGCTGGTTTAATGAGAGGCGCTGTATCAATCGCACTTGCTTACAATCAGGTTATCTATAATCTCTCTCAGAACCCTGAATCCTTCTTTTCTTTATTATTATCCAAACCCCCCCCCCCCCCCCACCCAAACCCAACCAAACTGGATAGAGTCACGGCGACTGTAGCCAAATTACATATTTCTTTGAAGATATGAAATAATGAGACTTACAAAATAGAAAATACAAGCTAGAGATATATGTTTAGCATCTTTTAGAAAGAAAATTCAACCGTGGAAATAGCGGTAAAATACGTAACTATCTGCTTCGCCAACAAGCTTCCTTTAGCTTTTGTCAGCACCCTGATCAAGTTATTGTACCGAAGAAACCTTTTTGTGAATCTATTTTTCTATGAAAATGGTTTCCCTCGTTTTTCTTTACATGATCAATGGCGTGTCTGAGGCGTGAGTTTTATCATTTAGTAAATGTAGAACAATCAAACTTCCTATTCAATCTTGGAGGTGGACATCTCTTTATTTCTTTGCATTCTAAAGCAAACTCTTTGTTCATCGTTCCTCCTCAAGTAATATCATATGCTGCATACTTTAATTTGCACACGGTCACTACTCTTTTGGCAAAGTAATGTCCAAATTTTGTTTCTAAAAAAAGAAGAGAAGAGAAAATATAATGTCCAAATGCAATGCAGGTGGATGAACATCACCTATGCTCATTAAAATCGCATTTTCCCCTGATTTCTCGAAGATTTATAGATGAACATTTTTTTCAGATTTAGATATGATGTACTAGAAAATAGTAAGTTTAATCTTGTGCATGTGGTATCTTCCGTCTGACAAAATCGGATCCTTGCGAATGTTTGCAGTTCACAAGATCCGGCCACACTCAACTACGGGGCAATGCGTTTATGATCACCAGTACCATCACAGTTGTACTCTTCAGCACAATGGTATGCTGTTTCGAACTGGGAATTAGTGTATCTAATGTTATGTTTTCATATATGTCTTCGATCTTTTTGTCAGTGTGCATATTTCTGTATACAGGCATGTTCATCTTAATGTTAGAATATAAAAAGCATAACCCTCGGCCCTCACCACAGCTTTAGAGTTTTGATATAGTGGTAAACAATGACATTAGGTTAAAATCCCACCAACACGCATTTAATTTGGAGTATTAAGTAACTGTCCAAAAAATATAGGTTTCGCGCACAAAGGGTGCTCGGCCTGTGGTGTCATTATTGATGATAAAATACTCATCTCAACCCTCAGCATGACTTTTGAGTTTTGCTGAATTGGCAGTGACATATTAGAATTTTGTAGTGATGGTGAGATGTTATTTTCCCTCGGCTGCATCTACATGGTCCTGCCTTCTGCTACTTAATCTTGCCACCATGTCCTTTTATCATCCAATGTAGTTGGCAGTTATTTTATTAAAAAAATTATAAAAATTTGTTGAATCACTTCCAACAAGATTGTCAATGTTATGGTTTATTCCAAATTTTAGTGGTTTTTTATAATAGCGGCAAGCCTTTCTGGCGTTCTTAGATAACAGGAAGTTTGCACTTTACCCTTCGATCCTAACGGTGTTATTATTTCCCTTAGTTATCTCCAAAATGCCCTTGTGCTTCTGTCATTTTTCTGCCATTGCCATTGTTTCATTAACTGATAGTAATCAATATTTTAACCAGGTGGTATGCTGGGAAATAAAAAAATATTAGAAGCGGAAAACTTAAACCCTTGTTAAAACAAGGGAGCAAAGTGCAGCATTGTTGAAATTTTTTGTGACTCTTTTCTTAATCATTACTGTTTTAATAATCGCTGTGTTACCTTTTAGGTGTTTGGGTTACTAACAAAGCCTTTAATAAGGCTTTTAAACCCTCCAAGTTCAAAGAACATCTTAACTAGTTTCACATCGGAAATCTCAACCCCAAAATTCTTCTACACTCCGCTCCTCGACAATGTGCCTGGGTTCGAACCCGAATCAGAAGAACTCGGGCCCGCATGCGATATTGCCCGGCCTTCAAGCCTTCGAATGCTCCTCACAAAGCCATCTCACACCGTGCACTATTATTGGCGCAAATTCGATGATGCATTTATGCGCCCGGTTTTTGGAGGGAGAGGTTTTGTTCCTTTTGTTCCTGGATCACCAACTGAACGAAACACTAATGCATGGGAAAACCATTGAAGAGAACTTAGAGGGTAAAATATGCATATAGAAACCCTAATCTGAGGTTTCGAGGACTGCACTTTCTCACAATGAAAATTAGTATATGGGAGGGTTTATGTGAAATTTTGTGTGTTGTGGCTTGTATGTAAAATGGGCTAACATGCTTGTATGTATGTTTATCATGTAGATGGCATATTTCTTTTGTATGATATTAGGGTTAGGGTTTGTTGTATGTATTTTTTGGGTATTGTATGATAGTATGTGAGAAGCGTTTCTGTCATTTTCAGATAATGACGGTGCATTTTGTTTATTTATGTGTATGTACTTATTCATCTAAGAAGAAAAGAAAATGAGGATCTTGTGTTAATTTTTGGTGTTGTGCCTGTTTGTCTCTAAATTTTCTATGTAGATCACATCTCTTACTTATTTATGATGGTAGCCTAGGGTTTGGCCGGTTTTATCTTTATTTATTTATTTATGTTGTATTGTAATATTGTATGGTGCTACTTGAGGAGATCATTTCCAGAAATTGTGGTGCTTGTGTTGACAAATTTGTTTTTGTTTAATGCACTGCAAGTATGGATCCAGAAATTCGATATGATTTGATGTTTGTATTCATATTTTTAGTATTGCATGATGTTGACAGAAAAATGGAATTCTGAGGAATTGGAGTTCCTCTTGATTTATTTAAAAAGAAATTTGAATTTAATAGAACAATGGTTTTAAAGATGTTTTCATCTCTTCTACCTACTGCCAGTATTCTGTACCTGCGCTACGCACGTGTGTATTAAAACAGTCCTAAAGGGATAAACGAGTATTCTCCATACATAATCTTAAATGGTTAAATGAGTATGTATTAAAATCTAATCTTACGGTTAATTGTGTAGTTAAATATGATAACATGTCTTTATAATATTTTTTAAATTATTTTCCTTCATTTAACGTTAATAAATGTTTTTCAGAATTCAATATTCAAGAAATTATAAAGTTATAATAGAAAAGGCATGTGATTACTAAATTTTAAAATCATGCATTGTGCGAAAGCACACACGTCTGTGAATATGCAAGCATCATCTCATTTTTGTTGTTTTTATTTTATTGGTTTTTTGAGTCTTTTTCCAATTAAATGTGTCCTGTTTGGCTTATGCTTTGTTTGTTTCCAAAAGTTTGATGCGAAATGAAACCTTTTTATGGACTATAAAAACTCTAGCTTGACAAGCCTATGATGTCCCCTTAATTTTCTTTTCAAAGAAGTTGCTTATGATGCATAGAGTTTTGATGTCATATTATAGCAGGTCATAAAATTTTGTCAAAACACTCGTGTAGATTGTAAACTTCTATATATGACTATTTTTAGAAGAAACAGACTTAGATTATGATATAGTACTTTTAGAAGAAACGGACTCAGACTATGATAGATCGCTGAAAGTGAAATGGAAGAATTCATTTTATTTCGGCATCTTGCTTTACTAGGTTTCTGCACGTGCCACACACGTGAAGCCATATACCACAAAATTGTAAATACCTTGGCGGAAGAAACATGTTGCTGAGAGTTAAATCTATAATGTGAACTGAAGAGATAAAAAAATTTGAGTTTTAAAGGATTTTTTTCCTTTTCTTATTAGTTTTTTTTGTGTGTGAGAAAGTAATTTGATGTCTTGACAAATATGTGCATAACAAAGCATATATAGATTGCTAAAATATATATAAAAAAGAGAGCCTCCTTTGATACCAACAAATGAGTGAAGAATTGATTAAATTTCAAGTAGAAGGCATGCACATGAAAACTTTCACACAAACACCCCAGTGAACCAGCAAAAATGACGGTTTAATCATCTAAAATGTACACCCTCCACGATTTTTTTTCCGCCGATCGGCAACCATCATTATCTTTATTATCTAAGATGTGGATAAACCAAATTTCACATGTTTCTACCATTTTCTCACCGCTGCATTTGCAATGTAAAATGTTTTATTGTCAGTAAGCCGTTAATTTTGTACCCACTAAATCAACGGTGAAAAAGTAATAGAATTATATAAAATTTGGTATATCCACATCTTAAATGATAAAAATGATAATGGACGCCGATCGTCGAAAAAAATCATATAGGATGCATTTTTTTACCGCCATAGAAGAAAATTCCTTTTTTTGGCATATATTCTTCAGCAATCTCTCTCTTTCTACACACAAATGAGAATAGTGTAAAAAGGAAACCCGGGAATTTCGTTAGGTGGCATCGAAAAAATACACTCTCCATTATTTTGTTCGACGATCGGCATCCATCATCATCATCTTTATCATCTAAGACGAGAATACATCAAATTTCTTGTGATTCTACCACTTTTTCACCGTTGAATTAACAACATAAAAAGTTCTATTGTCAGTAAACTATTAATTTTACACTCACTAAATCAACGGTGAAAATATGTTGGAATCATTTGAAATTTGGTATATATATATCTTAGTCGATAAGGATGAGAATGATGTGTCCCGCTCGGCGTAAAAAATATAAAAGGGTAGTCTTATTTCATCGCCAGAATAGGAAATTCCTTTACAGGTAAAAGGATGGCAAAATGAACGGTGCCGATCGTCGAATAAAAGGATGGAGGGTATGATTTTTGCCGCCGCCACCGAACGAAAAAGGTCTCGTGAGGCGTCTTTCTCATTTATATGTATTGAGAAAAAAGGGAGTAGCCTTAAACATGAAGATAATTAAACACTAAACTGCAACATATATAGCCCAAACAAAGTTCATGAAATATGAAATGAAATTATAAGATCATTAGTGCAACTCAAAGCTTGTGATTCCCTGCATGCATGTAACATACAAATCGATATATAGGAAATGAATTAGTATCTGATCTCCACATGAACTATACAAATGGCGTAAAATCTTGTAAGCTGCAGCGGGACATAATAGGACCTGATGCAAATACCCGAGTTCCAGAGAGAGAAAAAAAGAAAACACTAAAATTAAATCTATCAGAAAATACAATTTTATGTCAGACTCCAGATCCAATAACAATTCTTATATGCATGTGTAACACGGCAGCAATTCCTATACTAGGAAATAAAAGTCCTAAAAATAGTCTTTTAATATTTCCACAATAAAATATCCTCAAAATAAATTATTTTCAATTAAAACTTCCAATACAAGCTTGGGCTGCGCATAAAATCACTAAAAATCCACATAATTCCAATTCAATAATGTACTACTTTTTTATTACAAGGATTCATTCAAAGCAAAAATAAGCCTAAAATAAGATTGTTCTTTCACATTACAAAAGTTGTGAAATAGAATAGTATTTATTCCAGCTCGAAATGTTGAGCTTCCACCAGGGCATGCCAGATCATGTGAACAGCATCAACTTTTACTGATGGGTAATTATATTCAAAATATCCCTCATCCCTCCACTTCTTCTGTCCCACAATTTCATCCTTTTCTCAAGACTAATCCCCCTAATAATATTAATGATATTCTTTTTTGCTCACTACATCACCAGCACAAACAAATACACGAAATTTGGAATAAGTCAAGGATGTCCTCGTAAGGAAGCTCGATCCCATCATCGATAATGATGAGGAAGCAGTGGTTAGCGATGACGTCGAAGAGGCGGTTTGTTGAGTGGGTATAGCCGAATATTGAGGCAGAATTTTGTGGAGTGCATGTCATGAGCTGCTTTTGAAGAGTGTTTTTCGTCACTCTTTTTGCATTTGGATGCGCACTTGTTTCGTGTGTACAGATTCCCCCTATCCGACGGTAGGCAGAATTTTATTAATTGTGGGGATTCTAATCTCCGGCAGCCACAGACAAACCTCCCGTTAATTACCTCTCGTTTTGACATGAGGGAAACTCCGATTGACGGGTCATGCGTATATTGCGAATTCAGTGTGAATGTGTATTGCATTTGAGAGCGACTTTTAGGCCATTTTGAACATTTCGGGAGCCTCGCAGAGTTTACGGGGTTATGCAGTCCGGTCAACGGGCTCAGGGTCAAAAGGGCTAGCAGCCCCCTTACGTGATACGGAACAACGTCCCGTGGAAAAAATTTTTAAAGGAGAAAGTGTGTTGAATGTGTCGGGAAGCTCCTAAATGAAGGAAAAGGAGAAGGAAAAGAAGATATGAGTAAAGTGATGGAACCCCAAAGAGATTGGGGTCCCGAAGCGGTGGGACCCCTAAGAGGGGTCCCCGAAGTCGAGAGCCTCCTATTTGGGGGTCCCAAAATCAGGAGCCTCCCTTTGGGAAAGCTCTGAAGAGGGAACTTCTTTGGGGGTTCCAAAACAGAGGAACTCTCTTTGGGGGGTTTCTGAAACAGAGGAACCCTTTTGAGAGGTTTCCGGAGGGGTATCCATTGAAGGGGGTCCCAAAACTGAACACGGGTATATTCCGTATTCACGATTTGATGAGGAACATGATTTGTGACCCATATTTCCATGGATCTCATGGGAGATCCGGTTCCGAGAGAGTTCATGGAGGTTAAAGGTATGCGCTTTCATCCCAAAATCATCGGTATTATACGTTTGGATGGGTTGCACCATGGGTTTTCATTCATTGTGCTTGTTTGGAGTGAAAACCCTTGGAGTGAAAACCAAGGGTTTTCATCCCAAGAGTTCTTTTTCTTTATTTTTTTTTTTAATTTTGATGAAGAAAGGGAATATCTTTCTCTTATTTTTAGTGTTAGATTAGTTTTATTTGAGATTTTAGAGAAAAAAAGAACTCTCTTATGTGAGATTTCTAGAGGAAGAAAATGAACAAGGAAGAGTCTTGCCTTTTTCTTGATGGAGACTCAAAATTGTCATGCCCCGCTTTCCAGTATACGGGTAGAGGACGTGACGAGGCCGCTACGTATTTACTCAGAAGTAAATACGTTAAGCGTGTCTAAGTAATATAAAATGTAATGTACACAAGAGACAAGATATAAATGAACATCAACATTATTTATTAACATTCTTTTACAATACATCTGAAATGTAAATACATGGAATGAAACAATGCCTAAACAGTGACATAACAGAAATGGAAAATACAGAATGTAAATGTGTACAAGGAATCTAAAACTCTGGATCGAAAGCTAGCTGGTCCAAATCCTCACTGGTGGGCTCGATCTCCAGTGAGTCCGAATCATCTGACGACATTTCAAAGAAGAAGAAAGAGAATGTCGTCAGCGAACAAATCGCTCGGTAAGTCCCGTAAATAGATAAGAATGGAATAGACAGAATAGAGAGTATATTGTTATAATATTGTATTTAGTGTTAACGCTGTTATTTGTAGCTTGGTACAGAAAAATACCAGTGTATACGAGAGGAGTCCCACTATTCCGGAGACTAAGGTATACGGAGCACAAGGACCCGTTCGGTCACGGTACAACGGCAATGGATATTCAGGTTAGGTGTATTATGCTTACAGTCTCGTGCCACTTTTAATACCTTCCGTACCAATCTACCCCTTAAACCCCGCGATGTCTTGATGGTATTATCTGTATTGTATTGTCTTGATTTATATAGATGGATGACTTGCCGGAATCATGATATCAGTAAATGGATGTAATTGGAGAATCATGTAGATGGATGTATATCTATGGTTCGGTTCAGTCAATATAAATTGAATAGATTGAACGGATTGAATATATGAATTCATATTGAATTTGTAGTTTTGTAATTTCATACTTGAATGATATTCAAGTCAGATTGATCATATTGAGACTCAGTCTGAGTCAGACAATTAGAAAAGAAATTGAAGTTATGAATTATGTTTTGGTGCTATCGGTAACTGCTGCACATGGACGACAGGATTTGTGTCTTTTTCAAAGACAATTACCGTATTGATAACATCATTTGTTAAGTTGTCTACCTTAAATAGGCAAGCACCCATATCTCCGGCTCTCTGAGGCCCAAGAGACTGGTCTCGCTTAAACCTATATTTACTAGGGTCCTTATTGTAATTTAGTATAACTTGAGGGTTTTTTTATATGTAAAATAGTTTTGTTATATTTTTAAAATATATCTCAAGTATTTAATTATCGTCTTTAGAGTTTTCATAGATATTTCTTTTATTCAATGTGAAGTTTCTAGTGAATATGATCTAGCCTTTTTAAAGTATAATGTATTTATTTGAAATATTGGAATTGTATGGTATTTTCTTGTAAATGGGATGTTTTTCTTGAATTTTGGAAATGTGGAATATTATAAATATTAAAAATAGATATTTTGATATTAATTACATATATATATATATATATATATTAAAAACATAAGTTTTATTTATAATAGAAATCACATTTTCTAAACAAAAATGTATTAAAAATCTTTCGAGATCGTATATTCCTTGCGGAGGTCTGCATCTCACTCTACTAGGCCCAAGAATGTGCGATAATCCGCACCATACCGAACGGGTTCCCCAAAATGGGTTATAGAGGCGCAATTGCAAAGATTTGTTAAAATACACTTCTTGTAGAAAAAGATTTTAATAGTTGAAGGTAGTTATATGTAAAGTCGTATTTTCCGAATCTATGTTCCTAAATTTCATTATGCTATATTAGATATGTGTGTTGTGAGGAGATAGGTCATTATTTCGTGAATTGTCTAAAGGTATAAAGGTATTATAGAGTTTATTTCGGAAACTAAACTTTGTGGTATTTTAATGTAAAATTGCGATAAAAGATGCATATAACAATTTTTTGTGATGAAACTTGTTAAAAATGTTTATTAATGTTTAATGAACAATATGTGATAATATGAAGGTATCTTGATTAAGAAAAATTATAGTTTTTAAAGAAAACCGAATCGGAAGTCGGACTAACTCCGCTTCCGTCGGGTTTTACTTTTGAATGTTTTTAGAATAGAGAAAAGAAGGAGAAGTAGGGACTTACTGGATGATTTGCTAGAGGAGAGAAAGAGGAAGAGGTGGGAGTTTCCGGTACGTCGTTTCGTTGTTGGAAACTCCTTGAGTTGTCGCCGGAAGTTTGTCGTAGTTTCGCCCCTTGCTTACTCCACTTGCACACAAAAGGATCTTAGAATTTTCTTGAGATTTTTATAGGAAATTTCAATGTGAAGAGGTGTAAAATAGAGTGGGTATTTATAGGACAAATTAGGGTTAGGGTGTGATAAAAATGCATTTAAATTTGCATTAAAATTGGGTTAAAGGGATTTTATTATTCTCTGTAAATGTGCAGAGAATAAACAATACTAGGGTTATGGGGGGAGTCCAAGAGTCGTTAGGGTTAATAAAAATTAGGGTTTGGTCTCAGTAGAACTTGCGGCGCCGGCCTAACCTCACCTCTTGCCGCTCGGATCCGAGGTATGGGGGCTCGGATTCTCGCCACGTGTCACTGACGCTTGGCTTAGTCTCGTGCACATATTTGTTTAGGCTGTGACTCTTAGTTTTACGGGTTGTGCACGTGTAGACTCATGGGCTTCTAAAAGATTAAAAGAATTTTAAATAAAAAGAATGTGTGGCTGATGGGATTTGAACTCCAGTGCTTTGGTTCAGCAGTGCAAGGTATTACCAGTGAGCTACAAGCTCCTTCTTACAGTTCAAAATTGAATCAAATACTTATAGTACTTGCAGAAATTGTAAATACCCCAAATATACATTAACTTTTAATCAAATTTATGTACTCAAGAATTGGAGTTGTTACAAAAATCCTAGAAAATTTTATAGGAAGAGAAAAATATATTATTTTATTCATTTGGTGGGTTTAAATACTCTTACACATTGCACTTAGCCCCTTGAGCTTTATATAATTGGTTTCTTGCTTTTTCCACACAATCATGTGCACACCATTTGCACATGAGTCATGGGCTTTACAAAAATCGGCTTTTAGCCCATTTATTTCCTATTTATTACACATTAAATTTATTTATTATACTTACCTACTGCTTCCTTGGCATAGGGCCCGCCCCATGTTTGAGGTTGGACCAGTTCGGTTTGGTCCCACTTGCTTCGGTTTAGGCCTGGGTTGGTTGGGCTTGAACTCACTTGTTTGAGCGTTGACTTTGACTTTAAATTTTTGATTTCGTCAGTAGAGTGTAATTTTTGACCCCAAGAAAATGTCTCCCATCAATAAATACACACATGTTTGGGCCGTTTGCATGAAATCGATGGATTTTTTTCGTGGAGAGGTTACCTTGATTTGGTTCCCATTTTTCGGAGGCTGGCATCGCCCTTTTTATGACATATACGGTCGACACTTGACTTGTTTCCGACATGGAGGTCGTTGTTATTTGACGTGCTTCCGACGTAGGGGTAGGGGTTTATTTGTTACCTTCGACGTAGGGGTCGCTTGTTGGTATGCTTTCGACGTTGAGGTTGCTGTTGGTGCCTTTGATGTAGGGATCGCTGTTGGCGTGTTTTTGACGTAGTGGTCGTTGTTGTTACCTTCGACGTAGGGGTCGCTGTTGGCGTTCTTTTAACGCAGGGGTCGCTTTTGTTGCCTTCGACGTAAGGGTCGCTTGTTGGCGTGATTTCGATGCAGAGGTCGCTGTTGGCGTGCTTTTGACGTAGAGGTCGGTATTGCTGCCTTCGACGTAGGGGTCGCTGCTGGCGTGCATTCGACGTAGTTTTCGCCATTGGTGCTTGATAGGTGTAATTTATCACACATTTTTCTAACCCATTTATCATTTTATTGTCATATATTATGTTGTTTCGGGTATCCTTTTTGAATTATTACAGATAATATGGCTTGAATACAAAAAGACGGAAAATTATGCTAACATGAGGATTACGTGCGTACAATGGAAATTTAAGGAAATTATTCAAAAAATCAAAAGACAATTTGCAAATTTGGAACAAATTTAGGAATATCATTGCAAATCAATAAGAGTGCAACAATAGAGGTGAATTAATCATTACAACAATAAATCAGTTGGAGAAACCAAATCAAATCAAAAGTAACAAATCAACCTGCCTAATTATATACCAAATTTGGGAACAATTCGGAGACCCACACAACTACAGAAAGAATGCGAGATATTCAAGATTTTATGCGCTAAAAAATCCCTCTAAATTGACGATAAAACCACAGAAAAAAATCTAGAACCACGAAACTAAAATTCGGCGGCGGATCAGCGACCAATCTAGTCAAACAGCGGCGGATCAACGGTCGATTTTGAGCTGTTCAATTAGATTTTTTATGGGCACGCTCATCTTTCCATATAGATTAATATGAAATATAGGGTTTTATTTTTTGAAGATTCTGAAGACACGCAACAACATTCAACAGAGCAATTAGATTCTCATTGATTAGATTTTCATAGTTGTTCGCAAATTTGATTCTCTTGTATGTTTTATTACTTGTTCTCCAAACTTTCTTACCCTATATAAATATCTGTATAGCCCTAGAGTTTCATCTCTCTCTTTCATATTATTCAAGTTAGGGTTTTCAAGAAGAGATCAAGGCTATTGTAAGTTCTCTTGATTATGAATAAACATTTATTTTTCCTTTATAAACATGAGTAACTAATCCTTTTTGAGGGTTTTGTTTGTATTTATTGTGTGGTTGGGTATTTTTTTATCTCTTCTTTCTCTACTTTTCTGATAAATGTCTTGTGATTTATTTATCCTCTTTATAGTTTTTCTTCTAGTAAACTAATCTTATAATGAAAGTTGACGCCTAGAATAAAATTAGGGAAGGTTGATAACACCAATAATCTAATTAGGTTAAGAAAAGTTTGACAAACTAGAAACTTAATTAGGGAAGATAAGAAAATAATTTAACCATAAGATATTCAACCTAGGTGGTTAAAATGGATCTAGATTAATCGATAAGACGTTAATTGTAGACTCATGACCTACATATTTTTGTGGAAGATTAAAACCATGTTACTTCTAATCAACTAAAACCAGGGTTTTAATACGATCTAGATGATATTATAATTTTGATAGCGTAATAACCGATTTTTCTGTCTACGTATTAACCGTATTTTTAATAATATTATTTCCATAGTTTAAATTCTATTATTTTTCCTATTCTTATCTTCTATATTGACTATTTTTTAACCCAAGCCCAAACGCTTTTTCCCGTTTTCTTTTCCTATTTCTTTTCCCAAAGCCCAAACCTAATAGCCCAAAGCTTCCTTTTTCTTTTTCCCCAACAGTTTCCTTCTCCCCCTTCAAATTCAAAAAATTATTCTCTTTTAAATTCCCCATAAATCCTTATTAACTCCCAAATCAGTACCACATTAATACTATTTATTTCTTTTAATTAAAATTTTAAAATCTTCTCTCTCTCTCTCTCCCGTTTACACACACTCTCTCCTCTTTTAAACACACACACTCTCTCTCCTCTCGATCACACACTTTCTTTATCTCTCTCCCCTCTCCCTTACAAACTCTCTCTCTCCCAACCTCTTGCCTTGTCTCTCCCGCTCACTGACGACAAGCCTTCAACCCCCACTACCACCGCGACCCACCCCGTTGCCGCGACCACCGGAGCCATCACCATCACCTCTGCTTCCCCTCCATCGCCTCTGACGACCCTCCCCAAGTCTCTCTCTTGTCACCTCCAACATCCATCGCTTGAGCACCCACAGCCGCTTCCTCCTCCGTCGACGAGCTTGAGCCCCACCCCTCACCTTCTCATTCTCTCTCTCCATCGCTCATGCTCATCACCTCGCCGGCTCCTACTATCCACATCGACTACCTCCGTGTCCTCCACCACAGAACCACCACCATTTGCAACCCTGCCACCGTGGCAACCCAACCGAGCTTCGCCCTCCACCTCCTCTCTAAAACCCGAGCTCCACTTAGCCATTTTTACCGCCACCTCGACCTCCTCTACCGCTGCCTAAGCTCAACCATGCCACCCCTCTCACCGCCGGCCGCCGGAGCTTCACCTCTGTCTCTACCTCACTCACCCACTGCACCTACTTCCTCCCTCGATGCCTGCTGCCATTGCCAAGCCGTCGCCGCAGCTTCACAGTGCCTAGTCGAAGCCCAAGCCTAGCCGTGTGTAGCCACACCCGTGTCGTGATCGTGCCGTGACATTGCTGTCATCGCGTCGTGCCGTTTCTTTTCGTCATCGTCACTGCCGTGCCGTAATCTTCGTCAGGCAAGTTTCCAAGACTTGCTTCTATGCTATAATACTATATTTCGATATATGATCCGATGGTATTGCGTGAGTTAGTATTAGACTGTAATTTATATAAATAAATTTGCAACTAAGTAGTAATCGAGTCTAACATCTTGTGTTAACATCATATAGAAGTTCGTAAGTTATTTTTCTTGTGATCATAATTGATATTCTGACAATAAACGACTGCTTAGTTAGGTGTTCGATATGTACTTTATGTGAAAACCCTATCGATTATGGCGGAACATAGGTCTATGGGATTGCTTTAGTGATAATGGATGATATGCAAAAAGTTAGAATGCAAATACGGACTCTAAGGCCATGAAATTCACCCCTAATTAACTTCACCAAATCTGAACTTTTTCCGTGCACCTAACTGGTAAAAAAATCATAGTAGTTTGGATACTTACTGGAACGGTGTGTTCAAAGGCTCGTATCGAAGCAGACTCGACACCCTAGAACCCTCTATAATTTATATTTCGTTTCTGTTTTAAAATGATGACGAAAACTGTTCGGGAATACGGCTCTGGACTGCAGTCCTGAATAACACTGCTTGTCGACACCTGAATTAAAATACTTCTACAACTCTGTAGGAAAATGATATTATGAGGAACATTATACCGTTGCGAATATTATTCTGTTAACTAACAAATGTCATTCGTTTTTACCATCGTTTTCTATTTTAATTATATTTTAAATCATCAATACGTACTGCAGTCCCAAGCAGGGGCAGAACATATACCCTGATCTTAAACAATGTATATCTTCCAGTACACAGTGGATATTATTGATCCGTATAGTTCGTTGGAAACCTAATTAATAGACCTAAATATTATCCAACTGTAGAGTCACCTAATCATAATCCCAACAGAGTGAAAACTGTGTTACGAAACGGACTTTAGTTCAGGAACTGAATTTCTAGCAGAGAACAATTAAAAAGAAATGACCGTAATTCGCAAACCCGAAACCCGATTGACTTGAAACTAAATTCTTTGGTTTTATAATTGAGCTTACTTCCTACCCCTTTTGTATCATTTTGCTTAATTATGATAGTACGATTTAATGTGATTTTTCTAAGTTCCTAAGACGCGTAATGACTTGTATTGCATATGATTTATTTAGCGGCATAATTCGCATATTTACCCGACTGCGATACCTCTAGCAATAGTGAGCGTTCTTATAAATTCTCAGTGTATAATGCATTGTCGAATGCGAATGGTATCGGTTTATTCGTGTCGAGTACGCCAGTAAAAAGTGAACGATTCGTGATAGAGAACAGTTTAGTGAACCGTAAATAAAGTAGAGTTATTGGTGCGTACTTGTACACGACTAGCCCATACTCATAGATAGGAAAATCTGGGGAAAAGGGAAAATCGAAGTAGAAAAGAAATTGTATTTAGCGAGCTTAGCGATTTAGAGGACGATCATTCGAACAACGACTCTTATATATATTAGGTTTGTACTTAGCGGTCCGGCTGACAGAGTTATGTCCCGGGCAATAGTGGGCCGTAGTCTCGGGTACGCACGAGACTCTCGTTAAACATGATCACTCCTTTCTACAAACCCAGTTTCAAAATTGACTTAGAGACCAGTAGAAACACAGGTCATACATTGCATTGATTATTGACATATCAATTATCTGCATTTATTATCTCCACCGTTATTACTTTTATTTCTTGCCTCATTATTGTTATCATAGCATTGCTATTGCATCGACCTGACGACCTGAGTATGCATGCTCAAAGTTTGGAGAGGACCCAGTTCAGGAGTCAGACCTACCATTCGAGCTCGCAAAGATCTAGACGGTCGTACCATCAGTATTTTTACCGTTTTCCGTAAATCAACATTGTATTTGCACTTGGTTAGTAGTTTCTTTTTCTTTTGAACTATTGTAAACTGTGAACAACGAAATTTGATGTAATAAACTAGTGATGTGTTTATTTTACTTCTGCGCTGTATTTACTGATTGCCATGTAATACTAGAACCCAAAGTGTGACTATGGCGGGATTGTTTTCCTGACCGTAGAAGCATGGCTGGCCTACTCGCTTCCCGTATTCCGTATTTTGGGAAGCGGGGCGTGATAGATAGGCTATATTTATAATTTAAATATAACATATACTTAGTTATAATAAATGGAAATATATTAGAACTACATTAAAAAAGAGGATGAATCTTTTAAACCAACTATAGAAATAAAGCAAATAAAACCCTTGAATTTTCTCTCTCTTAGAAAAATCAGTTTTTTGGGTGTTTACCGCCGAAATACCGGACCGAGACGTTGGGACTTCTATTCTAAATTTGTGGGTATATGCTATTTGGACATATCCATCCACCTCTCCAAAAATACCAAGTTGATTTATGGCTCCATATATCGGAGCTTTGGACAGACGCGACCGTTATAGCACATTTTATCAGATCCCCCCTCATTTGTGAGGGGTTTTTGATTGTGGGGACGCTTTTCTCTACAGGCGCAAGCCCCTGCAGTTAATTACGTTATCGCGTTGCGATGACCACTTTTCCCTTCTCCAGCAGTTCACTTCGTGTCGTGTGTTATTTTGTTTGTTTTGGTTGCCCATGGATTGTATACAGAGACTATTTCATGTCGTCGCCTGTAGGGCGCGGATTAGTCCCAATCTGTATATTTTAGATTTGGGTTTGGGTCAAGGATTTGCTTGGTGGGGTCCACATTGGTAGCTTGGTTTGCCAACGGGAATGAACTTATTACAACGACATATATTAGAGGTGTGGAGAGATGCACCCTTAAACTAACTCCCGTATTTGAGGAAAAAGATCATGGTGGGTTATCTAAGAATCGTTAGTTTTATTTGAGACTAAGATTAATTTAGAAAGTATGGGATGAAAATCATTAGTCATGTATGGGACTAAGATCAGTTTGGATATCACGAACATAAGCATGGCCAATTTGGGTTAAGATTGGGTTTCTGTATCACCCAGCAGTGCTAAGCAGTCAGTTACATATAGCGCTCACGTGTGTTTCACGTGAGACGTTGAAATAGTGCTAAGCACTAGTCTTTTGTGGTGTTCATGTGTGTTTCACGTAAGGTGCTGAGCATCTGACGCTCACGTGCTGCACTAGTGCAAAACACTAAACTTTTCTGTTTTTTGGCGCTCACGTGTGTTTCACGTGAGGCGTTATGTAACTTGGCCTTGGGGCCTCACGTGCTTTTCACGTGAGACGCTGAGTTCTTTAGAGATTTAATCACTGTCGATATTTTTAGAGAACTTAAAACTCTGTTAATGGTATTTTGACCATTAACGATCACTAAGATCACTATTTTGAGGATATGAGATCAGGTTCTTTAAGAACTAAGTTCTTGATTTGAAAGAACTAAGTTCCTGGAATATTATGGACTCCATATTCTCTTTGTTCTTTTATCCATATTTTTCTATTCCTATTTTCAAAGAGGTTAAATCTCTGTTAATGGTATTTTAACCATTAACTATCACCAAGATCACTATTTTTGAGGATCTTAGATCGGGTTTTAAAAAAACAAAGTTCTTGATTTGAAGGAACTAAGTTCCTGGAGTATTATGGACTCCGTCTTCTTTCTTTTCAACTTTGTTCTTCTCTGAATCTTTGATTCTCAAGAACAAGATCTTCCCGATGAGGATTAAATTCTCAACTTGTGGAAGACTTGTCTTGTGGATCTCAGATCCAGAGAAAGAACTAAGTTCTTGAGAAAGGTTAAACTCTTAGATATGCTATGATAGCTAAACGAGATGTTTTGATCTCTGTGGTTTCTTTATCTAGGGTTTGAGAGGAGGAAGATCTTCTTTATTAAGAATTAAATTCTTTGTTGTTTTGAGAGCTTTCTGTATTTTTACAGAAACTTATGGGGTAGTCTCTTCCTTATTTGGAAAGAGGGATCATTGGTCGTTGGGACCTACCACCTCTCCGACGACGTTGAGGGATTAGAGCACCATATATCAAAAGTGTGGAGGGATTTACCCTTTGAACCACGTCCCATTCATCAGGGGGAAGAACAGGTTGGAGCTTAAACTCCTAACTGCTGAAAAATGCTTTTTTGCGTTCGTGCACGTGCGTCACACGTGGCGAGCGCAAGTGCGTTGCACGTGTTGGGCACGGCGTGGGCGTATGTGCGTTGCACGTGTTGCACACTTGGTGGGCCCACGTGCGTTGCACGTGGTGTGCATGTGGCGGGCGCATGTGCGTCGCATGTGGCGCTTGCGCATATGCGCATCATGGGGGCAGCTAAGGCCCTAGCTTGGAAAACTAAGCTCCTATGGAGAACTAAGCTCTTTTGAGGATTGAATTTTCGCACGTGGCGGGCGCATGTGCGTCACACGTGGCGCACATGGCGCTTGCGCATACGCGCATTATGGGGGGGGGGTTTCAGCTAAAGCCTTAACTTGGAGAACTAAGCTCCTTTAAGGATTGAATCCGCCACGTGGTGGGCGCACTTGTGTCACACGTAGCGCACATGGCGCTTGCGCATATGCGCATTATGGGGGGCAGCTGAGGCCCTGACTTGGAGAGCTAAGTTTCTATGTAGAACTATGCTTTTTTGAGGATTGAATCCCCGCACGTGGTGCGCACGTGGCGGGCACACATGCGTCACACGTAGCGCACATGGCGCTTGTGCATATGCGCATTATGGGGGAGGACAGCTAAGGCCCTAACATGGAGAACTGTGCTTCTATGGAGAACTGTGCTTTTTTGAGAATTGAATCCCCCGCACGTGGTGCGCCCGTGGTGGGCGCACGTGCATCACATGTGGTGCTCACGTGACGGGCGCACGTGCGTCGCATGTGGCGCTTGTGCATATGCGCATCATTGAGGGCAGCTAAGGCCCTACCTTGGAGAACTAAGCTCCCGTGAAGAATTAAGCTCCTTTGAGGATTGAATCCTTGTACGTGGCAGGCGCACGTGCGTCACACGTGGAGCACATGGCGCTTGCGCATTATGGGGAGGGCAGCTAAGGCCATAACCTGGAGAACTAAGCTCCTATGGAGAACTAAGCTCTTTTGAGGATTGAATCCCCATTTTTTCTGAGAGCTATCCCTTCTTATTTATAGGGGGTGGTAGAGAAGGGATCTCTCTTTTTCCCGATATGGGACTAAAAATGTATCCACATGTGGTAGAGCATTACTTAGATGTGGCGCTTGTGCATATGCTCATAATTTATTTTATTCCGGAAGAGTTATGAGGCCCGTAATATATCAAATCGAAGGATTTTTTGAGACACTTTCGATACCATCAGAATTTACCTTACTCTCATATGAGAGTTTGGTAAAATACAGCCTGGAAAATACTAGTTTACATTTTCTTAAGCGTATTGCTGCAATTTGATACCTTAGGCTCTTTTGCACAGAAATTTTTGGCGGGAACATTGGGCGCATTTAAATTTTTTGATTTTCAAAACGGATCAACTTTAACTTAGTTTAAAAGTAGTTAACACATATCTATGTGGGAACGATTCTCAAGTACGACTATGATAAACTGTATACTTGCGGTTAAATTTGGAGACTAATAAAATCCCTATCAGTTCCTTCGATGTAAGGGTCGCTTGCAGGCATGCTTTCGACGTAGAGGTCGTTTGTTGACGTGATTGATTTGATTTGGTTGGCTTCAGTCTCGTCCAACGGGACTTTCGAGCTTGGAACCATTGCTGGTGTGGCTTATAATTTGGACTTTTGAAGTTAGTAGTGTTTGATTTTGAGCTTAAATTTGAATTGGATTTGGATTTGGATTTTGGTTTGGCGTCAGCACTTCTTGCATTAGAATGTGGTATGAGGAGTGACTTATCATTTACCGTTGGAGGATTTGGATTTGAATTTTTGTTTGGCACCAGTATCATTACACTGTAGTATGATACCAGGAGAACCTCATCATTTGTCATTGGAGGCTTTGGGGATTTGGATTTTTGTTTGGCGTTAGCATCGCTATACTGGAGTATGACACCAGGAGCGACACATCATTTGCCGTTGGAAGCTTTGGATTTGGATTTTTGGATTGTTGTTTGCCGTCAACATCGCTACATCGGAGTATGGTACCATGAGCGACTCATCATTTGCCGTTGGAGAATTTGGGGATTCAGATTTTTGTTGGGCGTCAGCATCGTAACACCGGAGTATGGTATCATGAGCGACTCATCATTCGCCTTTAAAGGATATGTTTGTTCCCATTTTAACAACTTAGGGGTCATATATTTCCAGTTTAACGACATAGGGGTCATTGCCATGATTATTCTTTTTTTGCCTTGTTGGCGCCATTTTACAAAGTTTATTTGAGATTCTTGTATTTTGAGGCTCTATTCGATTCTTTCATTTGATTACTGGCTCTTGTTGGGGTAAAAAATTACACCCATGTTGATCAAGTCAAAGTCAAAGTCAACCCTAAGCCTGGTGGGCCCAAGCCCAGCTCAAGTGGGCCCATGCTCAAGTCGAGCCCCGCAGCCGGTCTCCCCCATGCTAAAATGAAAATTATATAATAAATAATTTTGATATAATTTTTATGAATAAATGTAAGAAAAATAGGCATAAAGCCAATTTTTTGTAAAACCGATGGCTCATGTGCAAAAGAAATAAGCACATGAGGCATGAGATGGGAAAAATGCCATTTTATAAAACCCAAGGGGCTAAGTGTAAACTTGTAAGCCTATATAAGGCAACATGATGATGGAAAAAAAAGATTACATTCCCCATCAAATCTCTAGTTTTTGTGCCTCCATCCTCATACTTTCAAGTTCTTCCTCTTCATTTTCCAATTAAATTAAGAGTTTAGCTCTTTTTTTTTTCAAAACTAAATAAAATTTTATCATAAACCCACTGAAGGAGAGTTGAACTCTCACATCCGATCAAAAAAGGAGAAGATTTTCGCTAGCTTCTTTTCCCTACTTAAGATCCAATTTGAGAGAGGGAGAAGAAGGGAAATCCATCTCCCAAGGCTCCATCAAGAGAAGAAAAGGGGTCTCTTTTCATCATCTAAGATCTAAATCTTGAAGTTTCAAGAGAATCCATTTTAGGTTTCCTCTCAAAAGAGAAAGGAGGAAATTTTTTGGAGTTTAACTCCACAGTAAAAATTCTTTTGGGAGTTTAACTCCAAATAAAAACTGTTTTGGGAGTTTAACTCCAAATAAAATCTTTTGGAATTTAACTCCATTAAAAAAATATAAAAATAAAAAAAAGTCTTTTAGAGCCTATTGAGGGGGTTCCCTTCCCCATATGAGGGGGATGCTCCTATTTAGTGGGAGCCCTCTACTCCCTCAAGTGGGGGAGTGGGAGCTTTTCCCTCTCACGTGAGGGGGAGGGAGCTCCCACCAAGTGGAAACTCCCCGTTCCTCTTCATGTGAGGGGGAAGCTCCTATTTAGTGGGAGCCCCTCCTCCTCCTCACGTGAGGGGGAGGGAAGTCCCATCCTCTAATTTTTTTGCTTTGGGAGTTTAACCCCATATAAAATTTTTAAGGAGTTTAACTCCAAATATTTTTTTTTGGGGGTTTAACTCCATTTAAAATCTTTTGTAGCTTAACTCCACAATAAAAAAAATCTTTTGGAGTTTAACTTCAAATACTTTCTTTTTTAGAGTTTAACTCTATTTAAATTCTTTTGGAGTTTAACTCCACAATAAAAAAAATATCTTTTGGAGTTTAACTCTACAATAAAAATTCTTTTGGAGTTTAACTCTACAAGAAAAATCCTTTTGGGAAGTTTAACTCCACCTTAAATATTTTGGAGTTTAACTTCATATAAAAACTTTTTGGAGTTTAATTACAAATAAAATTGTTTTGAGAGTTTAACTCCATATAAAATCTTTTGGAGTTTAACTCCATTATAAAAAAATTCTTTTGGAGCCTCTTCACGTGAGGGGGAGGCGCCCTTGCTCCCACTCACGTGAGAGGGAAGGAGCTCCCACTAAGTGGGAGCTTTCCTCCTCTCCTCACGTGAGGGGAGGGGGCTTCCCCTCTCCATTTTAAAAAAAAAAAGAGAAAATAAAATATAAAATAAATAAAATATAAATAACAAGTAAAATAAAATTTAAAAAAATGTTTCTTTAAATATTTAAAAAAAAACCATTTTCACAAATAGAACAACAAAAATGAACACGTCCCTATTGTTAAAAACACACACACCAACACATCACATTAATTTCGCATGACTAGTTTGACCTGTCAATCGGAGATTCTCTCACTCCAAAAGCGAGAGGTAATTAACGACAGCTTAGTCCGCGGCTGCCAGAGATTCGGATCCCCACAATCAATAAAACTCCAGCCTGCTCCAGACAGAGGGAATCTGTACATGCCTGACAAGCGTGCGCATTCTCATCTTAATGGGGTGATGAAAAACATTCTACAGGCTCTGACCCCACCTGGAGCCCCCTCACGTGAGGGAGAGGCTCCTACCAAGTGGGAGCCCCTGCTCCTTCTCACGTGAGGGGGAGGCTCCCACTTAGTGGGAGCCTCTCGCCTCTCCCCGACGTGAGTGGAGACGGGTTTCCCCTCCCCATTTTTTTAATTTTTTTTAAAAAAAGAAAATAAAATATAAAATAAATAAAATATAAATAATAATTAATAAATAAAATAAATTTAAAAAATGTTTCTTTAAATATTTTTTTAAAAAAATCATTGTCACAAATAGAATAAAAAAAATGAACATGTCCCTATTGTTAAAAAAACACACACCAACACATCTCATTAATTTCGCATGACTAGTTTGACCCGTCAATCGGAGGTTCTCTCGCTCTAAAAGCGATGGTTAATTAACGACAGCTTAGTCTGTGGTTGCCGGAGATTCGAATCCCCACAATCAATAAAACCCCAGCCTGCCCCACGCAGGGGGAATCTATACATGCCTGGCAAGCGCGCATTCCTATCTCAATGGGGTGACAAAAAACACCCTACAGGTTCTGGCACATCCGGTGTAACCTTTTCTCTCCTCTCATATTTTGGGTTAAATGTTCAAGCAAACTCAATCAACATACATATCGATATTTATACTAAAATAATGCTCTTTCATGCAGAATTTCAAACGATCAAGCCTCAACAATATCTCCAAGGACAAGCTCAGCCTTCGACACAGCTCTCATCTCCTACACGATGAAGATGAACTCCAAGACGTTCCTCCCGGCCAGTCTCGGGCGACAGTGGGAGGAGCCGCTGTTACCATTTGGTTATATTCTGTTCGTGCCAGCTAACGCCATCCCAGCTCCTCAAGCTCCAGTAACAAACAAATGGGCCTCGAAAGGCAGGAGGCCAAATGTGGTGATCTCGAAGGCACCTCAGCCCAAGCATAAATCTTGCTCTAGCTGGAGGCAAGGCCATCGATACCAACAAATCAATAACGCGTCTCGGGCAAGCTCCAGCGGTGCCCCTGACAACTGCTTGATCGGGTATCTTCTTTAAGCTCCCTGTCAATCGACTGACAATGGCTTTCTGGATAACAGATGCCCGCCAAGCCCTCAAAATCGAGAAGCTAAGACAGAAAAGGCTCAAATACAGAGCCAACAAAAGGGCTAGGACTCCTGCTAGGCTGAACTTCATGAGTTTCCAAGAACAGGGTTACCCCGCAACAACGGTTAAACCGGATATGAAGCTTGCTAACTCTTTTGAACCGCTGAAATTGGTTCAGAAGAATGCTATGACCACGAGAGTCAAGAAAGCTGCGATCCGGACAGCGCCACCTAAGGATCCAGTCAGACCAACAAGCTTCAGTTGCCTGTCTTTTCCAGAAGAGGAAGGGCCCCGACGATGGTCTGAAAAATCACCCGCCAAAGATAAAAAGATGGATGGATATGTGGTCTATACTGTCTACATGGTGGGCACGCGCAGCAAGAGCAAGGACGGGGCCACCACATCTCAAATCCAATCTGGTGTGAATATAGCTGCCACTTCCCAAGACCAGCTTCCTCTGGAAGGTAATGAAAACCCTTCCAGTGAGGCTGATAAGCAGAGAGATCCCTCGGATCATGAAGAGTTGGGCTCGGAAAGCGAAGATGAGCCAATCTTCCGTCCCAAGTTCGCAGAGCAGCAACTTCTCCAAGAGCTCCAGAAGCAGCTCAGAAACAAAGACAAGGAGATGGCCATGCTCTACTTAAAGATTGACGACTTGACAAACGACGTCTTACAGCTCACGGCCCAAGTTGCCTCTCAGCCTCCCAATCAAGTGCAGGGCTCGGCTCATGAATCGGGAAACGGTGTCCCGAGGCAGCCGATACCTATTCCCTCAAATCCAAAGGTGGGCGAGCCGCATGAAAGTCGGCCGCATCCTATCCCGGGAAATGTCTTGACTACCGATGACAGTAGCCTGCTAACGCAAGATCAAATCATGAATTTGGTCACCAACAAAGTCAAAACATTGGTAGCCGAAACCGGAGTGCAAAATGATGTCAGCAGTAGCGGGAGACCATATCCTGCTCGGTATGATCTGGTAGAGTTTCCTAGCGGCTATGTCATCCCCAAATTCGGAAGACTTGATGGGACTGGAAATGCGAATTAGCATATCGCCCACTTTAAAGCCTCATGCAGGAATACTGGAGGCAATGATGCGCTCCTCCTCCGCCAGTTCTTTAATAGCTTAACCGATGTCGCTTTCGACTGGTACGCGAGCATACCGGATAGCTCCGTTGCTACTTTCGTCCAAATGGATTCTCTGTTTCGAAAAAGGTTCATGAGTGTCAGCGATAAGATCACCATTGCCGACCTCGTAAGGACCAAGCCAAAGAATAATGAAAGCAACATGGATTTTATAACCCGATAGCGTAATCTCTCCGTCAAATGTGAGCCACCCTTGGAACAAGACCAATCCGTCAATTTCCTCATCGGAAATCTCGGTACCTTGATGAATCCATTTCTATGCACTGCAGGTCTCAAGACATTCTAAGAACTGATTAAGAAAGTTCAAATGTTAGTACGCTCAAAGCAGGAATCTTCCTCGGATTCCCAAAATAACAATGGATCCTGGAGAGACCGAAAGGACGATAATCGCAAGGCGGAAATTCCGACGATACTGTATATTTTAACATTTCGTCTAACCGAAATAAGTGAGGGATGAGCGGGCCTGATGCCAATCAGCCTCGGAATCCAGTGTTGGGTGAGGGAGGAGAATCTTCACTGAAACAGAAGTTGGATAAGGTCTATTCCTTGAGAAGGGACAAAGTCCATAAAATATTCAAATACGCCCTAAGAAACGGTCTACAATTGCCAGAATCAAAAAGACCGTAAGAAGTAGTATGACCGGCGATCCTAAATATTGCCCCTATCACAGAGTGATAGGTCATGCTATTGAAGACTGTTTTGTCTTTAAATATTGGGTCGAAAAGCAATATAAGACAGGAGAGATAGAACTGTCTAAAGGCGTGTTAACAAACAGTCAAGCCGCGACCGCCAATTTCATACAAATAGAGACTGAAGCCCTTCGGGAACCTGCTTCTCTCAGTCATCTGGCCTTCTCCGAAAAGAGCGGACCAAGGAAACGAGCGAAAAGCCCAACAAGCAACATTACCAATGAAGCAGTAGACGGGTACATAACTCACACGGTCTACATGGTGGATCCCAGAAGAACAAGTCCTCCGACGCCTCATACCCATGACAATGACGTGGTTGTTGCAACCCAACACCGGCTCGGTCTAGATGATGAAGAGCCCGCTCAGGCCATTAAGCCAAAAGAGCCCGTGGTTCCTGCAGAATCAAGCTCAGGCAGTAAGAATGACCCGGTTATCATGCCCGGAACTATAGAGCAAGCGTTATTCCAATGGCTTCAAAAGAAGCTTCAGAATAGGGACGAGAAGTTGGCCAAGGTCTATTCCAAAGTCGACGAGCTGGCAAGCGTCATGGCAAATCTCACGACCCAAGTCACCCGATTGCAATTACAGCAAAATCAAAATTTGGTTCATAAGCCAGGGATTAATATCTTAAAACATCCAACCGACACTCCCTCCAGCCCAAGAGCGGAACACCTTTGCGAAAAACGGCCGCGATTAGCTTCCAATCCCTCCGATACATATAGTGAACGGGATAAGCGGGCAACAGGCGAACCAAAGACTGATCGGCCTTAAGGACAGGAAAGGCACCGGTTCTTATGGAGAGAAGGAAGAAAGTATACTCCTTCAGGCGGGACGAAGTTCGCAAAATATTCAAGGACGTCTTGGACAACAGTCTGCATCTGCCTATTCCAAAGAGGCCACATGAAATGAACATGACTGACGATCCCATGTACTGCCCATATCATAGGATGGTGAGTCATACCATTGAAGACTGCTATATTTTCAAAGATTGGGTAGAGAACCAATATAAGACTGGGAAAAACCTACCGTACTCGGATGTACCAGCAAACCACCAAGTTACGGTCATCAACTCAACCCCGCCAAGATCAAAATTCAAAAGGCTTGGATAAGAAGACAACAAATGACCACCAACAATCGACCCTTAAATCGTTAAACTGGGGATGTAAAAAATGTGTAAATAAAAAAAAGAGAAAAAAGCCGAAATGATGGTGCAACTTGCAATAAAAATCAGCGAGTAAGATAAAAATGAAAATAAACAGCCGAAATGATGGGGCAACCGCGAATAAATAGCTGAAATGATAGGGCAATCGCGACCTTCGCAATAAGAAAAGCTGAAATTGTGGAGAAATTGCGGTAAAAAATGAAAAAAGAATACTTCAAATTCCCAAACGGCAAATGATAAGTCACTCTTGGTACCATATTCCAGTGCAGCGACTCATCATCTGCCGTTTGGAGGTTTGGGGATTTGGATTTTGGTTGGCGTCTGCATCGCGACACTGGAATATGGTACCAGGAGCGACTCATCAAAATCCTCAAACCTCCAAATGGCGGATGATGAGTCCCTCCTGGTACCATATTCCAGTGCAGCGATGCAAACGCCAACCAAGACCCAATTTTCCAAAATTCTCTCAGCCCTACGGTTGGTCCCCAAATTGACTACCGTATACAATCCATAGGCTCAAATAATTCTCATCACTCGCATACCCCACCGCAATCACCAGTCCAGCGGCCGGTCTCAGCCCTTGGAATTATGCCCCATTTGGGAAGACCCACTCATGTGTCCTCACGATGCATGAGGAGAACAAAGCTTGCGAGATACTCTCGACTCGTAAGAAAACATCTTTGTGAGATCCTTACGACTCACAAGGGAAAAACACACTTAGGGGTCCTCACGACTCCTAAGGAGAAAATACACCTATGAGATCCTTTCAACTCGTAGGGAGAAAATGCTTTTATGAGACCCTTATGGCTCATAAAATTGAAAAGCTTTAGCTGATAGGGACCTGAACCTGTCTCATAAACTATCGCTCCCCAATGGATAAAGGCAAATGATGAATTGCTCCTGACACTTGTGCTCTAGTGTTAGCAACACTGATGCCGACAACAACCCCCAAAATTCCAAACTTTCGATCCAGTAGACCCCTAAGTCTTTAAACTGGGAACAGATGAACTCTAAGTCATTAAACTGGGAACAGATGACCCCTAAGTCGTTAAACTAGGAACGAGGGAAATCCCTTCACGGTAAATGATGATTTGCTCATGGTACCATATTCTAGTGTAGCGGTACTGATGCCAAACCAAAACCAAAATCCCCAAATTCTCTCATGGAAAATGATGATTCGCTCCTGGTACCATATTCCAGTGTAGCAATGCTGATGTCAACCCAAATCACATCAAACCAGCAAGACAACCAACGACCTCCTTGGTGGAATCAAGCTTCACTTCGGAAACAAGTCGAATCCTGACACCGCAGAAAGCGGAGCAAATCAAATCCAATATCCGACACCGCAGAAAGCGGAGCAAGTCAACTTCAACCCTGACACCGCAGAAAGCGGAGCAAGTCAAATCCAATCCCCGACACTGCAAAAAGTGGAGCAAGTAAAATCAAACACCGACCGTCCAAGTCGCAAAAAGGGCAGCACCGACCGTTCACGTGGCTAAAATGGTAGCACCGATCGTCTAAGTCACAAAAAGGGCATCACCGACCTCCGTGTCGTCAAACGGGAAACAAATCAAACCAACCAATTTCAACCAACAAGCTCTGCGGCGGAATCATGTTTCTTGTCAGAGTGTGCTCCGTGTCGAAATCATGCTTCGCCTCGGAGTATCTGCATTTCCTGTCGGAATTATGCTTCGTCTGGGAATTGACCTCTGTGTCGGAATCAAGTTTCATCTCAGAATGTACCCCGTATCGAAATCATGCTTCGCCTCGGAGTATCTGCCTTCCCTGTCGGAATTATGTTTCACCTCGGAATCAAGTCAACCAACGACCTCCCTATCGGAATTATGCTCTGCCTCGGAATCAAGTCAACCAACGACCTCCATGTCAGAATTATGCTCCGTCTCAGAATCAAGCCAACCAATGACCTCCCCGTCGGAATCATGCTCCGCCTCGGAATATCTGCTTTCCATGTTGGAATTATGTTTCGACTCGAAATCAACCTCTGCATCGGAGCTATGTTTCGTTCAGAATGTCTGCCCTTTGTCGGAATTAAGCTTTGTCTCAGGATGCATCTGTCTCGTGTCGAAATTATGCTTCGCCCCAGAACCCTGCGTCGAAACTATGTTTCGTCTCAGAATATATCCTCCCCTAAGAATCATGCTCCGCTCTTCGGAATGATACTCCGATCCCGGAATTATGCTCTGCTTGTCGGAATTATGCTCCGATCTCTGGAATCATGTCCTGCTCTTCAGAATCATGCTCCGATCCTGGAATTATGCTCCGCTTGTCGGAATAATGCTCCGATCCCAGTAATTATGCTCCGCTCCTCGGAATTATGCTCCGATCCCCGGAATTATTCTCCGCCCCCGGAATGATATTCCACCTCGAAGTCCAACTCCCCACGAACAAGATCCATCAATTTCATGCACACAACCCATACACGCGGTATGCATTTATTGATGGGGGCACTTTCCCGGGGTCAAAATTACATCCATGTTGACCAAGTCAAAGTCAAAGTCAACCCCAAACCTGATGGGCCCAAGCCTAGGTCAAATGGACCCATGCTCAAGTCGAGCCCCGTGGCCGGTCTCCCCCATGCCAAAATGAAAATTATGTAATAAATAATTTTGATATTATTTTTATGAATAAATGTATGAAAAATGGGCATAAAGCCAAATTTTTGTAAAGCTCATGGCTCATGTACAAAACAAATAAGCACATGAGGTATGAGATGGACAAAATGCCATTTTGTAAAACCCAAAGGGCTAAGTATAAACTTGTAAGCCTATATAAAGCAACATGATGATGGAAAAAAAGAATTCATTCCCCATCAAATCTCTAGGATTTGTGCCTCCATCCTCACTCTCTCAAGTTCTTCCTCTTCCTCTTCATTTTCCATTTAAATTAAGAGTTTAGCTCTTTTTTTTTCAAAATTAAATAAAGTTTCACCATAAACCCACTGAAGGAGAGTTTAACTCTCATATCCGATCAAAAAAAGAGAAGGTTATCACTACCGTTTTCTCCATCCTCAAGATCCAATTTGAGAGAGGGAGAAGAAGGGATACCCACCTCCCAAGGCTCCATCAAGAAAAGAAAAAGGGTCTCTTTTCATCACCGAAGATCTAAATCTTGGAATTTCAAGAGAACTCATTTTGGGTTTCTTCTGAAAAGAGAAAGAAGGAAATCTTTTGGAGTTTAACTCCACAATAAAAATTCTTTTGGGAGTTTAACTCCAAATAAAAATTGTTTTGGGAGTTTAACTCCAAAAATCTTTTGGAATTTAACTCCAATGAAAAAAATAAAAAAAGTGTTTTGGAGTCCACTGAGGGGGTTCCCTTCCCCACATGAGGGGGATGCTCTTACTTAGTGGGAGCCTCCTGCTCCCTCACATAGGGGAGTAGGAGCTTTCCCCCTCACGTGAGGGGGAGGGGGCTTCCACTAACTGGGAGCCCCCTCCCTCTCACGTGAGGGGGAGGAAAGCTCCCACTTCCTCTAAAAAGAATATAAAAAGAAATAAATTTTTTTGTTTCGAAAGTTTAATCTCAAATAAATTTTTTTGGGAGTTTAACTTCAATTAAAATTCTTTTGGGAGTTTAACTCCATTTAAAATCCTTTGGAGTTTAACTCCACAATAAAAAAATCTTTTAAAGTTTAACTCCAAATAAATTTCTTTTGAGAGTTTAACTCCATTTAAAACTTTTTGGAGTTTAACTCCACAATAAAAAAAATATCTTTTGGAGTTTAACTCCACAATAAAAATTCTTTTAGAGTTTAACTCCATAATAAAAATCCTTTTGGAAAGTTTAACTCCAACTTAAATCTTTTGGAGTTTAACTCCATATAAAAACTTTTGGGAGTTTAATTCCAAATAAAATTGTTTTGGGAATTTAACTCCATTTAAAATCTTTAGGAGTTTAATTCCATTAAAAAAAATCATTTGGAGCCCCCTCACGTGAGCGGGAGGCTCCCACTAAATGGAAGCCCCTGCTTCCTCTCACGTGAGGGGGAATGAGCTCCCAATACGTGGGAGCTTTCCCCCCTCATGTGAGGGGGAGGCTCCCACTTAGTAGGAGCCCCTTCCCCCTTCACGGGAGTGGATGGGTGCTTCCCCTCTTCTTTTTTTTTTTAAAAAAGAGAAAATAAAATATAAAATAAATAAAATATGTTTTAAAAAAATGTTTCTTTAAATATTTTTTTAAAAAAAATCATTTTTCACAAATAGAACGAAAAAATGAACGCATTCCTATTGTTAAAAAACACACACACCAACACATCACATTAATTTCGCATAACTAGTTTGACCCGTTAATCGGAGGTTCTCTCGTTTTAAAAGCGAGGGGTAATTAACGATAGTTTAGTCCTCAGCTGCCGGAGATTCAGATCTCCACAATCAATAAAACCCCAGTCTGCCCCAGGCATGGGGAATCTGTACATGCTTGACAAGCGCGCGCATTCTCATCTCAATGGGGTGACGAAAAATGCCCTACATCTCTTTGTTGGGGTCAATATTTGCACCCCATTGATCAAAAGTCAAAGTCAAAATAATACTGCGAACAAGTGGGCCCATGTCCGAAACAAAGTTAAGTGGGCCCAAACCCGACTCAAGCAAGCGGGCCCAAGCCCAGATCAAGTAGGCCCATTCCCAAGTCGAGCCCAAATATGAAGGGGCCGGGCTCCCCTGTGCCAAAATGAAAATTATGTAACAAATAATTTTAATATAATTTTTTATGAATAAATGTAAAGAAAACGGGCATAAAGCCAAATTTATGTAAAACCCATGGCTCATGTACAAAAATAAATAAGAACATGTGCATGAGATGAACAAAATGCGATTTTATAAAGCCTAAGGGGCTATATGTAAAAGTGTGTAATCTATAAAAGGCAAATATGATGAGAAATCAACAATTTTCACTCTCTCAATCTTTCTAGGGTTATGTGCCTTCTTCTCCTTCCTTAAGATTTTAAACCTTCTTACTCTTCTTGAATTAAATCAAGAGTTTAACTCTTTTTTCCCCCAAAAAGAAATAGTTTTTCACCATGAAATCCTCAAGGGGAAGTTCAAGTCTATCATCAAATCACTAAAAAGGAAGATTTTAAATTTCACCACCCCATTTTCCAAGATCTAAGAAAAAGAGATGGGGAAAGAGGAGACCCATATCCAAAAGTTTAATTTTTGAAAGAATCCAAGACTCAAAAGAGAAGAAAGGGGTTCTCTTTCATTATCCAAAATCCAAGATTTAGATCCTGAAGGTTTAAGAGATCTCTTTCTTTAGTTTTCTTCTTAGAAATATTTTAGGAGTTTAACTCCAAATAAAAAAAATCCTTTTCGGGAGTTTAACTCTAAGTAAAATCCTTCTTTTCTTACGAGTTTAACTCCAAAATCTCTCGGGAGTTCAACTTCCAGCCCAGGGGCTAAGCCCCCTTCTTCTGCTGGTGTTTCCAGCACGCATGTGCTGCTCACGTGGCCCGCTTTGCCCAGTGGTCGTGTGCCGCGCACGTGGCCTGTTGAGCCCAGCGGCCACGTATCATTTCATGCGTCCATAGGACGCTCTTTACACCTCTTTTTCTTACACGTTCCGCACTCAAAACCCTTCTCCTTTTAGGAAAAAATTTCTAACAGGGCGCTATCCCGCACCCCACAAAAGAGCTGCTAGCCTCCTTGACCCACTATCCGGGTAGCAGGACCCCCATAAACTCTGCGAGATCCTCGATACGTCCAAAAAACCTTCAAAACATTACACGGACATACTGCACATTGAGTTCACATGATCTGTTGGACCTGTTAATCGGAGGTTCTCTTGCTCCCAAGAGCAAAGAGTAATTAACTGTAGTTTAGTCTGCGACTGCCGAAGATTCGGATCTCTACAATCAATAAACCCCAGCCAGACCCAGGCAGGGGGAATCTGTATACGCCTGATAAGCGCGTACATTCCTATCTCAATATGGTGACGAAAAACATTCTACACTCTTTCTTAAGCAGTATCAGTATTTTCTTTGACTTTTGGTGCAGATGTGTGTCCCTTGAAGACTGGAGCAGATCGAGGTTGTTTTCTGGAGCAGAAGATTGAGACGTCTTTCCCCGAAGGATTTCTGTCATGCCCCGCTTCCCAGTAGACGGAAACGATGATGTGGCAAGCCCGTGGCATATTTATTCAAAGAAGATCACTCCCTAACTAAATATACTGAGCGTATTGGAACAATAATATACAATGCAAGAATAAATGAACACCGTAAAATTTTCAACAAATATCTTTATTTACATTCAACTTCAAATATACACAAGTACACGAGTTTCAACTGGAAAGTAAATATAACAAAAGAAAATGCCTAAACATATGGCATATATAAGCTGAAAGAAAAAAATGAAGCTAAGATAATCCTGAGTAGCAATCTGGTTGTAGTCCTCCTCTGTGACCTCCACTTCCTCCGTCTCGACCGTATCTGACGAATATTCTAACAAAAACAAAAGTGGATAGAATGCTCATCAGTGAACTAGCGCTTGGTAAGTCCTAAAGATGTAGCAAGAGTAAAAAATGGCAAGTGTAGAATATATATGACGAGTAAAAATATATAATTCATGGGTATATATATTATGGGTCTCTAAATGTCACCGTGTTAATGTTAAGTTACAAGTGTGAATGTCAACGCAACCATATAAGTATCCAAGGGCTCAAGTGTGGGGCCTCAGGATCAAGGAAATATGGGTCTAATTCATGTGTTGGTATTGGGGCTTTAGGCTGTGGAGGAGTCGACCCGACTGATATTTGAGTAAAATAAAAAAAAAGGTTAATACGGGACTCCTGAAACTCTGTTGGATTCATACAAGAAACTATCCTAAGCACCCCGAGTATAAATCGTCTATAACTGTATAATATTCTTAATTAATTTGATTGGTTGATTATAACATGTCTTGATCGAAACCATAGGTTGCAAAAGGTGTAGAATGAAGTCGAGAGAGTCGAGTAAAATGCGAGTCATATCAATTGCAATTTTGGTTCGAGTCAAGTTAGTTCGAGTAGAATGGGTTTGAGTTCATGTTCAAGTTTAGATTCGACTTTGGATTCGAGTTCAAGTTCAAGTTCAGATTTAGATTCGGGTCATAATCTTTTTCATATGAATTGAGTTAACTGTTAAAAATCTTATGTTTAGGAGAAATCGACAACTGCTGCACATGGACGACAGGATTTGTGTCTTTTTCTACGACAATCGCCACTTGATAATTCCGTTAAGTTGTCTAATCTGATTAGACAAGCACTCACTTTCTCCGGTTCTCCGGGGCTAAAGAGAAATGATACCGTTTAAGCCTATATTAATCTAGAGTTCTTAATATTTATTATTGTTTATTTACATTGTTTTTATATTGTTTGCATTTCTCGAGGTGGTTTTATGAAAAATACTTTAATATGGTTTAAAAATAAACCTCGATGGTGATTTATAATATTTAGGGTTTTCATGAACATATATTTTAATTGTTGTGGTATTTTAGTGATAAAACATAGATTTTGAAAGTTTATGGTACTTTTATGAAAACTATTACTTTTGAAAATTTGTTGGAATTTTTTTAAAATTATAATCATCCATTTAAAAAAAAATGTTCTATAATATGTTTTTATTGAAAGTACGGATTCATAGTTTTATATAATTTTCCAAAATTTAGTTTTGTTTAGAAAACTCGTATTTCTTAAAAACTGTCTTTTTACTTCCTTTCGAGACCGAATACTCCGTGAGAAGTTCTGCATCTCGTTCTACTATCCCAAAAATATGTGATAATCCGCCCCATCCATTAGCGGGTCTCCTAACGAGAGTTGTAAAGGCGCAATTGCCAAGAATGTAAAAATATCGATTAAAAGAAACCGTTTTTGAAAAAAAACGTGATATTTTAATGTAAACCTATTATTTGAATTAACCATATGTTTCGAATATCATGCTATGAAACCATAGTGTGCGTGTAGGGTAGGTCGTTACCCGTGAAATTTTCCTAAAGGTATATATAATAATTATCGAAATAATGATTATACTAAAGTTCATGGTATTTTTCTGAAAATTTCGTCTTTTGATTTTTTTTACATGAAAATTTTTATTAGACTAAAAGCTAAATGATGTAAATAAGGTTAAGAGTGGTGTTAGGATGTTATTTTGACCTGATTTGCTTATTAAGTGGATTACAAATGTTAAAAAGAAAATTATATCAGAACTAACTCTACTTTGTCGATGTGCTTTTAGAAGACGATTTGAGATGAAAAGAAGTAGAGAGAGAAGGGACTTACTAGTTTAGATTGTTAACAAGAGAGAGGGGAAGCATTTGGGGGTTGTGGTTTCATCGGAAAGGTTTCGGTCGTCGAGCTTGGCTTTCTACTCCACTTGAGTGTTTAACTCCACTTGGTACATAGAGTGTTTGAGAGAATTTTGATAGAAATTTTAGAATAGGGGAGATCTAGGGGATGGTGTGATATTTATAGTGAAGAATTTAGGGTATGAGAATTAAAAATTGAATTAAAAGAATTAAAATTGATGTTAAATGATGAATTGAATAGTCTCTGGTAATTGCAGGGAAATCAAACAATACAGGAGAGTAGAGGGGAGCTGAAGGTGTGTGTGTGCAGAGCACGGAGTCAAACGGAGCACTGTGGACCATCGGTAACGGCCAAAGTGATGAAACAGGTGGTCGGATTTTGATGGTTTGCCTCAAGATTCGTGCCACATGTTTAACTCTGTGTTTACTCCTCATTTATCCCGTTTGATTTTTCTGAAAATTTTCGTTTCTCTGTGTATTGCACGTGCAACTCTTGGGCTTCCAAAAAGTTAAAAGGAAAAATATAAAAATAATTGGGACTGATGGGATTCGAACACACATGCTATGTCACAGTAGTGTAGAGGCTTTACCAGTGAGCTACAAGTTGCTTCTTTCTTTATTGAACAAAAATAACTTATAACTCCTACATAGGCTGAAATACCCTTTTTTTTATACACTTAAACAAATAATACTATACAGGAATTTCAGAGTCATTACAATTTCCGTTTTCGTTTGTATGAAATTGACAATCACGGCTTGATTGTCTACTAACACGTCATTGAACAATGAGATTTCCCCTGACTTGTTTTGGTCTTCGACCCATTCCTTGATAATGTAGTAGTCTTCGACTGTGTGCCCCCAACACTTTGTGGTATTGCAGTAATTGGGGTTGTCGATCATTTTTGCTTCTTGTGGCCTCTTTGATTCTGATAGTTGCAAACCGTTGTTTAAGGTGTCTTTGAATATTTTGTAGACTTTGTCCCTTTTGAAAGAGTAGATTTTATATTTTCTTTCTTCTAGGATCAGCCCTCCTCTTCCTAATATTGGCTTTCAAGGTTGATCGATTTTTGGTCCGCTCGTTCCTTGCTTTCCTCTTTCGATGAATGTGTTGAAAGAGTCGACACTGTTGGAACTTCCGCTTTTGCTGTTGTCATCCTTTCGGTATTTGTATTTGTTTGTAAATTGGAGGTCTTAGATGGACTCGGTATTTGCACGCTCTAGCATTTGAACTTTTTCCATCGGCTCCTGCAAATTCTTAAGACCCGCCGTATATAGGAAGGGAGTCATCCAATTTTCGATATATCCTATCAGAAGGCTGATGGCTTGCTCCACTCTAATGGTTGTTCGCATTTGATGCTGAGGTTACGCCACCGGGTTATGTAATCTGTGACGCTTTTGTTATTTTCTCTTTTCGTTTTCACAAGGTCGGCAATAACGATTTTATTGCCGACACTCATGAATCTTTGCTTGAAGAGGGACTCCATTTGAGCGAACGTCGTGACCGAGTCATCCGGTATGCTTGAGTACCGGTCGAAAGCAATATCGGTCAAACTATTAACAAACTGTTTGAGGAGCAGCGCATCATTGCTCCTTGTATTTCTACATGATGCTTTGAAATGGGCGATGTGTTGATTGGCATTCCCTGTCCCGTCAATGTTGGGGTCGAAAATTGCACCCCGGTTGACCAAGTCAAAGTTAAGGTCAACCCCAAGCCAGGTGGGCCCAAGCCCAGATCAAGTGGGCTCATGCCCAAGTCGAGCCCGAACATGAAGCGGTCGGCCTCCCCTATGCAAATAAAAAATCATGTATTAAATAATTTTGATGTAATTTTTTATGCATGAATGTAAGAAAAATGGGCATAAAGCCAAATTTTTGTAAAGCCCATGGCTTATGTGCAAAAGAAATGAGCACATGAGGTATGAGATGGGCAAAATGCCATTTTGTAAAGCCTAAGGGGCTATATGTAAATGTGTAAGCCTATATAAGGCAACATGATGTTGAAATAAAGAAGAACTTCTCTCTCTCAAAAATTAGGGTCTGTGCCTCCTCCTTCTTCAAGATTCTAAAACCTTCTTCCCCTTTTGAATTAAATCAAGAGTTTTACTCTTCTTTTTCCAAAAATAAATAGTTTTTCATCACAAAACCCTTGAAGGGGAGCTCGGATCTTCAATCAGATCTCGAAAAGGAGAGACTTTTAAGTATCACCCCCTTTTCTCCAATATACAGCCGATCAAGAGGAGGAAGAAGGAGATCCATCTCAAAAAATCCAACTTTGGACAGATCCAAGGTTCAAAAGAAGCTCCAGGGCTAAAGAGAGAAGAGAGGGCCCCACTTTGATCACCTCTGAAGATCTTTGGGGAGTTCAACTCCAAGACTCAAATTCTCAAAGCAGATCATTTAGGAGTTTAACTCCAAATCTAAATCTTTTGGAGTTTAACTCCACTCAAAATCCATTGGGAGTTTAAATCCTAACCCAGGGGCTAAGCCCCTTTTTTGCTGGTGTTCCCAGCGGTCGCGTGCCGTGCACGTGACCCACGGGCGCTCAGCGGCCACGTTCTACGCACGTGACCTGCGGGCGCCCAGCGGTCACGTACATGGCACGTGACCCGTGGGCGATAAAGTGCCCACGTGCGCCTCACGCGACCCTCGGGCGCTCAGCGTCCAGCGGTCGTGTGCTGCACACGTGACCCGCTGGCGTCCCGCGCCAGGCATGTGACCCGTGGGCGCCCAGCGCCCACGTGCCATGCATATGTCTTTAAGATGCTCCCCCTTTCTTAAATGCACTCCACACTAAATATAATTTCCCCGTTAGAAAAAAATTCTAACGGGGCGCTGCCCCGCACCCCGCAAAGGGGCTGCTAGCCCCTTGACCCCCAGCCCACTATCTGGGTAGCGGGACCCCCGTAAAAACTCTACGGGCCCCCAATATATCCAAAACCCCTTTTAAAACACAACACACAATATTGCACATTGAGTTCGCATGACCTGTTTGACCTGTCAATTGGAGGTTCTCTCGCTCCAAAGGCGAGGGGTAATTAACGACAGCTTAGTTCGCGGCTGCCGGAGATTCGGATTCCCATGATCAATAAACCTCAGCCCATCCTAGGCAGGGGGAATCTGTAATGCGCCCGACAAGCGCGTGCGTATTCCCATCTCAATGGGGTGACGAAAAACACCCTACAGATTCTGGCATGCCCGGTGGGACCAATCTCTCCTCCCATATTTCGGGTTAAACGTTCATGCGAACTTAATCAATATACATATCGCTTTTCTGTACTGAATCATGCTTCTTTGAGCAGGTTAACAAATTTCAAATTGTAATCTCCGGACGCAACAAAATGTCTCTAAGGATCAGATCAGTTCTCGACATAGCTCCCATCTCCTACACGATGAAGATGGATGCCAGGACAGTCCTCCCGGCCAGTCTCGGGCGACAATGGGAGGAGCCGCCGCTACCATTTGGCTCTATTATGTTCATGCCAGCTAGCGCCATCCTAGCTTCTCAAGCTCCAGTAACAGACATACCAGTATCGAAAGGCAGAAAGCCAAATGTGGTGATCTCAAGGGCACCACTACCTAAACGCAAGTCGGTGTTTGAACGACTTTCTTTGGCCCCAGCCGGGGGCAAGGCCATCAACACCAACAAAGCCATAAGGCATCTTGAGCAAGCACCAACGGCGCCCCTGACAACTGCTTTATCGAATATCTTCTCTAAGCTCCCCGTTAGTCGAATCACGATGGCTTCCCGGATGACGGATGCCCGCCAAGCCCTCAAAATCGAGAAGCTAAGACAGAAAAGGCTCAGATTCAGAGCCAACAAAAGGGCTAGTGCTTCTGCCGATTTGAACATCGTAGGGTTTCAAGAACAAGGTTACCCAGCAACGACAACTGAAACGGCTGTAAATCTTTCAAACTCTTTTGAACTACTGAAATTGATTCAGAAGAATGCTATGACCGCGAGGGTCAAGAAAGTTGCGATCCGGACAGCGGCTCCCAAAGACCTAGCCGGGCCAACCGTCTTCAGTCGCCTGTCCTTTCCAGAAGACGAAAAATCAGCCGCCAAAGATAAAGAGATGGCTGGATATATGGTCCACACTGTCTACATGGTAGGCACGCGCAGCAAGAGCAAGGAGGGGGCCACTACATCTCAAATCCAATCTGGTGTGAATATGGCTGCCACATTCCAAGACCAGCCTCCTCTGGAAGGTAATGAAGACCCTTCCAGTGAGGCTGATAAGCAGGGAGAGCCCTCAGTTCATGAGGAGTCGGGCTCGGAAAGCGAAGATGAACCAACTTTCTATCCTAAGACCGCAGGGTAACAACTTCTCCAGGAGCTCCGAAAGCAGCTCAGAAGTAGAGACAAGGAGATGGCCAAGCTCTACTCAAAAATTGACAACTTGACAAACGTCATCTTACGGCTCACGGCCCAAGTTACTTCTCAGTCGTCCAATCAAGCGGAAGGTTCGGCTCATGAAACCGAAAAACGGTGTCCCGAGGCAGCCGACGCATATTCCCTTAAATCCAAAGGTGGGCGAGCTGCATGAAAGTCAGCCGCATCCTATCTCGGGAAATGTTTTGACTACCGATGACAGTAACCCGCTAACTCAAGATCAAATCATGGATTTGGTTGCCAACAAAGTCAAAACATTGGTAGCCAAAGACGGAGAGCAAAAATATGTCAGCAGTAGCGGGAGACCATATCCTGCTCGGTACGATCTTGTGGAGTTTCCCACTGGCTATGTCGTCCCCAAATTTGAAAGGTTCGATGGGACGGGAAATGCGAACAGGCACATTGCCCAATTTAAACCATCATGAGCGAATACTGGGGGTAATGATGCGCTCCTTCTCCGCCAGTTTGTCAATAGCTTGATCGATGTTGATTTCGATTGGTATGCAAGCATACCGGATGACTCGATCATGACGTTCGCTCAAATAGAATCCATATTTAAGCAAAGGTTCATGAGTGTCGGAGATAAAATCACCATTGTTGACCTTGTAAGGTCCAAGCCAAAGAACAACGAAAGCAACATGGATTTTATAGTCCGATGGCGCAATCTCTCTGTCAAATGTGAATCGCCGTTGGAGCAAAACCAATCCGTCAGTCTTCTTATAGAAAATCTGAACGACTGGATGAAACCTTTCCTGTGCACCGCAGGCCTCAAAACATTCTAAGAGCTGACCAAGAAAGTTCAAATGTTGGAATGCTCAAAGCCCGAGTCCACTCAGAATCTCCAATTCACAAACAGACCGAGACATCAGAGGGACGACAACTGGAAAAGCGAAAGTTCCAACAGCACCGATTCTCTAAACAAGCAGAGAGCGGGCGGAGCGAAGGCTAACAAAGCCCGAGAGCCAACTTTGGAGGAAAGGAGAAATAAGGTACTCTTTAAGAAGAGATAAGGTGGAAAAAATATTCAAAAATGCTCTGAAGAATGGCCTGCGGCTACCAGAACCAAAAAGGATAAGTGAAGCGAACAGGACTGATCATCCCAACTTTTGCCCATACCACCGAGTGCTGGGACACACTATTGAAGATTGTTGCATCTTCAAGGATTGGGTCGAGAAACAATACAAGGCAGGAGAAATATCATTGTCCCCTGGCGTGTTAACAAACAGTTAAGCCGCGACCGCCAATTTCATACAAACGGAGACCGAAGTCCTTCGGGAACCTGATTCTCTCAGACATCTGCCTTTCTCTGAAAAGAGCGGACCAAGGTAACAAGCTAAGAGCCAAGCGAGCAACATTGCCGATGAAGAAGCAATAGATGGGTACACAATCCATACGGTCTACATGATGGAGCTCAGAGGAACAAGTTCTCCTACGCCTTATAGCCATGACAATGACGCGGTTGTTGCCATCCAACACCGGCTCGATCTAAATGATGAAGAGCTCGCTTAGGCCATTAAGGTAAAGGAACCCGTGGTTCATGCTGAATCAAGTTCAGGCGGTAAGGATGACCCCGTTGTTATACCCGGAAGCATAGAACAAGCATTATTCTAATGGCTTCAAAGGCAACTTCAGGATAGGGATGAAAAGATGGCCAAGGTCCATTTCAAAGTCGACGAGCTGGCAAATGTCGTGGCAGATCTCACGACCCAAGTCGCCCGATTGCAATTATAGCAAAATCAAATTTTGTTTCATGGGCCAGGAATTGATATCCGGAAACAACCAACTGATACCCCATCCGGCCCAAAAGCGGAACACCTTTGCGAAAAATGGCTACGATCAGCCTCCAGTCTCTCTGATATGTACACTGAACGTGGTAAGCGGACAGTAGGCGAACCAAAGACTGATCGTCCTCAGGGTCCAGTATCAGTAAGGGCACCTACTCTAATGGAGAGAAAGAAGAAAGTATACTCCTTCAGGAGGGATGAAGTCCGCAAAATATTTGAAGACGCCTTGAACAACGGTCTGCAACTGCCTATTCCAAAGAGGCTACATGAACTGAACATGACCGACAATCCCATATACTGCCCATATCATAGAATGGAGAGTCATACCATTGAAGACTGCTATGTTTTTAAATATTGGGTGGAGAACCAATACAAACTCGGGAAAGCCTCACAGTTGTCAGATGTACCGACACGCCACAGAGCTACGTGCATCAACACAGCTTCGCCAAGATCAAAGTTTGAGGAGCTGGGATAAGCAAACAACTGACCACCATGTCATTAAACTGGGAGCATACGACCACCACGTCGTTAATATGGGAACGACAACCCCTAAGTCGTTAAACTGGGAATGTAAAAAAATGTGTGTAAATAAAAAAAGTGTAAATAAAAGGAAAAAAGAAAAGCCGAAATGATGGGCAACTCGCAATAAAAATCAGCGAGTAAAATAAATAAGAAAATAAAGCAGAAATGATGGGGCAACCGCAAATAAATAGCCGAAATGATAGGGCAATCACGACCTTCGCGATAAGAAAAGCTGAAATGATAGAGCAATCGCGGTAAAAATAAAAATAAAAAAATAAAAAAAGCCTTCCAAATGGCGAATGATGAGTCGCTCCTGGTATCATATTCCAGTGTAGCGATACAGACGCCAACCAAAATCCAAATTCTCAAACGGCGAATGATGAGTCGCTCCTAGTACCATATTCCAGTGCAGCGATGCAAACGCCAAACAAAATCCAATTTCCTAAAATTCTTCCAGCCCCACGTGTGGTCCCTAAATTGACTACCGTATACAATCTATGGGCTCAAATAATTCTCCTCACACCCATGCCCATCGCAGTCACCAGTCCTGCGGCCGGTCTCCGCCCATGGAATTATGCTCCATTTGGGAAGACCCCCTCATGTGTCCTGTTCATATCAGATTTTTGCATTTTTATATCGCCCAATCTTAATCACATTGCATATAAGTAGGTACTTTTGATCTATGTCTGCTAAATAGTTGCAGATTAGAGGTTCTCAGCTCTTTACAGTGAAATTCATGAAAAGTCGCAACAAATGCAGGACTATGGCCAACAACAGATAAATACGGGTTTCCGTGCACTATCCGTGTGATGCCGTCTACTAGTTCAAGAGACAAAATGGAAAATCGTTGGTCACTTCAATGCACGAAGCACAAGGGCAGCACAAGATCCAAGACTTCAAACGCGGAGTTCAAGGCAAAAGTCCACTGCTGGATATCTGAAAGAGAACAGAAGAGATTTTGAGAAACCAAGTGTACCAAACAGAAGATAAAAGCAACAGAAAGAAGCCCTGAAAAAATGATCCAACAAATCCACCAAATGGCCGCGGAACCGCAGCCAAACAGGCACTTCTGCCGCGGAACCGCGGCCGCGTTCTGCACATGTCGGTGGCAGTGTCGGTGTTTTGACTCGGCTCTCTTGGGATAGTTTTATAATTTCGTGTATGGATCAGATTGTAAACCTAGGGTTTTCCTATCTATAAATAGGAGAGCTCAAAGCCAAATTAGGCATGCCCCCTTTTATTTTTAGATCTAGAATTTTAATTTTGTTCTTTATCAATTCAAAAATTGTAGAGATCATTGAGAGGTTATCAATAAAAAGTAAGTTCTTTTATTTTTCTCGCATTTTTCTTATCGTATTTTATTATCTGCAATTATTATTTGTTAATCTAGTTGTAGAATTTAATCTGCATTTTTCTTATCTCGAATTTTATTTTTATCTTTTTAATGGGTGAGTAATTTCTCACTTGTTAGGGAAGGAGAAGGAAGGTTTGAGAGAAGTAAATCTTTCTCACTCTTTTCTTTGTCCAACACTTTAAATTTGGACTCACTTTAATCGGCCCACAATCCACACACTACGGCACCCTATCCGACATGATAGCGGTGATTTCTTAGTTAGACCGGTTGTGCTTGAATTAACCGGAGGTTAGGGCTAAGAGCCAAGAACGGACGGATAAGGACCAAAAGGAAGAAACTAAGTATGGAAAGCCTAGCTTATACTTATAAGTTTCTTCCTAGTCGTTCTAATCCCCGTTGTTGCCGATTACCTTAACACCAATATTAATAACTACGACATTGAAAGAAGAGAGGAATTTCTAAAACTCGAACTAACCTAATCCTCACCCTAGCAAGTATTTTATCATCATTTATCTTATTCGTAGATCTTAAAATAAACCACCAATTTTTTTGGACTTAACTCGTTAAAACATAAAGAAAAAGATTCCATCTCCCTGTGGATCGACTCGTACTCAACCGGCTAGCTACCAAGTGAAACCGTCTTGATTGCGGTAATTTTAAACACAAAAAACAGAAAACAACAATTAAATGGCGCCGTTGCTGGAGAGACGGTAGTTTCTTTCTTTGTGTAATTTCGGGTTAATTAAAAATTTTTAAAAAGATAAAAATTGAAAAACCAAAAACCAAAAATAAAAATCATCTTGTTATTTTTTGAAAAATCTTTGTGCAAGTATGCAGGATTGGAAGAAGGCCTGATTCAGATCTGGAGCAAACTCAGTGAACAAATCCAGAATCAGGGGATCTAAACAGAAAGAGGAGAACCAACTCAGCATAGGGAAAAAGTCAGAAGATCCAAACCAACTGTTCAACGCGGAACCGCAGCGGAATCAAGGGTTTGACCGCGAAACCGCGGTCAACTAGTGACGTCAGCATCCAATTTTCTCTGTAAGTATCTCTTTTCTCCTTTCCTCTCCTCTGAACTCCACTGAAATATTTTTCCTGCAGGTTTCTTTGCACAGATTCTCTTTCTCCTCTCCAATAAATTGTTTTTGTGCAGGATTCTTTGCGCTGCTAAATAAAAAAAAATTTGCAAGTGTTTTAGATTTTTGGTGTGTTCCTGCTTTGCATAATTAATACGGAATTTAAGGGGCTATAACACCAACTCAGATTGGGTGGGGATTTCATCACTCTTCCTAAGACCCTAAAAATCACTAAAAGCATATGCATCACCCTTGAGTTTAATTAAAAAAATATTTAGACTCATCCAACTAAGGACTGTCGTGCTCATTAGGACAGAGGAAGGTTGTGGGCATTTAATCGTTTATCTAAACTTGACTTTGTGGTGCCTAGGCTAGACAAGTGAGAAAGGTAAGTTTAAAAGGCCAATCTCACGGTGATTCGTGAGTGGAACTCTCCTTTCTTCGTTTGTGCTTGCCTGGCCACAATTAGCAGTGAAGAGACGATTTGAGGGTTATCTCACAACTTGTCACTTTGGAACAGTTAGGAGCAGTCTAGTGGACTTATAAGACCGTAGCTCTAGGTTTGATTGTGCATGTTTTAACTGTGATTGTTTGAAGTAAGTCCGTACACATTCTTGCAAAACTCTTTCTAAAAAAAACACAAAACAAAAAATACTTTTATAAAAAAAAACTTGCCCTTTGTCGCTAAAATCCACTTCACTCACCTTTCATCCGCACTTCTTCATTGAAGTTTTCTTATCCTCGCATTCTACGCTTTGACTATACTAAACTTGTTTAATGTATGTCCGGTTGGACTCGGGACACTAGTGCCCGTCTAGTCTGTGTTTCGTTAGTCGCTACCGACTACGCGATCGACTCTGACGTCGAAACTCTCTCCATACCTCTTTCACCTTTACCCTTGCCGACCAACTCCGACGTTGACCGGAATTCTATTCATACATCTTCACTTTCATCTTCATCTTCTGAGATGTCAGGATTCAATCCTAACAACCCTTTACCTACCTGTCACGACCCGAAATGGCACGCGACTAGCACTTGAATCATATGAAGTCTATAGGACCCCATCTAATTCAAGTAAGCCAAGAAAACCCAGAAATCTAAACCAATTTAAATAATAAATGAAGGAAAACTAGTTTTAAAGAAGTGGTTTTAATAGCATAAGTCGAATATACATTTTAAAATCTCAAGTCTTTTCAGAAAATTTCGGCAGAGTTTCCTTTGTAAATACTGGCTCCAAACGGGGTACAACATGAATAATATATGCACAATGATAAAATGCATCCCCAAGCGGGAGCTAGCTCTTCGTCAATCGTGTAGGGTTACTAGGCACTGTCACAAAGGTCTATAAGGCATCAACCATGCCCGATTTAAAATTTAGACGTGCTGAACAATCTAAAGCGAGGATCTTTGCTAGATAATTAGGGTTAAATATGCAAGTAAACATATTTACTACTAAGAGAGAGGGATTACAATCTTTGTAGTCCGCTCCTTCGCTTCATAAGCTCCGAGTAGTAGTCCTTTCGCCACGATCCATGATCTCCCAGACTCAAAAGAGGCTCCACAAGCCGAACGATCCATGCTTACTTGAAGTCTTCCTTTTCTAAGATGATCTACTTTGAAATTTCTTTAACTCAAGCTCTCACTCACTAATCAAGTATTAATGAAGTGAACACCCAAATCTAATTGGCTAGATTAGATGAGGATGATGAAGTAGGATTTATGCTATCTTTTATTATCAATTTCTCATACTAATCCATCACAAATTCAAAAGCTAGAAGCTTTTTCAAGGAGGAAGAAGAAGATGATTTCTTTTGTGATGAATAATGAAAAGTTACTATGCTTACAAATGAACCTTGAGTTAATAATATGAAGCATAACTCATGTAGAGAGTTTACTAGGGTTAAGGGTTTGGGTTGGGTTAAATAATATCTTCAAAATATCAACACATAATATCTTAGCTTAAAACAAAACAAAAGCTTCTACAAACTTCAAGAAAATACTAACCCAAATCAAACCCTAACCATGTTTAATCTCCACTAACCATGTTGCATTTGTAAACATAACTTGTTATAATATTATATATCACATATATAATATATTTTTGTAACAAAAGAAAATAATACAATTAACATATATCGCATATATATCAATGTATTACCCGGTGAGAAAATGAATCAATAAAGCGAGCCAATATTAGATAATGTAATGTAATATATCACATATATAATTATACATTAAATTATCGAATCGACACTCGATCCGACAATCCGGCTATTTCTCACTTACCGACTAATATAAACTGTATCAGTTCATCGAATCAACACTTGATCCGATGATCCGGCTATATCACATATACCCGGCTGATATCTTATATCGCGAGAATAGAATACGGTATCTCATATCGTATTATCCTCGGTTCTGCACATATCACATATGTGCTCCTACTCCGTTTTGCCTGAGTCAAGAAACCTCTGTGTAGGACTTTAAAGAATCGTCAATACGCCGGCAGTAGGTGATGATCATATCAAACACCCACAAGCTGCAAGCGGTCAGCTAAACGTAATAGCCACCCAGATATTGAGCGATCAGAAGATCAACAAGCAAGCCTGCACATTCTCATGTGAATCCAGTCAGTAACACTACTGTACAGTCCGGTCTCTTCGTCTGATATGTTGCATATCTAGTCTAGGGATGGTATACGTCAGACCCCAGTAACCGATAAGTCGTGTCGATATGAGGCTAATAACAGGTCGAGAACCTACTGATAACACTTACTAGTAGTACTCAATATCCGTGCTGGCCAGGGACTTCCAGTTATAGCCAATCGAACACAGCACAACATCAACTCCCTGTACCGGGAGAGACGAAACCCCTCCTATCGCTCATTGCCTCCATGTGATTCGGGACTCTACCCAAAAGCCACCGTTTTGCACGCCCTCTTGGACGTGGTATGATAAAAATCAAAGCACAGTGGGAATCACACAAGACTCTATGATGATCTCGGATCTACAGACTAACCTGTACCAGTGTCACCAGAGAACTGCCATCTGACGTGAGGTATAAAACCATCTGGGAGTTCTCGGCGAGTCCGCCCAGTGTACCCAGTCTCCACTGAGCACCTGTACACCATCTTTGATGTCAAACACCGATAGATATGGGATCATCCATCGCCCATCATATGGGTCAAGATGCGTATACGCTAGTCTACTCTGGTGTATCGATGCCCTGTCTCGACACACCCTCGACTAGGAACAGTTATAGGATGTACTCGTTGACTACCCGGGCCCCTCTAGTATGATCTCATCATAGTCCCAGTAGTTGAGTACATATTCTAAGGGCTTTATCAACATGTGAGAGCAAGACAGTAAACTAATATAAGTCTACATGTTAAGATAAATAGAAACCAAATAGCATACTATCATGTCGAGCAAGAAAGTCCTCTCTATATATATCCAAGCATCCATTATAATATACATCATATGTACAACAATGGCCTCTAGGGCATATATATAACTAACAAATCGACGGTCACAACCGCGCAAGAAATATAATATACAACGCCGAAGGGCGAGGATCAAAACTCAAAAGAAAACTCAAATCAACATGAAAACCATAATAATACAACGCGTGACTCTAAGGTTGAAATAAAAATACAACTGGTCTCTAGTCTGAAATAATATACATGTCTGGTTGATGGAGTTTACTAGATACAACTGAATGTAAATAAAATAGAAGGGTGGTCACGATGCAAGTGAACCCACCTACCAAAGCAAATCACCCGGAATGGAAGCAGTGTGCCAGCAAAGTCGCACAAAACCTGTACGGCAAGACCTGCAAGAAACTGTGGCACAATGAGGGTGAGTTGCCAACTCGTGAGTAGAAAACATCACCGAGCAGAAATCATATGTATGACTCAATCCTAGGTCAATACAATCAATAAATATAACCTCAAAATGATAAAGTCTGAAGCATGATAAGGTGGTAAGGGTAAATATCTATACAAAAGTGTAATCCCATGTGCTCATGTCAGTGCCTCAGGTAGCAATATATCATGTGTAAGAGGTATAAAGGTCATAATATGAAAACAGAAGGCATATAAATGATAAAACTGTTTTCTTGTTTTCGTGAGATATCTGTATATAAATCAAAATGTCATCAATGAAATCATCATAAATCAGTGTCTAGCATCGACACAAAATATAACCAAATATCTCAATATCCCAGGCTCCGGCTATCCGGATTGGCCTGTATCATCAAATCTCAAATACCTCAAGTATCCATATCTGGGGCTCCAGCCATTCGGACTGGCCCGACTCCGATCGGTATCCTCCGGATATCCGTCGAGTCACAAAACAATCACCGGTCAGCAATGCTCCCCTGTCACAGGCTCAACGCCGATCAACTGCGATCTTCTTGTCCCGGGGTACCGCACCGGGTCCACCATGGATCCACAGACGGTTCTTGGTCCTCCTCAAATTGGGTGTATGATATCGCTCAAGAGCTGAGAAAACTCATGGTGGACATATCTCAAATCATATCGTGAGAAAACCGCAACTTTCATTTTAAAATGATAATCAGTTTTATAAAATCTTGCGGTTTCTCTAAACCCATAAATCTCATGGAAAACCCAAATCCCGAGAATAAAAGACAATGAATTTAAAAGTATTGGGCTCTGGCAAATCCGGACTGTCCCTAAATAACAATGCATGAAAATGAACATATAGATATGCATGAAAATCACAATAATGAATGCGATGTCTAAGCTATCATATAAAAGTAATCGCATTAGTACCATGTCGAAACTAACAGCTAACAATTTATACTAATGAATAGTATTTTCTAAGTGTACGTGATATGGCAATTACCGATGATGATGTGTGTGAGCCGGCAAGTAGGTGTATGTGGAACATACGCATCATCGGTAATGGTGCTGGTGTCCTGACAGCATGATTTCATTAATAGCATAGGAAAATACAATACAAGCATGCAATGCGATGCGGGCAGCAAGAATATGCGGGAGCTGAATAATAAACATAATAATAATGAATATGCAATAAATAATATGAGTCACACAGTAAACTACAGGTCTAAACTAATAGTTTAATCAAAAGGTAAGGAAACCACCTAAATCTGAGTCGATACATATACATATACATACATACATACATACATACATATATACATACATACATACATATATATATATATATAATAGTCGGTAATCCCGCCTCAACAGTATCCCATACGATACCCTATATAATATGACATCTTCAAGTCAAGAGTGCGGATCTATCATCAATATAGCTCGTACGGTAACTCCATCGTACGGCATCCCAAATCTGGGTACGGGTCAATATCACATTTATTTCATTATTCGTCTGGTATACTTTTCATCATATATCATGATCTGGGGGTATTGATCTACGCCTTGTACATACTGATACCATCTATATATGCATGCGTGTGTATGAAAACTCCACGCCTAAAGGATCCGCTAAACATCGTGTCGTATCTCATAATACGAATCACGTCATATCACCGATCTCATGGTATCCAGCCCAATCTCAAACGACTCATCTCCAATCCCAAGTACTATCCTCATAATCCATGTATATGTATACGTATACACACACACACACACACACACACACACATACACACATACACATAGTCCTATACCCATGTGTATATATATACATATCCCCATATACGCACAGGTAAATAAAATGAATGTATGTGTGTGCGTGTGCGTGTATGCAAATCACTACCCTAGGGTTCGCGACTAAACACTAACTTACGAGTACACTATACTAATCCAAAGTCATTCCATATCACATCCGTATATGTATATATATAATATAGATATAACGCATTCACGTTCTATTACGAAACTGCGTGGGTGCTATACGCCATCCACCCGACTTCCTCCGTAGATATATATCTACTCACATGCTCTTGCTTGCCGATGTCGATGCCGCCATCCTCTTCTTCATTGTCTCATAATCCCCGTGGGGTACCTACATATCATAACACATCGCAAATGCGTATTAAAATCAATTCGGAAACCAAAACGGCACACGTTCTGCTCATAGGTCAAAACTTATTGCCCCGCATGCAAAAAACGATTAGTAACCCTAGTCAGGGACGTTCAAAAGCTACACGACGGAAACACAATATCAAATACCAAGTCCAAGTTCATTAAAAGCCGTAAACGAAATTAGAATTCTTGAAAATTAGCTCCAGATTTTACCCTAGGCCAAACTAGCCAATTCTGCATACAGGAGGGGTCTACTTTACTGGAGATAAAGCCACAGAACCAATACGAACCAATTTGAACCTGGTCTGGCCGCAAATTGCGGCCAGAACGAATATATTTGCAGCCATAGAGAGGAATTAGGGTCTAGGGTTTCAGTGGGGGGTCCTAGGTTGCCTGCACACTCCTCTGTGTTTGCTAAAAAAATTTCAGGTCACCCGGTTGTTAGCAGATTTCATTATACCCTCACAGAATCCACAATTCTCCGATATCAGGTTTTCTAAGTTCGTAATCCGGGGTTTATGTCTCAGGTTCAGTCCACTATATCATCACAACAGGGGTTGTATAGCCTATACTAACCTCAATTACACATCACAACTCAAGAATTCCTCAAACCCTAACTAGAAATTTCTAAACCTCACTAAACGACACTAAATCGGTTCTAAGCTTACATTGATACCATAGGAAATGAAATATTATTCTAATGGTGCAGAAATTACCTCATTTGGCAACTCAAGAATTTTCTTGAGTTGCCCCAAGTGCCCAAAATCCTTGCGTTCTTGGTCCAAAGTGTTTCTAGTGAGCTTGTGCATGTTTTTAATGAAGTGGGGATGAGCTTTTGAGTTGATTTTGATGGTGAAGTGAGGTGGTGAAGGTGGTGGAGGAGAGGGGGCTGCCATAGGCTTGAGAGGAAGGAGAAAGATGAAGAGAAGAATGAAGGAGGAGAATAGCCATGGTCAAGTTTGATCCCTCACCCCCTCTCTCTCTTGCCCATCCCTCATTTCTTTATTCTTTTCCATTTCTTTTCTTTTCTTTTCTTTTGTTATCTTTTCTCTTCATATTAAAACAACAACCATGCAAAAAAATAAAATGAAGCCATGATAAGAAAATGTAACAAGTGTGAAAAATGACATGTGCATGTCATGTGCACAAAACATGTTTAATACGCGATTAGCGATATTTAATCGCGATTAGCATTAAAATAGTGTATAATAAATCGTAAAATTTCATAATTTGCATAAATCACATAAAGCACCATCTTTTTAGTAATTTCTATAATTTTCCAATTTTTTCCCCAATTTATCGGTATTTAATTATACCGCCTTATTAAAATATTCATAATATTTATTATTTAATTTTATAAATTCCTAAAAGTAATATTTTATTTTTTTGAAATGTTACAGTCTTCCCCCCTTAAAGAAATTCGGTCCCCGAATTTAAATTTAAACTCCCCCAATTTCTAAAACATTTCAGTAAAAAGATCAAGTCGGCGAGGCTCCGAAATCATCAATACATAAAACGCATCGTAGCGCAATGCATGCGCATGAACAAGATAACTCAAAATCAAAACTCTGTCAAGCATCCCGCAATCATCAGAGTCATGGTGAAGACACCAAGGTCAAATCCAATACGTAAACCGACATGATATACATCAAAACTATAACATATAAATATCATTAAAACATCTGAAGAAATGCATGCCAAACCCTTTTAAGCAGCTGTGCGATGAGCATAACATTGCACAGTGGCGGACGTCTATTGTAAGAAAATAACTATGTATATCTGTATATCATTTGTTTATTATGCACGTCCATCCGTTTTGAAAACAATTTACAAGGGTTTTCTTGTTTTTAAACGTTTCGTGTCATCTCAGACACGTAGGTAAATACTGAGATTATAGCTCCCTTTTTTGGAAATCCCTTCGATAACTATCAATTCATGCAAAATATATCCAGGTACTGTCCTCTGACTAGTCCTTCTCAGTACGAAAACAAATAGTAAATATCATAAAAACGTACTGCTCCAAAAATCAATCCCCAAAATGTGCATAAGAATGCCGCGTGCGTCTGGTGCGCACGGAAATCAAAATCCATGAATGTGCCATACATGTGCACAGAAATAATCTCTAAGTGCAATGGGTGTGCATGAAACACCTGTCAGAGACAACGGTGTGCTTGACAGTAATATCAGATGCATCTGATATGCACAAAGAATCCCGATTTAGTGCATCGAGTGTGCACCAAAATCGTATCTCATATCATGCACCCAACATGTGCGAAAATCCAATCCAAGCGCGCCAAATATACGCAAGAATCCAATCAGGTGCACAAGGTGCACAAAACAATATCGAGTATCACAATCGAAATCAACGGTATACAACACATTTCAATCCAAATCCAAATCAGGTATACCGTGGTATATAATCTCACAACCATGTGCATCAGCATGCACAAAAGCAAATCAAAATACTAAAAGTGCATGAAAACTATGTCGAAAGCATAAGTCAAATCATATGCATGCCTTAGGCATGAAATCACAATCAATATCTCAAATGACATCAAAACGAAGCCAGGTGCAACTGTGGTGCATAAAATACGTATCAATGCACTGCAAGCATATGTGAACTATACCGAGTGCATAAACCAAATCGTGTGCATACCATATGCACAAAATCAACCCAACCGTATGAAATCTATGAAATCGTAAACATGTGCAGCCAAGGCACAAAATGATATGAAGTGCAATAACTGTGCACAAATCATAAATCAACACAACGGAGTATAAACAATATCTTAAGTGTAATAACTATGCGCAAAATATAAATACCCAGTAGGTGCAACCATGGTGCACGAAAACAAATATCATGAAACTCAGTCATCACAACTCAATCATGCGAATAGATCGCCCAAAATACCGAAATCAAGTATGACGGAATAGTCCCGCTCAAGCACATCCTCTAAGAATCTTTGGCCAACTGTCGTGGTCACTCATAACATGTCTCGTCGACTTTGCCAAACTCTGGCCTGTTGGGTGTGTGTAAAATAACCGATCCTGGGTCCAAGTCTCCTCATATAGTATTCTAGAAAGGTTCTGTCAAAATCTCTCCCAAATCTCGTTTCTGCCGAACTGCCCGGAAGTCATCATACTTTACTAAGTCTCTTTCTTGTTCCGGAACGGCTGCATATTCATCACGACTCATTCTGGAAGATATACCCATATATAACGCCTCTGTATGCGTGTCACATCTCTGATGTCGGAGGAGTGGAACGTCATCTCATCAAGATCTCGTACGAACCTCTTACTCCACTTTTCTCTAATGTCGACTGCTTCAGACTCGTCTCATCGTGGCTGCATGAACTGCGCTCCAACGGCTATACTCGTATCTGGAGTCTCCCAAGCAATGCATCCCATCACATGATATCCGAATGAAGTTGAACTTTTCGATCGATTCGTCAAAACCTCATAATCGCCTAAGATCTCAATATCTTGGGTACAGTTTAGTAATATCGAGTACATGCCACAACACCTATGGACCAACCGTAGAAGGGCAAACCCAAGCCTCATTAATGGCACCGCTGAACTGCCGCAAACCCTAAGGTTTAAAGGCGTTCTCATGGTCATTATGTCGAGTTAGGGTTTCATTCTTCTAGAGGGTCCATTGAATTACTTGCATATTTTCTACAAATACTTTAAACTTGGAAAATGAGTTTATGACATTCGATCGTCTCTATCGACTCCCAACGTATCTGCGTGAAGTCTTCTCAAGTTGGAATCAATCAATTTGATGACCTCGCATTAGGGTAAGCGAACAAACCACATGTTCCCGGCAAAATTTTCTGCGCAAAAGAGTCCAAGGTATCAAATGGCAGCGATACACTTAAGGAAATGCGAACCAGTATCTTCCGGCCTGTATTTTGATAAACTCCCAAAGGAGGAATAGCTAAATTCTGATGATATTGGAAGCATCTTGAAAAACCCTTCGATTTGATATATTATGGGCTTCATAATTCATCCGGGATCAAAAGTTATGAGCAAATATGCTATGAACTGTTCCCTAATTAAAAATCAGGAATTACCTTAATGAGGTATCACGTGCTCATACGTGATCAATGGTCACGTGTAGACACGTGATGGTTAAAATTTCATCGAACAGAAGAGAAAACAAACTGCTGAAAAATAACTCAATTGAGGGTCACGTGCTCACATGTGACCAATGGTCACGTGCCAGTACGTGCCAGGCTTTGAAAGCCTTACAACTTAAAAGAATTTAATTCTAAAAGTCAGAAAAAATATCTCAACGAGGTATCACGTGCTCACACGTGACCAATGGTCACGTGTTGACACGTGATGGTTAAAACAACAACATAAACAAGCGGCCGTTAAAGAACTCAATTGGGGGTCACGTGCTCACACGTGACCAAGGGTCACGTGTCAGCACGTGACTGGCTTCGAAAGTCTTACAGTTAATAGAATTAAATTCTAAAAGCTTCTAAATCTTTCCAAATGGAAAAGGATTATAGGGACCGTTGGATTAAAGATCCAAGGGTGATTAAAAATCACCAATTTATGGAAAAAATCTTAGACAAGAAAAGATTTCCCCTAAATCTCACCGAAAATAACATACAGAATATTTTTGGATTTAAAATCCAACGGTGAATAAAATTCACTGAATGATCTAAAAGATCATATTAATGATGAAAAAAAATCAAATCTTTCAATTAGAGATTTGCTAAACAAATTGATTCTTTTCCTTTTCCTATAAATAGGAGCCAAGAAGAGAAGAGAAGGGATCTACTTTTTTTTGGGGGAGATAACAACAACAGAGAGAGGAAAGAAAGGAGAATTTAATTCTCAACAAAGAAAACCCTAGGTGAGAAAGGGAAAAAAGATCAAAACTTCAATAAAGAGAATTTAATTCTCAATCCAAGAGTTTAACTCTTATACAAAAAAGAACTTAGTTCTTTTTCTGGTTGAAGATCTGCACAGAGCACATCTCCCCATAAGTTGAGAATTTAATTCTCATCGACTCGAGATCCTGCTATGCAGATCCTAAACTTAGAAGGGGAATTGAGTTTTGAGAATTTAATTCTCCTAAAACAAAACTAGGGTTTAACCCTATATGAGAATTTAATTCTCCTAAAACAGAACTAGGGTTTAACCCTAATTGAGAATTTAATTCTCTCAGATCAACAGGAATTTAATTCCTCCTAAAATGAAACTAGGGTTTAACCCTATATAAGAATTTAATTCTTTTACATATTTGGGAATTTAATTCCTTTAAAAATAAATTAGGGTTTTACCCTAAATAAGAATTTAATTCTTAATCTTACAGAGAATTAAATTCTCAAAATAAAATGAAGAGACTTAAAAGATCTCCATGCATGCAAAAGACCAAGGTCACGTGTCCCCATGTGACCCCTGAAGAGATCCCCAGAAATGAGAAGGAGGAAAGCTTTCAGGCAATGCCTCACGTGCTCCCACGTGACCTACAAACCACAGAAAGAAAAAGCAAAGGAAATATGAGCTTTGGGCGCTCTCACGTGTCCCCACGTGACCCCTTAGCGAGTGCTTTAATGATCAGTGCATAAATCTCCATCACGTGTCAACATGTGATGCTCAAAAGATGAAGAAGTGTTTAACACTTAATTGCAGAACGAAGAAAAGGGATCTGGTCTCACCTTTGGGCGCTCTCACGTGTCCACACGTGACCCCTCTTTCTTTAGTGTTTAACACTAATTTGGGGATTATATTTCCAGTGTTTAACACTGATTGTTTCTAGTGTTTAACACTACATTGAAGATTATATTTTCAGTGTTTAACACTGATTGTCTTTTAGTGTTTAACACTAATTTGAGAGTTCTATCTCCAGTGTTTAACACTGTTGTTATTTAGTGTTTAACACCACTTTTAGCTAAATTGGCTAATTTTCCAGAGGCAAAAGTCCCTCCTCCAAATGAATCTCAAAATTGAGGAAATCAAAGACAAAATGATTGTCAGAACCCCCAAACCTCTGTTTAGCACTGCTGAATGATGAGGGGTTGAACCTAGACAAATGTCTAATGGCCCAAAGGGCCAATATTTCAAACATAATTGGACTTAGCCCAAACTGGCCATAAGTCCTCAAATCATCTTGAACTGAGCACATCTGCTCTTTCAACCAACTCATTGGTTCAAGGGTACATCTCTGAGCTCCTCTGATATTTGTCGTTGTAATCCTTCAACGTCTTCAGAGAGGTGATGGGTCCCGACAGCCATACATTTTATTGGACCACCATGTTCTTAAATTGGCAATGGACCACCATATCCCTAAACTGGCACTGGACCACCATGTACCTAAACTGGCAATGGACCGTTATGTCCCTAAACTAGAATAATAGAGCCCCCAAATGCTCTCTTGTTGGATCTAAACGATCCTGTTAAGTTGATCTTAGTCTCAAATTGGACTAACGTATCCTTAACAAACGTTTAAGTCGATCTTAGCCTCAAATATGGCTAACGTGTGTCCTTAAACCAATATTCGTCCCCAAAATGGGAATGTTGGACCACTATGTCCCTAAACTGGAACAATAGAGCCCAAATGCTCTTTTGTCGGATCTAAACGATCCCGTTAAGTTGATTTTAGTCTCAAATTAGACTAACGTATCCTTAACTAACGTTTAAGTTGATCTTAGACTCAAATATGGCTAACGTATCCTTAAACCAAATCCCCAAACCCAAATCTAAGAAAATACGGATTTGGACTAATCCACGTCCTACGGGCGACGACATAAATTAGTCTCCGTATACAATCCACGGGCAACCACAAACAAAACAAACACCTACGACACGAAGTGACCATCTGGAGAAGGAGAAAGTTGTTACCGCGATGCGGTACCGTAATTAACTGCAGGGGCTTGCGCCTGCAGGGAAGAGCGTCCCAACAATCAAAAACCCCTCAAGCGAGGGGAATCTGATGAAGTCTGCTACAACGGCTGCATCCGTCTAAACCTCCGATGCACGGTGCCATAAATCAACTTGGCATCTTCGGAGAGGTGGACAGATAGCACCAATTAGCATCTGCCCCCAGATTGCGGCAAGACAGTCCGTCTTCCCGGTTTCCGGAGGTAAACAGATTCTGGCACGCCCGGTGGGACCTCTTCCTCTTTCCACTCCACACTTCATGTGTTGTGTTCGCGAACGAATCGCGGTTTGCTGTGGTTGCCTATGGATTCGAGGTACTAAGATTTGGTGTCTTATTCCGTGCAGAAAATAGAAGATCAATGGGTTCAAACTGCACTACCTGCAACTGCAACTCTCGCTCCGTCCTTGCTGGAGGAGTGACTTATGGGCCCCAAGCGGCCTCCCTTTTCAAGATGCCAGTGGAGCAGGTAACTCAAGCCACCGCTGGACTATTCTTCGGGACCATGCTCCCACCGATGAGATTCAATGCCCTAATGATATCGCAAGAAGCTCCAAAGAAGCCGGTCTTTGATCGACTTACCACTGCCGCGACCCCTCTCAACGGGCCGCCCAACTTCAATACCTCAGTCTTCAACAGACTGGGCCAGAACGTCTACAAGCCCGCGATACCCGAAGCTGCCATCCCAAAGAGGATAGCCATCCCGGCTCAAGCGGACAAAATCATTGGAAAGGCTCCTTCTTCCAAGAAGTCAGTTTTTACAAGGCTGGCCATTCCGGTTGCTGCTCCAGGCGAGGTCCTCAAAGCTGCTTCCCCTACCCAGAGGTCTGCCTTTGACAGATTAGACATTGCTTCTCAACGGGTGTCAGTCTTCGACAGGCTAGCACCAATAACGGTCTCTCCTCAAAGCAGGGGGCATGACAAAGTCACCCTTATAGCTGAAACAACTCCATCCGCACGACACGCTCGACGTCGCCACTGGCGCCGAGTGAGGAAGGCTGGGGGCAACTCCCCCTCTGGGATAACTCCGCCAGCTCCAACGGTGGGGATCGATGCTGCTGTTCCAACCGAGAACAGCTTTGAACTGCTCAACAAGGTGCGCAGAAACTCTCCTACTGCCGTGCTAAAAAGAACTGCTTCACCTGTGGAGAATACTCCAGAGAAGAAGCCAGAGCAGCCCCCTCAACGGCTGTCCTCCAAAATTTACAAAGTATGGCGTCGGGTCCAGGAGTCAGTGATCGATCAAGACTATCCCCGCCGGCAGAAGAAGCTGAAGGCCCGACAGGAAGAAAACCGTCTTGTTAAGCCGCAGAAAACGACGGCTACTTGGGTACCCACTACAGCGGTCCCCTCAACTTCGACCGCCCACAAAAGAAGGAGGTCGGAGAAGATCCTTGCGTCTTTGGCAAATCGCAGAGACACTGAATCTAAACGCCCCAAGGCTGGGGGTATGGTGGTACATACTGTTTACATGGCATCCGGGAAAGAGGATAGCCGCGCTTCGACGAATCACCGACCGCTCACCCGATCAATAACAAGGGCTCAGGAACAACAACAACAGAAGCTTCAGAAGATACTGACTGCAATGGCCGCACTTACCGGGCCAAAAGAAAGCCCGGAGGCGTCATCGGAACAACGCCACGAGCAAGAAACTGATGCCGAGTTCCTTCGGAGAATACTTGAAAAGAAGGATAAAGAGGCCGCGGAACAAGCGGCCAATATAAAACAAATGGCCCTTCTGTTCCAAGATATGGTGGGCATGATGATACAACCGGATCCTCCGGCTGAAGACCCTCCGATTGTCCTTGAAGATGACAGAGGGGAGACATCGAATCCTCTGCTAGCTCTGTCAACAGCCAAGGAGGAAACCATCTCAAAAGCCATGCTTGATGATTATATTGCTCAGCAAATACGAGCTCACCGAGCGAAGGAAACGGCCGGCCAAGTTGTTAAAACTGAGCGACCATATCCGGGCTGGTATGACCAAATAAGTTACCCGCCGGGATATACGATCCCCAAGTTCCATGTGTACAAGGGGACGGGCAATCCCCACCAGCATGTTGCTCAGTACAGGGCTCTTTGCGGCAACACCGGGGGCGAGGATAAACTTTTGCTCCATCAGTTTGTCGGCAGCTTGTCGGAAACGGCATTTGAGTGGTATTCCGAACTTTCAAATGACTCTGTCAAAATATTTGCGGAGATGGAGCTGCTGTTTACACAAAGATTCACGAGTGCCAGCGAGCGCACCCTGATCACCGCATTGATCAATGCCAGGGTAAGGCCAGGTGAACATGGGTTCAATACGCAATACGGTGGTGGAACTTATGGTCGAAGTGCGAACAACGTATCGAAGAAGCACCGACGGTAGGTATGTTCGTGGGCATTCTTGATCCGCAAGCTTCCATCTTGCAATTCATGATGTTCTTCAAGCCAACTACCTTCCAGGCCTTGATTGATAAGTTGGCCCAAATGGACCAGATGGGTCATAGATCATCTCCTTCAAAGACAGAGCCTTGGAATGAAAAGGGCAAAGGGAAAGCAACCTTCGTTGCCAATACTCAACATCGGCCGAGCAACTTAAAGCCGGTTGTTTGCCAAAACAATATGCGTCCACGCCCATCCCTTGAGGAAAGACTGGGACGTCCTTACTCGTTTCCCCAGGATAAAACGAGGAAACTGTTTGAGCTGGCAGTGCGCAACGGATTCATCAATCTGACGAGTCCGAAACGTCCGCTACAGCCAGGCGATTTCAACGATCCTAATTACTGCCCCTACCATCGAGCAGTAAGTCATCCGATCGAAGATTGCTTCGTCTTCAAAAACTGGGTTGAAGACCAATACCAACAAGGCAAACTCGCGCTGTCCGAAAAATGGAAGGTGAGCCCGCCACAACCACATGCTCCGAAAAAGATGGATATGCCGGGGGCATCATGATCATTCATAGAGAAAGCCCAACGGACCACTACGTCCTAAAACTGGATAATAGATCAAAACGTCGTTAAACTAACAATGGACCACTATGTCCTAAAATTGGATAATGACCGAAACGTCGTTAAACTACTATCAACCCGCGGCATCCTCAGGCCGACGTGGTAAAAAAAAAAAAAAAACGGTACGTCCATAAGCAAAATGGGCACGGATGAAAACCCGAAAGGGCTCCGTGAGTAAAAACAGTAGGGCTACCGGTGAGTGTTCATGAAAACCCGAAAGGGCACGACCTCGTTAGAAAAAAAGAATAAAAAGAATAAGAATAATAAAAAAAAAGACGGTATGTCCATAAGCAAAATGGGCACGGATGAAAACCCGAAAGGGCGCCGTGAGTAAAAACAGCAGGATTACCGGCGAGTTTTGTGAAAACCCGAAAGGGCACAATCTCGTTAAAAGACACTTGCAGGGTCCTCTCGACCTTGTAAGGAGAAACCACCCGCGTGAGATCCTTACGACTCACAAGGGAGCAACACACTTAGGGATCCTTACGATTTCTAAGGAGAAATTACACTTACGAGATCCTCACGACTCGTAAGGAGAACTCTCCTATGGGACCCTCACGGCTCATGAGATTTGAAAGTCTTAAGTTACAGAGACCTGAACCTGTTCTTAAGCAAACCTCCCACAACCTTCGATATTGCCCTACAAGCGGTTCAGTATTGACCCTTGTATACAATCCACGGGCGCGAATAAACATTTCCCTAACAAAGTTCCACCCGTGACTGGAGATATGTCTATATGGTGAACAACCCTTATAAGTCCTCTCGACTTATAAGGAGAAAACCCTTTTGTAAGATCCTTACGACTAACAGGGGAACATACACTTAGGAATCCTCATGATCCCTAAGGAGAAAACACACCTACGAGATCCTCACGATTTGTAGGGAGAAATACCTTTGTGAGACCCTTACGGCTCATAAAGTCAAAAGCCTTAGTCGACGGGATCCTAACCCTGTTTGCTAAGCCACCTTTGTTCGACATCGACAGAGGCAAATGATGATTCGCTCCTGGCAATATCCCAGTTGAGGCGATACTGATGCCTAAATCGGTATCAAATTCCAAGTCCTTTCATGGCAAATGATGATTCTCTCCTGGCAATATTCCAGTCGTAGCGATACTGATGCTAAGATTGGTATCAGATTCCAAGTTCCACACTCGCGATAAAAAAATCAGCGAGCCAAAAATGCATATGAAATAGCCGAAATGATGAGGCAACTTGCAACGAAATCAGCAAGTAAAAATGTATGCATACAACAACAGCCGAAATGATTGGGCAACTTGCAATAAAAAGCAGCGAGTAAAAAGAAAAATAGCCGAAATGATTGGGCACCGCGAAAAATAGCCGAAATGATTGGGCAATCGCGATCTTCGCGATATAAAAAGCTGAAATGATAGAGCGTCACGGAAAGAATAAAAAAAATGAAAATGAATGATGAAAGAATGAAACTTTTTGCCTTACAGGTGAGATCACATCGATCCCTGAGGGGTACAAACAAAGAGGGAACCATACCTTCCCAACAGGCTTCATTAGAAAGCAAAGCCAAATCTCGACGGTTCATAGACAACCTAGAGACAACCTCGACATTTGTCGCAATATTGCAGGCACAATGTCAACAAACGAAGCAAAGGAAGATCCCTAGCTCCAGGATCTCGACGTCAACATCGACAACTTAGAGATCAACACCGGCGTTCTTCGTCCCTCCAACCAGATACAGACGTGACGTTAACAACCGACCTCAGAGTTGCAACGAAACGGAGCCATGGCAAAGTCCCTATTCCAAATCTCAATGGCCACATCTACAGCCTGGAGACCAACAACGGTGTGCCTCCTCATTCCAGCAGGACATAGATGCTACACCATCAAACGGAGCCACGACATAGTCCTTAGTTCCAAATCTCGATGGTTCGCAGACAACCTAGAGACCACCTCAGCATTCGTCTCGTTACAGCAGACGCAATGTCGACAACGGCGTTCCTTCGCAATCCTACAAGATGCAGAAGCAACGTCAACAAAAGACCCCATGGTCAGTAAAGCGGAGTGATGGAAAAATCCCAGCTCCACCTCGACATTCGTCTCGATACAGTAGATGAGATGTCACTACAGCGTCCTTCCTCCAACAGGATTCGGACACACCAAAGCAAACGAAGCGAAGGCCAAATTCCTAGCTTCAACGTCTTGACGGTAAGTCATATAAAACCGGAAAGACAATCAGAGATCATCTCACACCAACATGGAGTGATCACCACCTCGACGTTCGTCTCAATACAGCGGACGCAATGCAAGCAAACAAAGCAAAGGCCAAATTCCTAGCTTCAGGGTCTTAACGGCAAGTCATATAAAGCCTGAAAGACAATCGGAGATCATCCCACATGGAGTGGTCATCACCTCGATGTTCGTCTCGATACAGTAGACGAGATGTCACTACAGCGCCCTTCCTCCAACAGGATTCGGACACACCAAAGAAAACGAAGCGAATGCCAAATTCCTAGCTTCAACGTCTTGACGGTAAGTCATATAAAACCGGAAAGACAATCGGAGATCATCTTGCACCAGCACGGAGTGGTCACCACCTCGACGATCGTCTCGATACAGCAGATGAAATGTCACCCCAGCGTTCTTCCCCCAGCAGGATTCGGACGCGCTAAAGCAAATGAAGCAAAAGGCCTAATTCCTAGCTTCAGGGTCTTGACGGCAAGTCATATAAAGCCTGAAAGACATTCAGAGATCATCCCACATGGAGTGGTCACCACCACGACATTCGTCTCGATACAGCAGACGAGATGTCACTATAGCGTCCTTCCCCCAACAGGATTCGAACGCGCCAAAGCAAATGAAGAAAAAGGCCAAATTCCTAGCTTCAGGGTCTTGACGGCAAGTTATATAAAGCCTGAAAGACATTCAGAGATCATCTCGCACCAATGCGGACTGGTCACCACCTCGACGTTCGTCTCGATACAATAGACGCGATGTCACCCCAGCGTTCTTCCTCCAACAGGACTCAGACGCAACATCACCAAAAGGAGCCACGGCAAAATCCCTAGTTCCAAACCTTGACGGTTCACCAGCAACCTAGGGACAACCGTGACATTCGTATCGATACAACAGACGCAATGCCAGCAAACGAAGTGAAGGCCAAATTCCTAGCTTCAGGGTCTTAACGGCAAGTCATATAAAGCCTGAAAGACAATCGGAGATCATCTCGCACCAGTGCGGAGTGGTCACCACCTCGACGTTCGTCTCGACACAGCAGACGCAACATCACCAAAAGGAGCCACGGCAAAATCCCTAGTTCCAAAGCTCGACGGTTCACCAGTAACCTAGAGACAATCGCGACATTCGTCTCGATATAGAAGACGCAATGCCAGCAAACGAAGCAAAGGCTAAATTCCTAGCTTCAGGGTCTTAACGGCAAGTCATATAAAGCCTGAAAGACTATTAGAGATCATCCCACACCAGCGCGGAGTGGTTATGACTCATCGGGGCTCTCCAAAATGAGCCTAACCTCAAGTAAAGAGCGGCATGGCAAAATTCCTAACGCTTGCTCTTCCGACGGTCAAACTGCCTAGGAGGATTGCTTGAAGACGTCTTGTCCAGCCCCCGAAGGGATCAGAGACACGAAAATCGCAAGGCTACTTGAACAACAAGATTTCCTATCGAGGAATACATCAGCCAACGCGACGGTATGACGGACAAAATCCTAGTTCCATAAACCCTAACGGACCTTTGTCGTAAAGAGCAGAGGTTAACTGTGACGTTAGGACATCCTTGCGAGAACTTCTCGATTCGTCTCGACTCGTAAGGCAAAGCCTTAGGCAATGGGGATTAAAAAACCTGTTTCCTAAGCACTGGGGCCCTGCAAGTTGGTCCAAAATGAACTCTTGCATACTATTCATGGGTCACACTCTCCGAAGTCGAACATCGACAAAGAGGGAAACAACCACTTACAAGTCCTCTCGACTTGTAAGCGGGAAAAATTCTCTTGTGAGATCCTTACGACTCTCAAGAGAAAATACGCACTTATGAGTCCTTACGACTCCTAGGGAGAAAATACACCTACGGGATCCTCTCGACTCGTAGGGAGAAAAGTCTTTATGGGACCCTCACGGCTCATAAAGTTGAAAAGTTTTAGGTGGCAGATCCTAACCCTGTCTCCTAAGCCATCACTGCCCTACAGAGAGGTCAAGATGGACTATCTATAGGACACATTCCCCGAAGTCAAATATCGATAAGAAGGGAAGCAATCACTTACGAGTCCTCTCGACTTGTAAGGGAGAAAATTCTCTTGTGAGATCCTTACGACTCTCAAGGTAAAACGCACTTAGGAATCCTCACGACTCCTAAGGAGAAAAGACACCTACGAGATCCTCACGACTCGTAGGGAGAAAAGTCTTTATGTGACCCTCATGGCTCGTAAAGTTGAAAAGTCTTAGGTGGCAGATCCTAACCCTGTCTCCTAATCCATCACCGCTCTACAAAGAGGTTAAGATGGACCATCTATGAGCCACACTTGCCAAAGCTATATGCCACTGAAATGGAGAACTTACTCATGAGCGTATAAACTACTTCACACCAGAGTAAGACATAGAGAAATAGAAGGGTACGGCTCATGGAGTTGAGAGTTTGGAAATATATCTCTTAAGAGTCGAGATTTGAGTCAATGATAAATGACGACGCTTGTGTCCGCTCGTTATCTTCTCATATCAAGATTCTGAAAGTTATATACCAACCCAAAACTGGTTATACGCTATGCATTACTCTGCACTACTTCACCCACGTATATACTTACGTGGGCAAAGTAGCGGGGGGTATTTGTTTCCGCCAAAATTTTCTGCGCAAAAGAGTCCAAGGTATCAAATGGCAGCGATACGCTTAAGGAAATGCGAACCAGTATCTTTCGGCCTGTATTTTGATAAACACTCGAAGGAGGAACATCTATATTCTGATGATATTGGAAGCATCTCGAAAAACCCTTCGGTTTGATATATTATGGGCTTCATAATTCATCCGGGATCAAAAGTTATGAGCAAATATGCTATGCACTGTTCCCTGATTAAAAATCAGGAATTACCTCAATGAGGTATCACGTGCTCACACGTGATCAATGGTCACGTGTAGACACGTGATGGTTAAAACTTCATCGAACAGAAGCGAAAACAAACTGCTGAAAAATAACTCAATCGAGGGTCACGTGCTCACACGTGACCAATGGTCACGTGCTCACACGTGACCAATGGTCACGTGCCAGCACGTGCCAGACTTTGAAAGCCTTACAACTTAAAAGAATTTAATTCTAAAAGTCAGAAAAAATACCTTAACGAGGTATCACGTGCTCACACGTGACCAATGGTCACGTGTTGACACGTGATGGTTAAAACAACAACATAAACAAGCGGCCGTTAAAGAACTCAATTGGGGGTCACGTGCTCACACGTGACCAAGGGTCACGTGTCAGCACGTGACTGGTTTCGAAAGCCTTACAGTTAATAGAATTAAATTCTAAAAGCTTCTAAATCTTTCCAAATGGAAAAGGATTATGGGGACCATTGGATTAAAGATCCAAGGGTGATTAAAAATCACCAATTTATGGAAAAAATCTTAGACAAGGAAAGATTTCCCCTAAATCTCACCGAAAATAACAAACAGAATATCTTTGGATTTAAAATCCAACGGTGAATAAAATTCACTGAATGATCTAAAAGATCATATTAATGATGAAAACAAATCAAATCTTTCAATGATAGATTTGCTAAACAAATTGATTCTTTTCCTTCTCCTATAAATAGGAGCCAAGAAGAGAAAAGAAGGGATCTACTTTTTTTGGGGGAGATAACAACAACAGAGAGAGAAAAGAAAGGAGAATTTAATTCTCAACAAAGAAAACCCTAGGTGAGAAAGGGAAAAAGGATCAAAACTTCAATAAAGAGAATTTAATTCTCAATCCAAGAGTTTAACTCTTATACAAAAAAGAACTTAGTTCTTCTTCTGGTTGAAGATCTGCACAGACCACATCTCCCCATAAGTTGAGAATTTAATTCTCATCGGGTCGGGATCCTGCCACGCAGATCCTAAACTTAGAAGGGGATTGAGTTTTGAGAATTTAATTCTCCTAAAACAAAACTAGGGTTTAACACTATATGAGAATTTAATTCTCCTAAAACAGAACTGGGTTTAACCCTAATTGAGAATTTAATTCTCTCAGATCAACAGGAATTTAATTCCTCCTAAAATGAAACTAGGGTTTAACCCTATATAAGAATTTAATTCTTTTACATATTTGGGAATTTAATTTCTATAAAAAGAAATTAGGGTTTTACCCTAAATAAGAATTTAATTCTTAATCTTACAGAGAATTAAATTCTCAAAATAAAATGAAGAGACTTAAAAGATCTCCATGCATGCAAAAGACCAAGGTCACATGTCCCCACGTGACCCCTGAAGAGATCCCCAGAAATGAGAAGGAGGAAATCTTTGAGGCAATGCCTCACGTGCTCCCACGTGACCTAAAAAACACAGAAAGAAAAAGCAAAGGAAATATGAGATTTGGGCGCTCTCACGTGTCCCCACGTGACCCCTTAGCGAGTGCTTTGATGATCAGTGCATAAATCTCCATCACGTGTCAACACGTGATGCTCAAAAGATGAAGAAGTGTTTAACACTTAATTGCAGAACGAAGAAAAGGGATCTGGTCCCACCTTTGGGCGCTCTCACGTGTCCACACGTGACCCCTCTTTCTTTAGTGTTTAACACTAATTTGGGGATTATATTTCCAGTGTTTAACACTGATTGTTTCTAGTGTTTAACACTAAATTGAAGATTATATTTCCAGTGTTTAACACTGATTGTCTTTTAGTGTTTAACACTAATTTGAGAGTTCTATCTCCAGTGTTTAACACTGTTGTTATTTAGTGTTTAACACCACTTTTAGCTAAATTGGCTAATTTTCCAGAGGCAAAAGTCCCTCCTCCAAATGAATCTCAAAATTGAGGAAATCAAAGACAAAATGATTGTCAGAACCCCCAAACCTTTGTTTAGCACTGCTGAATGATGAGGGGCTGAACCTAGACAAATGTCTAATGACCCAAAGGGCCAATATTTCAAAAATAATTAGACTTAGCCCAAACTGGCCATAAGTCCTCAAATCATCTTGAACTGAGCATATCTGCTCTTTCAACCAACTTATTGGTTCAAGGGTACATCTCTGAGCTCCTCTGATATTTGTCGTTGTAATCCTTCAACGTCTTCAGAGAGGTGATGGGTCTCGACAGCCATACATTTTATTGGACCACCATATCCTTATACTGGCAATGGACCACCATGTCCTTAAACTGGCAAGGGACCACCATGTCCCTAAACTGGCAATGGACCACCATGTACCTAAACTGGCAATGGATCACTATGTCCCTAAACTAGAACAATAGAGCCCCCAAATGCTCTCTTGTTGGATCTAAACGATCCTGTTAAGTTGATCTTAGTCTCAAATTGGACTAACGTATTCTTAACAAACGTTTAAGTCGATCTTAGCCTCAAATATGGCTAACGTATGTCCTTAAACCAATATTCGTCCCCAAAATGGGAATGTTGGACCACTATGTCCCTAAACTGGAATAATAGAGCCCAAATGCTCTTTTGTCGGATCTAAACGATCCCGTTAAGTTGATCTTAGTCTCAAATTAGACTAACGTATCCTTAACTAACGTTTAAGTTGATCTTAGCCTCAAATATGGCTAACGTATCCTTAAACAAAACCCCCAAATCCAAATCTAAGAAAATACGGATTTAGACTAATCCACGTCCTACGGGCGACGACATAAATTAGTCTCCGTATACAATCCACGGGCAACCACAAACAAAACAAACACCCACGACACGAAGTGACCATCTGGAGAAGGAGAAAGTTGTTACCGCGATGCGGTAGCGTAATTAACTGCAGGGGCTTGCGCCTACAGGGAAGAGCGTCCCCACAATCAAAAACCCCTCAAGCGAGGGGGAATCTGACGAAATCTGCTACATCGGCCGCATCCGTCTAAACCTCCGATGCACGGTGCCATAAATCAACTTGGCATCTTCGGAGAGGTGGACGGATAGCACCAATTAGCATCTGCCCCCAGATTGCGGCAAGACAGTCCGTCTTCCCGGTTTTCGGCTGTAAACACCACATGTCCTAGTCATTCATCCTCGGGTGACTAGCGACCTTCTATCATATCTCTATGTACAACTCGTACTGCAATAGCTCCAACATTTGGGGCAATATCTCGTCGTTCGCAGCAACAAATGGATCATTCTTCTGCACGCTGAACAGTGCCTCAATCATCATGAATAAGCGATATGTCAATGGTCATCACATTCTGGCTGGCCTCTATCAGTGGCTCAATCCTCTGGTGCTGATCTGCACCAGAGGATTGAGCCACTGATAGTCTGCACGTCCGAGAAATCTCATAACAACGATCCATCAAACGCTCATGGTGCGAAAACACAATAAAACGATGCCTCTATATGCAATCGTATGTCCCTAGAATCACGCCCTGGTCAGTCCTCGTCCGTGACGAGCTCGTGCTGACCACAACTCTAGCCGTAGCTCTCTCTGCCCGTATAATCATGGCAGCAAAACCATAAACCGATATCGATGAGAATAGATCATGAATGAATATAATAATGTGCAAGGAAATGTACATCCTAAGGCTTCTTAAGCGGAGTAGCGTATCGTAAGTATGCCGCGGAACATACACACGGTACGTCACTCTCCTTAAGTCACCTACTCCATCAACCAAAGTCAACCCATGCGACGAAAGTTCGGGTCTAATACCCCCTCGACTAAGTCTAAGTTCCATAAGGTCAAGCCTAGATTCCGTATATATACAAACGCCCTAGGCACCGCATAGTCAAACATAGACTTGAACCAAGGTTAACCTAGTGCTCTGATACCAACTTTGTCATGACCTGAAATGGCACGCGACTGGCACTTGAATCATATGAAGTCTATAGGACCCCATCTAATTCAAGTAAGCCAAGAAAACCCAGAAATATAAACCATTTTAAATAATAAATGAAGGAAAAATGGTTTTAAAGAAGTGGTTTTAATAGCATAAGCCGAATATGCATTTTAAAATCTCAAGTCTTTTCAGAAAATTTCGGCAGAGTTTCCTTTGTAAATTCTGGCCACAAACGGGGTACAACATGAATAATATATGCACAATGATAAAAGGCATCCTCAAGCGGGAGCTAGCTCTTCGTCAATTGATAGTCACAACCATGCAAGCAATATAATATACAATGCCGAAGGGCGAAGATCAAAACTCAAAAGGAAACTCAAATCAACATGAAAACCATAATAATACAACGTGCGTCTCTAAGGTCGAAATAATAATACAACTGGTCTCTAGTCTGAAATAATATACATGTCTGGTTGATGGAGTTTACTAGATACAACTGAATATAAATAAAATAGAAGGGTGGTCACGATGCAAGTGAACCCACCTACCAAAGAAAATCATCCGGAATGGAAGCAGTGTCCCAGCAAAGCCGCACGAAACCTGTACGGCAAGACCTGCAAGAAACTGTGGTACAACGGGGGTGAGTTGCCAACTCGTGAGTAGAAAACATCACCGAGCAGAAATCATATGTATGACTCAATCTTAGGTCAATACGATCAATAAATATAACCTAAAAATGATAAAGTCTGAAGCATAATAAGGTGGCAAGGGTAAACATCTATACAAAAGTGTAATCCCATGTGCTCGTGTCAGTGCCTCAGGTAGCAATATATCATGTGTAAGAGGTATGATGGTCATAATATGAAAATAGAAGGCATATAAATGATAAAACTGTTTTCTTGTTTTAGTGAGATATCTGTATATAAATCGAAATGTCATCAATGAAATCATCATAAATCAGTTTCTAGCATCGACACAAAATATAACCCAATATCTCAATATCCCAAGCTCCGGCTATCTGGACTGGCCTGTATCATCAAATCTCAAATACCTCAAGTATCCATATCTGGGGCTCCGGCTATCCGGACTGGCTCGTGGGCTCCGGCTATCCGGACTGGCCCGACTCCGATCGGTATCCTCCGGATATCCGTCGAGTCATAAAACAATCACCGGTCAGCAATGCTCCCCTGTCACAGGCTCAATGCCGATCAACTGCGATCTTCTTGCCCCGGGTACCGCACCGGGTCCACCATGCAGCCACAGATGGTTCCTGCTCCTCCTCGAGTTGGGTGTATGATATCGCTTAAGAGCCGAGAAAACTTATGGTGGACATATCTCAAATCATATCGTGAGAGAACCGCAACTTTCATTTTAAAATGATAATCAGTTTTATAAAATCTCGCGGTTTCTCCAAACCCATAAATCTCATGGAAAACCCAAATCTCGAGAATAAAAGACAATGAATTTAAAAGTATTGGGCTCCGGTAATTCCGGACTTCCTAATTAACAATGCATGAAAATGAACATATAGATATGCATGAAAATCACAATAATGAATGCGATGTCTAAGCTATCATATAAAAGTAATCGCATTAGTACCATGTCGAAACTAACAGCTAACAATTTATACTAATGAATAGTATTTTCTAAGTGTACGTGACATGACAATTACTGATGATGATGTGTGTGAGCCGGCAAGTAGGTGTATGTGGAACGCATCATCGGTAATGGTGCTGGTGTCCTGACAGCATGATTTCATTAATAGCATATGAAAATACAATATAAGCATGCAATGCGATGCGAGCAGCAAGAATATGCGGGAGCTGAATAATAAACACAATAATAATGAATATGCAATAAATAATATGAGTCATACAGTAAACTACAGGTCTAAACTAACAGTCTAATCAAAAGATAAGGAGACCACCTAAATATGAGTCGACACACACACACACACACACACACACATAATAGTCGGTGATCCCGCCTCAACAGTATCCCATATGATACCCTATATAATATGACATCCTCGAGTCAAGAGTGCGGATTTATCATCAATATAGCTCGTACGGTAACTCCATCGTACGACATCCCAAATCTGGGTACGGGTCAATATCACATTTATCTCATTATTCGTCTGGTATCCTTTTCATCATATATCATGATCTGGGGGTACTGATCTACATCTAGTACATACTGATACCATCTATATATGCATGTGTGTGTATGAAAACTCCACGTCTAAAGGACCCGCTAAATATCGTGTCGTATCTCATAATACGAATCACGTCATATCACCGATCTCATGGCATCCAGCCCAATCTCAAACGACTCATCTCCAATCCAAAGTACTATCCTCATAATCCATGTATATGTATACGTATATATATATACATAGTCCCATACCCATGTGTGTGTGTGTATATATATATACATATCCCCAAATACGCACAGGTAAATAAAATGAATGTATGTGTGTGTGTACGTGTATGCAAATCACTACCCTAGGGTTCGCGACTAAACACTAACTTACGAGTATACTATACTAATCCAAAGTCATTCCATATCACATCCGTATATGTATATATATAATATAGATATAACGCATTCGCGTTCTATTACGAAACCGCGGGGGTGCTATACGCCATCCACCCGACTTCCCCCGTACATATATATCTACTCACATGCTCTTGCTTGCCGATGTCGATGCCGCCATCCTCTTCTTCATTGTCTCGTAATCCCCATGGGGTACCTACATATCATAACACATCGCAAATGCGTATTAAAATCAAGTCGGAAACCAAAACGGCACACGTTCCGCTCATAGGTTAAAACCTATAACCTCGCATGCAAAACACGATCAGTAATCCTAGTCGGGGACATTCAAACGCCACACGACGGAAACACAATATCAAATACAAGTCCAAGTTCATTAAAAGCTGTAAACGAAATCAAAATTCTTGAAAATTAGCTCCAGATTTTACCCTAGGCCAAACTAGCTAATTTTGCATACAAGAGGGGTCTAATTTACTGGAGATAAAGCTACAGAACCAATACGAACCAATTTGAACCAGGTCTGGCCTCAAATTGCGGCCATAATGAATTTATTTTCAGCCATGGAGAGGAATTAGGGTCTAGGGTTTCAATGGGGGGTCCTAGGTTGCCTGCACACTCCTCTGTGTTTGCTAAAAAATTTTCAGGTCACCCGGGTGTTAGCGGATTTCATTATACCCTCACAGAATCCACAATTCTCCGATATCGGGTTTTCTAAGTTCATAATCCGGGGTTTAAGTCTCAGGTTCAGTCCACTATATCATTACAACAGGGGTTGTATAGTCTCTACTAACCTCAATTACACATCACAACTCAAGAATTCCTCAAACCCTAACTAGAAATTTCTAAATCTTACTAAACGACACTAAATTGGTTCTAAGCTTACATTGATACCATAGGAAATGAAATACTATTCTAATGGTGCAGAAATTATCTTATTTGGCAACTCAAGAATTTTCTTGAGTTGCCCCAAGTGCCCAAAATCCTTGCTTTCTTGGTCCAAAGTGTTTCTAGTGAGCTTGTGCATGTTTTTAATGAAGTGGGGATGAGCTTTTGAGTTGATTTTGATGGTGAAGTGAGGTGGTGAAGGTGGTGGAGGCGAGGGGGCTGCCATAGGCTTAAGAGGATGGAGAAAGATGAAGAGAAGAATGAAGGAGGAGAATAGCCATGGTCAAGTTTGACCCCTCACCCCCTCTCTCTCATGCCCATCCCTCATTTCTTTATTCTTTTCCATTTCTTTTCTTTTGTTATCTTTTCTCTTCATATTAAAACAACAACCATGCAAAAAAAAAGAAAATGAAGAAAGGCCATGATAAGAAAATGTAACAAGTGTGAAAAATGACATATGCATGACATGTGCACAAAACACGTTTAATGCGCGATTAACTATATTTAATCGCGATTAGCATTAAAATAGTGTATAATAAATCGTAAAATTTCATAATTTGCATAAATCACATAAAGCACCCTCTTTTTAGTAATTTCTATAATTTTCCAAATTTTTCCCAATTTATCGGTATTTAATTATACCGCCTTATTAAAATATTCATAATATTTATTATTTAATTTTATAAATTCCCAAAAATAATGTTTTATTTTTCTGAAATGTTACACTACCTCGGGACTAATTCCACCTCAATTAGGTACGAATAACCCGCAACCACCTCTTGTTGAAGCGCCTCAGTGAATTGCGCTCCAGGATCGTTTCTATCGTACCCGCTCAGCATTTCCTACCTGTCTTTCACTTCCGCCGGCAAATGGGGATAATTTCGAAATTAAGCCCCACTTCATCAACATGTTGCCTAAATTTCACGGACTGGAATCCGAAGATGCCTATATCTTCATCAACAAGTTCCAGAACGTCTGTGCAATGATGAAAACTACCCAACTGTCCGACGATGCTATACGGCTAAGAGTCATTCCTTTCACTCTATGTGACCTAGCTAAAAAGTGGCTGTATAGCACCACGTCACATTCCATAACCAGTTGGGATGAGTTTGTAAAAGCGTTTATTAAAAAGTTTTACCCAAATCATAAAACCGCGAGAATAAGGAACAAAATAAACCAATTTTTCTAGCTTCCTGCTGAACCGTTTTGGAAGTGCTTTGACCGTTACAAAGACCTTCTTGTTCAGTGCCCTCATCACGGTATTGAGAGATGGCAACTTTTCCAGACCTTATACGAAGGACTGAACCCAGCAACTAAGCAGTTGCTGGAAACCATTTGTCAAGGCTACTTCCTATCCAAATCTGATGAGGAAGCTTGGCAATTTTTCGACGATCTCGCGTAGCGAACGCTTCAGTGGGAAAGCACCAGACCTAACACTTCATCTAATACTTCTTCCGGTCTGTCTAAGGGAGGTGTTCATCAACTTGATATCTCAATTGCAATGAAAACCGAAATGGCTGCGATCACACGGAAACTAGAAGCAATTGAGAGCAAATTTTCATCGCCTTCTCCTGCCCCTGCTCTTCCCCCTCGTACCATCTGTGCTTGTTATTCAGACCCATCCCATCTGACTGAAGAGTCTCCTTACAACCCACCTGCTCAAGGACAAGATCAGGTCAATACCGCATTTCAGTAAAGACAAAGAAATGATCCATACTCTTCCACATACAATCCTGGTTGGAGGAACCACCCCAATTTTTCCTGGAATCAGAATCAACAACAATTCCAAGGCCACAAAAATTTTCAGAGGTCTCCTCTTCAACAACAAGCTCCTCAACAAACTCAATTTCAGCAACCTTTCCAACACCAACCTTTTCAAAATCCACCGAACAATTTTGCACTCAACAATTCTTTCCCTCAGAACAATTTTGTTCCGCCAAATAACGATAAGGTTTTCTCGCTAGAACGAAGTCTGGAGGCGTTTTTAAAGCAATCGACTCAATCCTCCGCCAATATCCAGTCTTCCATTCAGTTCTTGGTACAACACACTGCTGCACATAGGAAAAGCATCAAAACTATCGAAGCCCAGATTGCACAACTGAATGCGGGTTTAAGAGAGCGAGAGAAAGGAAAGCTTCCATCTCAACCACTCCCAAATCCTGGTCACCCACATAATGCACATGTTGCTCTTGAAAAACAAAACCATAATGTGAGTGCCGTGACTACATCGAGATCTGGAAGGATGCTGCACAACAACGTTGGCACAGATGATGACACCCCGACCGCTTCTTCTTCTTCTTCTTCTTCGTCTTCTGAGCCTGTTCTCCATTCTTCAAAAGGCTCTTCTTCTTCTGCTGCTCCGAACGGACCCACATCTCACTCCACAAAAACACCAGCACTAGGATCCGTTCCAACTCTATAATCTCCTCCATAAGTATTGGACTCAACCAATTTTCAAAATGTTCCATTTCCAAACCGGTTGAGATCCAATAAACAAAATCCACAAATGGAGAAGATTGTGGAGTTATTTAAACAGGTTAACATTAACATTCCCCTCTTAGATGCAATCCAACAAGTCCCTTCCTATGCAAAAATCTTGAAGGACTTGTGCACTAAGAAAAGAAAATCTCAGGTACCTAAGAAGGTTTTCTTAGCTAGTGCAGTGAGTGATGCTCTTACCCAAGCTTTACCACAAAAATGAAAGGACCCCGGCTGTCCTACGATTTCAATGACTATTGGGGATAAGAACATCAACCTTGCACTTTTGGATCTTGGTGCCAGTGTTAACCTACTTCCGTATTCAGTATATGAACAATTAGGTGTAGGAGAGCTGAAACCCACACACTGTACTCTCCAAATGGCAGACCGATCTATCACCCATCCTAGGGGTGAGCTAGAGGATGTGTTAATAAAAGTAGGGGACTTCATATTCCCCGTTGATTTTATTGTTTTAGACACACAACCTGTAGCTAACTCCCGGAATCAAATTCCGGTGATACTCGGTCGACCATTCCTTGCGACCTCGAATGCTGTGATCAATTGTCGAAATGGTTCGATGAACCTATCTTTTGGAAACATAACAATTGAACTCAACATTTTTAGGTTGGGGAATCAGCCCTCTGAACCTAATACTCATATACTGGACGTTTGTTCGATCAAGGAGATCGTCCCTGAGGACTGTGAGTTCAAAATTTTTTTGTTCGATCACAGCAATCTTGACGCTACTAGTGCGTTCCTCATTGAATCTGATACTGCTCCCGACAGTGATTATGAGTGTTTCACTTTCTTGAATGATCTTGACTTGTCGCCACCCGAGATTGAATCCTTTGAATTTTTGGATGAGTTAGCTGAACCATCCGACTCGGTCGCATACACTCGTTTTGAGCCTCTGTTAGAATCCTTCGAGTTCGAGATATTTTCGCCGATTTTGCCTTCAATCGTTTCACCTCCAACGCTCAAACTCAAGCCGTCGCCATCTCACCTCAAGTATGCATACTTAGGTGAGAATGAGACCCTACCTATCATTATCTCAGCATCTCTAGCTTCAGAGCAAAAGAAATCCCTTCTGACGGTCTTGCAGAGCAATCGGCAAGCTTTTGGCTGGACTATGGCTGACATCAAGGGGATTAGTCCCTTGATCATTGAACATCACATTCATATGATGGATGATGCCAAGCCAGCTAGGGATCCACAAAGACGACTCAACCCAGTCATGAAGGAGGCTGTTAAAAAAGAGATCGTAAAATGTCTTGATAGTGGTATCATTTACCCTATCTCTGATAACCAGTGGGTCAACCCGATACATGTTGTCCCTAAAAAGTCGGGCATAACGGTCATAACCAATGAGGCTAACGAGTTAATTCCTACTCGCACCCAAACTGGGTGGCGAGTATGCATCGATTATAAAAAACTCAATACCGCAACGCGGAAAGACCACTTTCCGCTACCTTTTATTGACCAAATACTTGAACGATTGGCTGGGCATGAATACTACTGCTTTTTGGATGGCTACTCCGGCTATAATCAAATTCCCATCTCCGAAAAGGACCAAGACAAAACAACGTTCACCTGTCCTTTCGGTACTTTTGCATATCGCCGCATGCCCTTTGGGTTATGCAATGCACCCGCTACCTTCCAGCGGTGCATGATGGGAATTTTTTCAGACATGGTGGAAAAATTCTTGGAGATATTCATGGATGATTTCTCCATTTTCGGCGATTCCTTTGACGAGTGTTTACAGCATCTCGACACTGTCCTTACCCGTGTAAGGATAAAAACTTAACTTTGAACTGGGAGAAGTGGCACTTCATAGTACGCGAAGGTATTGTCTTAGGACATATCATCTCGCAAAATGGCATTGAAGTGGATAAAGCTAAGATTGAGGTCATTTCCAATCTTCCTCCTCCCAAGTGCGTTAGAGACATCCAAGCTTTCCTTGGCCATGCCGGTTTCTATAGACAGTTTATTAAGGATTTTAGCAAAATTGCTACACCCTTGACTCTTTTGTTGGCCAAGGACACCACATTCGATTTCAACTCGAGCTGTGTGACTGCATTTGAATCACTTAAAAGCTCACTCACTTCTGCTCCCATACTTTCTTCTCCTGACTGGACGTATCCATTTGAGATTATGTGCGATGCATCCGACTTCGCCATTGGTGCTGTCCTAGGGCAGCACACCGACAAGATGCCACATGTAATCTATTATGCTAGCCGAACCCTGAATGATGCCCAGCTAAATTACACAACAACTGAGAAGGAATTCTTGGCTATTGTGTTTGCATTAGAAAAATTCAGGCCTTACTTAATCGGCTCTCTAGTTATTGTCTACACAGACCATTCTCCTCTTCGCCATCTTTTTGCAAAGAAGGATGCAAAATCTCGGCTGATACATTGGAACCTCTTACTCCAAGAGTTTGATCTTGTCATCAAAGACAAAAGAGGATGTGAAAACGTAGTAGCCGACCATCTTTCACGACTTCCTTCTTCGCCGACGCTTTCACTTCCAATAAACGACGTTTTTCTGGATGAACAGCTCTTGACAGTATCATGCAAATCCTGGTTTGCAGATATTGTAAATTATTTAGCAACAGGATTACTGCCAAACGAGTGGTCAAGTCAAGAGACTTTGTTTCTTATCCCAAGTAAAGCACTTTTACTAGGACGAACCTTATCTGTTTAAATACTGTCCCGACTAGATTATTCGTCGGTGTATGCCTGACAATGAATTCAAGAGTGTGCTGTCATTTTGCCATGATCAAGCGTGTGGCGGGCATTTTGGTCTAAAAAAGACAGCCGAGAAGATCTTGCAGTATGGTTTCTACTGGCCACAACTCTTCAAAGATGCTTATGATTACTGCAAGACGTGCTCCTGGTGCCAACACTTGGGCCGGATATCCAGGAGAAACGAGATGCCGCTCCAACTAATCTTGGTTGTGGAGATTTTTTATGTTTGGGGGATTGATTTTATGGGGCCGTTTCCGAGCTCTTTTGGGAACTTGTATATTATTCTCGCTATTGATTATGATTCTAAGTGGGTCGAGACTGTGCCCAGCCGGACTAACGACAACAAGGTTGTCGTTAGGTTTCTTAAGGAAAACATTTTCTCCCGGTTTGGACACCCCCGCGCAATCATTAGCGACAATGGAACTCATTTCTGTAATAGGACTTTCGAGTCTTTGATGCGGAAATATTCCATTAATCATAAGCTGTCAACGCCCTACCACCCGCAAACATGTGGGCAAGCCGAGATTTCAAATCGGCAAATCAAACAGATTTTGGAGAAAACGGTTTCCAAAAACCGTAAGGATTGGTCTTTAAAACTTACTGATGCCCTTTGGGCATTTCGAACTGCTTATAAGACCGATCTTAGCATGTCTCCTTATCGGCTTGTTTACGGAAAGGCTTGCCACCTTCCAGTGGAAATAGAGCATCGTGCATTTTGGGCGATTAAGGAGTTGAATTTATCTCTTGATAATGCGGGCAGCCATCGGAAGCTGCAGTCAAACGAATTGAACGAGCTTCGGGATGAAGCTTACAAAAATGCGGTTGTCACTAAAAACCGAACTAAGGTGTTTCACGATAAACACATTATGCGCAAAACATTCACACTTGGTCAACAGGTATTGCTTTACGACACCCGGCTACATTTCCATCCCGGTAAGCTCAGATCTCGATGGAAATGACCATTCTTTGTGCGGACTGTATATCCACACGGTGCGGTTGATTTAGAAAATCCTGAGGACGGTTCACTCTTCAAAATGAACGGACATAGGTTAAAACCGTTCCTCACTGCTGACCCTTCGGAGGAGCTCCTGATGTTGTAGGAGCCGGTTTACATCGACTGATCTTCCTCTGCTTACCACCAAAGTTCGGTTATCCAGCCATAAACAGTGGGAACACTGTTTCAAATAAATTTGGGGGTATGTCACACTTGTAATAAAAAAAATATATATATAAATTAAAAAAAATTTCAAATTTTCGAAGGTGTTTTTGTAAATATTCAGTTCTATTAAATAAATAAATAAATAATACAATTTTTCTTTACAAAATAAATTCCTATTTTTAAGGGGTCCTTTTTGCAAATAACCAAAACATCCCCTATATAAACACCCCGACCCCTCTTCTGAATTTACAGAACCCTAATTTATCCCTCCCTCAAAGCCCTAGTCTCCGCTCCAAGTTCTGCAGAGAGGTCTCCTCCCGCTGCCGCGCTTCCGCTGCACAAGTCTTCTTCTGTCGTGCAACCGCCGCCTCTTGGACTCTTCACCTCTGAATTTTTCAGAGGAGGTTTGCATTTCTCTGTTCCTCTCTGTAAATTTTTTATAAATTCCTGCACTTCTCTGTAATGGCACCTACACTGCAATTCGAAAGGGATTTTTCCCAGTTGTTCGCACACACTGTTTACGGTAGTTATTTCGGCGAAGAGTCTCGAAAGCGTGGATGGAACTTTTTGTTATTTAACCATCCGAATGCATTTTCTCTTCTGGATCTAGTTGCACGTTTTTATGAATGTATGGAGGAAGGTTGTCTTGCACAACACGGGTACATTAGATTAATGTGGGGGGATAGGGAAATTTTAATTGATAGGGACTTCATTCACGAAGTCACCTTAATACCACGACTCCCCATTCACGACCAACCCCTCCGTTTTGAAGACTACCTACCTCTAATGGGAAACGACTGTTCTAGGGAGACCCGAAAGGGTATTCAGGCTCGCACGCTGTTTGCGAACGTTTTAACTGTGTGCCGTTAGGCACAAAACAATATTTTTGGTAGTTTGCACAACACAAAAATTTTCACACCATCCCTACATATAGTGCAAACATTGATGACACGAAACCCAAGCTATGATATGTGCACTGTTTTACTTCACTCGATTGGCGCCGGCAAACGGGCAACCAATTATCCATGCCCTATGTTGGTGACACAACTGTGTTGCCATTTCCTCCCTGTTGAGGAATTTGAATTTTATATGCATAGTGGGATTCCAATTCGACCCCTTCTTGAGGGTGTCTTCACGTCCTACACACGTTTACATGATTTTTGATCGCGCACCGAGTCGGCCGAGGATGTGATGGCCAAAACCCTAGCTCGAGCTCCACAGCGAGTGACGAAGAGCTTACCCCCGCTGCGCAAGCATGCTTAATTCAACGAACCCATAGGGGGTAGAAAGAGTGATAGGGATGCTGAATAATTTTGATCAGCGTATAATGAGCTTGGAACAGGGGATGACCACCCTACTGGCCAGAGAGGAACAATCCCGCTCACCATCTAGGGGACGGGGGACTGATAGGGGAGAGGCTAGGACTAGTGAGGCCATATCTAGTAGACGCCCAGGGAGCAGTGATGACACTGCTATTAATAAGTTTGGGGGTGAGGGCATTGTAAATAGTTATCTTTGTATTGTCTACATATTTTTATTTTTTGTACATATTTGTTTTCTTTGCATATTTAATTCCGCATTGTATCTTTATAAAAAATATAAAAATAAAAAAAAACAAAAAAAATATAAAAATAAAATCAATAAAAATTGAAAAGTTCAATTTTGGCCATATTTGACTCAAGTTCAACATGACGGTTGACTAGTTAGGAAAAACTAGATCCTAAACTTAGTAAATTAAAAACCCTAAAAATAACCTTTCTTAAAGTTTAACTGTAGAAAATATACGTCCTTGTAATTTATTTAGAAATAGGCAAATTTTGAGTTCAGTTCTTGGGCTAAATCGAAATAAGGGAAGAGTATTGAAAGCTCTATTTGAAGTATAAGTCTGAAAAATAATTCTAAACCTTAAGTCCAAATTTTGAAAATATATACCCTACTTTACGCACCCACACACATCTTGAAACTTGGGATAGTAGAGAATACCTTGAAATCCTCTTGTCTAAAATCCTTAGTATGAAGGAAAATAAAATAAAAGTATAAGTGGTGAATAAAGAGATAAAAAAAATGAACACTGGTTTTGTAATTACTTAAGGCAGCATAAATAAAAAATATAGTGAGGGTGCTTTATCACCTAGTGCTTTAGACCAACTGGTTTGGGAGTCACTGCTAAGCCCTAGGTATTGCAAGACGAGGAATTACGCCTAAATACGCAAGTACATTTTGTAATTGGTCGTTTAGTACCTCAAGAACTATTAACGGTCGCATGAAGGATGTGTGAGCAATTTCATCTAAAATTCACCAACTAAAATTATTTTGGAAGATGGACAAGAGTATGATAGCTTGAATTGAATTTCCAAGTGTAGGGGTGATAATTACACACACGTAGGGGTAAATAATTGGAGTTTGGAGGAGAGATGGGAATAAAATATAGGGTTTATATCTTCAGTAGAGATGATAAAAATTCCTGAGTTAAAATTGCACCTTAGAAGGAAAACTTAGGAGATGCTGAAAGCTTTATAAACTGGCAAAACGTATATGATCTTAAGATAAATGAAAAGGAAATGTGAAAAATACGGGTTGATGGTTTCTAAGTTGAAAATAATAGAATTTCTTGCTAGAATACTGAATTGAAGAATTAGAGTCAACGGCCGAATTGATTGGATTTTGTGGGTAGTATCCGCTGAAAACCCTCAGGAGACAACACTCCTCCAACTAGGGACACTTAAAGGTTTAACGGCTTGTTGCACGAGCTCGGTGCAGTCGTGTTCTATGCAAAAGTGAGGCTAGGATTTTTCGAGAATAAAATTGGTTTTGCTCGGGACGAGCAAAAGATAAGTTTGGGGGTATTTATTCATATCAGATTTTTGTATTTTTATATCGCTCAATCTTAATCACATTGCATATAAGTAGGCACTTTTGATCCATGTCTGCTAAATAGTTGCAGGTTACAGGTTCTCAGCTTTTTACAGTGAAATTCATGAAAAGTCGCAACAAATGCAGGACTACGGCCAACAACAGATAAATACGGGTTTCCGCACACTATCCGTATGATGCCGCCTACTAGTTCAAGAGACAAAATGGAAAATCGTTGGTCACTTCAATACACGAAGCACAAGGGCAGCACAAGATTCAAGACTTCAAACGCGGAGTTCAAGGCAAAAGTCCACTGCTGGATATCTGGAAGAGAACATAAGAGCTTTTGAGAAACCAAGTGTACCAAACAGAAGATAAAAGCAACAGAAAGAAGCCCTGAAAAAATGATCCAACAAATCCACCAAATGGCCGCGGAACCGCGGCCAAACAGGCACTTCTGCCGCGGAACCGCGGCCGCATTCTGTACATGTCGGTGGCAGTGTCGGTGTTTTGACTCGGCTCTCTTGGGATATTTTTGTAATTTCGTGTATGGATCAGAATGTGAACCTAGGATTTTCCTATCTATAAATAGGAGAGCTCAAAGCCAAATTAGGTATGCTTCCTTTTATTTTTAGATCTAGAATTTTAATTTTGTTCTTTATCAATTCAAAAATTGTAGAGATCATTGAGAGGTTATCAATAAAAAGTAAGTTCCTTCATTTTTCTCGCATTTTTCTTATCGTATTTTATTATCTGCAATTATTATTTGTTAATCTAGTTGTAGAATTTAATCTGCATTTTTCTTATCTCGAATTTTATTTTTATCTTTTTAATGGATGAGTAATTTCTCACTTGTTAGGGTAGGAGAAGGAAGGTTTGAGAGAAGAAAATCTCTCTCACTCGTTTTTTTGCCCAACACTTTAAATTTGGACTCCCTTTAATTGACCCACAATCCGCTCACTACGGCATCTTATCCTACATGATAGCGGTGATTCCCTAGTTAGACCGGTTGTGGTTGAATTAACCGGAGGTTAGAGCTAAGAGCCAAGAACGGACGGATAAGGACTAAAAGGAAGAAACTAAGTATGGAAAGCCAAGCTTATACTTGTAAGTTTCTTCGTAGTCGCGCTAATCCTCGTTGTTGCCGATTACCTTAACACCAATATTAATAACTAAGGCATTGAAAGAAGAGAGGAATTCCAAAAACTCGAACTAACCTAATCCTCACCCTAGCAAGTATTTTATCATCATTTATCTCATTCGTAGATCTTAAAACAAACCACCAATTTTTTTGGACTTAACTCGTTAAAACATAAAGAAAAAGATTCCATCTCCCTGTGGATCGACCCGTACTCAACCGGCAAGCTACCAAGCGAAACCGTCTTGATTGTGGTAATTTTAAACATAGAAAATAGAAAACAACAATCATGTCCTTACGATACATGAGGAGAACTAACTTATAAGATTCTCTTGACTCGTAAGAAAACACCTTCGTGGGATCCTTACGACTCACGAAGGAAAAACACACTTGGGAGTCCCCACGACTCCTAAGGAGAAAATACACTTTTCATACCAGAATATTGCATTTAATGCCGTCCATTCTTACGCTCGTTTGTTTATAGGTAGGTTCTTTTAATCCGTGTTTGCTGCATATTTACAGGCTATAGGTTTCTAGTCCAAAATAATGCAAATCATACAAAATCTCCAATATTACGCCAAAATCCAGAACATCTGTTGACAACAGATAAAAGCCGGGTTCCGGTCATTCGTATCTGTCCAATGCCACGTACCAGTTCCAGAGACAAGACATATGACAGTGGTCATTCGTGTCTCAGACAAGCATAGAGCATGAGGGGGCAACACAAGAATCAATGGGTGCGCGGAGCTTGAGGGAGATGAGGTCAAAAGTATTATTTTTGATGCCAGTTTGGACTGCTGCAGATCTGAAGAAATTGTTGATGCAATTCGCAATTTGGAGCATGTAGAACAACAGAAGAAAGCAACACAAGAAAACCCAGAAAAAAACGACATCCCAGCTCCCTCAAAGAGCCGCGGAACCGCGGCCGAGTTGACTCGGTGCCAGAAGATAATTTAGGGGTAGTTTAGACATTTCATTTGGGCTCAGAATCTTTCCCTAGAGTTTCAGCACTCAGCCTATAAATAGCTCAGTTTTGTGCCAAGCCAAGGGTCTTCTTTTCATGCCTCTTTTTGTTAGGTTTTAGTGTAGTTTAGTTTAGCTTCTTCTTCTTCTTCTTCATTCTTTCCTCCATGAAAATTGTAGTGAGAGATTTTTGAGTGGAAGATCAATAAAGATGAGGGTTTTTAGTATCTTGTCTCTTTTATTTCTTTCCTTGTAATTTTATTATCTTGTATTATAATTTTATTTATTGTTGTTAACTAGTTGTTGTTATTTCTTTTCTTGCTCTTTTTCTTTTCTTCTTTTCTGTATTATTTTCAAGTGATGAAACTTGACGGAGTTCCTTGCTAAGATGAGAACCCAAGAGTTAACTTGCACCATTTGTAAAACCGTATTTTCCTTTTCTCTCTTTTCTTCCTTCTTGTTTTGTTTTATTTTCTTTTATAATGTGTGAATAATTCCACACTTGTTAAGGTTAAGGAAGGTGGCATGAGGGACGGAAAAATCCCTTGTGCTTCTCTTCGCCAAATATCTTGAAACGAACCTCGACCAAACAAACGTAACCCCCTCACTTCGGCGTGATATACGTGACATATAGCCGCGACCTAAGTCGAGAAGTCCTTTAAGCGCACTACAACGTGACATGTAATTATGACTTAATTGGATATATGGTTGCGGGTGTTTGGCCGAGGGTTGGAAATAAGCATATTTAGTGGACAGACAAGGGGCACTAGGAATGGATTTAGCGTTGGAAAGCTCGCTTAAACTCACAAATACCATTCCTATGTCCTCCTAATCCCCACTACTTTCGATTATCCCAACATTGTTTTAAGAATGGCAAAAGATAAGTATAAGACTAATCCTAACTCTACTAACCGACCTTAACCTTAACAAGCTTACTTGAACCTAAATACGAACATTTAGGATAGAACTGAACAAACATATACACATTCTTTATTGACTCGTCTAAAACTCGAACGGACATACATCCTTCTCCCTGTGGATTGACCCGTGCTCATCATGGCTAGCTGCAAAGCGACACCGTCCTGATTGCAGTTAAACTTTAGAACTCTTAAAACTCGACACGCCGAAAGCGTGCGATCAAATGGCGCCGTTGCCGGGGAGAAGCTAATGTATTTTCTTTCTTGTTATTCGGGTTAACATTCTTTTTGTATATATATAAAATTATAAATATAAATATAAAATAAAATCTTTTTGTTATTTTTGATAATTTTTGTATGCAAGTGTGCAGGCTATCTAGAGCAAGTACAGTAATCAAAAAAGAAAACAGAGCATTTTATTTTGGAGAAGAGACCAAGGGGAGTGCAGGAACCAAATGCGAAGACCCAACTCCATAGTTTGACCGCGGAACCGCGGTCAAAGTAGGGATTTTGCGGCGGTTCCACGGTTGTATTGAGGCCTCTGTGCCCTAATTTTTTTCTACCCTTTCTCTTTCCTTTTATCTCCTCTGTGAATTCCACTAAACTGTATTTTATGCAGGTTTCTTTGCACAGATTGCGCCGCCGCCAAATAAATTTTTTATTGTTTTAGATTTTGTTTGTTTACACGCTTTGCATATAATAATACGGACTTTAAGGGGCTATAACACCAATTCAGATTGGGTGTGGATTTCATCACCCGTCCTAAGACCCCACAAATCACTAATTGCATACACATCACCTTGAGCTAATAAAATATATCTAGACCAAACCTATAAATACTTGTCGCGCTCAAGTGAAGGTTGCGGGGAATCGGCCGTTTATCTAAACTTGACTTTGTGGTGCCTAGGTAAGACAGGTGAGAAGGTAATTTTAAAAGGCCCGTCTCACGGTGATTCGTGAGCGGAACCCTCCTTATCTCACTTGTGCTTACCTGGCCACAATTGGCAGTGAAGAGGCGATTCGAGAGTTATCTTGCAACTTGTCGCTTGGAAATTTAGGAGCGGTCTAGTTGGACTTTGAAGACCCTAGCTCTAGGTATTGTTTGTGCATATTGTGATTGTGCTTGTGCTTGTGCTTGTAAAAAGTTAGTCCCATAATTCCGTATTCTTTAAAAAACAAACAATTTTAAAACTCCAAAAACAAACATTTTTTTAAAATAAAATAAAATTTAAAATATAAAAAATATCCACATTCTTTTCCCCCTCCTTTTCTTCTTCTTCTCTTCATTTTATGGGTACTCCACCTAGAAAAACTCTTGCCGAATTTTGGTACCCACAACCAGACATTACTTTTTACGGTTCTTGCTTTGGCCGAACCTCGAACAATCCATCCATGCCTAAAATTTCTTTGAAAGATCGGATAGACACATTGAGGACAAACAATTGGACTGCGCAATCCACTTCGTATCAACCATTTCAAACATTCACCCCTTCTTACGTTGATACCCCTTTTGAGAGTCCAGTTGTAACTCCAAGACCCATGTCCATTGCTGAACATATTGAACAGTCCCGTAGCCGATCTTTCACTCCTTTCACCACTTCCAATTCTTGGGATCAACAATTCCATTCACCTTCTTATCCAAATGTTGATCCTACCCCTGTCCAACCATTCAATTCCTATCATTCCTACCCGACTTTTGCACCTTCCCTAGACATTGCTTCTACACTGCCATTTAGGAGTTTCCAGTATCAAAACAACTTTGAATCTTTTATTGAAACCCCTTCACAACCCATGTCTAGCCTAGAACAATCGTTAGAAGACTTTCGGGTAGCTTCGTGTCAACAGTTGATGGATTTGAATGCGTCCATGGCCGCCCTCATACAACCTACTGACCCGGTAGCTAGTTTCCAACTAGCTCCCAATTTTCCAATGTATGATGAGGCGGTTGGACAGGTTGAGAATTTGAGTGGAGAGAGTGAGCTGTATACCTTTCCAAATCAAACCTACCCATTTCAACTTGAATCCCACAACTCCGGTTTTGAATGTCTATCAAGTGTTCCAAATGATTCACCAGTTGAAAATAGAACGTTTAATGAGTTGTGCGACTTTGTAGCGTTTGATTTACCTGATTGTGAAGGGCCCCTTTCGAGTGAAACCGTCACCAACCCTTTTGACCTCTACACCTCCATCTTAAAACCTGAATTGATTAATATTCATGCTTTTGATGAGGTGTCTGAGAATATTGATTTTCACTTGATTGAGGATATCGACGTCGGGAATATTTCGGATGATGAACCCATAACTTTGAATGAGTTTGCCTTTCAAATTCATCATGTACTTTCACTTCCATGTGGACATCATCCCGGGTCATTAACTTCCTTTCCTGAACTCCATATGCGTCTTGATATTGATGATGAATGCATGGATGAGCTAATTTTTGAGGAGAATATTGAGAAATTTTTTGAGGATGAACCAGTTTTAATTAATGAGTCGGATTTTCTAATTCATCCTATCCCTTTCATTGACTGTGCACACCCTCCAGAACCTCGTAAAAACCAAAAGTCACATATAAAAAAAACGAGTCTAGGAGGTAGACCAAACGACGAGGTACGCGTGGCCATGACCCGAACCCTAACTCGGTCGACTCGGCCCGGCGACTCGGCCGGCGCCGCCGGTCTGACTCGGGCCAAACTCTGATTTTCTTCACTTCCTAGAGGCCTTTGGCCTACCACATAACTCATGTACTGTTCATTTTCCCTGCACAATTACAGAGAATTTAAAACACTCTTTTTAATTTTTTAAATGCAAAATTTAATACATTTTTTCACACCCTTTCATTTACCCTAAACCCTAAGTTTTCCTATAAATACCACACCTAAAATCACCCTTCCTCACTTCCAAAACACTATCCAAACTCTCAAGAAAAATTCCAAGAACTTTTGTGTACAAGTGGAGTTAGCGAAGGGCGAAGCTCCGGCGAACTTCCGACGGCGATCTGAGGAGATTCCGGCGACGAAACAATGCACCGGCACCTCCTACTTCCTCCTTTTCCTCTCCTCTCCACTACAATCTAGTAAGTCCCTTCTTCCCCTTCTCTTTACTATTCTAAAAACTTAGAATTTTAAAACCCGACGGAAGTGTAGTTAATCCGACTTCCGGTTCGGTTTTTCCTTAAAAATCATATTTTTCTTAAAAACAATACTACCAGAATCTCACATCATGATCATTAAACATTAACAAAACATATTGATAAATTTCATATCAAAATAATTTATATTTCAATTTTTATAGCACTTTTACAGAAAAATACCATATAGTTTAGTTTCGACATAAATATCATTACCCCTTACTATACCTTTAGTTACTTCACGAGGTAATGACCTACCTCCTCACAACACTCATATGCAATATAGCACGATGATCTTTGGGAACATATTTTTGGGAAAATACGATTTTACACAAAACTAAGATTATGTATTTTAAACAAATCATTGCAAAGCACCGCTACAACCCATTTGGGGAACCCGTTCGGGATGGTGCGGATTATCGTACATCCTCGGGCTTAGTAGTGCGAGATGCGGACCTCAGCAAGGAGCGTACGGTCTCGAAAAATTTAAAATACAATTTTCTTTAGAAAATGTGATTTCTACTATAATTAAAACTTATATTTTTAATATATATATATGTAATTAATAGCAAAATATCTATTTTTAATATTTATAATATTCCACATTTCCAAAATTCAAGAAAAACGTCTCATTTACAAGAAAATACCATACAATTCTAATATTACAAATAAATACCATATGATATGAAAAATAGGTTTTATTCACTAGAAATGTCACAATGATAAAATATACATCAAGGAAAACTTGAAACATGATAATAAAATACTTGAGGTGTATTTTGAAAATTATACAAAATTAATTTTACTTAAACTCCCTCAAGTTATACTAAATTACAATAAAGGCCCTTATAAACATAGGTTTAAGCGGGTTCAGTCTCTTGAGTCTCAGGGGGCCGGAGATATGGGTGCTTGCCTATCTAAGGTAAACAACTTAACAAACGGTGTTATCAACACGGTAATCGTCTTTGTAAAAAACACAAATCCTGCCGCCCATATGCAGCGGTTATCGATAACACCTAAACCAAATTCAGAATTTAATTTCTTTTCTAATTGTCTGACTCAGACTGAGTCTCAATATAATCAATCTGACTTGAATGAGATTCAAGTATATATAACAATTCAATATGAATCCATATAATCAATCTGTTCAATATATTCAATCCGTATTAACTGAACTGAACCATGGATATATTTCCATCTACATGATTCTCCAGTTACATCCATTTACTGATATCATGGTTTCGGCAATTCATCCATCTATACAATCTATAATACAAGATAATACAATTTACAATACAATACAAACAATACAATCAAAACAGCGCGGGGTTTAAGAGGTAGATTGGTACGGAATTGTTAGAAATGGAACGAGACTGCAACCATTAAGACACCTAACCTAAATTCAATTGCCGTTATACCGTGGCTGAACGGTTCCTTGTACTTTCCGTTCACCTTAGTCTCTGGTCTACTGAGACTCCTCTCGTATACACTGGCCTCTTCTGTACCAAGCTACAAACAACAGCGTAAATACTAAATACAACATTATAACAATATAATACAACTTTAAAAGTTACACTCTATTCTACTTCTCCCTTATCTTTGGAACTTACCAAGCGATCGTTTGCTGACGACATTCCCTTTCTTTCTTCTTTGGAATGTTGTCAGGTGATTCGGATCTTCAGGAGATCGAGCCCACCAGCGAGAACTTGGACCAGCTAGCCTTCGACCATGAGCTCTAGATACTTGTACATTTCATTTCAGTACTTTTCATTTCTGTTATGCCGCCATTTAGGCACTGCTTTTCATTCTAAGTATTTACTTTTCAGATGCATTGTACAAAAGAATGTTAATAAATAAAGTTGCTGTTCAATTTACATCTATTGTCTTTGTCTCTTGTGCATTTTATTTATATTGTTTAGATACGCTCAGCGTGTTTACTTCAGAGTAAATACGTAGCGGTCTCGTCGCGTTCTCTGCCCGTATACTGGGAAGTGGGGCGTGACAGGTTTTGTTGGTGGTCCATGCAGGTCAGAGCTATATAGAACCCTGCCACGCAGTTCAGCTCTGCGTGGACAACCTATACAATATAATACAAGAACCAGCAACTGAAAACATTCTTTACAATTCATACTTCTTGAATCTCATCATTTCATATACTTTGAATCTGTCCTAACCCAAATTTTCTTTCAAGGTTATGGATTTCCCAAACAACACCAACACTAATGTCAAAAACACATCTCCACCACTACCACTTACACCTACCGTCCCTGCTCCGATCAACGAGCAGACGGTTCTACAATCGGCAGCCTCCTGGAAGGACAGCAGCAGCAGACTGCTATTCTTTTGAACCGTCCAGAAGCGGAAGCACCCGGAGTGAAGCAATTCCGGGCATTGCACCCCAAGAACTTCTCAGGAAAAGAGAGCCCGCTGGAAGCTGAGGAATGGGCTCAGAGTATAGAAGATGATCTGGTAGCGGCACAAGTGCCAGAGATAGCTTGGGTCCGTGTTGCTAAACTGCAGCTCATGGATAATGCACGGGTTTGGTGGAAGGCGAAAGAAAGCCGTCTCGTCCAACCGATCGAATTGAAGACTTTCTGCTACATGTTCGATGCAAAGTACTTCCCTGAGACTGCCAGGTTCGACATGGAACAGCAGTTCATCCATCTGCAACAAGTTTCAATGTGGACCAAGTTAGTAGATAAATATGACGCCGAGTTCACCATGCTCAGTCGGTAAGATATGTCTCAATAATTTGATTTTTCAATAAATCACATTCTACATAGCAAACACATTACTTTAACAGATTTGCGACATACCTGATACCGACGGATGAGATCAGAGCGTCGATTCCAACAAGGGTTAGATCTGGAAATCCAGGCTGCATTGGCCACAGGATATTTTCCGACTCACGAATCAGCTCTAAAATATGCCTGCCGTTATGAGGCAGTGGTAAAGATGAGGGGCAAATCTCAATCTGCCAGAGTTAAGCGTCCTGCCACCCAGATGGCAGGAGGAGCCTCATCAAGGCCTTGGATACGTTTGCTCTGCTTCAATATCAGCGCTATCCGGAAATGCATTTGCTTCTCTACCGAAATTATTTATGACATGGCAGCCATGGAATCGCTCCCTTTTATTAGACCGAACGTATCCAAGGCCAGTCGTCTCTATTCTCCCGTTGGGCATCTTCCGCTGAGTCCCGGGAACATCCCATATCTTGTTATAGAACTGGGCTTGTCGATCAGTCTTTTTGAAGGGTACGCCTTTGCGTCTCAATAGCCTTTTCAGTCCCTCTGCGTAGTATCTGGGCAGACGGATTGGTTGAAGCCTGTCGAGCACAGGTTCGGCACCGTGCCATACTTCTTTCTCTATTTTGGTTTCCGTAGATTAGTAGAAAAGGATCGCTTTCTCATCTCTTTGCTTAGGAGGGACGTAGAAGGTCTGCAGCTCTTGCATGCTGTAATACCAAGTGCATCAAGTTCTTTGTAATGCCGCTATGGGACCAGGGTAATCTGTAAACTCTGGTCAGCTCCAGCAAAGGTCTGTATTGATGGGCAGACGGAGAACACTGTGTTGGTCTCGTCCTCAGAGTCACTGCCAAAGACCAGCATAGGAGTAGATGGTCATGGCCTATTGCCTTGGGGTTTGTCCCGAGTAGACCATCTCATCATCTTCTTCAGTATCGCTCCCGAATATCGGGATAGTGGCGATGACTTTTTGTTTATTCTCCGGTTTGCGACATCTTTCCATATCTTCGAAGTCTGGTAAGAAATACTTGGCGTCTTCATATTTACGGACCTCATTTACAAAGAATGGGTTCAGCTCCCCTGTAACTGTGTACTCGAGGCCATCCGTGAAGTACTTCATATACTGATCTTGTGTAGAAGGGATGATGTTGTACTCATATAACCAAGGCCTGCCGAGCAAAGCGTTGTAGCAAGTCTTGGCGTCAATAATATGGAACTTGATGTCAGTGACGAGCAGCTCGAAACATAATGTCAGTATTACAGACCCGAGCGTTTGTGATGATTGGGAGTTAAAACTGGAGATGGTAATTTTGTCCCGAGCTAGGTGTTGAATGTTCATGCAAATTTCTTTCAGCACCTTCACGTTGAGGAGGTTGATGGAGGACCGGTTATCGACCAGGATCTTCCATATCTTAATGTCGTGGCAGTACCCGGTGACATATAGAGTACGGTTGTGCATGCATGTTCCAAGGAGAAGATCTTTATCGCCGAATGTGATGTCAGCTGTATGAACCTCTGCCAGCTCGTCCTTTATCTTTTCTTCCACAAAGAAAGCTTGGAACTGATCAGGCTCTTATAGTGCCTTGATCAGAGAATCTCGTACCTCTTTAGATAGGAGAAGGGCATCCAAAATACTCAATTGGGAAGGTATCTTTCTCAAATGCGCTAGGACATTGTAATCCACCTTGTTCTTCTTGAGCGGGTCCTTAGCAGTGAGCTCTTTGACAACTCTATCATCGAGGGTAGTCTCCTCAGGGAATTTTTCCTTTCCTTTGTCCCTTTTGCCTGAACCTTTATTTGAAGGTACGAGATTCTTTTCAGGCAACGTACGGTTACGCAGCTGAATGTTCTCAAAATTCTTCATCTCTTCTTCTTTTTCAGAGACGGATTCCTTGAAGAGAGGGCCGAGAGCTATTTCTTCGTCAGAATCGCTCCCGAAGGTAAGAACTTGAGGTTTCGCTCTTGTCAGGATAGCATCAACCATATGACACGCTCGTCTGTCACGCTTCTTTGTTCCCGACGGGCTTTGCGCTTTACCCGCTTGAAGTGTTGTCGATGGGCAACGTATCCCTGCCACCACTTCTTGAAGGCATTGCACTCTTCGGTAGGGTATGTGACCCTTCGATAATACAAGCAGTATTTCAGATGGACATCCGGTTCGTCTGTGTACGTATTCCCGGAAGTATTTTCTTTGGAAGGTGGCAGCTTCAGTCCCATTGACAAAGTTTTGGCGAACTGCTTCCTTATCTTGATTCTGCTCCTGCTGGTGGCAAGCACACTTTGATCCGGTTGAGGTACTCTGTGGTTTCTCATCACCGGGGCTTTTTTGGCCTGACACCAGCACTTGTCCCTTTCATAAATGTCCGCTTCACGTTCTCAATCAGCTTTGCTCTTTTGAAGAGCTTCATTCAGCAGATTATCGATGAGGTCATCTGACGGTTCTATGGGTTTTGGTTCTTGATCTGCCCCCGGTTTCTCTACGTCAGGAGCTTCTTTGCCATTTGTCGATGAGTGAGAGATCATGTAGTAGCTCGCTACATACTCCACGAGTTCTTCTAATGAGGCGTCTCCTTCATCAATGTCACTGTTTCCATTCTCATGAACATGCTTGAAGAATTCTTCCAATGTGACTGGGGTCCGCATTTTTCGGTTGTATTCCTCCAGTGCGTCGATGTACTTTTGTAGACCCGTACGATTGCCATCGAGCTGCACGGGCATCTTGGCCTTCTCCTTTTTCTTTAAAGATTTCTGAGGCTTCGCCTGGAGGTTTTTCCCATCGTTACCAACTTTCAGCATTGGGCGCGGCTTCAGCATTCCGTCAATGATCTCAAGCTCCAGCGGGCTTTTCCACCTAATCGCTGGACATGCTTGAAGATCCTTCATCATTCTTTTAGTTTTAGCTGAAAGGACCACTTCCCATGGGGCTTCTTTTATAAATGAGCATGATGCCCCCAGCGTGTCCACCTTCTTAGGAGTGTGCTGCTGCGGCGGGTTCACCTTCCAGTTTTCGGACAGCGCGAACTTGCCCTGCTGGTACTGGTCTTCGACCCAATTTTTAAAGACGTAGCAATCTTCGATTGGGTGGCCCACTATTCGGTGGTAGGGGCAGTAATTGGGATTGTTGACGTCGCCCGATTATAGTGGGCGTCTCGGATCCGGCAGAGTAATGAGCATGTTGCGCACCGCCAGTTCGAATAGTCTCCTCATTTTGTCCCGGGGAAACGAGTAAGGACGTCTCAACTTCTCTTCGAGGGCTCGCGGTCTGCTGTTTTGGCGAATAACCGGTTCCGGGTCACTTGGTTGTTGTTGAGTGTTGGCGACAAAGGTCGCTTTCCCTTTGCCCTTTTCATTCCGAAGATCTGTCTTTAAAGAGGACGGCCTATGCCCCATCTGGTCTATTTGGGCTAGTTTGTCAATCAAGGCCTGAAAGGTGGTCGGCTTGAAGAACATCATAAACTGGGATATAGTTGCCTGAGGATCAAGGGTCCCCACGAACATGTCCACGGCAGGAGCTTCCTCTATGCGCTGTTCACACTTTGACCATAGGTTGCACCACCGAATTGCGTATTGAACCCAGGTCTCTCCCGGTTTCACCCTGGCATTGATTAATGCCGTGATTGGGGTGCGCTCGCTAGCGCTTGCGAACCTTTGTGTAAACAGTACCTCCATTTCTGCAAATGTCTTGATGGAATCATTCGGAAGCTCCGAATACCATTCAAATGCTGTCTCCGTCAACCTGCCGACAAATTGGCGAAGCAATAGTTTGTCATCGCCCTCGGTATTACCGCACAAAGCTCTGAATTGAGCAACGTGTTAGTGTGGATTGCCTGTCCCCTTATACACATAGAATATTGGGGATCGTATATCCTGGAGGGTACTTAATTTGCTCGTACCAGCTTGGGTAAGGTCGCCTAGTTCTAACGTCTTGTCCTGCCGCTTCGTTTACTTGATGAGCCAGTATTTGCTGAGCTATGGAGTCATCAAGGGTGGCTTTGGAGATCGTCTCCTCCCTGGCTGTTGATAAAGCCGGAGAAGGGTTTGATGTCTCCCCTCTGTCGTCTTCAATGATTATTAGAAGGTCTTCAGCTGGAGGATCCGGCTGTATCATCATCCAACCATGTCTTGGAACAGAAGCGCCATCTGTTTTATATTAGCTGCTTGTTCTGCGGCCTCTTTATCTTTCTTTGCAAGCACCCTCCGTAGGAATTCGATGTCGGTCTCTTGCTCCAGGCATTGTTCCGACGATACTACCGGGCTTTCTTTTTACCCAGTAAGTGCGGCCATTCTTGTCAACATTTCCTGGAGCTTTTGTTGTTGCTCCTGAGCTTTCGTTACAGACCGTGTAAGTGGTCGATGACTCACGGAAGCACGACTATCCTCTTTTCCGGATGCCATATAGACGGTATGCACAACCATGCCCCTAAACTTAGGGCATTTGGGTCCACTGCCTTTGATATTTGCCGCCAGTGGTGGGAGATTCTCAGGCCTTCTCTTTTTGTGGGAGGTCGAGGTTGAGGGGGCTATTGCGGTAGGCACCCATGCAGATGATACCTTTCGTGGTATGGCGGTTGGATGGTCCTCCTCTTGCCGAGCCTTCGTCTTCTTCAGCCGGCGAGAGTAAACTTTGTCAATTACAGAGTCTTAGACTTTCCGCCAAAATCTGTGGATCTTGGAGGACAACCACTGAGGAGGCTGTTCCGGCTTCACCTGTGTTGTGTTTTCAACATGAGTAGGAGACTTCTTCAATATGGCGATTGGAGAGTTCTTGCGCACCCTCCTGAGTAGCTTGAAGCTGTTCCCCATTGGAACAGCAGCGTCGGTTTCCACCGTTGGAGCTGGTGGGGTAAGTGCAGAAGGAGAGTTGCCCCAGCTTTCCTAACTCGGCGCCAGTGGCGACGTCGATCATGTCTTGTGGATGGGATCACTTCAGTTGTAGAAGCGACATTGCCATGCCCCTTGCTTTGATGAGAGGCTGCTGTTGGTGCCAATCTGTCGAAGACTGACGTCCGTTGAGAGGGAACGTCTAACCTGTCGAAGACTGAATTTCGAATAGGGGAAGCACTTGTAACGACCTTGCCCGTAGCAGGAGTTGGAACGGCCATTCTTGCGAAGACCGATCCCCTAGCAGGAGAAGCCCCTTTGACGACTTTGTCTACCAGAGTTGGAATGGCTATCCGCTTCGGGATAACCCCTTCAGGTATTACGGGTCTCTTCATGGGCCCAGTAGAGTTTTGGTTCAGCCTATCGAAGACCGAAGAGGCAGACTTGGATGACCCGTTGAGAGGGGCTATGGTGGTTGCGAGCCGATCAAAGACCGACTTCTTCGAAGCCTCCTGTGATGTCACTGAAGCATTGAAGCTCATTGGCGGGAGCATGGTCCCGAAGAATAGTCCAGTGGTGGCCTGAGTCACCTGTTCCACTGGCATTGCAAAAATGGAGGCCGCTTAGGGCCCATAAGTTACTCCTCCAACATGGATGGAGTGGTAATTGCTGTTGTAATTGGTGCAGTTGGAAGCTATCGATATCATCTTCTCTTCTGCATGGAGCAAGACACCAAATCTTAATACCTCGAATCCAAGATCAACCATATTAAACCGCGATTCGTTCGCGAACACGACACACGAAGTGTGGAGTGGAAAGAGGAAATGGTCCCACCGGGCATGCCAGAATCTGTTTACCGCTGAAAGACACGACCGGGACGTTAGGACGTCTGGCCTGAATTTTAGGGGGTAGATACTATTTGGATTTATCCGTCCACCTCTCTGAAGATGCCAAGCTGATTTATGGCACCGTGTATCGGAGGTCTAGACGGATGCGGCCGTTGTAGCAGATTTCGTCAGATTCCCCCTCGTTATGAGGGTTTTTGATTGTGGGGACGCTCTTCCCTGCAATCGCAAGCCCCTGCAGTTAATTACGTTACCGCCTTGCAGTAACCACTTTCTCCTGCTTTAGAAGGTGACTTCGTGTCGTGTTTGTGTGTTTTATTTTTTTTGGTTGCCCGTGGATTGTATACGGAGACTAATTTGTGTTGTCGCCCAAAGGGCGTGGATTAGTCCAAATCCGTATTTTTTTATATTGGGATTTGGTTTGATTTAAGGATCGTTAACCATGTTTGAGATTAAGATCGACTTAAATATTTGTTAAGGATACGTTAATCCGATGTTGGACTAATATCTACTTAACGGGGGTTCATGATCATTTTTGATCCAACGAAAGAACATTTGGGCTCTGTCGTTTTAGTTTAGGGACGTTACGGTCCACAGCTAATTTAAGGACATTACGGTCCGTAGCTAGTTTAAGGACATTACAGTCTAAGGAATTGTTGATTGTCGGGACCCGCCACCTCTCTAAAGACGTTGAAGAATTACAACGACATATATCAGAGGTGTGGGGAGATGTACCCTTGAACCAATGTCAGTTGGGAGATCTGTAGTTGGGTTTGGGATTAAGACCAATTTAGAAAAATTGTGAGCACATGGGCTCGGTTGATCTGAATTAGGGACTTTTGGTCAACTTGGACTCAGCCCACTCAGTTTTTGAATAAAGTGTTAAACACTTGTTTGGGCTCGTCCCTTTTCTGTGCAACAATGCTGAGCATTGATATGGGCTCTGACGCTCACCCTATTTTTTGTTTTTTATGGAATGTTAAACACACTTTATGGCGCTGGGCTCTATTTACAGAGCGCTTTATGTTAAACAGCGCCCACGTGAGGGGTACGTGGGGTGCTCGGCGCTGGACGCCAACTACTGAGTGCAGAGCACTCTTTATTGAGCTGCGCCCATGTGAGGGACATGTGAGGCGCTTGGCGTTGGGCACCAACCACTGAGTGCTAGGCACTCTTTATTGAGCAGCGCCCACATGAGGGGCATGTGGGGCGCTTGGCGCTGTCTCTTTCTTTGTGTATTTTTCTGAAGAGTTTGATTCTTTGTTCTCCCCTGGATCTTCAATCCCCGAGAATAAATTCATCCCCATGAGAATTAAATTCTTGTTTGTGGGAGACTTAGATCCAGGGAAAGAACTATGTTCTTTTATGAGGGTTAAACCGTTGGGTATGCAGATGAGATACTGCGATCTCTATTTACCTTGAAGAAATTTCTTCTTCCTTCTTCTCTCTTAAAGCTCTTTTTTGCATTCTCTTCTTTTTTTTGAACTTGAAATTTATCGGGGGGGGGGGTCCTTCTTTTAAGACTTAAAGTCTTGGGGCCTTTATATAGTAGAGGCAGATTTGTTGATTCAATTAAAGAAATCTCTCATTGAGAGATCCTTAATTGATTTGGGGATTTTATCCACCGTTGGATCTTTGATCTAAGGACTTCTGTTTTACAGAAAATATTTTTCTTGTTTTTTAAAAAGATTGGAAAATATTTTCCATACAGAGCTTATTCTGTAATTTTGTGATTTTTAATCACCATTGGATTTTTAATCCAATGGTGCTCTGCTTTACAGAGCATAATCTTTCTTGTTTAGAAAGATTGGGAAAATATTTTTCCCTACATAGCTTATTTTGTAGCTTGGTGATTTTTTTAATCACCATTGGATCTTTAATCCATTGGTGCTCTGTTTTACAGAGCATAATCTATCTTGTTTAGAAAGATTGGGAAAATATTTTCCTCTATAGAGCTTATTCTGTAGATTGGTGATTTTTAATCACCATTGGATCTTTAATCCAACGGTGCTCTGTTTTACAGAGCGTAATCTTTCTTGTTTAGAAAGATTTGAGGAATATTTCCTTAATCAGAATTTAATTCTTTTTTTTGATAATTTATCATCTCCGTTGGATCTTTGATCCAACAGCAGAGAACTTTTAGTTCTGGTGCCGGCGCTCTCGTGCAAGGCACGTGAGGCGCTGCCTCAGAGTTTTTAACTTTTGGCGCTGGTGTCCTCGTGCAAGGCATGTGAGGCGCTGCCTCAGAATTTTTAACTCTTGGCGCTAGCGCTGGCGCCCTCGTGCATGGAACGTGAGGCGCTGCTTTTTTCCAAATTTTGAACAGAGCCTTGCTCTTCTATTATTGGAGGGAAACAGCTTCCTCTACCAGAAAGTCGGTCTTTTGAATGATTGGCCGGCCCTCCTCAAACTCTGCCAAGGACGTCGGTCTTCAACAGGTTGACGCCAACAGCAGCCCCTCAGCAAAACCGGGGGCACGATGAAGCCAGATCCAAAACTGAGGCGGTCACTTTTGCAAGACATGCTCGACGTCGTCACTGGCGCCGAGTGAGAAAAGCTGGGGGCAACTCTCCCTCTGGACTCACCCCACCAGCTCCAATGGTGGAAGTTGGCATTGCTGTTCCAACTGGAAACAGCTTTGATCTGCTCAGGAAGGTACGCAAGAACTCTCCAACGGCGGTGCTAAAGAAATCGCCCCCCGCTTGCAGAAACCACAGTGCAGGCAAAGCCGGAGCGCCCCCATCAACGGCTCTTCTCCCAAATTCACAGGGTCTAGCAAAAAGTGCAGGACTCCGTGATTGATCAAAACTATTCTCGTCGACCAAAGAAATCGAAGGCTCGGCAAGAGAAAGATCATCCCTCCATCATACAGCGAGGGACTTCTTCTACACAGGCGCTTGTTACAGCAGCTCCTTCAACTTCGACCTCCCACAAAAGGATGAGGCCGGAGAAAATCACACCGCTTGCGGCAAATTCCAAAGGCGATGGACATAAACGCCCCAAGCCTGGGGGCATGATCGTGCATACGGTCTACATAGCTTCCAGGAAAGAAGAAAGCCGTGCTTCTGTAGGTCATCGGCCGCTAACTCGGTCGCTGACAAAAGCTTAGGAGCAAAAATAAAAGCTCCAGGGTATGCTGACCAAAATGGCAGCACTTACCGGGCAGAAAGAAAGCCCGGACACAACAGCCGAATAGCGAAAGGAGTAGGAGATCGATACAGAGTTCCTGCGAAGAGTGCTTGAAAGAAAGGACAAGGAAGCTGCTGACCAGGCTGCTAACATAAAGCAGATGGCTCTCTTGTTTCAGGATATGGTTGGAATGATGATCAAGTCAAAAACCCCAGCCGAGGATCCGTCAATAATCATCGAGGATGACGAAGGAGAAACATCGAACTCTTTTCCGGCTTTATCGGCAGCCAAAGAGGAAACAATCTCCAAGACTGCTCTTGATGATTATATCGCTCAATAAATAGAGCTCATCAAGCTAATGAAACCGCAGGCTAAATCGTCAGAACCAGACGACCGTATCCAGGCTGGTATAACCAAATTAAATACCCGCCAGGATATACGATCCCTAAGTTCCATGTATACAAGGGGACAGACAATACATACTAGAACACTGCGCATTTTAAATTCATGTGCGGCAATACTGGAGGAAGGAATATACTGCTCCTCCGATGGTTCGTCAGCAGTCTGGCGGACATCGCGTTCGAATGGTATGCGGAACTACCAAATGATTCCGTGAAGACCTTCGATGAGATGGATAAGCTCTTCTGTTAAAGATTCGCTAGTGCAGATAAATCCACTACCGTGGCGGTGTTGGTCAACGAAAGGGTTGAACCGAACGAAGCCTGGGTTCAATATGTTACCCGATGGTGAAATCTCTTGTCAAAATGAGAGCAACGCATCGACGAAGTTGCATCCGTGGGAATGTTCATAGCCACTCTTAACCTAAATTCAAAGGCGTTCCCATTTATGGCCCTTTTCAAGTCAACGACCTTCCAAGAGCTCATGGATAAAATGACTCGATTGGATCAGATGGGTCAAAACCCTTCATCATCCGATGAAGATGAATGAAAAGCGGAGGCAAGGCAGCGTTTGTCGCCAACGCTCAACAAAAAATGAGCGGCTCTAAAGCAACACGTCGCCAAAATAGTGACGGCGTGGGTACTCGCTCCTCCCGAGATATACACAGGGGGTATATTTCTCACTGGCGGAAGAATCTCTGCATAGAATGGTCCTTTCTTCTCAAAGAACAGAAAGGATATCAAGGGACTTACAAGTAGGTCCTGTAATCAAGTGGAATATCCCACTTGAACCAAAAAACCATGGGAGAGATGCGAAATCCATGTCCCACTCCGAGTCAGACGATGAGGGGAAAAAACCCCAAGTCAAGTCTATTCTTCCCAGGAAGAGGAAGACTCGGCAGAAGAAATGACGTGATATCTCGATCCTTCATATATGAAGAAGATGCTCGATCAGTATCGGAAAGCGACATTGATGAGCAGGGGGCAGGTGCCGTTTAAAATATTCGGTCCCGCAAAACAACCAGATTGCTACGATGGTAAAATAAGCAGTTCAAGAGGGTGAAGACAGCCTAAGGCATGAAGTGTCCATGCATACAAAAGACATGCAGCAGCGCCTCGGCAAGCAAGCATTGGAAGGAATGAGTTATGTAAATCCTCGACCAAACTGCAATAATGGACCGAGAAGTCTCTAAACTAGTGCGTCGCCCTAAACACGGCGATGTTGGACCGAGATGTCCCTAAACTAGCATTTCATCCCGAACATAAGAATAATGGACCAAAACGTCCCTAAACTAGTGCGTCGCCTCAAACACGACGCGTCGCCTCAAACACGGCGATAATGGACCGAAACGTCCCTAAACTAGTGCGTCGCCTCAAACATGGCGATAATGGACCAAAACGTTCATAAACTAGTGTATCGTCTCAAACACGGCTGTCACCCCAAATACGGCGATAGTAGACCGAGAAGTCCCTAAACTAACAATCCGCCTCAAACATGGCGATAATGGACCGAAATGTCCTTGAACTAACGTTCGTCCTCAAGATGGGAATGTTGGACCGAAAAGTCATTAAACTAGAAATTCGCCTCAAACATCGCGATAATGGACCAAAACGTCTCTAAACTAGTGCGTTGCTTCAAACATAGCGCATCGCCCCAAATACAGCGATATCCTCCCTTGAGATCTATATTGCAACCGATGTTTCAATGGTGAGGCTTGCAACTCAAGTCCTGCCGGCTACACTGCTACTCTGGCGATGAAGCCACCCCCAAGTCCTACCGGCAAACAGATGGGTCACCTGCGACGAAACTACTTTTGAGAGTTCCATCGTTCGAAAAAAGGTATGTCCACAAGTAAAATGGGCACGGATGAATACCGGAAAGGGCGCCATGAGTAAAAACAGCAGGACTGCCGGCGAGTTTGTGAAAACTCGAAAGGGCGCAATCTCGTATAAAAAAAGAGGGAGAGAAAAAAAGAAAAAAGAAAAACGGTATGTCCACAAGCAAAATGGGCACGGATAAAAACTCGAAAGGGCGTCGTGAGTAAAAACAGCAGGACTGCCGGAAAGTTTATGAAAACCTGAAAAGGGCACAAACTCGTAAAATAAAAAAAATTCATGTGCATTTGCATGGTCCTTTCGACCTTGTGAGGAGAAAAAAACCTGCGTGAGATCCGTACGACTCACAACACTTAAGAATCTCCACGATTCCTAAGGAGAAAATACACATACGAGATCCTTACGACTCGTAGGGAGAAATACCTTTATAAGACCCTTACGGCTCATAAAATCAAAAGGCCTTAGTCGACAGGATCCTAACCCTGTTTGATAAGCCACCTTTGTTCAAATCAATAAAGACAAATGATGAGTCGCTCCTGGCAATATTCCAGTCGTAGTGGTGCTGATGCCTAAAAAGGTATCAAACTTCAAGTCCTCTCAAGGCAAATGATGATTCGCTTATGGCAATATCCCAATCGTAGCGATGCTGATGCCAAGATTGGTATCATATTCCAAACTCGCAATAAAAACATCAGCGAGTAGCAAAAAAATGCATATGAAATAGCCGAAATGATGGGGCAACTCGCAATAAAATCAGGAGCAAAAAATATGCATATAAAAACAGTCGAAATATTTGGGCAACTCGCAAAAAAAAGTAGCGAGTAAAGATTTAAAAGAAATATCCGAAATGATTAGGCACCGCGGATAAAAAACCAAAATGATTGGGCAATCACGACTTTTGTGATATGAAAAGCTGAAAAGATAGAGTATCGCGGCTACAAAAAATAAAATAAAATTTTCTCTGCCCTGCAAGTATGTCCATATTGACTCTTGTAAACGATCCATGGGAACGAATAAAAAAAAAGAGAACCATATTTTCCCACCAGGCTCCGTCAAAGGGAGAGCCAGATCTTGATGGCAACATCTACAGCCTAAAGATCAGCTCGACGCTCTCCTCGTTCCAACAGGGTGCAGATGTGACGTCAGCAAAGCTCCAAGGAGCCAAATCAAAAAGGAGTGACGGCAAAATCCTAACTCCAGCCCGACGTGCTTCTCATGCCCGCAAGATGTAGACGCAACTTCATCAAAGACCCAAGGGTCAAACAAAAAAGAAGTAATGGCAAAATCCCAGCTCTAGCTCGACGTTCCTTCTCGATACAGATGCAACGTCAACAAAGGCTCTAAGGAGCCAAATAAAAAAGGAGTGACGGCAAAATCCTAACTCCAGCTCGACGTGCTCCTCATGCCAATAGGATGCAGATGAGACATCGACAAAGCCTCTAAGGAGCCAAATTAAAAAAGAGCGACGACAATATCCTAACTCCAGCCCGACGTGCTTCTCTTGCCAGCAGGATGTAGACGCAACGTCATCAAAGACCCAAAGGTCAAACAAAAAAAGGATTAATGGAAAAATCCCAGTTCCAGCTCGACGTTCCTTCTCGATGCAGATGTGACGTCAGCAAAGGCTCCAAAGAGCCAAATCAAAAAGGAGTGACGGCAAAATCGTAAACTCCAGCTCGACGTGTTTCTCATGCCAGCAGGATGCAAATGCAACGTCAACAAAAGACCCAAGGGTCAAAGAAAAAATGGAGTCACGACAAAATCCTAGCTCCAAGTCTTGATGGTTCATATACAACCCGGAGACTATCTCGACATTACCCCTCATTTCAGCAGAATGCGGACGCAACTATCAAATGAAATTGGAGCATTGGCATATTCCTAGCTCCGGACTTCAATTGCAATACATACAGTATAAAGGTCCTACAGATGTTTACCCTACTTTAGCAAAGAAACGGTATGACATCGTCAAAATAAAAATGAAGCGACGACATATTCCCAGCTTTGGGTCTCGACGGCAACTCATATAAAGCCTAAAAGACTATCGGAGATCATCCCACACCATCGGAGCGGAGTGATTATGACTCATCGGGGCTCCAAATTGAGCCTAACTTCAAGTAAAAAGCGTCATAGAAAATTCCTAACGCTTTCTCTTCCAACGTTAATATGACCTAAGAAGATTACTTGAAGATGTCTTGTCCAGCCTCAGAAGGGATCAGAGACACGACAGTCGCGGTGCAACTCGAACAGCAGCTTAAAGACTGCATATCGAAGAATACATCGGTCAATGTGATGGTACCACGGACTAAAACCCTAGTACCATAAACCTAACAGACCCTTGTCATAAAGAATAGGGGTTATCTATAATTCACGTTAGGATACACCTACGAGATCCTCTCGACTCGTAGGGAAAAACATCTTTATGAAACCTTCATGGCTCATGAAGGTGAAAAGCCTTAGGCGACGGGGATATTAACCTGTTTTCTAAGTATTGTGGCCCTACAAGTAGGTCCAACCTGACTCTTGTATACTATCTACGGGCCACATTCTCCAAAGTCGCATACCGGCGAGGAGGAAAAACCACTTACGGGTCCTCTCGACTCATAAAAGGAAAATTCTCTTGTGAGATCCTTACGACTCTCAAGAGAAAACACACTTAGGAGTCCTTACAACTTCTAAGGAGAAAATACACCTACGAGATTCTCTCGACTCATAGGGAGAAACATCTTTATGAGACCCTCATGGCTCATAAAATTGAAAGGTCTTAGGCGACATATCTAAACATGTTTATGTCATCGCTGCCCTACAAGGAGGTTCAAACTGACTCTTGTATACTATCCACGACCACATTCGCCAATAAAATGAAGAAGCTACTTATGGGACCTCACGACTCGTAAGGGAAAAAACCCCCGAGTAAGATCCTTACGACCCACGGAGGCGATGAACACTCAGAAAACCTCACGATTTCTAGGAAGAATACCCACCTATGAGATCCTCAAGACTCATATGGAGAAAAACCTTCTTGACCCTTACGGCTCATGAAGATAAAAAAAGCCTTAGCTTACAAGGATCCTAAACTTGTTTCCTAAGCCATCAATTCTATGGCCAAGCATAACTCTGCACTACTTCATTCACATACAAACTTACGTGGGCAAAGTAGTGGGGGCATTTGTTCCCGCCAAAAAATATGGCTCGGAGCTTATTTTTCCCTTATAAAAATAAAGGGAAAGCTCCATGTGTTAAATACATGCACCCACATGCAAAGTATATAACTATCACCTCAGGTAGCGCCGCACGTAAAGTTCATGTGGGCGCCAATGTGCAAAGCACAGGAACGCCTATTCCCTAAATATTTAAACATAATAAAACAACTATGCTCTGTTAAAATTTTTTTGAGGCAGTGCCTCACGTGCCCCTCACGAGGGCGTCAACGCCAGCGCCAATCTTGCAGGATTAATCCTATGGTGGCGCCGCACGTACTCCTCACGTAGGCGCCAATATGCAAAACACAGGAGCGCCTATCATAAATAAGAATTAAATTCTTATGTGGCGCCCACGTGCATAACACGTGAGCGCCGACGCCTAAATTAAAAGCAAGTAGAATTAATGATCTCTCATCGATGATATCCAAATTAAAAGCAAGTAGAATTAAATTCATAGTCTTAAATATGACTAATGATTTTTAGGTTCACCACTATCTTTTCCCTCGAATATGGGATTTGGTTTAAGGGTACATCTCTTCACACCTTTGATATATATTGTTGTAATTCCTCAATGTCTTTAGAGATGCGACGGGTCCCGACAACCAACAACTCCTTTCTCATCCCGACTTGATATAAAATTTCATTAAGATAAGGAATGGTACATCCTACACCGATGCACTTCCAAATTGACGTGCACACCTCAAATCAGATCGCACTCCAAATTGGGTGCATTCCATGTCACCATCGTTCACTCCGCCACGTAATAAATACATGTGCGCGTAAGATGAATAATGGAATGAAATGTTCTTAAACTAATATTCGCCCCAAATACGGCGATAATGGACCGAAACGTCCTTAAACTAATATTCGTTCTAAATAAGGAAAGTTGGACCGAAATGTCCTTAAACTAACATTCGTCCCCAAAATGGGAATGTTAGACCGAAATTTCCTTAAACTAACATTTGTCCCCAAAATGGGAATATTGGACCGAGATGTCTTTAAACTAACATTCATCCCAAACAGGGAACATTGGACCGAAATGTCCTTAAACTAACATTCATCCCAAACAGGGAATGTTGGACCACGACGTCCTTAAACTAATATGTTTTGCCCTGCGAACCGTCTCTATAATGACTACCGTATACTATCCATGGGCTATTCATGTATGGTCTAATAATCAGTTGAGCCCATATGCTCACTGCTCATAAATTGATCAAGTCTCAAATATGGCTAATGATCCTTAGATCAAACCCAAATATCTCCTGAACCGATGGACCTCACAAATGTGAGATCTGCGTCCTAAGTTCATTTCCGTTGGCAAACCAAGCTACCAACGTGGGCCCCGTCAAGCAAAATTCTTGACCTAAACCCAAATCTCAAAAATACGGATTTGGACTAATCCGCGCCGTACGGACGACGACATAAACTAGTCTCCGTATACAATCCACGGGCAACCAAAACAAACAAAAACACACACGACATGAAGTGAACTTCCAGAGCAGGAGAAAATGGTTATCACAATGCAGTAACATAATTAACTGTAAGGAGTTGCGCCTGCAGGGAAGAGCATCCCCACAATCAAAAAAACCCTCATAAAATGAGAGGGAATCAGATAAAGTCTGCTACAACGGCTGCGTCTGTCCAAACCTCCGATATATGGTGCCATAAACCAACTTTGTATCTTCGGAGAGGTGGACGGATAAGTTTAAATAACATCTGCCTCCAGAATTCAGGCCAGACGTCCCAACGTCTCGGTCCATCTTCCGGCGGTGAACACTATGCTCATGCGAGCCCTCTCCTCATCAGTTTTGAGAGATATCTCTTTGGAGAGGGTGGTTCCATGACAAACGGGTAAGTTATCACGCTTAGAATCTTCCATACTAAATCTCTTTAGTACGGTGTCTATGTACCTCGACTGTGAAAATCCCAACATTCTTTTAGATATGTCACGATAGATCTTAATCCTCAGAATGTATGAGGTATCACCCAGGTCTTTCATAGAGAACTTCTGTGACAAGAACAGTTTGGCCGATTGTAGTATAGGAATATCATTTCCTATCAGGAGAATGTCATCCACGTAAAAAACGAGAAATACCACAGTTCTTCCTACAATTTTTTTTATAAATACATGGTTCATCTACATTTTTGATAAAGTCAAATTTCTTGACCGTCTCATCAAAGTAGATGTTCTAACTCCGCGATACCTGCTTTAATTCATAGATGGATTTAAGCAACTTGCACACCTTTCCGCTGCTCCCACTGTCTATGAAACCCTCTGGTTGATCCATGTAAACACACTCTTCTAAACTTCCATTTAGAAAAGCGGTTTTAACATCCATTTGCCAGATGTCATAGTCATGGAAGACAGTAATGACAAGTAGGATCCGAATGGATTTAAGCATAACCACTAGTAAAAAGTTTCGTCATAGTCCAATCTTGTTCTTTGACGAAAATCTTTAGCAACAAGTCTAGCTTTGTAGGTTTCTACCTGTCCATCTACATCAATATTCTTTTTGAAGATCCATTTGAATCCTACGAGTTTTACCCAAGTAGAAGAAAAATCCAAAGTCCATACTTTGTTTGTGTACATGGATTCCATCTCGGATCGCATAGCATCCAGCCACTTCACCGAGTCTCTACTCGTGATGGCTTGCTGAAAACTAGTCAGCTCATTATCGTCGATGATGCAATCCTCTCGATCCCCGTCTACTAGAAAACCGTAGTATCTCTCGAGCGGATGAGACTGCCTACTAGATCTGCGGAGTGGCGTAAGTACGTCCGGTTCTATTGAAATCTCAGGTTCTACTAAGTTTTCAGTAATAGTTTGTGGTTCTGGAATTTCTTCCAGCTTTATTGCGCTCCCACTTATCTCCTTTTCAAGAAATTGATTTTCCATGAAGTGGGCATGATGAGAAACAAAGACCATTTGTTCCTCGGCGTAATAGAAATAATACCCCCTGGAATTTTTGGGGTATCCCACAAACTTACACAATACTGAACGTGCCTCGAGCGTGTCCTGATGAACTTTTTGACAAAAGCAGGACAACCCTATATCTTAAGATAATTAAGACAGGATTTCTTCCAACTCCATATTTCATATAGAGTGGTAGGCACAGACTTAGTTAGAATTTTATTCAATAGGTATGCAGTAGATTCTAGTGCATAACCCCAGAAGGAGGGCGGCAACTCAGCATTACTCATCATGGAACGCACCATATCAAGTAGGGTGCGATTCCATTTTTCTGATACACCGTTGTGTTGAGGTGTGTATAGAGGAGTAAGCTGAGAGAGAATTCTATTCTCTTTTAGATATTCCAGGAACTCGGCACTGAAATATTCACCATCCTAATCAGATCGGAGCATCTTGATACTTTTGCCGGTTTGCTTTTCCGCTTCATTCTTATACTCCTGGAATTTCTCAAAGGTCTCGGATTTATTTTTCATCAAGAATACATGTCCATACCACGAGAAATCATCGGTAAAATGAAGTAGGAATAGTCACTTCTTGCATGTGTAGACATTGGCCCACACACGTCACTGTGTATGAGTCACAGGAGCTCAGTAGCTCTTTCTTCGTATCCAGTGAACGGAGTTTTTCTCATCTTTCCTCTAATACATGATTGAAAAGTTGCATATGATTGATACTCAAACGGATCTAAGTATCTTTCTTTATGTAACTTAGTCAGTCGTATTTCATTGATATGACCAAGTCTACAATGCCATAAGAAAGCTTGGTTTGATTCTGAAGTTTTTCTTTTTATTGTGTTTTGGATGTTGAAAACTTGATATTGATTGAGAATGTATATTCCGTTATTAAGTGTACCCGACCCAACCATTTCATGATTTAGGTGAATATTTATGATATTTCTTTCAGGTGCAAAATTATATCCTTCATTTGATAACAAAGATACAGATATAATATTACACATCATACTGGGTACACAAAAACAGTTACGCAATAACAAAATATATCCACTCGCCAATCCTAGGTGATATTCTCCTACTGCAACAGTATCTACACTGGTTCTGTTGCCAACCCTGTGGGTCATATCACCTTTCCTCAAAACTTTACGGCTTCTCAGCGCCTGCAATGAATTACAGATGTGAGATCTTGATCCGGTATCCAATACCCAGGAAGTAGAGTTTATAGAGAAACAGTTTCAATCATGAACACATTTGAAACCGAAACCACAACTTTTTTCGCGTCCAGAGTCTTGGCTTTTAAGGCCCGACAATCCTTTTTCTAATGTCCCTTTTTCCGACAATAGAAGCTTTCTTCTTTTGTGGCTGCTCCCCCTTCCTTTTCCTTTCCCTTTCCCTTTACCTTTTGCACACCTCCTCTCGGTTTGGTTGGGGCCTTCTTCTTCTTCCCCTTGGTCTTAGCCTTGGATCTAGCAGAAGAAGATTCCTCAATAAAAAGAGTGAGCGTTTCCTTGGATATCTTCAAGGTGCCCTCTGCCACCCTCAATATGTTGAGGAGTCCAGGAAGTAAAACTTCTATTTTTTGCATATTGAAATTCAATAGGAATTGGGCATAGGTGGAGAGAAGGGACTGTAGAATCACGTCGCCATATAACTCATTCTCCAACGTGGTTCCTAGGTCCGCAGGCTCTTCAATGAGAGTAATCATCTTTAGGAAGTGGTCTCCAACAGATGATCCGACAGCTAACCTCGCCTGAAACAATTTCTTCGAGATCTTGTATCTTGCGATACAAGATTGCTCTCCATATAAATCTTTGGTATGGAGGAAGATAGAAGCAAGGTCCATCTTCTCGTGCTGCCTTTGATGTTCATTATCTATGGATGCCAGTACGAGACACTTGGTTTTCGCACAATCAAGATCTCAAGCCTTACGGACCTCAATGTACGCGACCAAGGATTCTGGACCTGGAATAGGGGGCTTTTGCCATGAGGACGTATGTGACCTTATCATAAGTAAAGGCTATATAGACGTTACTCAACCAGTCTTTATAATTTGTCTCAGCGGGTTTATTTTTATCTAATATTAGTTTAAGTTCCGTCAATATCGCTGCAATTAGGAGAGAGAGAAAAGAAACACTCAACAAATGCTCTTGCAAATTTATATTGGTTATTAGTTTATCTAAACAGGATGACTCCCACTGTTTCCTCGAATTCTCCTTCAAACCCTAAAAGAAGAATCAGTCAAGATTAATCACACCCTACAAGTTCGCTTATCTTTCGGCCAGGCCAATGTCGGTACTTCAGAGGGAGGCTCCTTTTGCTTTCAAACGGACCTAATCAAATAACCTCATTTTCCCAGAGGCGTAGCCCCATTAACACTTTTCTAGACACCTACTTGATTAGCTAATTGCAAAGTGAAAAATTCTCCCGAAGAGTAGTGGATACTCACAGTAGGATCAGGACCCAACTATCATTGTGTGATAATTTTGAAAGAAGCCTACCAAAAATATCACACTCCGGAAGGTATGCAACACTGGAAAATTTCCTGTATGTTTGAAACTCCCGATGTGGTTTTTGCCCCGAGCGCTTATAACCTTAACGAAGATCAAAACATCATAAGTCGCAAGTCAAGTTCAACCTGTCATTGTTCAGATTAATCTAGATCCATTCGTACAAGCCATTGACGAAGGTCAAAACAGCTGTATGTTTGTCCTAGATTAATGCATCTATCTATGTTACAGATAAGCACCCACTAGCTACCAAACACTATGCCTTGGCAAAGGTCAAAACACATAGCATGAATACTAATAGATACCTATCTGAAATGACGGAGGGCTACGACTGGTTTTGGTGAAAATGTTAACGTAATGAACTTGATATGGTCGAAGGAACCGAATAGCTTTTGAAAATGAGTGGTTTAAACTCCGCTTTTAAAAGTTGTTTTTGAAGAAAATCGAGTGGTTTTGCAATTGTTCCAACGACGTCGGATTTTAGGTTTATTACTTTGCATTGAGTGAGATTAACGTGATCCCATCAATTTACCTTATCACACCACAAAAAGAACGATAATAGAATATACGTATATGCCACCCACATTCGCCACGGGGCCCCGTCATACACCATTAGATTACTTAACTAACGGAAGAGCGGGGGCTGGACTAGCACAGATGCAAAACATATACAACATTTAGATATATATATATATATATATATATATATATATATATCCATCACAGGCATGATAAGCAACATCACAGAAAACTAATAAGCAACAAGAATAGCGGATAATTTTGGAGCCCCGAGTTTTATTTGAGCCATAAATGAAACTCGATGTTCTCTGTCATGTGGATAGCCTGTGCAATGATAAACCCCTACGAGCATGGCAAGCCACCCGCCAATCCCGTAAACGGAGCAAACCCAATTAACAAAGTGAATGGGCTACCCAGCGCTTCACGGAATCCGGTAACTTGTGCACTTCACCATGGGTCATCCTATACCCCCTACGAGTGCGGCGAGTAGCCCGCCAATTCTAGAATAAGGCACCCCGGTCTCAAAGCCATGAGATGGGGGTCTGTTTTCCTTTAGAATTCAGCTACTCGAGCACTCCTCCGTGGGGTAATCCTAGTACAGAAAAAGTAAAATATATACAATGGTGATATCGACCTCAACCCGGCTGTGCCCCGATAAAAGAATATACAAACGGGCGGAAACGACAGTCCACATATCGGACACTCGCCCCGCAATAATGAATATACATATGAATCAACACTGTACTACAACCATTGCACAATAGGCCATCCACCATGAAAAATTATCCATAACAACAGCGCAACACAGAACATCAACACGAAAATCATATTCGTAAACCTGTCTGATTGTATATATAGAAATTTGTCGAGTTATACCGCTCAATGATGTTCACGGTTGCAGAAACAAATACACAGATAAGCAAGAATTTAGAATTTCGATCGATTAAAATTTTCCGTATTTACCACTTGTACAAACCAATACACAAACACATCTGGGCAAAAACCAAAAATCACATTTCCATGAACCTGAACCCCAGAAAAAACTTGGAGCACCTTAGCCACAATTAGGCCGCGGATCCACGGCCAAATGACCTATTTAACCACGGATTAGTGGTCTAATTAGGATCTCATATGCTCAAATATTTTTCTTGGTTCCAAAAAAGCCTGCACATAATTTTAAGGTCACTAAAAATATTTTTTGGACAACTTTAAAAATCGAACAATAAGCTAGTAATGGAGATGCAATTCGGATAATTTCTGTCGATCGAAGTTCTAAATACGTGCTAACTAGCTAGTTATGCTTTATTGACCAGCTCTGATACCATATAAGTCGATGTCACACACCCCACAAGGTTTGTGGAGATGTGGAATTTACAAAAAACAATTTTAATACGAGTAACATCGACTAAACTTCCAAGATCATTCATAAACCTTAACTAACTAAACTCAAAGAGGTTCTAAACTACTATGATAGTGGTTTATACCTCTAAGATACAAGTCCTTCGGGTCTTCTTCTCCTCTGCTTGAGCTCCTAGAAGGTGCGGATCGCGCTTGATCGTCGGCCTCTTCGTGTCAAAGACGATCCACCCGAGAGTCTATGGTTCAAGCTCTAACCTCAAGAATGAGGTAACTATAATACCTAGTTTGCTAATATAGGTAGCTTAGGAGATGTAGAGAGTTAATTGGACTGTTTTATCTCAAATAACCTTAGGATTCACAACACATGTGAGGGTTAAGCTTTGAGTAAGAAGAAGGAGAGGAATGGAGAGAGGGTGCAAAAACTAGAATGATGGTAGAATGAGAGCAAGTGAAGCATGGCTAACTCTTTTTCCAAAATCAAGCATGCATTATTTTTCGATAGAAAAATGTAACCATGCTTGAATAGTAAGGTCAAATGAATAAACTAAAGAATTAGCCATGCTTCAAACCATGCCACAAATATCTCCATTTCCACCTCATTATCTATTTTACCAAAAATAGATATATCCAAAATGAGGTGTCCCCTTCTAGAAGCATATCTTGTAAAATTACAAGAATGCCATCACCGTATATACATACCCGTAGTCGTACAGCAAAAAATATGAATACCAAGAGATAAAAACAATACAATAATATAATACTAGAATGCGGCTTAATCCTAAGCCCACCAGTATTATCCGTCTGAACAATATCCGTGTAACTAGTATACGTATATGATCGGAACGCTGCACATAAAACCATATGGCCTCTATATTGTTTCGCCTGAACCAGGAAAACCCTCTGTGTGGGACTCTAAAAACTAGACAGTACGCTGGCAGTGGATTTAACCATAAGTCCGTCAGTAGCACTAACTGTACGTAACGGCTACCCAGGTACCTGTCGAAAAGAAGGTCGACGAGCAAACTCATCCGAACCCCTACCGAGCCTGTCCGTGACAATCTCCGTACAGCCGGTTTGTTCGTCTAAGAGTATCGCATGCCGGATCTAGGGATGGATCATGTTAGACCCCTAATAACCTGACAAGTCATGCCGATATGGCTCAAGACCATCCGAGAATCTACTGGTCTAACTACCAGTAATTCTCAATCCGTCCTGGTCAGGTACTTATGGTGTTGGCCAACCGAACACAACATGACATCGACTCCCTATACCGGAAGAGATGAATCCTCAACAACCGCTCACTGCCTCCATATGGCTCGGGACTGTACCCAACTAAAACCTATTTGTACGACTCAGTAGAGCCGTGGTAGGGTAGTAATCAAAGCAAGGTGGGAACTCACATGGGACAAATGACGACCTCAGGTCGATAGACTATCTGCACTCATGTTACCAGAGAACTGCTATCTGACGTTAGGTATAATACCATCAAGCCAGTTTTCGGCGAGTCCGTCCAGTGTACTCACCCCCAGTGAGCACTTGTATACAATCTTAGGTGCACCACACCAATGGCTGTAGGACCAACTATCACCCCTCGTCAGGGTCTAAATATGTATACACTAGTCTACTCTGGAATATCGATACCCAGTCTCGATACTCCCACGACTGGGGACATTTTAAGGATGTGCTTATCGACTAACCAGCTCCCACAAGTATTGTAACAACCCTAAACTTTCTGTACAATTTTTTTCAAAAATATAGAAAGGGGTACTTGAGCCTGAGCACAAGTTATAAATTTGATTTGCTTTTGAACAGTAAGAAGAAGCTTGTAGCTCATTGGTAAGACCTTGCACTATTGTTACAAAGCACCAGAGTTCAAATCCCATCAGCCACATTATCTTTTTAATTATTTTTCTTTTAATCTTTTAGATGCCCAAAGGTCTACACGTGCACAATCAGTAAAAACCAAGCGTCACTGCCTAAATAAATATGTCCACGAGGCTAGACCAAGCATCAGGGACACGTGGCACCAAGACAAGCCCCGATTCGCCCGACTCGGGCGGGCGAAACGCTTGACTCGGCCGGTGCCGCCGGTTCAACTCGATCCAAACCCCATTTTTCTTTAACTCTGGTGACTCTTGGACTCCCCCCATAACTCCTGTATTATTTGTTTTTCCTGCACATTTACAGAGCACAATAAAACACACATTTAATCCATTTTAATACAAATTTTTAATACACCCTTTCACTACCCTAAACCCTAATTTTTCCTATAAATACTACCCTCAAAATCACCCCTCCTCACTCACAAATCCCTTCCAAAACTGTCAAGAAAATTCCCAAGTCTTTTGTGTGCAAGTGGAGTTAGCAAAATGGCGAAGCTCCGACGAACTTCCGACGACAATTTGAGGGGTTTCCAACAACGAAAAGACGCACCGGCAACTCCCACCTCTTCCTCTTTCTCTCCTCTAGCCAATCATCCAGTAAGTCCTTACTTCTCCATCTTTTCTCTATTCTAAAAATATTCAAAACTAAAATCCGACGGAAGCGGAGTTAGTCCGACTTCCGATTTGATTTTCTTTAAAAAATACAATTTTTCTTAATCAAGATACCTTCATATCATCACATATTATTCATTAAATATTAAAAAAACTTAATAAAACAAGTTTCACATCAAACTAATCATTTTTGTAACTTTTATTATACTTTTGCAGAAAAATACCGTATAGTTTAGTTTCGACATAAACCATCATAATTCCTTATTATACCTATAGATAGTTCACGAGATAATGACCTACCTCCTCACAACACACATATCTAACATAGCACAATGGAATTTGGAAATATAGATTTGGAAAAAATACGACATTACATATAACTACCTTCAACTATTAAAACCTTTTTCTACACGAAGTGTATTTTAACAAATCTTTGCAATTGCGCCTCTACAACCCATTTTGTGAAACCCGTTCGGTATGGTACGGATTATCGCACATGCTCGGACCCAGTAGAGTGAGATGCAGACCTTCACAAGGAGCATACGATCTCGAAAGATTTAAAATACAATTTTCTTTAGAAAATGTGATTTCTATTATAAATAAAACTTATATTTTTAATAAATATATATATATATATATATGTAATTAATATCAAAATATCTATTTTTAATATTTATAATATTCCATATTTCCAAAATTCAAGAAAAACATCTTATTTACAAGAAAATACCATACAATTCCAATATTACAAATAAATACCATATATTATGAAATTTGGTTTTATTCACTAGAAATGTCACATTGATAAAATATACATCCATGAAAACTCTAAAGACGATAATAAAATACTTGAGGTGTACTTTGAAGATTATACAAAATTATTTTTACATAAACCCCCCCGAAGTTATACTAAATTACAATAAGGACCCTGGTAAATATAGGTTTAAGCGGGACCAGTTTCTTGAGCCTCAGGGAGCCGGAGATATGGGTGCTTGCCTATTTAAGGTAGACAACTTAACAAACGGTGTTATCAACACGGTAATTGTCTTTGAAAAAGACACAAATCTTGTCATCCATGTGCAGCAGTTACCGATAACACCAAAACATAATTCAGGGCTTCAATTTCTTTTCTAATTGTCTGACTCAGACTGAGTCTCAATATAATCAATCTGACTTGAATGTGATTCAAGTACAAATTACAATTCAACATGAATCCATGAATCCGTATATTCAAACTGTTCAATATATCAATCTATATTGACTGACCCGAACCATGGATATATTCCATTTACATGTTCATCTATTATATCCGTTCCATTACTGGTATCATGGTTTCGGCAAGTCATCCATCTATATAATTCAATTTACATGATAATAAAATACAAACAATACAAACAAGACATCAAGGGGTTTATAAGGGGTAGACTGGTACGGAACATGTTAAAGATGGCACGGGGTGGTCACTTAAGACGTAATTACATCCATGCTGTTGTTCCGTGGTATTATCAACGGAGTCTTGTACTTCTGATACCTTAGTCTCCGGGGAAAGTGAGACTCCTCTCGTATACACTGGTATCTTCTGTACCAAGCTACAAACAACAGCGTTAACACTAAATACAACATTATAACAATATATACTCTAATCTGTCTATTCCATTCTTGTCTATTTATGGGACTTATCGAACGATTTGTTCGCTGACGACATTCTCTTTCTTCTTCTTTGGAATGTCGTCAGGAGATTCGGACTCACTGGAGATCGAGCCCACCAGCGAGGATTTGGATCAGCTAGCTTTCGGCCCAGAGCTTTAGATTCCTTGTACACATTTACATTCTGTATTTTCCATTTCTGTTATACCACTGTTTAGGCATTGCTTTCCAATCCATGTATTTACTTTTCAGATGTATTGTAAAAAGAATGTTAATAAATAAAGTTGTTGTTCAATTATATCTATTGTCACTGTCTCTTATGAAATTTACTTATATTGCTTAGATACGCTTAGCATGTTTACTTCAGAGTAAATACGTAGTGGCCTCGTCACGTCCTCTTGCCGTATACTGGGAAGCATGGCGTGACAAGTATGATTGCCGTCATAACGCTGATAGTCAAGTAAGGATCCTACAGGCTTTATCAACATGTATACGAGATATAAAATAACAAGTAAAGGATATCACATGTTAAGATAAAGACAAACCAATAGTATACTATCATATCGAGCAAGATTGTCCTGTACATACATATCCCTAGCATCCTATACAATAAAGGCCTTTAGGGCATACATATCCAACAGTGACAACCAAAAACAGCCAACACCTATTCTTACCAGCCCTAGGGTGGCAAATCTTCATGAAATTCGGCTTCAAGGGATGTCTTAACGCTTGACGATAGCGTGCTAACGCAAAATAAGATCTTGGATTCGGTCACCAGCAAAGTCAAAATATTAATGGCTAAGGTCGAAGCACAGAAAAACTGTTGCTATAGTAGGAGGCTTTACCCCGCATGATATGATCTCGTAGAATTTCCCAGCGGCTACGTCGTCTCTAAATTCAAAAGATTTGACTGTAGGATGTTTTTCGTCATCCCATTGAGATGAGAATACGCGCACGCTTGTCGGGCGCATTACAGATTCCCCCTGTCTAGGGTAGGCTGGGTTTTATTGATTGTGGGAATCCGAATCCCCGGCAGCCATGAACTAAGCTGTCGTTAATTACCCCTCGCCATTGGAGCGGGAGAAACTCCGATTGACTAGTCAAACGGGTCATGCAAACTCAATGTGTAGTATTGTGTGTTGTGTTTTGAAAGGGGTTTTGGATATATCAGGGGCCCCGCAGAGTTTTTACGGGGTAAGTATATTTAGTGTGGAGTGCATTTAAAAAGGGGGAGCATTTTAAAGACGTGTGCATGGCACATGGGTGCTGGGCGCCTACGGGTCACGTGCCCGACACATAGGCACTGGCACCTGCGGGTCACGTGCCTGGCCCGTGAGCGCTTGGCACCCACGGGTCACATGCCTGGCGTGTGGGCGCTGGGCGCCAGCGGGTCACGTGTGCAGCATGCGACAGCTGGGCGCCAGTGGGTCACGTGCGCTGCACGCGACCGCTGGGCGCTGAGTGCCCGCGGGTCTCGTGAGGCGCTCGTGGGCGCTTAGCGCCCGCAGACTACGTGCCTTGCATACACCCGTGGGCCACGTGCCTTGTACGCGCCCGCGGGCCACGTGCGCTACACACGACCGCTGGGCGCTGAGCTCCCTCGAGTCTCCTGAGGTGCACGTGGGTGCTTTATCGCCCGCGGGTCACGTGCCATGCACGCGACCGCTGGGGGCCCACGGGTCACGTGCCTTGCACGCGACCGCTGGGCGCCCACGGGTTACGTGCATGACACGTGACCGCTGAGCGCCCGTGGGTCATGTGCACAGCACGCGACCGCTGGTAACACCAACAGAAAAATGGCTTAGCCCCTAGGTTAGGAGTTAAACTCCTAAGGGATTTTGAGTGGAGTTAAACTCCAAAAGATTTATATTTGGAGTTAAACTCCTAAATGATCTGGAATAGAAGTTAAACTCCTTTGAGAATTTGGGTCTTGGAGTTGAACTCCTCAAAGATCTTCAGAGGTGATCAAAGGGGGCCCCTCTCTTCTCTCTTTAGCCCTGGAGTTTCTTTTGAGCCTTGGATCTATCCAAAGTTGGATTTTTGGAGATGGGTCTCCTTCTTCCTCCTCTTGATCGGCTGGATCTTGGAGAAAAGGGGGTGATACTTAAAAGTCTCCCCTTTTCGAGATCTGATTGAAGATTCGAGCTACCCTTCAAGGGTTTTGTGGTGAAAAACTATTTATTTTTGGAAAAAGAAGAGTAAAACTCTTGATTTAATTCAAAAGGGGAAGAAGGTTTTAGAGCCTTGAGGAAGGAGAAAGAAGCACATATCCTAATTTTCGAGAGAGAGAAGAAGTTCTTCTTTATTTCAACATCATGTTGCCTTATATAGGCTTACACATTTACATATAGCCCCTTGGGCTTTACAAAATGGCATTTTGCCCATCCCATGCCTCATGTGCTCATTTCTTTTGCACATAAGCCATGGGCTTTACAAAAATTTGGCTTTATGCCCATTTTGCTTACATTCATGCATAAAAAATTACATCAAAATTATTTATTACATGATTTTTTATTTGCATAGGGGAGGCCGGCCGCTTCATGTTCGGGCTCGACTCGGGCATGAGCCCACTTGATCTAGGCTTGGGCCCACCTGGCTTGGGGTTGACCTTGACTTTGACTTGGTCAACCGGGGTGCTATTTTTGACCACGACAAAGTGCCCCCCATCAATAAATGCACACCACATATATGGGTCATGTGCATGAAATTGATGGATCTTCTTTCGTATGGAGGCGACTTGCTTTGGTTCCCACTTTTTGGGATGCACTGCCCTTTTTATGACATGGATGGTCGATGCTTGACGCGTCTCCGAGACGGAGTGTCCGTAGTAGATGTTTTCCCGGCACGGAGTGATTTGGTTCCCTCTTTGTAGGAAGCCTGCACTGCTCTTTTTACGACATGGACGGTCGATGCTTAACGTGTCTCCGAGACGGAGTGTCCGTAGTAGACGTTTCCCCGACACGGAGTAATTTGGTTCCCGCTTTGTAGGAAGCCTGCACTACCCTTTTTACGATATGGATGGTCGATGCTTGACGTGTCTCCGAGACGGAGTGTCCGTAGTAGACGTTTTCCCGGCACGGAGTGATTTGGTTCCCGCTTTGTAGGAAGCCTGTACTGCCCTTTTTACGACATGGACGGTCGATGCTTGACGTGTTTCCGAGACGGAGTGTCGGTGTATGATGTATCCCTGACGCGGAGTGTCTGTTTGATGTTTCCCCGGCATGGAGTGTCTGCTTGACGTTTCCCCGTTACGGAGTGTCGCTGGTTGACGTGCCCTCGGTATGGAGTGTCTGTGTTGGATGTTTCTCTAAGACGGAGTGTCTGCTTGATGTTTCCCCGGCGCGGAGTGTCGCTGGTTGACGTACCCCCGGCACGGAGTGTCTGTGTTTGACGTTTCCCCATTATGGAGTGTCTGCGTTCAACGTTTCCCCGAGGCGGAGTGTCTGCTTGTTGACGTGTCCCCGGCACGGAGTGTCGCTAGTTGATGTGTTGCCGGTACAGAGTGTCTGCTTGACGTTTCCCCATTACGGAGTGTCTGCGTTGGACGTTTCCCTGAGACTGAGTGTCTGCTTGTTGACGTGTTTGTGATGTTTCCCCAGCACGGAGTGTCGCCGGTCGACGTTTCCCCGGCATGGAATGTCGCTGATTGATTTGTCCCCAAAACGGAGTGTCGCCGGTCGACGTTTCCCCGACATGGAGTGTCGCTGGTTGACTTGATTCCGAGGCGGAGCATAATTCCGGCAGGGAAGATAGATATCCTGAAGCGAAGCATGATTTCGACACGGGGTACATTCTGGGACGAAGCATGATTCCGCCGCAGAGGTTGTTGGTTTGATTTGGGTTGACATCAGCATCGCTACACTGGAATATGGTACCAGGAGCGAATCATCATTTTCCATGAGAGGATTTGGGGATTTTGGTTTTGGTTTAGCGTCAGTATCGCTACACTGGAATATTGTACCAGGAGCGAATCATCATTTGCCATGGGGAGATTTCCCTCGTTCCTAGTTTAACGACTTAGGGGTCATCTGTTCCCAGTTTAACGACTTAGAGGTCATCTATTCCCAGTTTAGAGACTTAGGGGTCTTCTGTTCCCAGTTTAACGACTTAGAGATCTGTGCCTAGTTTAACGACTTAGAGGTCATCTGTTCCCAGTTTAATGACTTAGAGGTCGATTGGATTGGAAGTTTGGAATTTTGGGGTAGGGGTCGGCATCAGCGTTGCTAACACTGAAGCACAGATGCCAGGAGCAATTCATCATCTGCCTTTCCCTGTTAGGGAGCAATGGCTTATGAGACAGGTTTAGGTCCCTATCACCTAAGACTTTTCAATTTAATGAGCCGTAAGGGTCCCATAAAAGCATTTTCTCCCTACGAGTCGAAAGGATCTCGTAGGTGTATGATCGCACGCTTAGTTTTCAGAGTTCTAAAGTTTAACCGCGATCAGGACGGTGTCGCTTTGCAGCTAGCCACGATGAGCACGGGTCGATCCACAGGGAGACGGATGTATGTCCGTTCGAGTTTTAGACGAGTCAATAAAGAATGTGTATATGTTTGTTCAGTTCTATCCTAAGTGTTCGTATTTATGTTCAAGTAAGCTTGTTAAGGTTAAGGTCGGTTAGTAGAGTTAGGATTAGTCTTGTGCTTATCTTTTACCATTCTTAAAACGATGTTGGGATAATCGAAAGTAGCGGGGATTAGGAGGAAATAGGAATGGGATTTGCGAGTTTAGGCGAGTTTTCCAACGCTAAATCCATTCCTAGTGCCCCTTGTCCGTCTGCTAAATATGCTTATTTCCAACCCTCGGCCAAACACTCGCAACCATGTATCCAATTAAGTCACAACTACATGTCGCTTTGTATTGCGCTTAAAGGACTTCTCGACTTAGGCCATGGCTATATGTCACGTATAGCGCGCCGAAGTGAGGGGGTTGCATTTGTTTGGTCGAGGTTCGTTTCAAGATGTTTGGCGAAGAGAAGCACAAAAGATTTTTTCGTCCCTCATACCACCTTCCTTAGCCTTAACAAGTGTGGAATTATTCACACATTATAAAAGAAAATAAAACAAAACAAGAAGGAAGAAAAGAGAGAAAAAGAAAATACAGTTTTACAAATGGTGCAAGCTAACTCTTGGGTCCTCACCTTAGCAAGGAACTCCGTCGAGTATCATCACTTGAAAATAATACGGAAAAGAGGAAAAGAAAAAGAGCAAGAAAAGAAATAACAACAACTAGTTAACAACAATAAATAAAATTACAATACAAGATAATAAAATTACAAGGCAAGAAATAAAAGAGACAAGATACTAAAAACCCTCATCTTCGTTGATCTTCCACTTAAAAAGCTCTCACTACAATTTTCATGGAGGAAAGAATGAAGAAGAAGAAGAAGCTAAACTAAACTACACTAAAACCTAACAAAAAGAGGCATGAAAAGAAGACCCTTGGCTTGGCACAAAACATGGCTATTTATAGGCCGATTGCTGAAACCCTAGGGCAAGATTTTGAGCCCAAATAAAATGTCCAAACTACCCCCAAATTATCTTCTGGCACCGAGTCAACTCGGCCGCGGATCCGCAGCCGAGTCGCCACTTTGGCCGCGGTTCCGTGGTTCTTTGAGGGAGTTGGGATGTCGTTTTTTCTGGGTTTTCTTGTGTTGCTTTCTTATGTTGTTCTACATACTCCAAATTGCAAATTGCATCAACAATTTCTTCAGATCTGCGACAGTCCAAAGTGGCATCAAAAATAATACTTTTGACCTCATCTCCCTCAAGCTCCGCGCACCCATTGATTCTTGTGCTGCCCCCCTCGTGCTCTGTGCTTGTCCGAGACATGAATGACCACTGTCACATGTCTTGTCTCTGGAACTGGTACGCGGCACTGGATGGATACAGATGGCCAGAACCCGGCTTTTATCTGTTGTCAACAGATGATCTGGATTTTGGCGTAACAGTGGAGATTTTGTATGATTTGCGTTATTTTGGACTAGGAACCTGTAGCCTGTAAATATGTAGCAAACACGGATTAAAATCACCTACCTATAAAAAAACGAGCGTAGAATGGATGGTATTAAATGCAATATTCTGATATGAACAAATACCCCCAAACTTAACTTTTGCTCATCCCGTGCAAAACCAATTATTCACAAAAATTCATGTTTCCCCCAATCAGAGCAAAGCTCTGTTTTGAACTTCAAAATTCAAAAATCGAAGCAACGCTTCAGATGCTGCGTTCAGCGCTGCATGCCACGTGTCAAATAAGGTGCGCTAGCGATGCCACGTGTCAAACACATGTGCGCTAGCGCAGTTGCACTGCGCTCTGCGCTGCGCGCCACGTGGCGAACGAAGGTGCGCAAGCGCAAAGTGCGCCAGCGCTGGAATTAAAAGAATTCCCCACCGTTAGATCAAAAGATCTAATAATAATAAATTATTAATTAATCAGAATTAAAATTCTGTTATGGAAAGATTTTTCAATCTTGTTAAAACAAGAAAATTATCTTCTGTAAAACAGAAACCTTAGGATCAAAGATCCAACGGTGGGAAATATTCCCAGATCAATCAGAGAAAGATCTCTTAAACCGATTTAACAAATCAATTGGCCCTATATAAAGGCCCCAAGACTTCAAGTCTCAGATAGAGAAAACCCTCTGCAAACTTTGAGAAAAATCTAAAGAGAAAGAAAGGCAAGCCTTTAGAAGAAAGAAGATCATTTCTTCATCTTTAAAGGTAAAGAATTAATTCTTGAACAACAGAGATGAAATCAACTCGTAAAAAGAAGAAACCTCTTCTAAAAAGATCTTAGATCTATAAAAAAGACCAAGGTGTCATGACCCGCAGGGTACGGAACGTGACCGGCACTTAAGTTACGAAACGTCTCAAGGCGTCCGTAAAATAAGTAAGCCGAAGCCCAGAAAACAAAACCCGATTAAGAAATAGAGTGAAGGAAGAACCAATTTATTTAAAGCACTTTATTCCATTAAATCACATCAAGTCCTTTTTAAAAACAACTTTCCTTTTTCCCCAAAAATTCCGGCAGAGTCTCCTTGTAAAACAAGCCCTCAAACGGGTACAAAACAGGAATATAAATGAATAACATGAATATGGTATCCTCAAGCGGGAGCTAGCTTTTCGCCTCAAGGCGGTCACAAATCCCACGCAATGTAAAATAACAATGTGCGTAAATAGAATGAAAGCACAAGTAAAATAACATGTCGACTCAAGTGAGCTTGACCCCAAATAACATAAAATCCACAAGTCTCACAGCCTCGTCTCTAGGTCAATATACAATAATCCAAATAACTGGTACAGCTGAAATAGTAGATGGAGTACTCTAGATAAAATGAGTATATAAGGTGGTACAAAACGATAACATAACCCGCCTATGAGCAAAAGTCTCGAGTCCAAGCAAAAAGGGCAAAAGAAGCTAGTGTGTCCGCCGCTACAGTACTGACAGAGCGGACTTGCAGAAAAGCTGTGGCACAACGGGGGTGAGTTTCCAGCTCGTGAGTAATAAATAACATCTACAAAGGCTATCACATGCATACACACAAGTATCCTAGAATCTCTAAAACAGATATGGTAGGGTATACTAGCAGGTATGTATGCAGCATGAATATACTAGCAAGTATGTATGCAACATAAATCAACTCATGATCTCAATATGTATATATAAGAATCATTCTATCTCTTATTTTTGAAACTCTTTTTAAATATTAGCATAATACCTATAGAATCAACAAAATCCGTGTCCAGCAACGATACCTCAAAACTGTTTCAAATCTCATATATCCATGTCATAGTATCTCTGGCCTCAGCCGTCCGGCTGATCCATCTCAAATATCAATATCTCATCATCTCGCGGCCACGGTCGGTATTCTCTGGATATCCACCGTGCCAAATGAAGTCACCGGTAGGTAATCCGTCCCCTGCTAGGCTCAACGCCATCTCCTGCGATCTTCTTGTCCCGGGGTACCTTACCGAGCCCACCATGTACCCGAGACGGTTCATCCACCTCCTCAAAACGGGTCTCGAAAACCACAACAAACTCATGGTGGACGACACTTACATCACTAGAAAACCGCAACTTTTTATATTTTAAAAGATAATAAGTTTGAAATCTTGCGGCTTTCCGCCGAAATCCAGAAATATCATAAAATCTCAAGAAACCATCATGGGTGCATATGTCAATGTTAATGAATGCATATGGTATCAATGTTCAGTTGCAATGCATGATTAATAACTAGGCATGAACAAATGATATAATGATATACATGCACATGAATAGAAATTTTACAATTTTATTTTAAAGATTTATTGTAATAGCACAGATCTAAGCATCAATTATTAACATGTTTCAGATTATAAGTTATCTAGTGTCGTGACATGGCAATTACCAGGGCGTGTGTGTACACATGAATAGTGCTCGTGCTGCATATAAAAACCCTGGTAATGGTGCATGTGTCCTACAGAATGAGTTCGCATATGTATGACAGTATAGAGCATGAATGTAGCAGATAACATACAAGTGTTCTATTTCTAATTACTGACATTGCTAGGCATCTTTTTAAGTTACTAAAACTATCGGGCGACTTGCGCCATCCAAGCGATGGTCCCCCGTAGATGTTACATCTACTCACTCGTGATCTCGCGCTAGGTGTGTCCGACCACCTGATTTCCTTTCTCCGCAGCGCTCGAAGTCTCTGCCGGCGAACCTAGAATTTATAAAAGTCACACACATAAGGTAAATCCTGCAAAAATGCGATATATCGATAAAAAGGATAACACGTGTATGAAATTAAACGCGCGTGCACTCGATGCGTCGCGACGTGCGTAAACTCACCAGAATCACTCCGACACGCTGTGTCGCGCAGCGTGCCACAGAACCACGCGGATCACGCGCTTGTCGCATAAGTTAAAAAAAACGTCGATAACTGGTTTTATGCTCCAGATTTTGACTCTGGTCCAAACACAAAAAGTTACAGATACCAAAAACCCTAGCTACCCAGCATAAACCCACACACCAAAACCCAACACCCCCACCCTTACTCTAGCCGCAATTTGCGGCCAGATGTAATAATTTGCGGCCATAATAGGGAGAGGGGTCCCCGTGCTTTGTGTGTGTGTGTTTGACATGGTCACTGTGCTACAGTCTCCTCAATTTTATTCTGAAGGGTTCGGGTCAACAGCAGATTTTAAAGAGGCTAAAAAGTCGATAAAAACGCTAAATTACACCAAGTCGAACAAATTTGGTATGTTTTGTGAAATCTATGACAAAACATAGGTTAACTGGTCTCAACAGCACCTAATTAGGCTATACTAACAATCCAAACCATCACTTTGCCATTCTCACTCAAATTTACCCAAAACTAGCACTAATCTACATAATAAGCACTAAGCTAACTAAACTTCAAGCTTAACAACCATGAAAACAAGTTTAAAAAGGTTATACCTCACGAGATCCTAGGATATAAGAGAAGAGAAGAAGAAGAAGATGAAGAAGAGGCCACTGCTGCTGAAGTGCTGCTACTACTATTGCTGCTACCGAAGTTGTTGTTGTTGATGCTTGCTGTTGCTGATGCATGCTGTTGTTGTTGCTGTTGTGTTGTTGCTGTTGTGTTGTTGTGGCTGTTGTTCTGGCTGTTGTTGTGGTTGATGTTGTTGTTGTGTTGGTGTTGATGATGTTGCTGCCACTACTGCTGTTGCTGCTGTTTATTGCTGCTGCTGTGCTGTGCTGATGATGGTTTGGTGGCTGATGCAGCTGTTGTTGTGTTGTTTATGATGTGTGTGTGTGTGAGTGAGAGGAAAGATGTGAGTGAGATGAGTGTTTGAGGGATGAAGCAAAAGATTTGAAAACCCTAGAGCCACTTCTCTCTCTCTCATTAAATGCTTGCATGCTCAAGCCATCATAACATCTCTCTCTCCACAAGTCAACCCTTCACTCTGAATCAAATTTTAAAACTAAAAATCCTTAATCAACCCAATTAACTTAACCAAGAGATTTAAACCATCAAGGTTGTCTAAACATGGTTAACCCACATGCACATCTAAACTTGGTAACCCTAGACTTAACCCTAGCTAACATGCACAAGTGTGTGCAGTCGAGATAAAATTCTAATAAAATAACCATAAAACCAGATAAATTATTAGAAACCTGTTTTTGGTAAACTTTTTACCAAAACCCTCACATTAACACACAATTACCACTAAACACAAACTCAGGTGTTACAGTCTTCCCCCTTTAAGAAAATTCGTCCCCGAATTTAAAATATATAACTACGCGTACCTTCAAAAAGATGAGGGAATTTCTTCCTCACCTCTCTCTCGGCCTTCCAAGTGATCTCCTCACCATTCGGGCTACGCCAAAGAACCTTCACAGACGACAGGGCCTTTGATCGAAGTTTCTTCACCTGCCGATCCAATATCTCTACTGGCTGCACGGTGAACGAAAGGTCACGCTCAAGCTGAACGGTCTGATGCTGAATCGTGTGGGAAGAGTCATGAAGATATCTGCGTAGCATCGACACGTGGAAGACGGGGTGAACATTTGAGAAGCTGGGTGGAAGAGCCAAACGATATGCGACTGCGCCGACACGCTCGAGGATCTCGAAGGGACCCATGAATCTGGGGCTGAGCTTCCCCTTTCGCCCAAATCGCATCACGCCCTTCATCGGAGAGACCCTCAGAAAAACATGATCGCCAACTGTGAACTCTAGTCTGCGACGGTGCCTGTCTGCATACGATTTCTGTCTGCTCTGAGCTGCTCTCATCCGATCTCGAATCAACTGTACTTTCTTGGTCGTCTCTTGCACGATCTGCGGACCCAAAATACTGCTCTCGCTTAGCTCAGTCCAACAGACGGGCGATCCACATCTCCTCCCATACAAAGCCTCGAAAGGTGCCATCTGAATAGTATCCTGGAAGCTGTTGTTGTAAAAGAACTCCACTGAAGGTAAATGATGATCCCAGCTACCACCAAAGTCCAAAACGCACTCTCTGAGCATATCCTCGAGAGTCTGAATAGTCCGCTCTGACTGGCCGTCGGTCTGCGGATGAAATGCAGTGCTAAAACTCAAACGGGTGCCCAATGCCTCCTGAAGTCTCTGCCATAGTCAGCTGGTAAACTGGGTGCCTCGGTCTGATACTATACAAGTCGATACGCCATGCAACCGCATGATCTCTTCGATGTAAATCTGGGCATATTGAGCGAAACTGAAAGTGGTCTTCACTGGCAGGAAGTGAGCCGCTTTCGTCAATCGATCCACGATCACCCAAATGGAGTCGTACCCTCGACTGGTCCTGGGTAGACCCACCACAAAGTCCATAGAAATCTGCTCCCATTTCCACTCCGGAATAGGCAAAGGCTGCAACTCCTGCTGGCCTCTGGTGCTCGGCCTTGACTTGCTGACAAGTCAGGCATCTCGATACGAAATCTGTGACATTTCTCTTCATCCTGTCCCACCAATAGACATCTCTCAAATCGCGATACATCTTGGTGGAACCCGGATGAACGCTGTATGTCGATCTATGCGCCTTCTCAAGAATCTCACGCCGTAGTCCCTCAGAATCTGGTACGCACAGTCGAGTCCCAAATCGCAGTACTCCCTGATCATCGATCACGAACTCGGAATCTCTGCCCTGCCTAATATGCTCCATGATCTCTGAAAGACGGTCATCTCTGGGCTGTGCTTCTCGAATGCGGTCAAGTAACTGCGGACGTGCACGAACATGCGCAAGCTGTCCTCCTGTCGGAGTGAACTCGAACTCAACTCGGCTGTCGCATAAAATCTGCCAATCTGCTGACGACTGCCTCTGTACTGTACTTAGACAAGATAGACTACCCTCGGGCCTCTTACTCAAAGCATCCACCACTACATTGGCCTTGCCCGGGTGATACAAGATCTCGCAATCGTAGTCTTTCACCAGCTCCATCCAACGACGCTGTCTCAGATTTAGGTCTCGCTGCTGAAATATATACTTTAAGCTCTTGTGATCAGTGATTATAGGTAATGTCGCTAGATCTTAAGTGCAAAGACCACTGCAGCTATCTCCAAATCGTGAGTGGGGTAGTTCTGTTCATGTTTCTTCAGCTGCCGAGAAGCATACGCGATCACCCTGTCATGCTGCATCAATACGCATCCTAGCCCCACCCGTGAAGCATCACAATAGACCACAAATCCGCCTGATCCTGACAGCAAAGATAATACCGGTGTCGTAGTCAAACAAGTCTGTAGCTGCTGAAAACTGTGCTCGCACTCCTCCGTCCAAATGAAAAGAACTCCCTTCCGGATCAAACCGGTCAAAGGTGCAGCAATACGGGAGAAATCCTGAACGAATCGCCTGTAGTAGCCAGCCAGGCCAAGAAAACTACGGATCTCCATAACTGATGTCGGTCTGGGCCACTGCTGAACGACCTCGATCTTCTTTGGGTCCACACATATGCCATCACTCATAATCACGTGACCCAAGAACCCAACGCTGTCCAACTAGAATGCACACTTGGAAAATTTTGCGAAAAACCGGTGCTCTCTCAAAGTCTGCAAAGTAATCCGCAAGTGCTGCTCGTGCTCCTCTCGGCTCCGGGAATACACCAAAATATCATCAATGAACATTATGATGAACAAGTCGAGATACGGCCTGAATGTACGGTTCATCAAATCCATGAATGCTGCTGGGGCATTGGTGAGTCCGAACGACATCACCAAAAACTCATAGTGGCCATAGCGCGTGCGGAAAGCTGTCTTCGGTATATCCTCCTGTCGAACTCGTAGCTGATGGTATCCTGATCGCAAATCGATCCTCGAGAAATAACCTGCCCCCTGAAGCTGGTCGAACAAATCATCAATGCGTGGCAAGGGATATCTGTTCCGCACGGTAACTTTGTTCAGCTGTCGGTAGTCGATACACAAGCGCAAACTGCCGTCCTTCTTCTTGACAAACAGGACCGGAGCACCCCAAGGAGAAACACTGGGTCAAATAAGTCCCTTATCTAACAAATCTTGCAGCTGAACCTTCAACTCTCTAAGCTCCGTCGGGGCCGTCCGATAAGGCGGTATAGAAATAGGCCCCGAGCCGGGAATCAAATCAATACAGAACTCAACCTCGCGCTCAGGCGGTAGCCCAGGTAGCTCATTAGGGAAAACATCGGGGAACTCACATACAATCGGAACCTGGTCCAATGGAACATCTGTAGCTCTAGTATCGCAAACATAAGCTAGAAATCCCCGACATCCCTTCCTCAACAGCTGTCCAACGCGAAGGGAAGAAATCAACATGTTAGGGGCGGCACCACGGTTCCCCTGCACAACAAAAGCTGGCTCGCCGGGAAAACAAAATCTAATCGTCTTCTCACGGCAGTCCACAGACGCATAGCACGTGGCTAACCAATCCATGCCCAAAAGAACGCCGAAGTCCAACATCTCAAGAAGGATCAAGTCGACAGGTAACTCTCGCTCACCAATACGGACGACACAGGATCGGAACACGTGCCTAGCAACAAACGACTCTCCTACGGGAGTGGTCACAACAAGCGGCTGATCATGCAAACCGGACTCTCTACCCAAACTCGGCACAAAGTGTGTGGAAACGTATGAGTGCGTGGATCCGGGATCAAACAACGCGTGTGCATCAACAGAACATACTGATAGGGTACCTGTCACAACGGCATTGGATGCCTGTGCATCCTGCGGTGTCAAAGCAAACACTCGGGCCTGTCCTCCACCAATAGCTGGCTGACCTCGGCCTCGGCCTCTGCCTCCTCATCCTCTCTGAATAGGTCCGCCGCGTCCATGGCCTCTGGGTGCACTTAACTGACGTGGAGCATCGCTTATGGCAGGGAGTAGAGCTCTCTGAGGAGGGGGTGGTGATGGTGGTAGGGTCACATGCGGAACTGTCGCCGCTCCCTGTCGTCTCGCTGGACAGTCTCTGACATGATGGTGCGGACTCCCGCACCCATAACATCCTGGCGACAGCTGCTGCCCCTGAGGATACGAACTATATAGCTGACCTCGTCCAAACCCTCTGCCGGCCCTATCTCTCGAAAAGAATCTGTCATGCTGCCTCTGATCTGGCATACCGGTATGAATCCTCTTCGGCCCGAAAGCGGCCGAATTCGCTGAAATACGTGCCTCCATCCGTAATGCCGTATCCATAGCAGCTGAATAAGTGTCGAAGTGCTGGGCGCCGATGGCAAGAAATAGCTGGGCATCAAGTCCCTGTACGAACCTCTTTACTCTCTTCTCTTCGGTATCCACCAAATACGGAGCATATCTGGACAACTGCGTGAACTGGACGTCATACTCAGACGCCGTCATCCCTGGAGTCTTTATCAAGGCCTCAAAACTATGAGCTCTGGCGTCACGAACGCTCTCCGGAAGGAAACGGGCTAAAAATACCGCTGTGAACTCGGCCCAAATCATAGGAGGTAGACCTGCAGCTCGACCTCTCAAGACTGACTCCCACCATGTCTGCGCGAGGCCCTCTAGACGGAAGCTCGCAAGCTCTACCCATCAATCGTCAGAACATCTCAGCGAACGGCAAATCCTGGCTAAACTGTCAAGGAACATCTGCGGATCCTCTGCTGCATCGGTGCCTGTGATGACTGGAGGTCTCAGCCTCATGAAATCCTGCAGCGATACTGGGATAGCCACGGTAGTAGTAGTAGGAGCCACTGTCAGGGCAGCAGGTATCATGGTAGTCTGGGATGTGGTAGGTACGTCCTCCGGCCTCAGTGCACGACTGGCCGCTACTAAGGATCCCACCATTTGTCGCAACTCCTGCATACCTCCCATCATCTGTCGTAGCTCCTCCATACCAGACTCAAGCCTATCCATACGTCCTGGGGAAGGCGGATCAGTCTGTCCCTGCGGTGTAGGCATACCACCCTGCTCGGTCCTCGTCTCGGACGAGCCAGCTCGAATCTCATCTCGGGCGGCAGCCCTCTGCGCTCTCGTAGCCCTCTGCGGCATAGTGATTGGTACAGGAAACAGGGCAATAAGAACGGTGCAATAGAATCATAGGATACACGGAATTGAAAAAGGAATTTCAAGCGAGTATATCCTAAAGTCACTTAGGAGGAGTACCGTATCGGGAGTATGCCGTGGACATACGCATGCTACGCTACCCTGCTTAAGTCACTTGCTCCATCTACTAAGGGTCATCCAACGCTCGGAAGGGTAAAACCTATCGTTCTGATACCAACTTTGTCACGACCCGCAGGGTACAGAACGTGACCGGCACTTAAGTTACGAAACGTCTCAAGGCGTCCGTAAAATAAGTAAGCCGAAGCCCAGAAAACAAAACCCGATTAAGAAATAGTGTGAAGGAAGAACCAATTTATTTAAAGCACTTTATTCCATTAAATCGCATCAAGTCCTTTTTAAAAACAACTTTCCTTTTTCCCCAAAAATTCCGGCAGAGTCTCCTTGTAAAACAAGCCCCCAAACGGGTACAAAACAGGAATATAAATGAATAACATGAATATGGCATCCCCAAGCGGGAGCTAGCTCTTCACCTTAAGGCGGTCACAAATCCCACGCAATGTAAAATAGCAATGTGCGTAAATAGCATGAAAGCACAAGTAAAACAACATGTCGACTCAAGTGAGCTCGACCCCAAATAACATAAAATCCACAAGTCCCACAGCCTCGTCTCTAGGTCAATATACAATAATCCAAATAACCGGTACAGCTGAAATAGTAGATGGAGTACTCTAGATACAATGAGTATATAAGGTGGTACAAAACGATAACATAACCCACCTATGAGCAAAAAGCTTCGAGTCCAAACAAAAAGGGCAAAAGAAGCTAGTGTGTCCGCCGCTACAGTACTGACGGAGCGGACCTGCAGAAAAGCTGTGGCACAACGGGGGTGAGTTGCCAGCTCGTGAGTAATAAATAACATCTACAAAAGCTATCGCATGCATGCACACAAGTATCCTAGCATCTCTAAAACAGAAATGGCAGGGTATACTAGCAGGTATGTATGCAGCATGAATATACTAGCAAGTATGTATACAACATAAATCAACTCATGATCTGAATATGTATATATAAGAATCATTCTATCTCTTATTTTTGAAACTCTTTTTAAATATCAGCATAATACCCATAGAATCAAAAAAATCCGTGTCCAGCAACGACACCTCAAAACTGTCTCAAATCTCATATATCCATGTCATAGTATCTCTGGCCTCAACCGTCCGGTTGACCCATCTCAAATATCAATATCTCATCATCTCGCGGCCACGGTCGGTATCCTCTGGATATCCGCCTTTCCAAATGAAGTCACCGGTGGGTAATCCATCCCCTGCCAGGCTCAACGCCATTTTCTGCGATCTTCTTGCCTCGGGGTATCTTACCGAGCCCACCATGTACCCGAGACGGTTCATCCACCTCCTCGAAACGGGTCTCGAAAACCACAGCAAACTCATGGTGGACGACACTTACATCACTAGAAAACCGCAACTTTTTATATTTTAAAAGATAATAAGTTTGAAATCTTGCGGCTTTCCCCCGAAATCCAGAAATATCATAAAATCTCAAGAAACCATCATGGGTGCATATGTCAATGTTAATGAATGCATATGGTATTAATGTTCAGTTGCAATGCATGATTAATAACTAAGCATGAACAAATGATATAATGATATACTTGCACATGAATAACAATTTTACAATTTTATTTTAAAGATTTATTGCAATAGCACAGGTCTAAGCATCAATTATTAACATGTTTCAGATTATAAGTTATCTAGTGTCGTGACATGGCAATTACCAGGGCGTGTGTATACACATGAATAATTCTCGTGCTGCATATAAAAACCCTGATAATGGTGCATGTGTCCTACAGAATGAGTTCGCATATGTATGACAGTATAGAGCATGAATGTAGCAGATAACATACAAGTGTTCTATTTCTAATTACTGACATTGCTAGGTATCGTTTTAAGTTACTAAAACTATCGGGCGACTTGCGCCATCCAAGCGATGGTCCCCCGTAGATGTTACATCTACTCACCCGTGATCTCGCGCTAGATGTGTTCGACCACCTGCTTTCCTTTCTCCGCGGCACTCGAAGTCTCCACCGGCGAACCTAGAATTTATAAAAGTCACACACATAAGGCAAATCCTGCAAAAATCCGATATATCGATAAAAAGGATAACGCGTGTGTGAAACTAAATGCGCGTGCACTCGATGCGCCGCGACGTGCGTAAACTCACCAGAACCACTACGACACGCTGTGTCGCACAGCGTGCCACAGAACCACGTGGATCACGCGCGTGTCGCACAAGTTAAAAAAAATGTCGATAACTGGTTTTATGCTCCAGATTTTGACTCTGGTCCAAACATAAAAAGTTACAGATACTAAAAACCCTAGCTACCCAGCATAAACCCACACACCAAAACCCAACACCCCCACCCCTACTCTGGCCGCAATTTGCGGCCAGATGTAATAAACCTGCGGCCATAATAGGGAGAGGGGTCCCCGTGCTTTGTGTGTGTGTGTCTGACATGGTCACTGTGCTACAGTCTCCTCAATTTTATTCTGAGGAGCTCGGGTCAACAACAGATTTTAAAGAGGCTAAAAAGTCGATAAAAACGCTAAATTACACCAAGTCGAACAAATTTGGTATGTTTTGTGAAATCTGGGATAAAACATAGGTTAACTGGTCTCAACAACACCTAATTAGGCTATACTAACAATCCAAAGCATCACTTTGTCATTCTCACTCAAATTTACCCAAAACTAGCACTAATCTACATAATAAACACTAAACTAACTAACCTTCAAGCTTAACAACCATGAAAACAAGTTTAAAAAGGTTATACCTCACGAGATCCTAGGATAGAAGAGAAGAGAAGAAGAAGAAGAAGATGAAGAAGAGGCCACTGCTGCTGAAGTGCTGCTACTGCTATTGCTGCTACTGAAGTTGTTGTTGCTGATGCTTGCTGTTGCTGATGCCTGCTGTTGTTGTTGCTGTTGTATTGTTGTGGCTATTGTTCTGGCTGTTGTTGTGGCTGATGCTGTTGTTGTGTTGGTGTTGATGATGTTGCTGCCACTACTGCTGCTGCTGCTGCTGCTGTTTATTGCTGGTGCTGTGCTATTTATTGCTGCTGCTGTGCTGTGCTGATGATGGTTTGGTGGCTGATGCAGCTGCTGTTGTGTTGTTTATGATGTGTGTGTGTGTGAGTGAGAGGAAAGATGTGAGTGAGATGAGTGTTTGAGGGATGAAGCAAAAGATTTGAAAACCTTAGAGCCACTTCTCTCTCTCATTAAATGCTTGTATGCTCAAGCCATCATAACATCTCTCTCTCCATAAGTCAACCCTTCACTCTAAATAAAATTTTAAAACTAAAAATCCTTAATCAACCCAATTAACTTAACCAAGAGATTTAAACCATCAAGGTTGTCTAAACATGGTTAACCCACATGCACATCTAAACTTTGTAACCCTAGACTTAACCCTACCTAACATGCACAAGTGTGTGCAGTCGAGATAAAATTCTAATAAAATAACCATAAAACCAGATAAATTATTAGAAACCTGTTTTTGGTAAACTTTCTACCAAAAACCCCACATTAACACACAATTACCACTAAACACAAACTCAGGTGTTACACAAGGTCTTTTGATTTAAAAGAAAAGATCAAAAAGATCTAATCATAAAATAATAAAAAGAAGTAAAATACTTCACTCACAGATCTTTTGATCTATAAAGGCAGAGTCTTTTATAAAAACAAGAACTTTTTTTCTTTGATCTTGAGGCAAAGCTTCCTTTGAAGAACATAAATTTGTTCTTTGATCTTAAAATCTGATCAGATGCGCTTTGCGCTACTAAAAAGTTCCTTGCACTCATGAATTGCGCACTTGCGCTCATTGGATCGGCGCTCACCGCCCAAACTTGGCACATGTCAATCAGAGACACAATCTGCGCTTTGCACTTTTGAAACAGTGCACTGCGCTTATGGGTTGGCGCTCAGTGCCAAGCGCGCCACGTGTCGCTTACTGGTGCACCCACAAACTAGCGCAGCGCGCTCATAAATAAAAGCGCAATGCGCCAATAAACTAGCGCTTAGAGCTAAGCGCGACACGTGTCCTCTTCGTGTGCGCTACCTAACAGAAGCGCAATGCGCTTTTTGACTGGCGCAAAGTTTCTGACACGCCACATGGCGCGCTGTCAGAACAAACTTTGTTTCTGATGAATGCTATGCATTCATTATAAAAAAAAATACCAGAGCCCAATGCTTAGCATTATTAAAAGGGCAGAGCCTAAGTAAAGGCCTAATGGCCAGGACAAAAATAAAATGTTAAACATTTTTAACTGGACTTAGCCAAATTCTGGCCATAAGTCCTCAATTTAAATTGAACTGAGCCCATCTGCTCTCTTAATCAATTTACACCCGGTTCGAGAGTACATCTCTTTACTCCTCTGATATCTGTCGTTGTAATCCTTCAATGTCGTCAGAGAGGCGACGGGTCCCGACAACCACACATTACTACGAACTGTGGGGTCCTTAAATCCATGGACTATGATGTCCTTAACCTCGACCTTGATGTCTTTAAACTAACATCGGACTGTTGAGTCCTTAAATCCATGTACTATGATGTCCCTAACCTCGACCGTGATGTCTTTAAACTAACATCGGACTATGGAGTCCTTAAATCCATGGATTATGATGTCCTTAACCTTGACCGTGATGTCTTAAAAGTAACACCGGACTGTGGGGTCCTTAAATCCATGGACTATGATGCCCTTAACCTTGACCGTGATGTCTTAAAACTAACACCGGACTGTGAGGTCCCCAAACTCACGGACTATGATGTCCTTAACCTCGACCACGATGTCTTAAAACTAACAATGGACCGTAATGTCCTTAAACTAATTATCGACCGCAACGTCACTAAACTAAACAACAGAGTCCAATTGCTCTCTTGTCGGATCTAAACGATCCCGTTAAGTTGATCTTAGTCTAGAATTAGACTAATGTGTCCTTAACAAACGTTTAAGTCGATCTTAGTCTCAAATGAGGCTAAGGTATCCTTAAACCCAAACCCCAAACCCAAATCTAAGAAAGATATGGATTTGGACTAGTCCACGCCCTACGGGCGACAACATAACTTAGTCTCCGTATACAATCCACGGGCAACCATACACAAAACAAACACCCATGACACGAAGTGACCATCTGGAGAAAAAGAAAGTTGTTATCGCGATGCGGTAGCGTAATTAACTGCAGGGGCTTGCGCCTGCAGGGAAGAGCGTCCCCACAATCAAAAACCATTCAGACGAGGGGGAATCTGATGAAGTCTGCTACATCGGTCGCATCCGTTTGAACCTTCAATACATGGTGCCATAAATCAACTTGGCATCTTCGGAGAGGTGGATGGATAGCACCAATTAGCATCTGCCCCGAAATTCAGGCTAGACGTTTATCGCGTCTCCGCCGCTGTCTTTCGGAGGGGAACAGATTCTGGCATGCCCGGTGGGACCTTTTCCTCTTTCCACTCCACACTTCGTGTGTCATGTTCGCGAACGAATCGCGGTTTGCTGATGGTTGCCCGTGCGTTTCGAGGTACTAAGATTTGGCATTTTGCTTGGTGCAGAAAGCAAAGGATCAATGGCGTTCACCTGCTCAAAGTGTTCCACATGCACCTGCAACCCACGTCTTGCCTCAACTAGGGGTATATCTTATGGGCCCTAGGCAGCTTCCCTGTTCACAATGCCGGTGGAACAGGTCACTCAAGCCACCACAGGATTGTTCTTCGGGACCATGCTCCCGCCAATGAGCTTCACCGCTCCTGTGCCAACACCGGAAGCTCCCAAGAAGTCGATCTTCGATCGGCTTACAGCTACTGCGGCCCCTCTCAACGGGTCGTTCAGCTCCAGCTCCTTGGATTTCGCCAGAATGGGCCAAAATTCCTGTGGGCCCACGATGAAGCCTGCAATCCCAGAGAAGCATATTCCGAAGAGAGTAACCAACCCCGCTCCTGAAGTCGTCAAAGCGGCTTCTCCGGCCAAGGGGTCGGCCTTTACAAGATTGACTGTCCCAACTCCCACTCCCGCTCCTGCTACTCAAAAGACATCAGTATTTAACAGGCTGACACCAGCAATAGCCCCTCACCTGAACAGGGGGCAAGACGAAGCCATCCCCGTCACCGAGCCAACTCCAACAGCTCGACACGCTCGACGTCGCCACTGGCGCCGAGTAAGGAAGGCCGGGGGCAACTCCCCTTCTGGGCTATCTCCACCAGCTCCAACGGTGGAAATTAATGCTGCTGTTCCAACCGGGAACAGTTTTGAGCTGCTGAATAGGGTGCGCAGGAATTCTCCTACCGCCGTACGGAAAAGATCTCCTCCTCCGGTGGAGTCTGTTGCAGAAACAAAGCCAGAACAATCCCCTCAACGGCTGTCCTCCAAAATCTACAAAGTTTGGCGGCAGGCTCGGAACTCAGTAGTTGATCAAGATTACCCTCGCCGACAGAAAAGGGCGAAGGTTCAACAAGAAGAAAGCCATCCTGCCAAGCCACGGAAAGCTATCTGGGTGCCCACTGCGACGACCCCCTCAACTTCGACCGCTCATAAGAAGAGAAGGCCGGAGCAGATCCCCATGCCTGGGACAAATGTCAAAGGCACTGAGCCCAAACGCCCTAAGTCTGGGGCATAACGGTCCATACTATTTACATGGCATCCGGGAAAGAGGATAGCCGCGCTTCTACGGGCCACCGACCACTCACCCGATCCATCACAAGGGCTCAGGAACAGCAACAGCAGAAGCTCCAGGAGATGCTAACTGCAATGGCCGCACTCACCGGGCCAAAAGATAGCCCGGAGGCGTCATCGGAACAACGTCACGAACACGAGACTGATGCTGAATTCCTTCGGAGAATGCTCGAAAAGAAGGACAAAGAGGGCGTGGAACAAGCAGCCAATATAAAGCAAATGGCCCTTCTATTCCAAGATATGGTGGGCATGATGATCCAGCCGGACCCTCCAGCCGAAGATCCTCCAGTGATAATCGAAGATGATAGAGGAGAAACATCAAACCCTCTGCCGGCTCTATCAACAGCCAAGGAGGAAACAATTTCCAAGGCCGCCCTGGACGATTATATCGCTCAGCAGATAAGAGTTCACCAGGCAAATGAAGCGGCCGGCCAAGTTGTTAGAACTGGGCGACCGTATCCAGGCTGGTATGATCAGATAAAGTACCTGCCGGGCTACACGATCCCGAAATTCCATGTGTACAAGGGGACAGGCAATCCCCATCAACATGTCGCCTAGTTCAGGGCTCTTTGTGGCAACACCGGTGGCGATGATAAACTTTTGCTCCGCCAATTCGTCGGCAGCTTATCGGAGACGACGTTTGAGTGGTACTCTGAACTTCCAAACGATTCCGTCAAAACTTTCGCAGAAATGGAGTTGTTGTTCACCCAGTGATTCGCAAGTGCTAGTGAACGCACCCCAATAACGACACTGATCAATGCCAGGGTGAAGCCGGGCGAGACGTGGGTTCAGTACGCGATCCGATGGCGGAATCTATGGTCGAAGTGCGAACAGCGCATCGAAGAAGCACCAGCGGTGGGCATGTTCGTGGGCACCCTAGACCCTCATGCAACTATTTCACAGTTCATGATGTTCTTCAAACCGACCACATTCCAGGCTCTGATCGACAAGCTGGCCCAGATGGACCAGATGGGTCATAGACCATCTCCCCCGAAGCCGGAACCACGACCCGAAAAGGGTAAAGGGAAGGCAACCTTCGTTGCGAACACCCAATAGCAGCCCAGTGCTCCAAAACTAGCGGATCAATTGGAAGAGAGACGGCGCTATTATAATGAGAAAATGAAGCACCCTTACTCATTCCTGCGGGATAAAACGAAGAGGCTATTCGAGATGGCGATGCGTAACCAGCTTATCAATTTGCCGAATCCAAGGCGACCATCGCAACCCGGCGAAGTGAATAATCCCAATTATTGCCCTTACCACCAAACGGTAAGCCATCCAATCGAAAATTGCTTCGTCTTTAAGGGATGGATTGAGGATCAGTACCTACAAGGTAAGTTTGCGCTGTCGGAGAAGTGGAAAGTAAACCCACCACAGCCGCACACTCCTAAGAAGATGGACACACCAGGGGCAACGTGCTCTTTTGTTGAAGAAGCTCCATGGGAGGTCGTTCTTTCGGCCAAAACCAAAAGGATGCTGAATGATCTCCAGACGTGTCCGGCGATCAGTTGGAAGAATCCACTGGAACCCCAGATCATCGAAGGGATGCTGAAGCCGTGCCCAACTCCAAAGGTTGGTAGTGATAGCCAAAATGCTCACACCCAGCCGTCGAAATCTTCGAAAAAGAAGAAAAAATCCAAAAAGTCCGTGAAGCCTGGTGACAAGCGGATGGACCTGCAGAAACAGATCGACGCGCTGGAAGAGTATAACCAGAAGGCGCGGACTCCAATCACACTCCAAGAGTTCCTCGGCCACGTCCTTGAGGACGAAGATGATGGAGAAGACTCATCGAATGGATCTGAGGATTACGTAATAAGTTTCCATATGATCTCTCATTCGTCGATAGACGATGAAGAAGCTCCTTGCACTGAAAGACTGGGAGCAGGTCCTGAACCGGAGCTTCCAGGGCCGTCAGACGAAATGATCGACGCATTCCTAAATGAAGCTCTTTCGAAAAGCAAAGCTGATCGAGAGCGTGAGATGGCCATATTTGAGAAAGCCAAACGCCGGCGGCTGGACAAAAGAGTTGAAACATTCCCGCCAAATCAAAGTACATCCGTCACGAACAAAAACAAGTCCAAGACAAAGAAAAGGTTTGCTAAAGCCATATCAATGGGGATGAAGCTACCATCCTCCGAAGCGAACGCTCTTGTAAAGGAAAAACACATCCTAGCTACTGCCTATATTATCGAAAGATTTCGCACCCCACCGAAGAATGCGACGCTTTTAAAAGATGGTGGCAAGGATATGTTGCTCACCGGCAACATTTTAAGCGGATGAAACGCAAAACTCGTCGGGAGCAAAGAAATACGACCGAGGAGCATAAAAGAACTACCGACAATTGTCGCATGATTAACGCCGGAGGATCACAAGTTCTCACATTCGGGAGCGACTCTGACGAGGAAATGGCTTTTGGCCTTCTCTTTAAAGAGTCCACTTTGGGAAAAGAGGAAGAACCGAAGGCTTGCGAAAATATCCAGCTCCGCAATCGTACACTTCCAGAAAAGAATTTCGGACTCGTGAACAGAAAAGATAAAGGAAAAGAGAAGGTCTCTAAAGAAATCGCCCTAGATGACCAAGTCATGAGAGAGCTGACCGCCAAGGACCCGCCAAAGAAAAGTAAGGTGGACTACAACGTTCTGGCGCACTTGAGGAAGTTACCCTCACAGCTCAGCATTCTCGACGCCCTTTTACTATCAAAAGAAGTGAGAGATTCATTGATCAAGGCGCTACAAGAGCCAGAGCAATTCCAAGCTTTTCTCGCCGAAGAAAAGATGAAGGACGAACTGGAAGAAGTACACACAGCCGATATTACCTTCGGCGATGAAGATCTCCTCCTTGGGACGCGCGAGCAGAACCGTCCCCTATATGTCTCCGGATATTGTCACAATATCAAGATAGGAAAAATCCTGATCGACAATGGGTCTTCCGCCAATCTCCTCAACGTGCGAGTGTTGAAGGAAATCTGCATAAGCGTTCAGCATCTCGCTCGTGATAAAATCACCATCTCCGGCTTCGATTCTCAGTCATCACGGACTCTCGGGTCTGTGATACTGACGTTACGCTTCGGACTACTCGTCACGGACATTAAATTTCACGTCATTGACGCCAAGACCTGCTATAATGCTTTGCTCGGCCGACCTTGGTTACACGAGTACAACATCATCTCTTCTACACAACACCAGTGTATGAAGTATTTCAAGGATGGTCTCGAGTATACTGTAACAGGAGAGCTAAACCCATTCTCCGTGAACGAAGTCCGAAAATACGAAGATGCAAAATACTTCTTGCCAGATTTCGAGGACACGGAGAGATGTCATAAACCGGAGAACAAAGCTATCACCACCATTCCTATCTTCGGGAGTGATACCGAGGAGGAAGAAGAGATAGTTTACTCAGGGCCGCCCCATCACAACAAACCAGGACTGTCCGCTCCTATATTGATCTTTGGCAGCGACTCGGAAGATGAGGTCCATGCTATATTCTCCGCTCGGCCATCAATACAAACATTAGCTGATGAAGAGCAAAGTTTGCAAGTTGACGTGGTTCCGTCTAAACATTATAAAGAGCTAGACGCGCTTAATACTTACAATGTGAAAGAGCTGCAGACGTTCTATGTCCCTCCCAGGCGAGAACATGAAAAGACGATCCTATTCTACCGATCCGGGGAAACTAAAGTGGATAGGGAAATCTGGCACGGCGCAGATTCCACACTCGACAGGCTCCAGCCCATCCGTTTGCCCAGATATTACACAGACGGACTAAGGAGACTCTTGAGACGCCAAGGTGTACCCATTAAGCAAACTGCTCGACAAGCACGGTTCTATAACAGGATCTGGAACGTCCCTGGAACTCAGCGGAAATTGCCCAACGGGAAAATGGAAACAACCGGGCTTGGGTATGTTCAATCCAAGAAACGGGAGCTACTCCGCGACTGCTACGTCGTACATGACTTTGATGAAGAAGGGGATGCTCGGTGGGAAGATGCTAACCCTGAACCAGAAAGGGCTCCCGCCGTGAAAATACCCAGTCCGTCGTTCGAAGAACAAATGGACAAGCTTATAAGGGAAGCGGGTCAAAAGGTTCGAGACGACCATAATCGCGAAATGGCCATCTACGAGAAAGCCAGGACGCAACGCCTTCTTCAACAGGCTGGGAAAAATGAAAATGCTCCTCCTTGTCAACCCGTCATACAAAAGGCCTGACGCAGAGGCAAAAATAAATCAAAGAGTGGGAAAAGTGTTCGAGAGAGACATAGTGGGACCAAGAAGCCACGCGATCAGGAATCGAGTAATCCAGATTCGTCTCTTATAAAGAAGATGAGTCGAGCATACTCTTTTCCTCAGAACAAAACACGGAAGATACTCGATCTTGCCATAAGACATCAACTGATTACACTCCAGGAGTCTAAGCACCCCGAGCAAGCAGGCGAAGTCTCTCATCCGGACTATTGCTCCTATCACAGGGCAATAGGACATCCTATTGAAGACTGCTTCACCTTCAAGAACTGGGTCGAAGATCAATATCAACAGGGCAGATTCGCTCTATCCAGCAGCTGGAGGGTAACCCCGCCGCAGAAGCATGAACCCTAATCCACGAGAGTAGAACCAGATCCACATCGATCTTGGAAGCGAGCTCGTACCTGTCACGTGATAAGGCTATCAGAAGAAGAGCCCGAGGATATGGATGACCTTCCCTGGTGCTTCGAAAACAACGGTGACGAGGTGATCTCAGAATTTCCACCGGTACCAAAAGAGCTGGAAGATGGAATACATACCATTGCAGATGATCTCAAGAAAATTGATTTGGGGACAACAAGTGATCCGCGGCCGACGTTCGTCAGCGAATTGCTGTCTGAAGAAAGGGTGGCTACACTAAAAGACGTGCTTATGCAGCATAAAGATTGCTTCGCATGGAACTATTCCGAGATGCCAGGACTAGATCCAGAGATTGCTGTCAACAAATTGTCCATATCCTCGAACGTCAAGCCAATCAAACAAGCACCGAGAAGAATGCGGCTCGAGCTTAAGATGAGCATCAACGCTGAGGTCAAGAAGCTGATCGACTCTGGTTTCATCCAAGAGGTTCAGTATCCTGACTGGATCGCCAACATCGTCCCGGTGATGAATAAAAATGGGACAGTGCGCATATGTGTGGACTTTCGGGATCTCAATAAATCCTTCCCGAAAGACGACTTTCCAGTACCGGTCACTGAGCCAATGATAGACAATACGTCTACCCACGAAGTCTTCTCCTTCATGGACGGCTCGTCAGGATACAATTAGATTAAGATGCATCCCGAGGACCAGAAGCATACCGCTTTCCGGACCCCTTTGGGCATATTTTGCTACAAAGTGATGCCTTTCGGTCTAAAGAACGCTGGTGCCACCTATCAGAGGGCCATGACGAAGATCTTCGATGATCTTATACATGAAATCGTCGAATGCTATATCGACGACCTCGTGGTGAAAATCAAATCATACGAGGAACATTTAGAGCATCTGAAGATCGTGTTTCAACGCCTTCGGCAATACAACTTGAAGATGAACTCTCTCAAATGCGCGTTCGGAGTTTCCTCGGTCAAGTTCCTAGGATTTATCGTCCGACATCGAGGCATCGAGATAGATCCGTCAAAGATCAAGGCAATTATAGAGATGCCCCTGCCAAGGACTCTCAAGCAATTGCGGTCTATCCAAGGGAAGCTCGCGTATATTCGGCGATTTATAGCCAATCTCTCAGGCAAGTGCCGTCCTTACAGTCACTTGATGAAGAAGGGAACCTCGTTCGTCTGGGGTCACAAATGTCAAAGCGCGATGGACGAAATCAAGCAATACCTGTAGAATCCGCCAGTACTGGCCACTCCAGTCAAGGGAAAGCCTCTCATTCTGTATACAACCGCCCTTGAAGGTTCCTTAGGCGCATTATGGGCACAAGAGAACGACCAAGGGAAAGAGAGAGAGCTCTACTATTTGAGTCGAGTTCTGCTGGGGGCAGAAAGAAATTATTCTCCCATCGAAAAACACTGCCTGGAATTAATCTTCGCGATAACGAAGCTCGGGCACTATGCATTGGCGCATGACGTCCGTCTTATATCGAAGGTGGATCCTCTCAAATATTTGATGTCAAAGGCCATATTGACGGGGCGGCTCGCTAAATGGGTCTTGCTCTTGATGGAATTCTCAATAACGTATCGGCCTCTTAAGGCAGTGAAGGGACAGGCCATTGCCGACTTCCTCGCTGAGCATCCGATACCTGCCGATTCTCCCTTGAACTGCGAGTTGCCAGATGAACATGCGTTTGACACGATCGACGGAAGTGATACCCAATGGGAACTTTACTTCGATGGAGCATCTTCCATGAAGAAGCGCAAGCAAAGCACCCCCATAATCAAATCAGGGGTAGGCCTCGTTTTCGTAACTCCATAAGGAGGGATAATGCGCTTTGCCTTCTCCTTGACAGAGCCGAGGACAAACAATGAAGCCGAATACGAATCTTTGATAGCAGGTCTCGAGATCGCCATTGACATGGGGATTGAAAACCTTTTCATATACGGAGATTCCCAACTGGTCGTTAGTCAAGTAAACGGCGACTATTAAACGTGCAAAGCGGAACTGGTGAAGTACGGCGAGAGGGTACAACAACTGCTGACCCAAATACCTTCCTACACCTTGGAAAGCATACCACGTGCGGAAAATAGCAAGGCGGATGCATTAGCTAAGCTCGCTAAAGAATTGGCCGATGAGAACCTCGATGACGTAAGAATCGTGGTACAGAGCCGTCGGGTTCTTGCACCGGCAGAAATATCTCCGGAGTCGTCCGAGGAAAAGGGAGTGACCGAGCAAATGGCTCTACAAGTAAAAGACCAAGAAAAAGTTGAAGATTGGAGAGAAGTCTTTATAGACTACTTCAAATCCCGTCGAACGCCCGAAGATGCGTCCTCAAAACATCAGCTCATGAAGCGAGCTCTATCTTTTGCCTTCGTCAATGATACTCTGTACAAGAGGTCATTTGATTCTCTATGGCTAAGATGCCTGGGACCTGAAGAAGCAAAAAGAGTCGTCCAAGAAACTCACGACGGACTCTGCGGTTCTCACCAAGCCGGGCCGAAGATGAAGCTGAAGATCAAACGGATGGGTTATTATTGGCCCACGATGATCCAAGACTGCCTCGAATACGCGAAGCAGTGCCACTCGTGCCAGATCCATGGGGATTTTATCCACCAGCATCTGAATCCGCTACATCCGACAGTGGCTAGCTGGCCGTTCGAAATGTGGGGGACTGACATAATCGGCCCTATCGAACCAGCATCGTCCAGAGGACATCGATTCATTTTGGCGACAACTGATTACTTCTCCAAATGGGCAGAAGCAGTACCGTTGATGGAAGTGAAGACGGAGAATATCCTCCATTTCTTCAAGATACACGTCATTTATCGGTTTGGAACTCCACGACGAGTTATCTCCGATAATGGGCCAGCCTACAGAAGCCACAAGATCAGCCGCTTCGCACAACAGCACAACATAGACTGGAGATACTCCTCAGTTTATAATCCCCGAGCTAACGGTCTAGCCGAGACTTTCAACAAGACCTTGATGAATATCGTGAAAAAGACGGTGTCCCGAAATAAGAATGACTGGCATGAGAGACTGCATGAAGCTCTCTAGGCATACCGAACTATGTTCAAAACGGCCACGAACACAACTCCGTACGCATTGGTATTTGGTACAGAAGCGGTACTCCCCCTCGAGATAGAGCTACCCTCTCTACGAGTGGCAGTTCATTACGAGCTAACGGACGAAGAGAATGCTCACCTTCGGCTTGAGGAGCTCGATGCCCTTGATGAAACCCGGCTCATGGCACAACAAAATCTGGAGGCTTATAAAGTGAAGATAACACGCTCATACGAAAGATTGACTAGGCCGAGGACATTCCGCCAAGGCAAACTCGTGTTAGTGGTCAAAAGACCTATGATCCCCAATCGTGCCAAGCGGGGGAAATTCGAGCCGAACAATGAAGGCCCATATATCATAGACAAGGTCTACCAGGGTGAGCCTATCTACTCATGGACATGCATGGCGAAAGGCCCTTTAGACCAATAAATGGTCGCTTTCTGAAGAAATACTACGCTTGACGAGTCATGGCCTAGATCAACGATAGATGACGACGACTATGTCCGCTCGCTATCTTCCTAAGCCTAAACTCTGTAAGTAGTAACCGGCTTCCTTAACAGCGGACCGAAACGTCCTTAAACTAACAGTGGATTGAAACGTCCTTAAACTAACAACGGACCGAAATGTCCTTAAACTAACGGCGGACTGAAACATCCTTAAACTACCAACGGACCACTATGTCCTAAAACTAGCCGTTGACCGAGATGTCGATAAACTACGGTGGATTGCAGCGTTCAAAAGCTGATATATATATAAAAAAAAAAGAATTAAAAAAAGAGAAAAAAGAAAATGGTATGTCCATAAGCAAAATGGGCACGAATGAAAACCCGAAAGGGCTCCGTGACTAAAAACAGCAGGGCTACCGGCGAGTTTTGTGAAAATCCGAAAGGACGCAACCTCGTTATAATAAAAAAAAGAATAAAAAAAGAGAGAAAAAAGAAAACGGTATGTCCACAAGCAAAATGGGCACGGATGAAAACCCAAAAGGGCTCCGTGAGTAAAAACAGCAGGGCTACCGACGAGTGTTTGTGAAAACCCGAAAGGGCGTAATCTCGTTAAAAGACACTTTCAAAGTCCTCTTGACATTGTAAGGAGAAACCACCTACGTGAGATCCTTACGACTCACAAGGGAGCAACACACTTAGGGATCCCTACGATTCCTAAGGAGAAATTACACTTGCGAGATCCTCATGACTCGTAAGGAGAATCCTCTTATGGGACCCTCACAGCTCATAAGATTCAAAAGTCTTAAGCTACAGGGATCTGAACCTGTTCTTAAGCAGCCCCCACAACCTCCAATACTGCCCGAAAAGCGGCTTAATGCTGACCCTTGTATACAATCCACGGGCATGAATAAACATTTCCCTAACAAAGTCCCATCTGTGACTAGGGATATGTCTATATGGTGAACAACCCTTGTAAGTCCTCTTGATTTATAAGGAGAAAACCCTCTTATAAGATCCTTACGACTTATACGAGAACATATACTTAGGAGTCCCCACGACTCCTATGGAGAAAACACACCTACGAGATCCTTACGACTTGTAGGGAGAAATACTTTCATGAGACCCTTACGGCTCATGAAGTCAAAAGCCTTAGTCGACAGGATCCTAACGCTGTTTACTAAGCCACCTTTGTTCGACATCGACAGAGGCAAATGATGATTCGCTCCTGACAATATCCCAGTTGTAGCGGTGCTGATGCCAAAAGCGGTGTCTAATTCCAAGCTTGCAGCGAAAAGCCAGCAAGCCACACATGCATACGAAATAGCCGAAATGATGGGGCAACTTGAAACAAATCAGCAGGTAAAAATGTATGCATGAAAAATAGCCGAAATGATTGGGCAAGTCGCAATAAAAAGCAGCGAGTAAAAATAAAACAAATAGCCGAAATGATTGGGCAATCGCGACCTTCGCGATATAAAAGCTGAAATGATAGAGCATCGCAAAAAAAAATGAAATTTATGCCCTACAGGTGATATCACAGCAATCCCTGTATACAATCCAGGGGCGGAAACAAAGAAGGAACCACACCCTTCTTCCCCAGGTTTCATCAGAAGAAGAAGCCAAATCTCAATGGTTCACAGACAGCCTAGAGATCATCTCGATATTCGTCTCATCACAACAGACGCAACATCAAGCAAAGCGGAGCAGCGGCAACCCCCAGTTCCATGACTCGGCGGTGCACAGATGACCGAGAGTCAAACCCCGAATCCATGAAATGCGGATAAAGTCAAAAATTCCTGGCTACGTGGAACGCGGATTATGTCACTTTTGACCCCATGGAAAACGTCCAGAGCGGATCTTGGTCCTCACAGAGCACGGCAGTGAACCCGTGTGAAGCATCCAGAGCGGAGTCTGGTCCTCGCCGAACACGGCAGTGAACCCGTGGGAAGCATCCAGAGCAAATTCCTGGCTACGTGGAACGCGGATTATGTCACTTTTGACCCCGTGGAAAACGTCCAGAGCGGATCCTGGTCCTTGCAGAGTACGACAGTGAACCCGTGTAAAGCATCCAGAGCGGAGCCTGGTCCTTGCCGAACACGGTAGTGAACCCGTGGGAAGCATCCAGAGCAAATTCCTGGCTACGTGGAACGCGGATTATGTCACTTTTGACCCCATGGAAAATGTCCAGAGTGGATCCTGGTCCTCGCAGAGCACGGCAGTGAACCTGTGTGAAGCATCCAGAGCAAAGCCTAGTCCTCGCCGAATACGGCAGTGAACCCATGGGAACCATCTAGAGCAAAATTCCTGGCTACGTGGAACGCGGATTATGTCACTTTTGACCCCGTGGAAAATGTCCAGAGCGGATCCTGATCCTCGCAGAGTACGGCAGTGAACCCGTGTAAAGCATCCAGAGCGGAGCCTGGTCTTCGCCGAACACGGCAGTGAACCCGTGGGAAGCATCCAGAGCAAATTCCTGGCTATGTGGAACGCGGATTATGTCACTTTTGACCCCGTGGAAAACGTCCAGAGCGGAGCCTGGTCCTCGCAGAGCACGGCAGTGAACCCGTGTGAAGCATCCAGAGCGGAGCCTAGTCCTCACCGAACACGGCAGTGAACCCGTGGGAAGCATCTAGAGCAAATTTCATGGCTACGTGGAACGCGAATTATGTCACTTCTGACCCCGTGGAAAACGTCCAGAGCGGATTCTGGTCCTCGCAGAGCACGGCAATGACCCCGTGTGAAGCATCCAGAGTAGAGCCTGATCCTCGCCGAACACGGCAGTGAACCCGTGGGAAGCATCCAGAGCAAACATCGGACTGTGGAGTCCTTAAATCCACGAACTATGATGTCCTTAACCTCGACCGTGATGTCTTAAAACTAATATCGGACTGTGAGGTCCTTAAACTCATGGACTATGATGTCCTTAACCTTGACCGTGATGTCTTAAAACTAACAATGGACCGTAATGTCCTTAAACTAATTTTACCTTGGTTCAAGAGTACATCTCTTCACTTCTTTGATATTTGTCGCTGTAATTCCTCAACGACTTCAAAGAGGTGACGAGTCCCGACAACCACACATTTCACGGACTGTGGGGTCCTTAAACCCATAGACTATGATGTCCTTAACCTCGACCGTGATGTCTTAAAACTAACATTGGACCGTGGAATCCTCAAATCCACGGACTGTGATGTCCTTAACCTTGACCGTGATGTCTTAAAACTAACATCGGACTGTGAGGTCCTTAAACTCATGGACTATGATGTCCTTAACCTCGACCACGATGTCTTTAAACTACGGTATCCTAAAAAACGTCCAGAGAGGAGCTTGGTCCTTGCAGAACGTGGCAGTGAACCTACGGGAAGCATCCAGAGCAATCCCTAGCTCCGTGAAATGCGGATAAGGACAACTTCATCCATCACTTGCGGGTCCTCACGACTCGTAAGGGAGTAAATTCTCTTGTGAGATCCTTACGACTTTCAAGAGAAAACGCATTTAGGGATCCTCACGATTCTTAAGGAGAAATTACACCTACGGGATCCTCTCAACCGATAGGGAGAAAATTCTTCATGAGACCCTCACGGCTCATAAAGTTGAAAAGTCTTAGGTGGCAGATCCTAACCCTGTTTTCTAAGCCATCACCACTCTACAAAGAATTCAAGATTGACAGCTATATGCTATCTACAGATCGCACTTGCTAAAATTACATGGCAACAACACAGTAAGGGGAAGAAAGCAACAGTATAACAAAAAGAATGTCTTTATTCATGAACTCAATTGAATACAAGATACATCATATAAAGGAATAAAAAAATATAGATATATATTATTCAGAGATTACAAGTGTATGATTGATACAAAGGGCAGCTACTGAGAAAGAAGCGTTTTCAACAAGTCCGCGAGCTGCTCTCGCACTTCTTTCAGTGCCTTCTCATGATCAGCCACCGCGGCTAGCTCTGCTTCGATCCGAGTCCTTTGCTGCAAGCATGATGAAATATTCTCATCAATTTCTCATTGGGCAGCCTCGCAACTCTGTGTAACCCGCTCGATAGAGTCGAGCTTCCGTCTCAATACAAGCCCATCCGAAATACATTGATGCAAGGTGTCAAAGATGGCTCTCAGTTGTGCGACGTTCGCTTCGACCTGGGCACGCATCTGGATAGACTCAGCGGAAGCCTCCTCGCATTCTTTCCGCCTCAAGGTCGCTTCTTGTTCGAAATGGCAGAGGAAAGACGCACTTTGCTCGATCCATGTGGCCTGCTGGGAGTTCAAAGCCTGAGTCTCAGGGGCAAGACGCATAAGTTCAAGCTGATGCAGACAAGCCTCGATCTTCCTACAGTGACTAACCCAAGACTGGACGACGCCTTCATTATTGAAATTTACAAGCGTCGCCAGCATCGGATTGACCTCGGCAGCGAAATCTGCGGCAGATGTAGGAGCTTCCGCGTCAAGCTCCTCGACGTATTTGCTCAACATGCGCAGACTTGTCACAGCACCCTTTGAGGATGGACGTCTGGAGAAGGGGCCCGCCGGCATCATAATGCGAGATTCGAAAGAGGCCGGAGTCGAAGCGACCGCTGCAAAACAAGTCACAATCAGATGACGGATCTAGAAATATAAGAGATTCATGAACAATGGAATTTACTATACCAGCTGCAGCAGGTGGCAAAGCCAGAAGGATCGGTGGCACAACTGATCTCTTATCTCCTCCTTCAATCTGTAGCACTGCAATCAAGGAAAAAGAGAATCAGAAATAATTTCATTATCGATAAAAGAAAGAGCATTAATTGAAAGCTATATTCACCAACGCCACTGGATGAAGCAAAGTGCGCCAGCGCTGGAATTAAAAGAATTCCCCACCGTTATATCAAAAGATCTAATAATAATAAATTATTAATTAATCAGAATTAAAATTCTTTTATGGAAAGATTTTTCAATGTTATTAAAACAAGAAAATTATCTTCTGTAAAACAGAAGCCTTAGGATCAAAGATCCAACGGTGGGAAATATTACCAGATCAATCAGAGAAAGATCTCTTAAACTGATTTAACAAATCAATTGGCCCTATATAGAGCCCCCAAGACTTCAAGTCTCAGATAGAGAAAACACTCTGCAAAGTTTGAGAAAAATCCAAAGAGAAAGAAAGGCAAGCCTTTAGAAGAAAGAAGATCATTTCTTCATCTTTAAAGGTAAAGAATTAATTCTTGAACAACAGAGATGAAATCATCTCGTAAAAAAAAGAAACCTCTTCTAAAAAGATCTTAGATCTATAAAAAAGACCAAGATCTTTTGATTTAAAAGAAAAGATCAAAAAGATCTAATAATAAAATAATAAAAAGAAGTAAAATACTTCACTCACAGGTCTTTTGATCTATAAAGGCAGAGGCTTTTATAAAAACAAGAAATTTTGTTCTTTGATCTTGAGGCAAAGCCTCCTTTGAAGAACATAAACTTATTTTTTGATCTTAAAATCTGATCAAATGCGCTTTGCGCTACTAAAAAGTGCCTTGCACTCATGAATTGCGCCCTTGCGCTCTTTGGATCGGCGCACACCGCCCAAACTTGCCACGTGTCAATCAGAGACACAATCTGCGCTTTGCACTTCTGAAACAGCGCACTGCGCTTATGGGCTGGCGCTCAACGCCAAGCGCGCCATGTGTCGCTCACTGGTGCACCCACAAACTAGCGCAATGCGCCAACAAACTAGCGCTTAGCGCTAAGCACGACACGTGTCCTCTTCGTGTGCACTACCCAACAGAAGCGCAATGCGCTTTTTGACTGGCGCAAAGTGTCTGACGCGCCACGTGGCGCGCTGTCAGAACAAACTTTGTTTCTGATGAATGTTATGCATTCACTATAAAACAAAAAGAATGCTAGAGCCCAATGCTTAGTATTATTAAAAGGGCAGAGCCCAAGTAAAGGCCTAATGGCCAGGACAAAAATAAAATGTTAAACATTTTTAACTGGACTTAGCCCAATTCTGGCTATAAGTCCTCAATTTAAATTGAACTGAGTCCATCTGCTCTCTCAATCAATTTACACCCGGTTCGAGGGTACATCTCTTTACTCCTCTGATATCTGTCATTGTAATCCTTCAACGTCGTCAGAGAGGTGACGGGTCCCGACAACCACACATTACTACGGACTGTGTGGTCCTTAAATCCATGGACTATGATGTCCTTAACCTCGACCGTGATGTCTTTAAACTAACATCGGACTGTGGAGTCCTTAAATCCATGGACAATGATGTCCCTAACCTCGACCGTGATGTCTTTAAACTAACATCGGACTGTGGAGTCCTTAAATCCATGGACTATGATGTCCTTAACCTTGACCGTGGTATCTTAAAACTAACACCGGACTGTGGGGTCCTTAAATCCATGGACTATGATGTCCTTAACCTTGACCGTGATGTCTTAAAACTAACACCGGACTGTGAGGTCCCCAAACTCACGGACTATGATGTCCTTAACCTCGACCGCGATGTCTTAAAACTAACAATGGACTGTAATGTCCTTAAACTAATTATCGACCGCAACATCACTAAACTAAACAACAGAGCTCAATTGCTCTCTTGTCGGATCTAAACGATCCCGTTAAGTTGATCTTAGTCTAGAATTAGACTAACGTGTCCTTAACAAACATTTAAGTCGATCTTAGTCTCAAATGAGGCTAACGTATCCTTAAACCCAAACCCCAAACCCAAATCTAAGAAATATACGGATTTGGATTAGTCCATGCCCTACGGGCGACAACATAACTTAGTCTCCGTATACAATCCACGGGCAACCATACACAAAACAAACACCCACGACACGAAGTGACCATCTGGAGAAGGAGAAAGTTGTTATCGCGATGCGGTAGCATAATTAACTGCAGGGGCTTGCGCCTGCAGGGAAGAGCGTCCCCACAATCAAAAACCCCTCAGACGCGGGGGAATCTGATGAAGTCTGCTACATCGGCCGCATCCGTTTGAACCTTCGATACATGGTGCCATAAATCAACTTGGAATCTTCGGAGAGGTGGACGGATAACACCAATTAGCATCTGCCCCGAAATTCAGGCTAGACGTTTATCGCGTCTCCGCCGCTGTCTTTCGGAGGGGAACAATTCCTAACCTCACTTTCGCATGGAACGCGATTGCACTGAGCTCATGCAACAAGCCGTTAAACCTCTAGGTGTCCCTAGTAGGAGGAGTGTTGTCTCCTGAGGGTTTTCAGCGGATACTACCCACAAAATCCTGTCAAGCTAGTTTCATATTTTAAAGTCGATTTTACTCCTACGGTTTAGTATCTAGTTTAGAAATTCTATCATTCTAAGTTATAGAAATATCCTACCCTTATGTTTCACACCTCCTATTTATTTAACCTTAGATCCTATACGTTCCAAAAAAGATTAGAAAGATGTTTGTATCTCCTAAGTTTTACTTCTAAAGTGCGGTCTCCGATCAGGGATTTTTATCAGTTTTACGGAAAACATAAATCTTATTCTTTATTTCTATCTTTCATCCAAACATCGATTGTATATCCCTATGTGTGTGTAAATTATTCACCCATACACTTAAGAATTGAATTCAAGCTATAGTACCCTTGCCCTAATACCTAATACTACTTCTTTTTATTAATAATGGACGGTTTTGCTCACACACCTTTCATGCGACTATTAATACTTCTTAAGGCACTAACGGCCGATTACTGTTTGTGCGAGCTTAAAGCGTAAATAGCAGTTTCCAGGTCTTGACTTTATTTATTTATTTTTCTTTTCTTTTCTTTTCAAGACCGGATATATTTTCTCACTGATGCTCTTTTGGTAGTTAGCTTTAAATACCATTTTTTCTTTCATACTAGGTTTTCAGGCAAGAGTATTTCTAGGTATTCTCTACTATCCTAAGTTTCAAGGTGCGTGTAAGTGCAGTTTGTACGGTATATACTTTCTAAGTTGAACTCAAGAATAGAAACTATTTTTCAGACTTATCTTTCAGTAAAACTTCAATACTTTCCCTTCATTTCGACTTAACTCAAGAACTGAACTCAAGATTACCTATTTCTCAAAAAAAATTGTAAGGACGTATAGTTACCAAAGTTAAACAGAATGAGGGTTATTTTTAGGGTTTCAATTCCTAGGCCTAGGATTTAGTTATTTCTAGCGTATCAACTAAATTTTCGGAATAAAAATCTAAGTTACCCTATTAGCTAACTTGACGACAAAGTTTTTATATTTTTGTAAAAATTTTCGATTTTTATGGGTTTTTTATATGTATGCAAATGCAAAATATACAAATGAATGCGAAGGAAGAAAGATTATCGACCACACCCCCAAACTTAAACTTGACAGTGCCCTCATTGTCAGGCTACACCAAGGGGGTCAAAATTGTCGGCGCTTCCTAAAAAAATTTATACAAAACAAAAATATATACACAAAAAGGTCCCCCCCCCCCAAACTTAAGTGAAACAGTGTTTCCACTGTTTAAGCGGTGAAGTTCAGGAGTAGGGGGAAAGAACAGTATTTTTCTATACAAGGCTTCATACAGGCCAAAGGTAAGCACCAACCATTCAAAAATTTTATCGTTATAATGGTGTGGTTGGTGAAAGAATATGGAGAGGAAAGAAATGGAGAATACGCGAGACCGAATGCGGAGAGAAGCGGGATACGGTCTCGGTGGAGGAGAAGAATGGCGGAAGGGAGAAAGAAGTGGAATACGAACTTAAGAATGGAAATGGATTGAATAAATTAGTACAATCTGTAATGATCGATGTGAAAATATGGATTGTACTAATCTATCAATATGTCGAGAAATTGGGTCAAATCCCTCAAGATTCGTGAGAAACCATAGGTATGCCGAACTTAGTAAACCAGACATAGTAAATGAAAGTGATACGGTGTCTTGCAAGGTCGGAATGACGGAAAGGATGTGGGGAAGTGATTGAGGAAGGGTATAGACTTTTGGGCTTCTAAAAAGATTAAAATAAAACTAATTAAAATAATGTGGCTGATGGGATTTGAACTCTGGTGCTTTGGTTC